>OV815290.1:9367261-10605160 GCA_929108145.2 Limnephilus rhombicus | reverse complement strand
AAACCACACATCTTTAAAAATAAATTTTGTGTATTTCTTTTATTTTTAGGGTTAACAAGTCCTTTTTTAAAAAAAAAACAATTACGTATAAAGGGCTAGCGAGACATCAAGCCGCTTGCGGCAAGCAGAGTTTTTTACGTAGCACGAAGTTTTTTGTCTATGGCTAGAGTTTTGACAGTCTCCAGAGGAAGCTTGTGGCTTGACTCAAGCATTGCGCAATAATCTACGTGCAGGTAGCTCGCTTGACGCGAATTTATATTTTTTGGTCGTAGACAACATTTCATAGACAAATAAGTACGTGAGTGGTGATTTTAGATATTACGTATCACGTAAAACGTTTATAAAAATTAAATTAAATTATTTAAAAAATAGGCGTGGTTTTTGTATTTAATTTGTAATAATCTATCTGATTTGTCTTTTAAATTAAATTAAATATAATTTAATAATATTCTTACGTTAATGTAATATGATAATCTTAATATACAGGGTGTCCGGGGGTAAAGTGCATTAACTTCGGGAGGTGATCCTACATGATAGTAAAAGTAAAAAAGATTAATAACTTTTTTTGAAATTCCTACTTTTAGTTTTCTGTTAAAAAGATAAAATTAGACCGGCGTGTGCGGGCGGCATTATTACTTTCCGCTGTTGCCGAATCCCCGCTCCAAGCGCTCAGTGTCAGTGTTGAATTCGAATGTAACAATTTTATTTGCGTAGTAGTGTTTCACTTTAAAAACTTTAGTATTATTAGTCAAAATTATTGATTAAATGTGTCTTTATCTAGTGTGTATTTATTAAGACTGACTTATTATAAGATTCGCAAAAGACGTAATATTTCTATCGATTATCGTGTTGTGGTAATAATTACCCAATCTGCCAAAGCTGCAAGTAATTTAAGGAACAACTTCTTTAGTGCGTGTTTTTTTCAGACTTTTTTTGTGCGTAATTTTGTCATTGAATTATTGTGCCAATACCGCGTAATTTTGTTATTGAATTATTCGGTCAATGCCTTACTTTACCAACAAAGGACGGGCAGAAATTCATTAATAAGATACGCCACAATGTACGAATTGACGATAATATTACTTTACATTTACATGCTTTCTAACAAGCTGAAGGTAGACATTTTGAAAACTAGTTAAAAGCGATGACATTAGTTAAGTGTTAAATTAGTTTATAACAATTTAATCGTTGAAAGCGTGCCTTCAATTGTTATTTAAGTGCAGTTATCTTTTTAAATTTAGTTTAAAACATACGATCTGTATAAACAAACGTTAAAATCTCGGTTTTGTTATTGTTTACAAACGGTTTACATGGACACAGGCCAAATCACACCAAGCAACGTTGCAGCAATTGCGCCCGGCAGGCTAACAGCAACTTTGTTGGGTAAGTGTTACCTTAGGCGGCAATATTACAAATTGAACAATATTATTGACCGTTTAGGGTTTATATTGAAGATTGCTCAATGATTGAACAAAATTTTGAGCGAGTTTAATTTTAAGGCGGCCCCTAGACGCTATAATAACATTGACCAATATATTGTAAAATGTTATTGTATCGTCAAGGGGCCGCCTTACACTAAGGATTTTTATTAAGTATGTCTTTTTGTATGGAAAAAAAATTGGAATTTCAGAAAAAAAAATTAATCTTTTTTACTCCTACCATAATGTAGAATCACCTCTCAAGTTAAAGCACTTTACCCCTGGACACCATAACATTTATTATAACATAACAAATAAAGCTATTTCTTTACATGGATGAACTAACCCACAGGTTTAATAAACATGGATGAACTAACATATTCATGGATGTACTAACCCACAGGTTAAAACGTTGATTTGTAATGTTTTGTTCCCTCAACAGACTGCATAGAGCTGGCAGAGAAGATTCACCCGTGCCAAGAAACACGCTCCGGTTAGACTCGGGGGGATTTGTGTCCTCTACTCCCACCAGACTCCAATATACTATATCACTACACTCCTATCACAACTACAGCCGAGGCCCCGTACTATGTAAGTTACAGTCATTAGGTAGCTTTATTCATAAGCTAAAATAGTAATTTATTTATTGAAATGGCTATAATTATTTTTATTCTCACGCAGGAGGCCCATGAGGAAAATAATTTCCCTCAGGGCCCATTTCATATTTTGGGATTCTGTGTGGAGAGTCTTTTTAAGGAAAGGAATAGGAAGTTCTGGGAAGGAAAAGATATGAGCGTTAGGTAGGATTCTGGGGATAAGTTTGTCCAGGAGTGACGGACGTACGAATCCATCCCTCTCGCTGCGGAGCAAAACGATGGGTCGAGCGAAACCAATTTCCCCTTGGGCTCAAGTCCTGAAAACACCTCACCCGATGAATCTGGACACCCCTGCCATGTCACCAAACGTAGCGAATCACTTGGGGTGACTTATGTCGGTGGTGTTGGTAATCCAATAAATGGTTCCCGGGGCGACACTACCATATCCTCCACCCAACTAATTGACCTCCATGCCGTTTACCGGAGGGGTTGGCAGAAAGGATAGGCCACTACAAAACTCTGTCTCGGCACACACTCTTTTCTGCAGTCACATTCATATTTCATCTCATATATTAAACTCTTCCAGCCTTACTAAAAAACCCATTGAAAAATTTATTCAGTTGACAAACGGCCGCGGATGTGAAAATATTACTAATTAAAAATTTGTTCATCGAAAGAAACACACATGGTTTAAACGGCATGAGAGGGTAGTTTATCTCTGTTTTAACGATTGATGTCCGAACGAAATTTGAAATTTTTCCAAAGTATTTTGAATGTTCTATATATTTCTTATTTTTGAAGGTGTCGTAAAAACAAATACCATTTATGAAAACTAGATAAAATTACCCTTTAGATTTGTGTATTTGAAATACACTTTAGTTTTCAAAAACTGGCATATTTTAAGATTCAAACTCGGAAATAAATGGATAAAAAATTCTTACCAAATTTTTTTTGACTAAATTGTAGAGAAATTACAAAAAAAAACAAAATTTCAAAAACGCAGTCCTTTTATGTAATAAATTTTGGAGGAAACTGTCACCTCACTTTTTTCTCGTGCATACAATAAAAAAAAAAAAAAAATTAAAAAAAAAATTATTGCTAAAAAACTAACCTAAAAATTATACCGGCTTTTATAACAGATTTCTTGCATCTCTAAGGACGTTAATTTATTTGATACATTTAGGAACACATATATTAGATATTATTATTTAAAAAAACACCACTTTCCTAAAATTCTCGTAAAATAAAATCCTTTAAATATAAATTTGAATTTTCTTGTATCATATAAAACAGTTATTGACATTTCAATTTTCAAAATACGATTATTGTTTTATAACTTGACTAAAACTTATGAAAAACCACAAAAAACACAGTAAATAAATCAATTATATAATATTTGAAGAAAAATTACATTTTATTTTGTTAATAAAAACTGAAGTTTGAAACTACAATTGCACCAAACATAATTTAAATGTAGGGTTTTTTTTCTCTGAACACATTCACAGCCTGGTAAAATCCTTGACTCTGGATTCAGAGGTCACGAGATCGAATACTAATACTGTGTGTTGAAACATTTTATATTCTATTCATTTATTTATTCTTCACAGATGTTATATGTAAGATTGATATTAAACTATTAATGGTTTATGTGCATCACGTTCCAGAGTAGAAGATACTCCCAGCATCGCGCTAGTGAAGACTCGTTCAGAATTAAAAATTGCAAGAGCCGTGTTATCAGATCTGAATAGGCAGACACTCCCAACCTTCACCTTTCTTCTCCACTTCATTCCGTCTCACTTGTTAATCTCCCTGTGTCCTCTTCTATCCTCAGGAAAAACTCCGGAGTGGGGTTTTGACGTTGCCCCCCATATTGGAGATGTCATAATAATACTAACTTATATATTATACAGCGCAGATTTTTAAATGTTTTTTTTTTAAATTCATTACTGCACAAAAGGTCCAACTGCTCACAACCGTCTGGAGCAAGTAGGACTATGGCATTATTATTGGGGTATATTACGAGGCTGATGGTAGTGAAGTGAGGAAGACATGAGTAAGAGGAAGGTGTGAAAGATATTGGCTATTCAGTTATGGTCACCAAACACGCCTAAAGCCATTTCAAGCAAAGTTTGCATTATTAATGTTGGCCTTTCACTGGGGTGATACTGAAATGTTTTACGATATTTCACTTCAAGTGATACAGTCCTACTGGCTCCGGGCAGTTAGCATTGAAACAACGACATCAGTGGTCAAGGGGTAAAGCTCTCGACTAGTAATAAAGAGATCACGGGTTCAAATCCTGGGATGTTTTTATTTGATTAAGTTGTGTTATTTCACAATTTATTATTTTAAAATAATATAAATTTTTGACTTATTCCAAAGTGGAACATACCTAGGTACTCTCAGTATCACCCTGGTGCAAGAAAATCACTCAAAATAGAGACGTTGCTTGAAATGGATTTCAATGGATTTCATGGATTTCAGGACCTTGTACTTCCGTACCTTCCTCTTCCCCGTCTCCTTCCCCTCCCCCCTACTTTAAGTCACACGAAGTAGCCCAATTCGAGATGTCATAGACTCACTGGTTCCAGATGGTTGGGTGCACTTTACATGTTTTTATTTTTTTAATGTGAATACCTCACAAGAGTCCCAGCTGCTCCCGTCCGGAGCCAGTGAGACTATAGCATCCCCAATTGGGGTTGAAGGTAGTGAGGAGGGGAAGGAGATGGGGAAGAGGAAGGTGGAGAAGCACCGGTTATTCAGTTTCACGTTTATCAACAGGGCGATACTGAGAGTATCTTCCACTTTGGAACGTACCGCAATTAAACCGTATGTTATTTTTAATTAATTTATTTATTTAACACAAACGGCATAAGTATGCCATAAACATTAATTACATGTCACAAATTCATATTCAAAATATTAGTAATGGTAAAACAGTGTATGTATAACAGTTAATTGTTACGATACATTGGGAAGTGACACCAGAGATACATTTACATGCAAAAATATATAATACAAATAAAATTAATAGTGATTAAAAAAATATGATAGCATAGCCGTCTTGTACCTATGTTCCGTGCAGTTAAATAGATCTATCACATCTGCCTATCTATTAGTAACTTCATGCAACCTAGGTAAAAATGAGTGTTTCGTATACTCAGTCCGATTATTGTTACATTTAAAAAGGATTTTAGAACGAGTGGTTCTCGTGGGAATATGAAATTCAATGAGCTTAGTTAGATTAGGACTGTCTATTCTACCATTTACAATTTTGAACATTAATATTAAGTCGGATATAATTCTTCGATCTGACAGTCTTAGTAAATTTAATTCTTTCATCAAGTAATTATAATTTATGTTTTCAATGGGAACACCGAGGTTAAAATTAATGTGTCTTAAGAATTTGTGTTGAATTTTTTCGATTGAATCTGAATGTATTTTAAAATGGGGGGACCAGATCGAGGAGTTATATTCGACTTGACTTCGTACTAAGGATGTATACAAAATTTTTAAAGTAATATTATATTATATTAAATATTCTTGAAACCTCTGGAATTTCTAAGAACGAAGCCAAGCATTAAATAAATTAATAAATTAATAATTAAATGAATTAATTGTGAAATAAAACAAATTAAACAAATAGATTTTTGTTTTGTTATAAGAAAAACTATCATTTTATAACATTTGAAGGTTATTCACATCAATGTAATATATCATTGAAGAATAAGGTAACAATAATATTCTAAACGAAAATATGAAAGAGAACAAGACACAGTAAAATAGAAAAAGACAATGGTCGCAACTGGGACTGAAAAATAATTAGTTGAAGATAATATTGTTAATTCTAAAATTTGAAATATAAGATTGACTAATATGACGGTTTGACAGAAGGTGGCAATGGTGAAATTGATTAACGCGCATGTCCCGGTTAGACGAGTGGTCTGGGTTCGAGTTATTGTCTTTTTCTATTTTTCTGTGCCTTGTTCTCTTTCACATTTTCCTTTAGATTATTATTGTTATCTTCTTCTTCAATAAAATCAAGTTTATTTTCCCACACCGGGATTCGATCCTGCATCCTTCGGATTGCGGGTCAAGAACCTTACCCCTCGACCACGTTGGCCGTCGTTACATATAAAAGAAAAGAAAAAAAGATGAAATAACAATACGGACAAGTTAATTGCTTTAATTAAAACAACACTTGCTTAGAGAATAATATTTGTATGTCGTGTTGTGTTCCCAGGGACGGATTGGATCAGGTCAGAGAGGAGACATTACCTGGAACGATCGTTCTGTAAGTCTAGTGAGTGACCAGTGGGTGTTGTGTTCTGCAGCAGCTATTCATTATATTGGGTGAGTTGATTTTTATTTTTTTTGTTTTGTTATTTATTTTTGGGGTGTTATGCCGTGTTGCGCTACCTACTCCTGATGTGTGCACATCTGCCCTGGTGATGGACACCGTAACGCTGTCCGAAACGTTGGTCAAAGGAGGACCTACCTAAAGAAAGTTTGAAAAAAGAATTATCGTTGAGATAGTTACGTTTCCTTGAACAAAATATTAATTATTCTTTATTAGAAACTAGCTGACCCGAACTTCGTACCGCCTCAGAATCAATAGCTGTTGAATTAAATTAAGTTTTTTTATTAAGTTAAAAATTACGCAATGAAGCAATTATCAATACGCAACTGTCCTTGTTTTGTTTTTGTCAGTATCAGAGATGGCGTTGTGTACGGATTTATATTTTTGTGATTTTCTTACTTTTACAATTACTTACGGGAATTTGGGAGGTGGATACGGGTGCCGCCGCCCCGGGAACCATTTGTTGAATAACCAACACCTCTGCCATAGATCACCCCAAGTGGTTCGCTACGTTTGGTGATTTAGCAGGGGTACCCGGGTTCATGAGGTGACTTATGTCCGGGTCTTGGCAGTTGATGCGCCTGCCCACCTGCTGCGTGGCGGGCCGGATCGAGAGAGTCTGGTTGAGGGAGGCCTTTTCACCTTTCCAGCCGGACTCTCTCGACCCATTGCCTTGCACCACAGTTGGAGGGATGGATTCATACGTCCGTCACTCCCGGACACACTGACCCCCAGATTTCTACTCACCCCTCATACCTTTTTTCTTTCCAGAACTTTCTATCCTCCCCATTCCTTAAAAAGATCCTCTACTCAGCATCCCCTAAGGTGACATAGGTCCTGAGAGAAATTATTTTCCTCAGGGCCTCCTGTGTGGAGCTTATGTAAAAAAATGCGTTTCATTTCAGAGATTTATTATAATTATTGTATTTTTCCTTTGGAGGTGTGCAGACATACGTTCACCATTTGTCTCATTTTCGACTATTGACATTGAGTGTGTAAGAAAGAAGGGCAGCATTATATGTTTAAAAACAAATGCACAACAATCAACGCATTGACATTTGACGTTTTTGAATGTTTGGAATTCATGCACAGTTCAATATTATACCCCTCACAATATTGCTGCAGTTCTTTTAAAATAGGAGAATTCGTTCCATACAAAATGTATGGGGCTAATAATTTTCTTTATAACTATTTATTTCGTTAACTTTTGTGATGTTTTAATAGTTATTATCCTATGCGAGGCGGGTGTGGGTACAGCCACCCCGAGAAACATTTATTTCACCCCAAATGGTTTGCTACATTTGGTGGCTTAGTAGGGGTACCTGGGTTCATGGAGAGAGGATTGTCCGGGTCTTGGCAGCTGATGCAACTGCTCACAAACTGCGTGGCGGGCCGGACCGGGAGAGACTGGTTGAGGGAGAACTTTTCAGAGACCTCTCCAGCAGAGCTCTCTCATAACTTGCCTTGAACCGCAGTGGGAGGGATGGATACATTCAGCCGTCACTCCTGGACACAGCGACCCTTAGATTCCTACAAGTGTTTCCTGAGAATATTTGGACTAAAAAATTTACTCAAATAAGATTTTGTTCTCCGGTGCCTTTTAATGTTTTTTTTTTTATTATTTCAACTGAAATCAAACAAAAATCAATAGGGCAGTTGGTGTCGAGGCGAGGGGTGGGGATTACTCGGCTGAGTGACCAGTGATGAGACGTGGAAAAATGAAAAAAAAGTTACCGGAGGCATAAATTTCATTAGCATTATTTATTATTCTGTTAAAATGTCGCTAATTTTCATGTAAATTGTATCTTCTTCTAGTTTGTCTTCAACTACTTTGTCAAGATCAACCGTTAATTATTAAATTATTTTGAAAATAACATTTGTTGTCACATTTCCTATAAAACGGCGACCCTAACAGAGATCAACCGAGGTCGAAAACATGAAATTATTTTCAGGGAACCTACCTTTACCAAATAAAATCATAATAACGTTTAGACCATCTTTTGCAAGGAAAAGCCTTTTGTATCTCTGCTATAGGCCTATCAGTGGTAGAACAGAATCAAATTGGATATGGACACATTTAGCTTTAAAGAACCAGCTTTGTTGCCGCTAGTTTGGTACCTTAAATTTTGGTAATAAGGACGAAAGTTGGACGATAAGAATAAAATACGAGAAAATTTATTCACTTTGCAATGTTAATTTAACCTGCACTACTTTCTTTTCAGCTCCAGTAATGTTAAGTTTATCGGATTGGGGGGGACCTTCTCACCCCGGTACAATCCATATGAGACATATGGCGTCACAACACAACATATCCACGCGCTTTTTAACTATGGTTACTCTAGAGTGTACAACAGTATCGCCCTCCTTCAGCTTGACAGGCGGTAAGTTTTTCATAATTATATAAAATATTGACAAAATTAGTAAAAAATAACACATCAACAAAAAAAAAAATGGAAAATGAATACGCCCGTACGACCGTAATTGTAATTCCAAACCATATGCTATTCGGGCATTTACTATAGCAACTGAGCTATCTAGTATCTATATTACAAATCTGACAGTCTCCATGGTCGAGTGGTAAATACGAATAATTTCAAAGGCGGGTACCCCGGGAACCATTTATTGGATAACCAACACCTCTGCTATAGGTCACCCTAAGTGGTTCGATACATTTGCTGACTTAGCAGGGGTTCGTCCGGGTCTTGTCTCGGATGCGTCTGTCCACCAGCTGCATAGCAGGCCGGATCGGGAGAGAAGTGTTTGGGATCGTTCCTTTGACTTTTCCAACCGTACTCTCTCGGAACACCGCCTTGCACCGCAGTGGGAGGGATGGATTCATACGTCTGTCACTCCTGGACACACTGACCCCCAGATTCTTACCCACCCCTCGTACATTTTTCCTTCCCAGAACTTCTTCCCATTCCTTTTCTAAAAAGACCCTCCACAGACCAGTCACAACAGCATCTCAAGAGATGATATAGGCCCTGAAGGGAATTATTTTCCTCAGGGCCTCCTGTGTGGAACTAATGTAAAAAAAATGAAATACCGGAATGTTTAAGTAAATTTCATTTGATTTATTTGTGTTATTTAACCATTTTAATCATTTAAAATAGTATGTAGTATATTTACGGCACGTTCCATTGTGGAAGATACTCTCAGTAGCGCCCTGCTGTATGACCACCATTCAGAAATGAAACGTCGTTTGACATGGCTTTAGCTTTAGCCGTGTTTGATGACAAGATCTGAATAGTACTTCACCACCTTCCTCCTCCCCATCTCCTTCCTCTCCCCACTGCCTTCAGCCTCACAACATACCTCAATTGCGGATACCATAGTTTCACTGGCTCCAGATGGTTGGGAGCAGTCCCCGGCCTCGCCCGAGCTTTGCGCAGAGTATTTTCAATTCTAATGTAGACAATGACGTTCGTGTTGGAGGTCAAGTGTGCAAAATTTCATCAATATCGGAATGAAATTGTAGATTCCATTGTCACAGACACTCTTCTTTTCCTAAGACTTGCGAAAAATCGCTAATTGTCTGAATTCTCAATAAACAATGCAAATCTGGAAAATAAACAATTCTGTTATAAGAATAAAATATGTAGGTAGGTGGTTTACCAATTGTTTAAATTCTCCAAAAAAACATTTGGTGTTTTGAAAATGATACATGAAATGATACACATAAATTCAAAGCACATATTTCTAGAGTTCATTGAATTGAAGTCACAGACAGACAGTGTCACAACTGAATTCAGTACCTCTTTTTTTATTATTATTTAAATATTGCAGCCTATAATTCGTGGAAAAGTAAAATATCCATATATATTGTTTTATTGTTTATTGTTTACTTTATTTGCAAAAAAAACCTATCGCCAATATTTCCAATGTCTAATGAACAGATGACAGAAACACGTGTGGGATGTTCACGTGTGTCATGCCTCATTCCGGAATATCGGTATACCGCACGTAAGGTGTTAAGGGACAATATTGCATCATAATAATTTATTTTCCAAAATTAAATTTATTGTTCCAAAGAAAAAATACTATAATTTACCATTTGTTTGATTTCAGGGTGACCTTCACAGCCAGAATTCTGCCAGTGTGTCTCCACACGGGCACCCCTCTTCCCGACAGTGGCTTCATACTAACTGGCTCACCTCACCACAAGGTTAGAACACTTTTCTCTGCCTTCATGATGAACAATGACCAATGATGTGATAATGACAAGATTTACAGCTGTCACCGGTATTAAAGTACATTTAAAAAAATGCTTGTTTAACAATCACGTCATTTTCCCACCGGGGTAAGCAGGTAGGACCGCCTCACCACTCTGTTTAGACAAATACTCCTTTCTTCATTCGCATTCGTACATCGTCTCATACATAGGTACCTACTCTTCTGTTGTTCTGAAGCTTGAGATGACCCAACTCAACTAGGTTCTTGATTCACTTGGTCGTGCCATGTCTTCTTTGGGCATCCCACACTTCTTCTACCATTAACTTACGGGTCTAATATTCTACTGGCACTCCCTTCTCTGCTCATCCACTCTACATGTCAAAACAATTTGTGCATTTCTTTTTAAAACTTTTGACAATTTTTTTTACATTAGTTCCACACAGAAGGCCCTGATGAAAAAATTCCCTCAGGGCTTATGCCATCTTTGGAGAAGCTGTGTGGGGGGTCTTTTTAAGAAAGGTAGGAGAGGAAGTTCTTTGAATGAAAAAATAATGAGGGGTGGGTAGGAATCTGGGGGTCAATGTGTCCAGGGGTGACGAACGTATGAATCCACTCCTCCCACTGCGGTGCAAAGCGATGGGTCGAGAGAGTGCGGCTGGAGAGGTCTAAGTCAGGTCTCCCCCAACCAATCTCTCCCGATCCGGCCTACCACTCAATACGTGGGCAAATACATGACCGCCAAGACCTAGACAAACCTCACCACATGAACCCGGGCACAAAAGGAACCCGGACTAAGTCACAAAACATGGCGAACCGCTTGGGATGACCTATTGCAGGGGTGTATGTTATTGAAAAATGGTTCCCTGGGCGACGGTACCCATATCCGCATCCCAAATTCTTTAAATATAAAAATGCTTTGATTATTACATGTTTCCCTTTGTTTATGGTTTTACTACGACTCTAAAGTGGTGCAAATATCCAAAAAAAAAAAATTAAACTTTATTAAAATTAAATATTAAACTAAGCACACATTCCGACGGCCCCCGTGGTGCAGTGGTTAAGATCCTCACGAATAATATTATCTTTCAACCCATTATTTTGTGTACTCTATAAAATTGTTAATCTCAAGTCAAAATGAAGCTCAAAATTTCAATTTAAACAATAACACCTAAATTAAAAAGGTAAAGAAACAATAAATAAATAAATATATATGGGTTATCGTATCCCATAACTTTGTCAAAACTAAAAGATCACACGGATGGCATTTCTAAGATTTCTAAGGTGTCACTTACACTATAAAATACAATCATATTTTAATGAAAACGGTCACTTAAATGGAATGAAAACCATAATTTTGTGATCAAAACGGTTTCTTTAATATTTATTTCATAATTATTTGATAGTCACTTTAATATTGCATAAGAAAAATTCGCTCTAATGTAATCGCTTACAAATCTTTTTTTTTCATTTTTTATTTTTTACACATATTTAAAAAAAAAACCTAAGGACATATATTTTTTTAATTTTATCTATTGTTGAAAATGGTATGAACTAATGGTATAATGAATGAGAACATTTTGTCTGATCTCTTAACACTTTGTTATTAATTCATATATTTTTATCACTTATTATTTTCTCTGTTTATCATTTTATTTTTAAATTTTATTATTTTGCTTATACTTAACTGTTTTGCATGACCGATATTTGCGTGTGTTATTTTTATTAAATTGTGAAATTATTAACCCCGATACAGGCGAACCCTAGTGGGGTTAATAATTACATGCTAAAAATATATGTATATAAATTGTGAAGAAGCAATAAATAAATAATTAAATAAATAAATAATTTCACAATAAATTATTAAATCTTTGAAGGTAATATGAATTTATGGCACCTTCAAGACTGATAGAAAGAATGAATTTAGTCATGGTTGGTGACCAGATCTATTCAATCAGGTCTTTTCCCACCTTCCTCTTCCCCATCTCCTACCCTCCCCGCCACTTCCTTCAGCTTCACAACATACCTACAGTGAGGATGCCATAGTCCCACTGGTTCCAGACGGTTAGGAGCAGTTGGGAGACTTGTGCTGTATTCACAATAAAAACATATATCTTTAATAGCTCACTTCATATTGTAATAGTATAGGGATAGCGCGGTAGAAACGTTCTTTGGTTGTTTTTGCTTTGTTATTCCCACTAAGTACAACAATTCTGGGTTGATTAGAAGAAAGTGGCAGAAAGGCCGCATCACTCCACTGTGTAATGTTAAATCTGTTCATTCAATGGGTCTAACCTTGCTAAATACACTAATAAAGCTAAAGAGATATAAATTATTCATTTGTCTGACAAGTATGAGTACCACCGCCCCGAGAACCATTTATCGAATAACCAATACCCCTGCCGTAGGTCACGCAAAGTGGTTCATTACGTTTGGTGACTTAGCATAGATGCAAGAGTTTACGGGGTGAAGTTGTTGAAGTGGAAACTTATTTAGCACCGTCGTGATTTTAAACTCAATTAAACAAAAAAGCGACACTAAAAAGAGACAAACACATACTTCTATAAGATCACCTGAGAGAATGAGATAGAATAATCGGTCTCCTCTTTGTGAGATGCTTCGTAGCCTCCCCACTCTTGTCTACTTAAGTTTTCTGAAGGTATCGCTTCTACGACGTGCTTACTGCTCACATGTTCCTGCGTATCCATTTGCCCACCTATTGTTTGGCGGGCCGGATCGCAAGAGACTAGTTGAGGAAGAACCTTTGAACACTCGAGCTGAACTCTCTCGCTCGACCCATCGCTTTGCGCCGCAGTGGGAGGGATGGATTCATATGTCCGTCACTCCTGGACAAATTGACCCCAGATTTCTACCCACCCATCATACCATTTTCCTTCCCAGAACTTCCTCTCCATCCTATCCCTAAAAAGGCCCTCCACACGCAAGGCAAGGCAAACAAAACACAACGCCATCTACTGGATGGTTATCCAACCTTTATAACCACCGCCGTCTTTAAATTTATCGCGAGAAGACAGACAGACGACGCGGAGGACTTTAATTTAAAATACGGAGAGATGGCGCGAAAGATTAGATATAATAATGTGCATGAAATGCTTGGGGTAACTAACGTATTTAAGTTAATAAGGATTAATACTGTATCCGTCAAAATAACTGTCCAATTACCGCAATGTACGTGATCATTTTTTTAGAAGATAGAGTGGGTATAGTAAGCTATCCGTAATAGATAGATATATGCCTTCGCGGATTTTTTCGTAGACCCATAAAAGAGGAATATCCCGCCATGCATTGTTTTGTTATATCTCAAAGAGATAAGGCAGTGTTTTCGATGAAAGCTACCAGGCGGCTTGACTTTTTCTGACACTAAACTTCTAATAATTATCGTTATTTTTCAACCAATTTACATATATCCTTAACAAATAACATTCTTAAACCTTCCTCAAAAAACACTCTATCTATTAGTGAAAACCGCATGAAAATCCGTTCAGTAGTTTTTGAGTTAATTGCGAACAGACAGACAGACAAAAGAAGCGGAGGACTTTAATTTATAATATGTAGAGATATTTAAAAAAGGATGTTTTCATTAATTTACTCTTCGATATTTTGTTGCAAAAAGTAATGGCACATTTGTTCTCACTGGATAAAGCAATCAGTTGGTTTGTTTTTCAACATTTCAGACGACAATGCAGAGACTGTCTCAGGAGGAGTGCTCCAGAGCATTTCCCACTGGCAGCTATCAGCACCCTGCCGGCGTTAAACATGACCAGGAGATATGCAGCCGCCCAGTCAACACAACTGGGGGATGTCCGGTATGTAACTCATTGTTAACCAAGCTTATTATAATACTGATTTTTAGTTTTTTTTATTCTTATTTACTAGCTGGGGTACCCGGCTTCGCTCAGGACAAAATTCGAGAGTGTTATGGAATGTTCCATCAAGAACATTAGCGAACCCTCCAGAAGGTTCTCGAGACTTTTAGTCTCACCGACATACTGTGCTGTTTTCCTTGTTCATCAACGACATAACTACAATCTTTGATGGAGTTATGATACTTTTATTTGCTGATGATCTTAAAATTTACAAAACAATTACTAATCTCAATGACTGTTGCGTATTACAAACAAATCTTGTGAGGCTACAAGAATGGTGCATCCATAATGAACTCTTCCTCAATATTGAAAAATGTCAAACAATAACTTTTGCCCGAATTAAAAATCCTATTAAATATGAATACAGCATCAACAACATCTTTCTAAAAAGAGTTGAACAAATCAAGGACCTAGGTATTATTTTTGACAATCAATTATCTTTTGTTTCTCATATAAACGAAATAACTAACAAGGCCATGAAAAGCTTAGGGTTTATATTGAGGACGGTAAAAGATTTTAAAATAATTAATTCATTTAAGTTGCTGTTCACTGGGTTAGTGAGAAGCCATTTAGAGTACAATTCAACAATCTGGGCTCCTTTTTATAAGATTCACCAACAAAAAATTGAGAGAGTGCAACATAAGTTTTTGAGATTTATAAACTATAAATTAGGAATTCCAATCGAAGAACTTAACTACACATTTTTAATGGACTTACTAAAATTAAATGAATTAACTTCAAGACGAACAATGAGTGATTTAATTTGTCTTTTCAATATTTCAAATGGCAGACTGGACGCCCTGGATTTAACCAAACTAATCCAACTGCGAGTACCTACCCGTAATACAAGATTGAATGCGCCTTACTTCGTTAACGCGCCTACTAATAATTACTTCGAAAACTCGCCTATCGAAAGGCTTCATCGACTAGGAAATAAATATAACTCAATCGATGTTTATCGTCATCTGTCAGTGTCCAAATTTAAATTCAGTATATTGGAACAGTTACAATAGAACTATAAATCCCCATCTTGAAATTTTGTGTGCACAGTTTATTGTAAACCCTCATAGTTAAGTTCCGTCAAAACACCTACAATATAGGGCGTAATAAAGGTTAGTAATTTATAATTTATAAACAAACCTTATAAAAACTGTTCTTGTTTATCGTTGTAATAGGTAATAATAACAAATTTACTTTAACGACTTATACTTTGATTAACATTTTAATTTGATTGTAATTAGATACTCTGTTATATTATATTATCGAACTCATTTGTCCTCTCCGTGATAGTTTACTGAAGTATCTGACATTATTCCATGGTTTCAGTATAAAGGGGATTGGTATATTTATGGTATAAAGTATTTCGTCTTCGGAAATTGAATTCCTTGCAGAAATTCTGACGATAAAGTAATTGGTCAAAATGGAATTGTTTTGTATATTAATTTTAGTGCGGTGCAAGTCGGTAGTATGTATTTTTGTTTAAGATCAACTTCGCTATGTATTCAACACATAAATTGGACATATATTAAAAACTCACCATTATTATTATTTGTTATATACGTATATACATATAAAACTGATTTTTTTCTCTTTATTGTATAATGCTATACTTTTTACTTACCAGCTTTATTTATATGTACTATGTGTAAAAACTATTCATGTTTTCTTTGTATTCTAAACACACCTGTATGCACTAAAACATAAAAATGTAAATGTGTGTAAAAGCCCATAAGGGCGTTAATGATTAATAAATAAATAAATAAATAAATACTCCGCTAAACCTTCCAGAACTTTCTAGAGTTTTATCGAACCTTCTAGAACTTTCCGGAAGACTGTTTTTGAAATTTCTAGAGGGCCAAACTTCAACCCTTTATATATTCAAAGGCACGCCCTTTAGGTTAAAACGGGTACCCTCATCCTGGAGGGGGATAGAGATCTACCACACCCTTGATCATACTGAGACTCGTTTCTTAGTTTTTGCGGTCCGCACGTTTTTTGAACTTTCTTTAATAATATCCGAGTATTTTGTTTATTAGCTACAAACATTGAGAATACACGCAATTTAATAATAAATAATAACTAATAAGTAGTCACGCAAAACTGCCGAAAATAGCTGACATGTGACATTCATTGGCGTGCACCATAGAATAAACAAGAACACAAGATATGCCCTGTGGGCGAGTGTGATGATCTAAAAGTCTGACCATAATTTGCTTAAAATATTATTATGCTTTAAATCATTATTTGATTTAGACCCTTATTTGCTTAAAATATTATTCCTCTATAATAATAAAATTCAAATGGGATTTTTTTTTTATAAATACTTCACGAGAGTTCCAGCTGTTCCCGTCTGGTGCCAATGAGACTATGGCATCCCCAATTGGGGTATGTTGTGAGAATAAAGATAGTGGGGAAGGGAAAGGAGATGGTGAAGATGAAAGTAGGGAAGGGAAGGAGATGGGAAAGAGGAAAGTAGGGAAATACTTGGCTATTCAGATCTGGTCACCAAACACGGCTAAAGCCATTTCAAGCAACGTCTCAATTCTGAATGGTGATCTTAATAACATCAAGGCGATACTGAGATTATCTTCCACTCTGGAACGTGCCGCAAATATACTATATAGGTATTATTTTTAATGAACTAATCGTGAAATAACACAAATTAATCAACTAAAATTTATCGGCCCACCCTGGGATTCGATCCCGTGACCTTGGAATTGCGAGTCAAGAGCTGCTCGACCACGCCGGCCGTTAGGGCCGCCCATAAATTACGTCACACCTAAAGGGGGGGGGGGGGGTACGGGAGTAGAGAAGTGTGACATTGTTTGACGAGGGGTATGGGGGGGGGGGGTCATCAGCTCTGTGACGTCACATGTAAAAATTTAAATTATCAAAATGCAAAACTTTTTTAGATGTAAAATTGCTAAATATGTTACGTCACACTAAAATCTTGTCTTAACGTTAGTTTATAAATTAAAAATAATAATTCATACATTTTGTAATTAATAGTAGCATTTTGGTCAGTAAAGTAGCGAGTATACTCGTTATTCGACTAACTAATTGCCCAATGCGAACCTGCCATTAATTGCAGAATAGTACAGAGGTTTTTGTTTGAGGCATTTTAAATGATTATTACCAAACCGGGATGCGATTTTAAAAAGTTTTGAAACCACTAGCGTATTGCGATGTTGTATGTATTGGTTGACAATGAATACACGCTGCCTTGACGTCACGTCGTGATGTCATAGTCAGAAACTTTGCTTGATATAAAAAAAAATTTTCGAAGTTTTCTCATTTGTTAAAACGTTGTCTTAAAACAAACTGTAAGGTATGTTCGTTTTTTTTTTGTATTCAGAGAACTGATTACATTTTTAAAAAAGTCCGTGGTACATACTCCATAAAATATTTGGAACTGGGTTATTTTTGTGATTGAAACAAATAAACTCGCTGCATACGGCTGGGACACTGGTTTGCTCTACTGTTGACCAACAAAAGGCAAAATTCAAAGCATAATGCGACCTAAATGCTTTTGATACATTACTCGCGCTTTTTCATAAATGGGCACTGAACCAAACGGATTGGTTTTTGGCGTCATTTTCGATACACTTAGGGCCGCTCTATGTTATACTTGGTCGAAGATCATAACACATCTGTAAAGGCCTGACCAAACCGGCGCGTTCATTTTGCGTCCACGGTGGCGTACACGGGAGTACACCAAACTAGCGATCAACTAGCGTCCGTGGTACGTTGATGTAGTCAATCGTGTGGTAATAATCAGTTCGGAGGGGAACTCTTTAAATAATTATGTTTGGAGACGAAAGATTTGAGATTAAGCTCACGTCTGATGCGTCCATTTCCATACAGGCAATCAAGATACGACCCGAGAATATCTAATTACAATTACAGATTATGTAAAGCATGGCGTGTGGTGGCAAATGCTTTCGGCATTTTGGCTCAAAAATGGCGATTTTTTTTAAACCTTTGGAGGCAAAAACATCAAAAAAATATACTTCGATAGTAAAAGCTTCATGTTTGTTGCATAATTTTTTGAGATCGAATAGCGAAAATGTGCGTTACGATAATCTACCTCCATTGCTGAGAGCGTAAACGGTTATCTCAACATGGAAATCAATAATCGTAGAAGTACAAACTACACATTCAGTGTACGTGGACACTCTGTTTATTACTTTAATTCATAAAAAGGTTAGGTATTTTTTTTCTGTATTTGTGCAATAAAAGTGTAAATTAAATGTTTATTCTTAAAAATCTACATCCTATACAAATAATAATATTTTTCTGTAGTAAATGCGCGATCTGATCGCCCCCGCCACGTGCAGACGCTGCACAGGATGCCGCGATCTGGCCGCGGCCGCCGCGGTGTGAACACGTCCCTACAAGTTCGTACACAACAACTGACCGCCACCGCGAAACATTGGCTAAAGGAGATGGCGAAACATGGCAAAATACCCCAAAAATAAATAATGAAAACACTTTGGCTGTGAAAATCTAAAATCATATCTGATATTAGGTATACATTTTTTTTACATAGTACTTACCACACCCCAAATAATGAGGTATTATCTGAAATTAAAGGCTGCTTTCTAATACAACTCCTGAAACATATGTTATAGCAAGTCACACACAGCTATAAAAGATAAAAGATGATCGCACGCCATATAACGCTCTCCATCAGACCTGTCACATCTGAGCGGTTTACGTGCAGAACAACCACAGACAATACAGATCTTACGCCGTAACCTCTACTTACGCGATATGCGAAAAGTTATGCAACCCCCGCACTGCCATAATAGGAGAGGGGGTCATTTTAATTACGGAGCTGCCTAAATGGACGTATGACAGCTGCCAAATTGACAGATTCAGTACAAGGAAATGGCATTTCGTGGTAGCTCTCTAACTCATCTGACATCTGATGATGCTGATGTCCTCATTATTGAAACCGCAATACATCAATTCAGTAGCAATAATATAACTATCGTTGTTGGAGAAGATGTAGATTTATTAATAATACTGACTGCACGAACTCCAAGTGATAAGATCATTTACTTTTTAAAACCTGGGAAAGCTCAAATTCAAACAAAAATACATTAGTCACAAAGTTTAACTGCATATCCAAAATGTCGAGCTCATATTTTATTCCTACATGCGATAACTGGCTGCGATACGACATCAGCAATTTTCAAAAGGAGAAAAACTGCAGTATTTAAATTGTTTGAAAAACGTAATGATTTGATAGATAACGCAGAAGTATTTAAAAACATCAACTCTTCAGCAGACGTCATCCTCACTTACGGAATTCGCTTTCTTCTTGCTTTATATGGAGCTCCGAAAAAAATGGAATCGATAGACAAGAATAGATGTTTGAATTTCGTGAAAAATACAAGGAACAATAAAAGAGTGCAGTTATCTTGTCTCCCTCCAACATCTGCTTCTGCTTATCAACATGTGTTTCGTGTATTCTACCAAGTATCGCTAGGCAATCAACTGAATCCTGAAGACTGGGGCTGGAAATTGATGAATAATAGTTTGGAGCCAATCCGTACTTTACTTCCACCTGCTCCAG
The DNA here is from genome assembly GCA_929108145.2 of Limnephilus rhombicus. Lineage (NCBI taxonomy): Eukaryota > Metazoa > Arthropoda > Insecta > Trichoptera > Limnephilidae > Limnephilus > Limnephilus rhombicus. Next base: position 10,585,148 of record OV815290.1, on the reverse strand, counting down.
AGAAACTGCTGAATACAATTTTTTGTAATAGCAAAAAAGGCTGTACGAACAATTGTGGATGCAAAAAAGTTAGATTGTTTTGTTCACCAGTCTGTACCAGCTGTCAAGGCCACTCTTGCACTAATGCTGAATCAAATGCAACAGATGAAGATTCTTTCGAAAACAATGAGGATCTAACTGATATATCTCTCTTCTTAGAGCAGTCAACACACATTGAGCAAAAAGAGGAAGAAGAGATCGAGGAAGAAGAAACGAGTGATAATGTAGAATCTGATGATGAATAATGTAAATTTCTTGCTGCTACAATTGGCCGCACACGCCGGTCCAATTTTACCCTTTTACCTGAAAAGTGCCTCTAAAAATTGTAATTTCGAAAAAAGGTACTTATCTTTTTTACTTGTACTATCGTGTAGAATCTCCTCCCGAAGTTAGTGCACTTTACCCCCGGACACCCTGTATCGTGGAGTATTCCTTCTGGGGAAACCACATTAAAAAAAGCGCCAAGTACACTACCTGAAAGGTGGTGCGGAAATGTGTGCATACCTACGGTCTGAAATCGCGATAATTCGAGAACGGTGCTTTGTAGAGAAAATAATAAATGTATTTTTTGTAGAGAATTTTACGATCTACAAACGTTTACTCAATATTTTTTTCGATAGCTCTTACCGTTTCAGAGATATACGCAAAAAACAAAAAATGGTGACCTTTGACCTCGAAAAAAAAACCTTGCCAGAGCGGGATCGATGGGGCCTTTTGACATAGTGACATAGTGACATAATGACGTATTTAAAACATATTCAAAAATCCAGCTTGTTAAGAATAAATGCGAGGTGGAACGTCTATTTTGACTGGATTAAAAGAGATTTGTGTACAAAATTCATATAAGGTGATCAGACGGCAATGTTTTTCCCGTCATTCAAGTAGGACCTGGCGTAAAGTATAGAACTACCCCTCCCGCCAGTTCAATTCAAAAACCTATTAAAAATTAAATTCATTTATTATCTGCCATTTGGAATGTGTTAATGTGATTACTTTATTTGTTCTCAGGGCTGGTACTGGAGCTCCCCGTTGACTCTACATAACAGCCATAGGGTGGCGTGTACCCACCTGCTGGTGGGGTTGTCATCCGAATACACCTCTTCATCCTGCACAGTCACCAACATCCGCATATCTCACTTCACCTCCTGGATAGAAGGTATCGTGTGGCCTTAAAGCGGTGTTGTTGACTTTTTGTGAATATTTTTTATTATAATTTATTTGTTACAAATGTAATGATACGCAAAGATAAAATGACATAACAGAGAGATAAAATGAATATGAATAAGAAGAAAAAAAAGTTGTATCCGGAAATTAATAGTTCAAGCAGGAAACTCGCGAATCTACATCACACAGAGAACCCAAAAAAACGTTTTTTTTCGACCTGAGCAGTCCATTTCATTTTTTTTTCGGAACCACTGCAGCTGGGCGCCTCACAGTGGACGAAATGAAGAAAAACCCGAATTAAGTGGTTTTTGCAAACATTATTTTTTAAATATTTATATTTTTTTTAGTGTAGCACGATAGTTTCTGCACTTTACGTGATTATTTAAATATGTCAATAGCGCTTGACGGAAGTTTGGCAAGGCCGCAAAGTGTTTCGTAAATTTGATGTTCGACATCGCGTTTTTCCGTTCTCTCCTACGCGTGAGCACATACGGTTGTGTATTAAGTGACGTTTAGATATATATACCAAAGTTTATTTTGTCTGACATTTTTAAATGTATTCTCTATTTAATTTATTAAATTATATATCAATATCACATGCGTATGAGATTTGAACTAACATCTAATTTTCCACTATTTTTATATTTTTTTCCTGTTAAAATGTTTATTTCAATTAGCATTTAGAAACCAAATATCGTTTGTTCTCATTTATGAATATATACATATTGTAGACTGAAGTTTCACCTTTTATTTCATGTATAAATTGTGATCATTTTTTGTCCTCCGTTGAACAATTTTGTTATTTTCAGGATGGCCTAAATACATTCCCCGGAGAGAATTATTCGAGGTATTTAATGCACGGGGTATATTAAATGCCACTTCTGTGAAATGAAAGAAGTTTTTAATTAATTACCTAACACAAAAATATCACATGGTGGCAGGTTCGAACATTTTAAGCCCTACATTTTACAAAACTGTACAGTATTTTTCACTACAATCGATGAAGAAGTGGAGTTAAAGCCATTGTTATTATTGTGAGGTTTGAAAAACATAATTTAGAGTAGTTGCAAGAAATGATAGTTATCTCCAAATCTTTGGGTAGACTAATAAAACTGTTTCGAGAAAGTTGTTCTAGATCAAGGAAGAAAAAAGTACATGATCTGTTAGAGTCACGCACTCTTAACGAACTCCAGTTAGCAGCAGATGTGAGTTTGCACAAAAGTAAAATGGAGCTGCGATCGTTAGGTAGTCACAGTAACTATAAGCAAAGGTATAGTGATGGAGAATATCATGAGGACTCTAACCTCCCTACAACGTCGTAGGTGCCACATCAGCTCTATAGCGAAGGAAACTCAAGAAGCAAGACTGTTATATGGCAAAACCCACTAACCCACACCCCACAATCAGATTACAATTTAAAAAAGAAACTTCCTAGATAATACGAAATAAATTTGCATATTGCGACCACTTCCTAAAAAAAGGTTCTGTTTACCTCCTGAAGTTTTAAGCCTACTAAAAATTCGTCCAACGGTTCTGGAAATTTTTGTGATGATTTAGACTCCAACGACAACGGAGACACCTTTAGCACTTAGATTTTCTACCATTTTTCGATTAAAATATGTGTGTACCTAATTATTGCCCGTCTTTTTGTGTTCATAGATATGAAATATAATATTTAAAATTAATATTTTTTGAAGAAGAACAAGATAATAATAATAATCTAAACGAAAATATGAAAGATAACAAGACAAAGAAAAACAAAAAAAGATAATGGTCGCAACTGGGACTCGAACCCAAAACCTCTCGTCTATTTTTCTGTCTGGTTCTCTTTCATACTTTCGTGTAGATTTTTATTATTATCTTCTTCAATGATATATTACATGATGCGAATAACCTTCGAAAGTTATAAAAAGAGAGTTTTTCTTGTAAAATTTAATACGTTTTATTTACCTAGATATTTGTATATCTTCAAAATGTATTATTTTGTTGTTGTAAATTTTTTACGGAAGAGTAAATTAATTATTTTTACTTCAAAATAATAAAATAAAAAAATAAAAAATTGCATTAATATATATATAGTTTTTTCTTCATTCCGTCCACTGTGCGCCGTGTCCACACTTTAATGCAATCACTTCATATTATATAACAAAGTCCACCGCCGCGTCTGTCTGTCTGTCTATTCGCGATAAACTCAAAAACGATTGAACGGATTTTCATGCGGTTTTCACCAATAGGTAAAGTGACTCATGTGGAAGGTTTGAGTATATAATTTGACAAGGTTTTGTCTAAATTGGATGAAATAAATGATATATAAAGGAGAATGTCAGTATGTGATGGACAAGCGGGCTGGCATGCGGGTGATGTGGCTTTGATTGTAGGTATACAAATCTATATTTTTATGCCAAGTTTAATGAAATTTTGCAAATGTTATCATCAAAATAACAGGAAGGTCACTGTCTTCATTTGATTTCGAAAACTCTGTGCAAAGCCCGGGCATCGCCGGAGACTTCAGCTAGTTATAAATAAAACAAACAGGTGATATTAACCTCCGAATGACCAATTTAATAAAAAATCCAACTTCGAACAAAAGAAAAAAAAGTATATCACAACATTGAATGCTTATGTTAATAGGTTCACCAGTTTCCCATTTGTACCACGAGATTCCGGACAACATGTTTAACAAAAACTCCCACATAGGCAAGGCCCGTGAGTCGCCATACTTGGGATTAGTTAAAGGTAGTTGAAATTCACTTACTATTATGTTAGTACATAAACAGATGATTTTTTTATATGTATAATTTCAAAACCAAATAAATTCGCGTTTTCGAAATTGAAAACACGTTCCGATACATTTTATAGAAGGAAAGAAATATTTTTATAATATTGTTTCATGCACAAAACTTAAATACAACAACGGCACGCAGAATACACCCCTCAATGGCAACTAGTATTCCGGAAGTTAAAAAAAAATTTACTATTCTCATTCCGAATAAGTTATTTTTTTCACATAATACCGGCATCTTATGCGAGTTAAAAAAATTAAATTAAAATTTTGTTGCCCTAATTCTGCTACTAATTTAAAAAAAAACAGTTAACTGAATGCAAAATCAATCATTCAATTGATTGTGGAGTAATCGTAGATGCCGATTTGCAAAAGTGCTTGTAAACTGAATGCAGCATTGGATGAGATTTAAATGCAGTAATTGATAGTTAGCGGCTAATCAGCCAACGCAGGGCCAAGAACCACTTGCTCATCTCTCTTGTGTGGTTATGATAAAAAGTTATTTGGGAAAAGCCTCGCAATCTTCTACTTCTGTTTAGTAAAACATTCAGTGTTGTGGAAGTTTCCTTTATTTGTTTGTATTCACTCCACTGAAGAGATATAAGTGTTTTTGTGCTAGAAGTTATATCAATTTACTCCTTTTTTTACATTGGCTCCATACAGGAGGCCTTGAGGATAAATGTTTCCCATCTTTGGGGATCCTGTGTGGAGGGTTTTTTAAAGGAGAAAAAGAGGAAGTTCTAGGAAGGAAATAGGTAAAAGGGGTGTGTAGCAATCTGGGGGTCAGTGTTTCCAGGAGTGACGGTCGTGTGAATACACGCCTTTTACTGCGGTGCAAGGCGATAGGTCGACGGATTCTGACTTGAGAGGTCAAAAGACCTCCTCTTCCAGTCACGTCTACAATCCTTGACAAACCTCACCCCATGAACCCGGCATCCCTGCTAAATCACCAAGCGTAGCGAACCACTTGGGGTGACCTATGGCAGAGGTGTTATATTTCCAATAAATGGTTCCTGAGGCAGCGGTGCACATACCCGCCTCCCAAAATGTAAACTCTTACACAAGAGGACAGAATCTGTAATTTATTAGATTACCCTATCTGGAGCCACGCAAAGAATGGAAGGCTGATATAAATGTAAGCGTTATAAATAAGAATAAGAAGGGGACGCTTATTTACAAAAGATGAGCCTGATAAGGATATTGAAAGAAGGGTAAGCGCAGGACTGATCGCGGTTGGCGCTAGTAATAAATTATTCGTAGAAGCGAAGCTAACACTTCACAATGGAGTGCTGGTGCTTACTCTGAATTTTGGCAGAAAGGCATAGATTTAAAAGAGGAACGATGAAAGTGGACAAGTGCTGTAGAAATGAGATCCATGAGGCGCATGTGTGGTAAATCCGTGTATGATCATGTGAACGGGTGCATAGATGGTTTGGGCAGATAGAGTGGCTGAACGAAGAAAGGAGTGTAAGGAGTATGAGGCGAATATGAATGGAAAAAGAAATCGGGACGCCCAAGGAAGACAAGGCACGAGATCAGGTGCCGTGTAATATCGTACTGTCAATGGTCAGAATAACAGTAGAGTACGATTGAGAAAAAGGGTGAATGTGATTGAAGCAAAGAGTGTAGCCAAGACCCAGTTATTTGGTGGTTCATTCTCTCTGCCTACTTCTGCGGCGAAATGACGTGACGGTTAGTTAATTAATTAAAAATACAATTTAGAATACAAAAGTGCGCTAAAGTTGAGGAACCTCTGTTCATTTGGCGAGAGGATCAAAGGGGAAGAAGGTGACATCTTAAGGGGAACGGCTGCGCGGCCCGTTTCGGCCCGTATCAAACAAATCTTCATTTTGGATTTGATGCCAAAATACCCAACCAAACTGAAAACATATGTTTGTAATCAAAAGGTTATCAAATATCGAATATGAGCTACTTTATTTATTTGATTTCGATATATCACGATTTTAGAGGTAATTTGGTTAATTATTTGAGAGTAAAAGATAAATATATACAAAAATAATTTTATTTTATTTGATTTTTTATTTGTATACCGCACAAGAGGCCCAACCGATCCCCTTCGATGCCAGTGGGACTATAACATCCCCAATTGGAGTTTGTTGTGAGGCTGAAGCTAGTGGGGATGGGAAGGAGAGAGGGAAGAGAAAGGTGGTGAAGTACCTGGCTATACAGATCTGGTTACCAAACACGGCTAAAGCTTATGTAACCATTGAATTCTTACACCGGGGCGATACTGAGAGTATCTTCCACTCTGGAATTTACCACAAATATAACATATATCATTTTTTAAACTTTCAAAATTTTCAAAATGATCACTATCAATCGTACTGATCAATCGTAGAAAAAAGTTTTAGTTTGGTCTGTCGCTCGAGTGGTTAACAAACGAAAAATGTGAAATAGAAAAGACAGGCGGCGGGTGCGTTTGCCTACCAATTGCGGCGGTTCGGATTGGGAGGGACTAGTTGAGGGAGTCCTTTGAACCTCTCCAGCAGGACTATCTCGACCCTTCGTCCTGCACCGCTATTGGATAGATGGATTGATACGTTCGTTACTCCTGGACAACTGACACCCAGATTCCTAAACACTTCTCACACCCTTTTCTTTATCGAAATTGTTCATCTTAGGGATTTTTCTTCTAATGATTTATTTTTAAGGTATTACGCCATATTGCGCTATCTCCTTCTTACGCCAACGTTTCGGTCAGCGTTACGGAGTCCATCATCAGGACAGATGTAAAATCGATAGTGGTAAAGTGTGAGCTCATGTATGTAGATGCGATGCGGGGTTGCCAGCTCCAATCCTTTACGACAGGGGTGGGGAACCTGCGGCCCGCGAGGCCTTTTGGTGCGGCCCGCGGGCACTTTCGAAAGAACCACAAAAAATTACACAGAACGGGATGTTTTTTCACGGTGTTTCAGATGCATTTTTAAGACGTTATTACAAAATCGTTACTAGCAAATAGTTTAGATAAAAATTATAACGTGATAAAACCTCCCATTTTACTTTCATTTTAATTTGGTTTGGTGAAACGGTAGTGAAATTCCATCGGAACTTTTAATTGTCTTGTAAGGGACAGTTCCGATATTTCAGGATTGATGGCAACTCTATCCGGAGGAGAATCTTAGGCAGTTTGTCATAAATTTCTAGTGGATAGTAAATCAATAAAATCCTATTAATTACAATTACGAAGAAAAGAAAAGTTGAAGCTGAGTGAAACATGAAATCATTTGAAACTAAATTAAGGACAAGAATTAAGGCTAAACTAAATTAAGGCAAGGAAAAAGCCTTCTACATCGTTCGAATACGCTGGTGAGTGCGCAAAATTAAGTGAGGCATTTAATGTACGATTTAAGGACGTGAAAAGAGAGCAAACGGATTTGAACATATTTGCCAAACCGTTCAACGTCAAACCATAGAATGTGCCTGATAATCTGCAGCACGAAATTATTCAATAACAAAGCGATGATGAACTAAAAGCTAAATATAACAATCTCCCCAAATAAAGTCCGGATTCACTGGTTATATTAAGTCAAGCACGTCCCTTAAGAGGAAACCGGGTGGTGTTTTTTCCATACAAACGTATTCCTCATTTCCCTCTCTGAATTTTGACACTAGAGAAAATATTTTTTTTTACATAATATGAATATTGACCGCAAGCGTGTCGGTACGTTTTGATTTTTTTGATAAGTTACTTTTTATAGGAGTTATAACCCTTCAAAAATGGTTAAAATTGCCTTTTTTTAACGCCATCAACAAACGTTCAGTATACAAATTAGACGATGTATTTTTAAAAAAAGCAAAAGGTACAGACATAGAATGTTTTCTTCCAATACATTTGGTAAAAAAAATCTTGGAAATTGGTTCAGTTTTGGAGTAGAAAAATGAGGACTACAAAACCTCGATTTTGACAATTTTATTTGGGTATTATCAGGCTGAGGTGCATGTGTCCCTTTCTCTCAGTATTCGGGGGTGAGGGGGGGCGGAGAGGGTTTTGTTGAATACGTATACAGTCAACGAAGTGATGTGACATTCTCAATAATTATATCGATACACTAGTCCACTAGTGTTGTCATGTCCCGAGTTATCGATGTTTTTTTAAAATTATTTTTCTGTTTGGTGACTTATTTTGAGTGTGCCAATACTTACCGAGCTTATTTACTAAAGTTATTGTGACAAATTTAATTTGTTTACGTCAAATAAATTAATGGAAAAAAATTGAAAAAAAAACACCTGTTACAGACAGACCCCGAGATGATTCCGTTCCGTATTGCCGAGTTGGATATGGAACACAAAAATTAATTAAAATATTTTTTGATAACTTTTGAATGTTGTACTCAATATAATATTATCCCTTTATAGGACACTTTTTTTAAGATACAACTACCGAACCAAAAAAAAACTTTTATATTTGACTAAATATATTGTTCTAGATTTTTTTTTCAAAAAAATTATATTTTACAAGAAAATGTGTGATGGTAAGTACATACACCACTGATCGTTTGATGGAATGCTGGTACAGCGTATGTTCAGTGGTACATGCATCTACCACATGTTGTTGAATCGATTATGTTATTATAATATCATATTATACAAATGAATATTGAAATCTATGTATAAGAGGCACCATATTGTTTATTGTGCTACATATTAGGTACATACACATAACTAGTTTAGTTTTTATTTAACTTTTTTAATACGTTATATTATTACAGAAAAATGCACTTTTGGGAATACCTCCTACATCACTTGACATTTTCAATCTTCTTCAATGATCTAATATTTTTTGTTTTTAAACGCTTTATTGTAAAAAAAAATACTGTTTAACATCTACACAATGAAATTAAAACAATTTATGGTCCAGACCTTTCCCTCGCCGGTAAATTTCTTGGTATGCGACCGTCAATTATTTCTGGTAAAAGGCATTGGTGGTAGAAATTTTCTAACAGTGGAACGATTTTTTGCCAGATTTCATCGTCCCTCTCAATTTTTTCATACAGCAAACCTTTTGGACTCCACACAACAAAATAACAATAATTACGACGAGTAATATGTAACTGGCCTTGTACTTGGTAGAAGTAATTATGATTCCGTTTTAATGTTAAAGAATGGTCTTCCAATTTACAGTAATCAATTATCTTTTGTGCAATTCCCTCTTCTGGTGACATATTTGCTATACTTTATGGGCATTTAATTTCAATTATAGAATCCTCACCGATAAGGCCATCCGGACTTGCCGCTAAAAAGTTTTTGGTTTTATCGATAAATAGCCCACAAGCGGATACCTGAAAACTTGTTTTTTTTGAAAATTGCTCTATTGCTAGGCTTTCATTTTCTTTTCCATAATTTGTGGCCATAGTTCCTTTGAATTGTGAGTACAGTAAAGAGTTTAGTACTCCCGTAACTGAAGTTTTTTGCCGAAGCTTATATATTTTTCCAAAGTTAGACGCCGTTATCCGCTTACGTCTTTCAATTGCCCACAGATTGTTATTGCTTTGGCCTACCGTATTCCGTTCGAGCTCTTCCTTATTGTTTGAAGATAATTCTTTGAGAAATTCCTCTTTTTTCGTTTCAAATATTTCAGGTGGCATATCTGGTTCTAATTCCAATTGACCATAATTTTCATCGGGCCCTGTAACTTTTTTTCTTTTTTCTGTCGTATTTTCATTATACTTTAGTTTTTTTTTTCGACACATTTGTTTATTCTCCTTCGAACGTCGTTTTCTCTCTATAAAGTGCTTCGTGTATTTGCCGGGACTGTGGCCTTGGATTTTCTTTTGTATTCTTGAATGGGTTGCCAATTCACTATTCCACGAAGTTACTGCTCCAAAACATCTTGCTTGGTAAGATCCTCTTGTAGTAAAATTTACCCTTTTTCCACCTATAAATTTGGCGATAACGTTGTTGAATTGCTCCACAGTGTTATTTGTCACGTCAATAATAAGACTTTCTGCATTTGCTATTAGAGACAATAAGAATTGTTGGATATCAGTCCATATTCCACAATCTCGAAGATCGCTTACTAAATTTGGATCATCAGTATACTTCTCCGGCTTGCAATAGTACGATGCACAATTTTTATGATCACCAAACACATGATTTGCGGTATTTTTTATGTCCATTTTCAAATTTTTTATTTTATCACTTTGTACTGTGTTTTCTTGCTCTTTCCTGTAATTTATTGCTCCAACTACAGCTCTTCTCATGCGTAAAACGTTTGCTTCAACCTTTTTCCTTATATGAACTGGTACAAAGCCTTTAGCGTTGTTGGTTTTTTTTCCAAGTGCTTTCATTTTGTTGCAAAAATTGCGGAGTAAGTGATTTTTGCACTCTATTTTTTGTACTATAAGGTTAGGACCATATGGCATTTGTTGCATTATTTTTTTCATGATGCTGGAGTCGCCATCACCAACTAGTTTGTTAAATTTCAATCCATGCATTTCCATGCTTCTCGAGAACCCTTCTGCTATAATGTGGGCTTCCATGGCATTAGCACTGTCACGCCAGTTTATGAAGCACCTGTGCTCAGAAGCAACTATGTGTAGTTTAGTAGCTCTAGCACATATGCAGCAGTATGAGTTTCGCACTCCCAGAAATAAAACCTTTTTAGTTCGTAGTCCAACTATGCACCCTGCGCCAGATGAGGAGCTAAATCCACTTTTGTACGACCTCTTTGCCCAGGAGCCATCTGCAACCACCGTTACCAAAGGATAGCCACCCTCGTCTACGTCACCGTTTAAAATGGCTAGCCTTTTTTCTTCTTCACCAGCTGCGATCATTTCTTCTAAGGCACATTCTTCAATTGTTGGCGCTAAACATTGTTCTATGTTCGTGTAAGTCTTACAATCCATATTTGGCATATTTAAAACCCCACAAATTTCATTCCATTGTGAATACCCATTTCCTGTACACATCACTCCTTCGACGACAGCAGTATTTATAGACATTTTCCGTTTCGGGTCTTCGGAGTGAATGTATTCTATTTTCTTGCACATTTTGCACTCGAAAACATACTGGCTTAGAAGACCATTTCGTCGTTCCTTCATAAATTTTAAATCGGAAAATGTGCAGTTGGTGTGTTCGTGCTTTATATTTGATATCTCCGAAAACAAATATTTTATATCCACAATTCTGCGACCTTCGAAATTATCGGTTTCATCAATATGGTCTGGTTCTATCACCAAATCATCAAGCGTTGTTGATGATGATGAACTTGCGTTTTCGTCTATATTTGGAGCAAATGATTCATCCATGGAAGTTTCATGCATTAGTGAAGATGTAGTTAAGTTTCCAAAAGTAGTATCGATGACATCCATATCCCTGTAAATGCAAATGATTTATTTATTTAAATTTGTCCATCCCATTTTCCCGTTATACATGCTACATAATACACGGCTCTCATAGCACAAATCTTTAGGTTTTTCTCGTAAGTCGCTCACGTAAGAGAGTTATGGCAAAATTATCAATGTAAACGATACCCATTGGTAATTTTGCCATAACTCTCTTATGTGAGCAACTTACGGGAAAAAAAACTTTACGTACGTAAAGGTAACCTTAGGAAGGTTCAGTAGTAAGAGTGACAGGAAAGCGATATTTTGACTTACCTAGATGTCGAACGTGGTGCAACATGAATCTGTCGTTTGATACTAATAATCGGTTTTTTTCGTCTAGCAGATAAAAACAAACGCGCTTTGTTTCCATTTCTTTTACCCATTATTTATCTGTAAGAAAAATTTTTTTGAGTTGAAGGTAGGTAATATAGTAGTCGATTTTATGTAACTCAATTTCTAAATACACATATCTTATGCTACGTATATATTTGCGAATAGTGGCGTGCACAGAATTTGAAAAATGAAATTTCGGAAAAAAAATAATTTTCAGCTTCGACAACATCATTAATGTCGTATTTTCAATCTTAGGATTCTAGCCCACTGAAAAATCAGTGCACGCCACTCTTTGCGGACAGAGACGCGAGCCGAACCACGAATTATGGTAAAGGTACGAAGCAACCGCAAGCGGCGCAGCGTTTCGGGCAGTTTGCTTTTGCTTCGTTACTTTCCCATAATCCGTTGTTCGGCTGGAGTGTGTATACGCAGCCTAAGACGTAGAATAATATTTATTATAGGTTACTAGATATGTTAACAAATGTACCGACTTGCACTAATGCACTTTATGCAAACAGTCAAAACTGATGAATTTACGTTATTCAGGGAGAGCCAAAAAACAACAACATTTTTAGCGATATTTATATGTTTAATTAAAAAAGGAAATTGTGTTGTAATATTGAGTTTTTATGAATGAATAGTTTATGTTTATAATAATAGTTTATGAATAATTTATGAATAGTTTAGTAGGTATCTACTCACCATATGTCCTATATGTGTAAATCGTGAGAAATGACCAAACAGATTTCAATATTCAAGGGGGTTTCAGGGTCAAAATTCGAAGGTCTGTATTTGACGTAGAATAGTTTCCAGTAAAAAGGCTAGTCAAAAACAGTAGAGTGATGCAGCCAGCGAAAAATAAAAACACTATACAATCACAAAGTACGTGATGTACCTACTGCGCCTATGCTGCCGTTTTATAAAAAAAGATGGTATGAATCTCCCGATATTACTAAACCAAAACAGCGTGCATCTTACTTTACTAATAGTAACAAGATGAATGAACTATGAGCGCAGAAGATATCTATTATATAGGAATACGCACGCTCAAGTCGCGACGCGTATTGACTTATCTGTTGCAGCAGGCAGCAACCTGTATACACGCACCCACAAGTCTCATTGACTTGTGCGTGTGCAGAAGATGAGCTCGGAGCAGGCAGTCACATGTATTTGTAGTAAGTAATAATAATAATAAAGTTAAGTACAATACAATATTAAATAATGTAGACCTCGCTATTTTATTACGAATATGTACCTAGGCACCTACTTAATTTTTGGAATAAATGAATAACAGTAAATGAAATAATAAGAACGCGAAGTCGCTGGCGGGCGCGGCGCGGCGATTCGTGCTTCCAACACCTGCAGCCACGCACACACACGCATTGGGGTTCACCAATACACCGATAGCGCTTTTGCTGTCCCCGCTGAGATGAACGAAATAGAAATAATTTTTACAAATACCTATCGTTAAAATTTCTCGGCGCTCCTGCGCGCTCTTAACATTTTGTGTATAATGCAAACACAAATGCCTAAATCTAATTTATTGTAATTAGTTAAATGATTATAAAATTATATTGCGGAGAAAAAAAATATGCTACAATACGTAGAAAAACCATTCACGTAATCAAGAGTACAATTTAATTTTAGCTGGTTGACTAGTGGACTCCTATTCATTCTGAAGGTAAAACCAATAAAGATAGAGGAAGTTTATTTGTCTACCATAGACAATATTAAAAAAATATATAGGAATGCGGGACATGCGGGACGCTTTAGACGATTTGCGGGACTATTTTATCAAATATTTCAATGCGGGACTACAACTACCAATGCGGGACGGTCCCGCAGAATGCGGAACGGTTGGCCGCCTTAGTCTACGAAAGTGGCTTATTACTAAGATTGGTAACTAATGACAAATGACTTACAACTAAGACCTATATGACTAGTGACTTAAAACTATACCTATTTTCATACTCGAGTACAAAACTGCTCTTATCGTATTATTACTTACGTACTATTATATATGTCTTAAAAATATTTATTTATGACTATTATACATATTTACATTTTTATAAACACATATTTACATTAACAAACATATGTTGTAATGATTTCTGCCCGTGCTATCAGTGTGAGTTATGAAAAATATTTTAAAACAAACTAAGTATCATCAACAAACATTCAAAACAAGTGTGACACACGTCATTTTTCGCTCTGTCAAAATTGTTGTTTCCTATAGTCAAAACATCAAATTGAATCATTAAACCCCGCAAAATTCTTCGGTGAATTAAGACGAAATCAGCCCTCATATTGTTTCTAAAGTGTTGATGCTGATTTATTGTGAAATCAACATTATAAATATCGCAAAAGTGCAGTTTTGAGTTGCCGCAGTTAGAATTTACTCCTACCTACAAGTCCAGTGCCTTGCTCTGTCGCTCATCAAACGTACATATACCTACCCATACAACTAATTCATTGCCATCGACCGACAACCCAGAGGCGACCAACCTTTTCAAGATGATCTGTTCCAAGTGCCAACTATCTATTACAGACGGTATCACATGTTACTCCTGCAGTGAACAATTTCATTATGAATGCGGAGGGACATCGGAAACTACATTTCGAAAAGCTAACAACGAGAAAAGAAGAACCTGGCGCTGCACTAACTGCAAAAATTCATCCCAATCAACCGTTACGCCAACCAACCCCATGGAAGATATGATGATTGAAATAAAAAAAATATTTTCTGAGCTTGCCTCCCTCAAAACCCTTAACAATTAAGTCAAGGAAGACATGTCGGAACTTAAAAAATCCGTCGACTTCAACAACGCAAAATTGGATGACTTTACCAAACGATTCCAAGCTTTCGAAGAGTCGATGAGTAAAGTAGCCTATCTGGAACAAGAAGTTTCCTCCCTTCAATCGACCATCAAACTAATGCAAGAAGATTCAAATAAAAGGGAACAATGGATGAGGCTTCAAAATATAGAAATAAAAGGAACCTCAAAGTAATAATGAAAACATTACAAACATCCTGTCAGAGATAGCAAATAAAATTGGTATAAACAATTTTAAAACTAATGAAATCGAGTTTGCCACCAGAGTCTCGGCGAAAGACCCACTTCATTCCAAATTAATTAAACCCATAATCGTGAAATTCACCACCCGCTCACGTAAAAATGAATTCATCGCGGAAATTCGACGAAGAAAAGGGATAACCACGAAGGACCTGAATTACCCCGGTGACGAAAGAAAAATTTATGTCAACGACCATCTGACCAGCTCTAACAAAAACCTCCTTTTTCGGGCCAAGGGTATTGCGACGGAAAAGGGATACAAATTCACGTGGCTAAAAAACAGCAGGATATATGTGAGAAAAAATCCAACTTCGCCTCCCATACTAATTGCCATGGAAGAAGACCTAAAGAAAATTTCCTGAGTCGATCTGCATCCTCTTCACGCCGAAAAATAGATTTTTTATTCACTCATGTATCTCCCCACACATTTCCCCCCTCACATTATCCACTCCTATCTCACTTATCCTCCCTCCCCATTATACCCTCTCCCATAAATTTTCTAATTCATTTTTAAATCACTCAACACTTTTCATGAACCAAATTGAAATACATGTTACCGCTTGTTGGCGACCCCCTACACGTCTGACATTCAGCACTGTTCGACATACAATAGCGGTCTCTCTCACACTAATTATCTTCTCTCCCGTGGTAAGCAAATCAACCTTACATTCATTTTATGCCAACAAACATTTACTAAAGTACATACTTAATAATATTACTAACCGTTATTTCCTCAAATATGGATACCTACCTCTATCTAATTTATAACAATATCAGAATAATATTATCATTAGCCGGACCTGAGATGCATATTACAAGACTTTCGCATAATTATTTTAAACTATATTTTGCAACCATAAATTATTGTGTTAGATGTACTTACTATGTTAGATTGCATAACTACTATAACCGAACTCACTTGTCGCAGCTATCATACATATGTGTAACTTACCGTTTACTCACTAATATTTACTTGATTACTCCCCCATGTCTTTAGCAATATATTATCAAAATGTCAGAGGTCTTCGAACCAAAACAACAACGATTCTTCAAAATACCTATTCAAACGATTACGATGTAATCGCCCTGACAGAATCATGGCTCACTAAAGACTTCAGAGACGACGAACTATTTGACCCTCGGTACTATGTATATCGTAGGGACCGCGACTACGCTTCCACTGGTAAACGTCTTGGCGGTGGTGTAGTGTTAGCTATTAAACAGGAGCTGATCAGCGTCGCCCAACCTGAATGGACTTCTTGTGCTGAAGACATTTGGGTCACCATTCGCACTAAAAGTACATCCCACAGATCGGTCCATATATGCTGCGTATACATCCCCGGAGGGACTCAACATCAATATTTAATCGAAAATTTCCTAAACATGCTATCAGATATAGTATCAAATAACCTCATGGATTCTTTTATAATCTTAGGCGACTTTAATCTTCCCGAAATATCATGGACCCAAACTACGTCATCTGCCCACTATGCAGCTAGTAGTTACTCTACTCACGTTAGTAATCATTTCGTAGACTGTATGCATTTTCTGGATCTCTCTCAATACAACGCTGAACTAAACTCAAGCGGCCATATTCTAGATCTAATTCTATCAAATATATTAATCTCCATCGAATCTAATGACGACCCGCTAGTTCCCGAGGATGCACATCATAAACCTGTGTCCATTAGTGTGCCATTTCAGGAAACCCTTTCATTGACAAGTGCGAAAAGGAAAGTTTTTCTATATAATCGCGGAGACTACGAATCAATTAGTCTCGCCCTAGAACAAGCTGACTGGGCATCCATTTTCTCTACCTCCCAAATAGAACCAGCGCTTGATGCTCTCTATACATTTTTGAAATCCCTCATAAAC
Organism: Limnephilus rhombicus; assembly: GCA_929108145.2. Lineage (NCBI taxonomy): Eukaryota > Metazoa > Arthropoda > Insecta > Trichoptera > Limnephilidae > Limnephilus > Limnephilus rhombicus. The sequence continues at coordinate 10,568,535 of OV815290.1, read as the reverse complement.
CTTCACATTCCTCATAAATTTTCGTGGAATTTGAAATATCCTCCTTGGTACAATGCTGCTCTTATTAAGGTAATGAAGGAAAAATCGAAATATTTTAGCAAATATAAAAAAATACAAAAATCAGGCTGATTATAACGCATTTTCTCTCCTTCGTAAACGGCACAAAGATTTATGTCGGGAAAACAAATCTCGTTATTTAAGTAAAATCGAAAATAATATATCCTCAAACCCGAAAAACTTTTGAAGCCACGTCAAATCCTCTAACAAATCCCAAGGTGTTCCAAAATGTATGTATCTTGGAGAGCTGAGAGCCGATAATGGAACAGCCATTGCAAATTTATTCTCAGAATATTTCAGTTCGGTTTTCAGTAAACCCTCCGATCCACCTACCCATAATCCAACTAACGTCGGAAACCATACATCCAATATAAGCAATATTGAGGTGACGCGAGAAATCGTCTTCAAATACCTTAAGGAAATTGATACTTGCAAAGGTGCTGGTCCTGACGAAATACCTTCAATCCTTATTAAACGATGTGCAAACAATCTAGCCTTACCCCTCTCTTTGATTTTCAATCGATCTCTTACCCAATGCACTGTCCCAGTTATATGGAAATCCGCGTTTGTGTCTCCCATCTTTAAGAATGGTAAAAAAACTGATGTCAAAAACTACAGGCCAATCTCCAAACTTTGCATATTCAACAAAATTTTTGAAAAAATAATCTATGATCAATTATATGCTGCTCTTAAACCTAGCCTGAATATGAACCAGCACGGTTTCATTAGTGGTAAATCAACAAGCACAAATCTTTTAACTTTCACAGAGTACCTCCAGGATAATTTGGATAACCGAATACAAGTGGACACTATCTATACCCACTTTAGTAAGGCGTTTGACAGGGTCGATCACTCAATCTTGTTAAACAAGCTCTTAGAGATTGCTATTCACGGCAATCTTTATCGTTGGCTCTCTTCTTATATCTCCAACCGTAGCCGAATACTAGTGGTTGCTGGATTTAAATCAGATTCTGTTGCTGTTACATCAGGAGTTCCTCAAGGCAGCCTGTTGGGACCATTATTATTTAACATCTATATCAATGATATTGGTAACTGTTTTCTAAACTCCCAAACTATCCTGTATGCAGATGGCATGAAAATATTTTCACCTATAAACTCAATCGAGGACTGTCAGAAGCTGCAAGATGATTTGCTACGTTTGAGCACGTATTGTAATGCCCATTGTCTGGAAATAAATATTTCTAAATGCTTCATCGTGCGCTTTACTAGAAATAAAAACGTATTAATCCATGAATACTCAATTAATCACGTACCGTTGTCTATCAAATTCGAAAGTAAGGACCTTGGGGTTATACTTGATAGTAAACTGAATTTGAATAAACATATCGACCATATAGTCACTAACGCATCTTCTATGCTTGGTTTCATAATCCGCTCCTGTAAACAATTTAAAGACCTTACTACTTTCAAAACACTGTATTTCTCATATGTTCGTAGTATCCTTAAATACGCATCTCAGGTGTGGAACCCAGGCTACGCAGTGCACAAAAATAGAATTGAAAGCGTTCAAAATAGATTTTTAAGGTACCTCAATTTCCGCTCTTTTCGATCTCATGTTAGTAATGAAGACTCTGCAAAGTTCTTCAAAATACAAACGTTAACTTGTCGAAGAAATATAGCAGATTCGCTAATGTTATTTAAAATTACACATAACTTAATCGATTGTCCTGATCTTCTTCAACGCCTATCATTCCATGTTCCAAATCGCAACAGCAGGCAGTCGCTTACCTTTAATCTCCCTATTTGCAAGACCAACTCCAAACAGAACTCATTTATCTACAGATCCACACACTCATTTAACTTAAATTATTACCACATTGACATTTTTAACTCAACTTTACGTGACATGAAACGAAAACTCACCAAGCAACATGACTCAAACTAGAAAGTTCAATCCCTACATATGTTCCCGTCCTTTGCCTCTTAATCCTATTCCTATGTTCCTCCTCCCCCCTCCCCCTCTTTTATATTTTGTAACTAAAAAATGAAACTACGAAAATACCCTTACAATGTTACACTTTATTATTTATTATTAACTATCATCAGTGGAAAGTTCATAATTGGCATAACTAACACCTTATTAATGTATTATATTGTAATCTTTGATTTGCTGTCAACTTTCTCCAAAATAAATAAAATAAAATAAATAAAAAATAGTAGATTATGGACTGTGTAATGACAAACTACTGAAGAAATGCAGTTATTTTTCTGGGTATGACAATTCGAAAAGATGAGTTTTTTGCTTTGCTCTGAACTCAGATTTGCTGTCGATATTTCGTAAATATGAAGGGAGTTTGTTCCAAGCTGTTGGGCCTGCCACTGCAAAAGCCCGGTCTCCGAAATTGGTATTGGGATTGGGCGTAGGTACTGAGAGTCTACCTATGGCTGCTGAAGATGCTGATTGAAGGTTGCTTGCCTGGTATTGACATCGTTTTGAATGCACAGTTCCGACAGGTAGTGCGGCGCCATGTCGTGTTAGAGATGCGCGATATGAATCGATATTATGCTGTATCGATACGTAGCAATGCGATATATCGATACACGACTATACAATACGCATCGATATATCGTATCTCCAGGTAAAAAATATCGAACCCATGTATATCTGCTTAAAATTATGATTTGATTGAACCTGTAATATTATAGTTTCATCTACAGAACAAAGCAATACAATTTGGAAGTTCCACAAACAGATGTTTTCTGAATCTTCAAAAAATGTACCTAGAGAAGGCATGGATGGAATTTTAAATCTGTATCTCAGAGAACCACTTATGGACAGAAATGAAAATCCAATATTTTATTGGAACACAAGTCTAAGTATTTGGCTTAATCTCAGTACTTTGTAATTGGAATTTATTACCCGCTAGGCTACTGCAAGTAGCTTGTCAGCAGGAGATTAGTTACAACCACAATTAAATAATCATAAACGCATTAGCGTAGCAACAACATATACAAATACACATACGCGTATAACATACCTACCAAGATTGTGATGTGGAATAGGAAAATATATATATATTCAAATATCATGAAAAGTTTGGGCAACATAATAACATCAATACATTATTAATCACATACTTGCAATTTAATGCATGGTAAGAAAGAGCAAAATATAATCTTAATTAGAGATGAAACGGATATCCGGTAACTATCCGGTATCCGGAGTAAATTTAATTTCCGGTCGGATACCGGATAGGAACTCAATATCCGGCCGGATACCGGATAATCAAAAACTACGACAATTTCCTATAATAAAATGCAATACATTAATCTTTGTGAGGTAAATAAGAATAAAATGGCTTATAATTATGACGGCTTTTATTTAAAGTCGAAAATGTTACGGAATTAAAATGTTAATGGGGCGGAGACAAATCCAACATATCAAATATCATAAAAATCAGTCCAGCCGTTCTTGAGTAATAAATGGTGTAACTAACCTGACTTTGTTTTATATATTAAGACTAGCTGACCCGACGAACTTCGTACCGCCTCAAGAATCAATAACTGTTGAATAATCAAATAAATAAATAAATTAAGTTTTTTTATTAAGTTTAAAATTACATCGATAATGTAATTGTCGATGCCCAACTGTCCGTGTTTTGTTTGTCAGTATCAGATATTGCGTTGTGTACGGATTTATATTTTTTGTGATTTTCTTACTTTTCCACTTACTTACGGGAACATTCGAAAGGAAGGGGGTACGGGTGCCGCCGTCCCGGGAACCATTTATTGGATAACCAACACCTCTGCCACAGGTCACCCCAAGTGGTTCGCTACGTTTGGTGATTTATCTGGGGTGCCCGGGTTCATGGGGTGACTTTTGCGCAGGTCTTGGCGGCGGATGCATCTGCTCATGATAGACTGGTTGAGGGAGGCCTTTTGACCTTTCCAATGGGTCGAAAGAGTCCGGCTGGAAAGGTCAAGGTAAAAGGTCAATTCCGGTCAAATCAATGGCCTTGCACCGCAGTTGGAGGGATGGATTCACTCCCGGATACACTGACCTCCAGATTCCTACCCACCCCTCATGCCTTTTTCCTTCCCAGAGCTTCCTATCCTACCCTTCCTTAAAAAGACCCCCCACACAGCATCCTCTAAGATGACCTAGGTCCTGAGTGGAGCTTACGTAAAAAAAAGCGTTTCATTTCAGAGATTTATTATTATTGTATTTTTCCTTTGGAGGGGAGCAGAGACATACGTTCACCGTTTGTCTCATTTTCGACTATTGACATTTAATGTGTAAGAAAGAGGGGCAGCATTATATGATTAAGAACAAAAGCAAAACAATTAGCGCATTGACATTTGACATTTTTGAATTTTTAAGAGAGGAGAGGTGAATTTGTAAGTAATTCACAAGAGTGTGCTGAACAAGCAACCGGTGTCTGCCTTTCCTCCTTCATTTGATCCCGAGTTCCCTTCCTATTAAACTGTTTTATAGAAAAATCTGTTATGAAAAGCAATTTGTGAATATAGACGGGACACGATTAAAAAGCATATTTTATTTAAATAAAAACGGTTATTTTGGACATTTTTATGTCGTGTGTTGTTTTAAAAACCATCCAGCAGAGTTTGAATTACTCATCATAAATTGCAAAGTGCATCAATATTTGTCAATAAGCCCTAAACAACAATGAGGAGGGAATATCCCAACATTACCACAATAAAATATCAGAAATCACAAATCTTTTCAATTATATAAATTCATATATATATATATATATATATTATTTAAAACCAAGACGTGCAAACATAGCATGTGTATATTATAACTTTATAACGCAGGCGTATGAATGTATAAATATCGTGCAGTATTATCCAGCCTCATTTAGATGTTCTTGTTTTTGCCACTATTTGCTGACGGTTTGTTCCTGCCATCAAACTTAAGTGTGTAGTGTATGTGTTTGTAGGTATATGTATGTATATGTGTATATATATGAATATACATGTATGTGTGGGTATGCATAAATACATGTTTATGTAAGTATATATATGTATGTTGTTAAATAATAGCAAAATGGGGCCCCAGGTGGAAGCCAAGGTTAAATACTCACAGAAATGCCCCCTTGGGACCAGCTCAGTTGGAAAAGGAATATGGACTCCCCCAGGGTCGGGAGATCCGCCGCAGCTTAGTCCACGAGCACCAATAATGACGCTCTCAGAGTGTGTCGGTTAGGAACTTCTCAACAATTAAAGACAGGAAGGTCGATTTACATGGTTTATTCAATAATCACAAGGGACAAATGCAACCACAGTAGTTACAATATGGCGAGTGGGTTATGCTACGAATTGGGCTAGTCTAAGTTAAAAGTTCTCTCTCCCTCTGGAATTCATCCTCGCGGTACGCGAAAACTAACGGAAACAGCACATTAAAGAGGGTAAAGTAAGTTAGCTTTCGAGGTGATAGAGGTAGGGGTCCCATGTCATCGTCCACGTGGCGTGCGCAAGAATGCCTCCGTTCAGGGCACCCGTCCGGTATCTGGCTTGAAGTCCCGGACCGTAGAAAGGAATTTAAACATGGTTCGCTCGATTCGGCCAACTTAGCCCGAACGCTGAGTAATGATTCGAATCCCGTGGTAAAACTAACACGCGGTTGACGAGCGTGGCTTCGGGCAAAGCGCAGCGGACCCGGGTCGCGAAATGCGCGGCCGTTCATGGGCACGTCGTGGGAAGAATGGCGACTGCGCTTGTGGCGTCCCCCAATGCCGCCGGCCGCGGTGAAAACTTGCATCTCGCAAATCTGCAGTCTGCGCCCTCTGTTGCTTGATTTGTGTACTGCGGAACAAATCAAGCACTTCGTTCACCAATCTCGCAACCTAACAATGTATGTGTGCATGTGTGTAAGTATGTGTATTTATGTACATACATATCAGCTACCTTACTTATTTGTGTTTATTTTCCAGGCAACTTTGGCAATTTGTGAGTTATTGGAAACATTTCGACCAATTTTCTAATTTTTTTTTATATAATTTTACTTAAATATGTTTGCCTATACTTACTAGACTTCATTTCAATATAACTATCTTCCATTGGTCACCATGATACAGGCAGCTGCCTAGTATGGTGACCTAATGTATCTTCTCAAGTAAATGTATTAATCATTTAACATGTACTTATAAATAAATAAATAGTTGCGTGGTTGAAATAAATGCCCACCTGGCAGAAACCCGCCTCTAGAATATAAATATTACGTATTTTTTTCTTTCTCACACTTTCATGCATCTCTAGAACATTTAAAAAAATCATACATTTAATAGATGCTTTCTTGAATTTTAACATATTTTTGTATTGATTTTGATTTAGTCATCCATCATGCCATATTTTGCAGGTTTTATTTAATTTCTTTATTGCCTGTGTACTCAGCACATTAAAATGTAAAAATTAATGTATAATTATATCATTAAAATCATTGTAAAATGAAAAGTAACCCAATACCGATTCTTGAAGAATACTTATTGTGTTTTCCATTGGTTCCGATAATGGCTACACGAGTTTTTACACATTTTCTGCCTTGGAAGCATCCTCTTAATTATTAATAATTTCTGAACGACGCCTTCTGAAAGACCAATGGTTCAATGGACAGGGAAGGCTGAAATAGTGAATTGCTTTTGGTATATTTACTTTCCGAAGAATCACAACTATGTTGATGGCCTTTTCACAAAAGTTTTTATTCGGTAAAATTTGAAAATATAATTTGAATATATTTTTTTACTTTTCCGAAATTCTATTTAAACAGCCATTATTTTCGGAAGGTACTTGCTCGTTTTGTGATAACACAATATTTGTTGAAATTCAAGCGCTTTTTGTATTAATCAGAGTAAATAATAATAGTAAGGTAATGGGGAACACCATCGACATTTTCCACGTGTTTTTGAAACTTCACGCTTCATTATGTACACCTATTCTATTCAATAGACAAGATCGTGGAATTGAGTCATCAAAACTATAAACGTTTTCCCAACTGTTTTTTTTATGATTTGGTGAACTGTTAATAACGTTTTCTTTTAAAGTTTTTTCTTGATTAAGTTAATTATTTGTAACGTGGTTGCCTTCGGTCAGTTTTCGAATACTTCTATTATTTATAATTCTGTAATCCGTCATGCGGCTATTATGAAAATTTGGTTTGGCATTCTATTCCTTTCAGTTTATATTTCCGATTAATAATTAACATCGTTTACAGGGTGACCTGACAATTGAACCCCCGAAATGATATTTACTAGAAAATTACAATGCATAATTTACCAATTTCATATATAAAATCAACTTCTAAAATACCCATAATAATAAGTTGGTATGAATATCAAACGAATTTATACACAGTGTCGATTTGTTTGTACATGCGCAATAGAGAAGCAAATCCTATTCCTTTCCTTGATCTATTTGAATGAAAATATGTTATTCGGCGTTACATCTTTTCTGCGCATCCCTTCGGGGTCACTTAGATATATTTTATGCAATTAGTTGTGCCATATTTTCTTTAAACCGACTGCATATATATAAGAACGTCGGGGGACCAATTGTCGACGGATTAACTCACGGTCATGGAACCGTTGACTGACCTCGCGTAACCCACTAACAATAATTAATTGTTAAAAAGAGTCTCCGTACAGCCTCCCCAAAGAAGACAGGCCTTCGGGGAAAATATTTACATAAAGGCTTCCTCTATGCAAAATAACACGGGCATCCAGCGCCAGAGGGTTAAGAGAGATATTCATGAATAATTTACATATGACAGAGAAAAATCCTTATCTCCTGTGTGACTCCGAGTGCAAATATACTGATATAAATATGAAAGTAAAGCTCATTGAATCACAGTTGGAGTTCAACTCTTCGAGTGATACTAACAAGTGAATTTTTTAAATAAATTCAGTGTTATAAAATTATTTTCAAAATGAAATTCCTAGAAATTGTGTTAACGGTTTTAGTGGTGGCAAAATTCGTGGGAGCACAGAGGGAAGGTGAGAGTATTTTCCAAGCTTTATAAACATTCCCACTTCATAATATTAAATATTGGTATTTGAAATCAGAATATTTGTGTTTTTTTTAATATATATATAATATGTTGATAGGTTTAATTCCTTTCTATTAATTTCTAAATAAAACACTTGTGTTGCAAAGTTTTTTTTAACTAAGAAACGACATTTATGTTTATTAATATCACTTTGAATGGTTTTTTCTAACAATCAAATAATAGAATAACAAAACAAATGACAATCGATGATTGCATTCTAATTGACATTATAGGATTCAAATTTAAAGGGAATATATTTCCTTTACATCTCCCCCCCCCCGCGGGAAAGAAAATTATTGCAAAAATTTTCATTCATCTTCGATATCCTCTTCATGGTTCATCAATGCAGGTGCTGGAATTAATTTCGAGATGTGGAAAAAATTTGATTCTAATTTTTTTCGACCAGTATTTATCTTGTAAATTGAGTTTGATAATTTTTCTATTATTTTGTAGGGTCCGATTCTCAATTCGTCGAGCTTCTTCCTGTTAAGTTTGTTTCCATTCTCCACAAAAACAGTATCACCAACTTTGAAGTTAATTTGTCTCCTGGTTTTATCGTAAATCATCTTGTTGTAATTATGTGACTTTATAGTATTTTCCAGAGCTTTTTTCTGTCTTGAATCAAATCGATGTCAGTCTTCTTAAGTTTTAACTCATTTGGCAAAATCGTAACATCTGTGCCGTTAAGTAGGTACTGAGGCGCATAACCAGTGACAGTGTGCTCCGTTTCATTATAGTTTTTTACACAATTACGGGCTATAGTTGTCCAAGCCACTTTTAAGTCATTTTCGTTGATTTTGCATCTAATTTTATTGACTAGCGTTTGATTTAATCTTTCATTTAATCCATTTGAGAAAGGCGAGTTTACTGAAGTAAAAATGATTGGAATATTTTTTTCATCCAAAAATTTTTTGAATTCTCTAGAATTAAGACCCGGATATTGGTCTGATAGTATAATGCCAATGTCATTAGTTTCTGTGGAGTTTAAGAGTTTGATGAAATCATTGATTGGTATTTTGAGTTTTTGACGTCAAAATATATGCAAACCTCGTGAAATGATCTGATAGCAGGTGCAAGTATCTCTTTGTTGACCGTGAACCCCCAAAACCACCTATCGTATCAATAGAACATATTTCAAAAGGTTTTGTTGCGGGACCCAAGTAGGACATCAATCCATATTTATTTTGACCTCTTGATTTGTTCTTTAAACATACTGCACAACTTTCGCAAGTTCTCTTTATATTGTTTGTCATGTTTTCTGATGTGTACCATGAGCTTATCATTTTTTGCATTTGATTAATTCCTATGTGACCTAGGTCTGTGTGAACATTTTTGATAAAATCTATGCTGAATTTTTCTGATAGAATTATTTTTTCTTTTTTTTTACTTTCTTGTAATAAACATTATTCTTCGATATCAATTTATCTTTTCTGCACTGTATCTTCTCATTTTTGACCTGATCTTTTAAGATATCTTCTAATTTTATTAAGTTGACAACTTTTAATTGCTCATCTTGGTTCTCATCTGGTTCTAAGACTGGGTTTCTGCTTAGACAATCAGCTTCAATATTGTACTTTCCTGGAGAATATTTAATTTGAAAATCATATTGGGATAAGTAATATGTTAAGTCACCAAGCTCTTCATCGGTTCTAGATTTGATATTCATATTTTCCAGCGGTTTGTGATCTGAATAAACTGTAAATGGTTTTCCTATCAACCAGTATTGCCAGTATCTCACTGCCTCTTTTATAGCTAAGCATTCTAAGTAAATTGCTTTTTTCTTTTTCTGTGCGCTGTTTAATTTTTTCGAAAAGTAAGCAACAGGTTTTTCTTTTCCATCAGATTGTGTCTGTTTTAAAATAGCTCCAACACCCTCTAGAGAAGCATCTGTATATATATTAATTGGTAAATCTTGATCAAAAATTTCCAAGATCGGTTGTGAGCATATTAGGTTTTTCATCGTTTCAAAAGCATTTTGGCATTTATCAGTCCAAATAAACTTTTGATTTTTCCTTAATAAATTATGCAAAGGATCTAGTATTATTGCACTCTTCGGAATGTACTCATGATAAAAGTTGATTTTTCCTAGAAATTGTCGCACATTCTTTTGTGTTTTTGGAATAGGAAAATTCTTTATTGAAATCAAATTATCCTTTACTGGCTTGACTGAATTATTCTGAATTATATGACCCAGATATTTTACCATATCTGATGCAAATGTGCATTTTGTAAATTTTAATCTAAAACCTTCTGTTTTGATTGCATTCAGCAGCTTTATCAGATGATCAATGTGTTCAGCAAAAGTTTTTGAAAAAATAAGAATGTCATCTATGTAATTGACAGCAAATTCGTTTAGTTTATATTTTCTCAATATATTGCTTAATATCCTCTGAAAAATTGCCGGAGAAGTCTTCAATCCAAAAGGCAGGCAGGTCCATTGATAATGTCCCTCCTGTGTTACAAATCCTGTTTTTTTTTGTCTCAATCCGCAATGGAATAGACCAAAAGGCTGAGTTTATATCCAGCGTTGAAAAAAATTTGCAATTTCTGGTCTTTGTCATTAGGTCTTCAATCAATGGAAATGGTTGAGCTTGAGGTATTACTATTTTATTTAAGTCTCTGAAGTCTATGCATAATCTGGATCTTTTGTTTTCTTCTTTTTTAAATGCTAGAGTGACCGGTGCAGCAAATGGACTGTACGACTCTTCTATCAGTTTATTGTCTAATAATTTTGCTATTTGCTCTTCTATTTCCTTTTTATCTTCTACACTGCATCTGTAAGGCCTCTTACTACAATATTTATCCACTAATAAGTCTATCTTCGCTTCATATCCATTGACAGTGCCAACATCATATTTACTCTTCGCGAACACTGATGTGTATTTGTCTATTAGTTCATTTATTTCTGTTTTTTTATCATTATTTAAATGATTCATTGTTATTTTAAAATCTTCTTCTTTAACATGTTCGTTAAAATTAATTCTGTGTTTTTCTATATGATTAAATTTAGTATTCGTTTTCATATCTGTAGAATATTTTTCTTCTTTATTTGTATTATTTAGGCAGAGTTTCTGTGATATTTGTAAGTCTTCACTTTGGATAAGTTTGAAGTCTTTTATCATGTCTAATCCAATCAAAAAATCATACTTGAAATTGTGTTCATCAATAATGTACACATCAACTTTATTCTCCAATTCAAAAATTTTTATGTTTAACGTTGTCAAACCACTCGTCTTTTTAACACCATTAATCGTTACTAAATTTGCTTCATTCAAATTGTTTCCTTTTCCTTTTAGTTTCAATAATTTAGAATTAATTTGAGAAACATTTGAACCTGAATCATAAATTCCGTATATTTTTAATTTATCATTTAGTAATAGTTTGACTTTTATTAATGGTGTTACTATTAGTTTTTTTGATCATTTTCATTTAATTCAGTTTCTATCACTGAATTGTTTACATGTTTAATGGCATTTCTCTTAAATTTTTCATCCTCTTTTGTTTTGAACCAGCATGTAGCTTCAGGGTGGTAACGAATGCCCTTATTCAATTTTTCACAAATTTTACATGGATTTTTACCCCCATTTTTATTATGTTCTGCATTTCCAAATGTTTTCTTATTCATAAATCTTTTTTTGTTGACCATATGTTCATACTTGTTTACTTCATTAAACAAATCTACAGTATCTTATAATCCTTCTCTATCGATCTTGTTAAGTATGAATTCTGGTAGTCCGGAAGCAACAAGATCTATCAAAGTACCGGTGTCAATTGATCTTCTCACATCCAATAGAAGTTTTTCTTTTCTCATAGCATAATCCAACAGAGAACCATCTTTGTATCTAAATGATAGTGCGTATGTGACAGGGTTCCATCCTTTGTTTGCAAATGATTCACAGAATTTGTTTTTCCATGTTGACCACTCTGAGTTCATTGTTAGTTTTATAATCATGGAACTGTACCAGTCTATACAAGATTTATCCATGAACAATCTGAGTATTTCTATTTTTTTTCCATCCATGGTCACATCAAACCGCAAACATTCTTTTTCAAACACTTCCATCCACTGGCTTGCATTTGTATTTTTAGTGCAGAATTTTTCTATAACAAACTTCTCAGCAATGTTTTTTAAGCTCTGTTGCTTATCTTCCATTAACTTTTCAATTAATTTTCCTAATGCATCTTCTTTTTGATGTACTTGTAAACTTTTTTCGTCCAATTCTTTGAGGTATTGGTCTCCAAACTGTAGGTTTCCATCTTCGTCTACATATGTTTTTTTTAGTTCTTCTGTCATGGTTAACCAGACTCTTCTAACCTGGTATCTTTTTTTCAAACTATTTTTTATTTTTCCAAAAGCACTAGTTTTCATTATCTCCTCGTGATAGCTGGCGGATCGTAGCATTTCTGGTATTGTAAACACTTTTCCATCACTTGTGACTATTTTTGTAATGCTAATAATATTTGATCTGCCATCGCATCCAGGTAATAGCGTAAATTCGAATTGAATTTTCTCCATTTTTGGTTTAAAACGAAATGTCGTTATTCAATAATCACAAGGGACAAATGCAACCACAGTAGTTACAATATGGCGAGTGGGTTATGCTACGAATTAGGCTAGTCTAAGTTAAAAGTTCTCTCTCACTCTGGAATTCATCCTCGCGGGTACGCGAAAACTAACGAAAACAGCACATTAAAGCGGGTAAAGTAAGTTAGCTTTCGAGGTGATAGAGGTAGGGGTCCCATGTCATCGTCCACGTGGCGTGCGCAAGAATGCCTCCGTTCAGGGCACCCGTCCGGTATCTGGCTTGAAGTCCCGGACCGTAGAAAGGAATTTAAACATGGTTCGCTCGATTCGGCCAACTTAGCCCGAACGCTGAGTAATGATTCAAATCCCGTGGTAAAACTAACACGCGGTTGACGAGCGTGGCTTCGGGCAAAGCGCAGCGGACCCGGGTCGCGAAATGCGCGGCCGTTCATGGGCACGTCGTGGGAAGAATGGCGACTGCGCTTGTGGCGTCCCCCAATGCCGCCGGCCGCGGTGAAAACTTGCATCTCGCAAATCTGCAGTCTGCGCCCTCTGTTGCTTGATTTGTGTACTGCGGAACAAATCAAGCACTTCGTTCACCAATCTCGCAACCTAACAATGTATGTGTGCATGTGTGTAAGTATGTGTATTTATGTACATACATATCAGCTACCTTACTTATTTGTGTTTATTTTCCAGGCAACTTTGGCAATTTGTGAGTTATTGGAAACATTTCGACCAATTTTCTAATTTTTTTAATATAATTTTACTTAAATATGTTTGCCTACACTTACTAGACTTCATTTCAATATAACTATCTTCCATTGGTCACCATGATACAGGCAGCTGCCTAGTATGGTGACCTAATGTATCTTCTCAAGTAAATGTATCAATCATGTAACATGTACTTATAAATAAATAAATAAATAAATAGTTGCGTGGTTGAAATAAATGCCCACCTGGCAGAAACCCGCCTCTAGAATATAAATATTACGTATTATTTTCTTTCTCACACTTTCATGCATCTCTATTACATTTAAAAAAAATCATACATTTAATAGATGCTTTCTTGAATTTTAACATATTTTTGTATTGATTTTGATTTAGTCATCCATTATGCCATATTTTGCAGGTTTTATTTAATTTCTTTATTGCCTGTGTACTCAGCACATTAAAATGTAAAAATTAATGTATAATTATATCATTAAAATCATTGTAAAATGAAAAGTAACCCAATACCGATTTTTGAAGAATACTTATTGTGTTTTCCATTGAATCCGATAATGGCTACACGAGTTTTTACACATTTTCTGCCTTGGAAGCATCCTCTTAATTATTAATAATTTTTGAACGACGCCTTCTGAAAGACCAATGGTTCAATGGACAGGGAAGGCTGAAATAGTGAATTGCTTTTGGTATATTTACTTTCCGAAGAATCACAACTATATTGATGGCCTTTTCACAAAAGTTTTTATTCCGTAAAATTTGAAAATATAATTTGAATATATTTTTTTACTTTTCCGAAATTCTATTTAAACAGCCATTATTTCCGGAAGGTACTTGCTCGTTTTGTGATAACACAATATTTGTTGAAATTCAAGCGCTTTTCGTATTAATCACAGTAAATAATAATAGTAAGGTAACACCATCGACATTTTCCACGTGTTTTTGAAACTTCACGCTTCATTATGTACACCTATTCTATTCAATAGACAAGATCGTGGAATTGAGTCATCAAAACAATAAACGTTTTCCCAACTGTTTTTTTATGATTTGGTGAACTGTTAATAACGTTTTCTTTTAAAAATTTTTCTTGATTAAGTTAATTATTTGTAACGTGGTTGCCTTCGGTCAGTTTTCGAATACTTCTATTATTTATAATTCTGTAATCCGTCATGCGGCTGTTATGAAAATTTGGTTTGGCATTCTATTCCTTTCAGTTTATATTTACGATTAATAATTAACATCGTTTACAGGGTGACCTGACAATTGAACCCCCGAAATGATATTTACTAGAAAATTACAATGCATAATTTACCAATTTCATATATAAAATCAACTTCTATAATACCCATAATAATAAGTTGTATGAATATCAAACGAATTTATACACAGTGTCGATTTGTTTGTACATGCGCAATAGAGAAGCAAATCCTATTCCTTTCCTTGATCTATTTGAATGAAAATATGTTATTCGGCATTACATCTTCTCTGCGCATCCCTTCGGGGTCACTTAGATATATTTTATGTAATTAGTTGTGCCATATTTTCTTTAAACCGACTGCATATATATAAGTACGTCGGGGGACCAATTGTCGACGGATAAACTCACGGTCATGGAACCGTTGACTGATCTCGCGTAACCCACTAACAATAATTAATTGTTAAAAAGAGTCTCCGTACAGCCTCCCCAAAGAAGACAGGCCTTCGGGGAAAATATTTACAAAAAGGCTTCCTCTATGCAAAATAACACGGGCATCCAGCGCCAGAGGGTTAAGAGAGTTATTCATGAATAATTTACATACGACAGAGGAAAATCCTTATCTCCTGTGTGACTCCGAGTGCAAATATACTGATATAAATATGAAAGTAAAGCTCATTGAATCACAGTTGGAGTTCAACTCTTCGAGTGATACTAACAAGTGAATTTTTTAAATAAATTCAGTGTTGTAAAATTATTTTCAAAATGAAATTCCTAGAAATTGTGTTAACGGTTTTAGTGGTGGCAAAATTCGTGGGAGCACAGAGGGAAGGTGAGAGTATTTTCCAAGCTTTATAAACATTCCCACTTCATAATATTAAATATTGGTATTTGAAATCATAATATTTGTGTTTTTTTTTAATATATATTATACTGATTGATTATGCTTTTGAAGGCGAAATAGCTACCACGCGTAATAATAATAAAATTAATACCAAAACTTGTTGACAATTTAATATTAATTTTTTACGCACCAGATTTAAATGTCCGGGTTTAATTTTCCCCACAGGAAAAACTAAACCCTTTCACACACTTCCCAAATGATCATCAGATCTGATCAATCCACGTTATGCAATTGGACTATATAAGTATTACAATTACAAAACAATACAAGAACAACATGTCAACCTACCAGAGACCAGATGGGAAAATAATTCACCGACTCCAGACATTTTCATATCAGAGGGTTCGGCTCTGTGGAATTCCTAATTGAACCTATAAATCCTACTGATCCCTCAATATAAATATTTAAAAAATCTTTTGTAATCCTACGTGTATTTAAAATTACCGACTTTTGCATTTTTATATATAAATTCTTTGACAAATCTAATATGCCTAATTTTGAATCAGAGACCTAGGTATAATGCCAGTAGCCGAAATAACAAATGGTAATATTTTTATAGTCCGAGAATGCCAAATTCTTTTAATCTCATTTCCTATATCTGTGTGTTTTCTAATTTTTTCAAAAACAGTTTTTTGAATATTACAGGAATTTAGAATAGCTACATCAATGATGTAAGTTATTTTTTTTAATTTTGTCATGTAAAACTATATCAGGTCTATTATGACTAATTGTTCTGTCTGTTAGTATAGTTTTATCATAATATATTTTATAAAATTCATTATGAATTTGGTTCATATTCATAATATGGTACTATATTACGGCAGTCAATCAAGTTATGTTTAATTACCAAACTTTGGTGGATTATTTTTAAAACCTGATTGTGCCTAAATGTATACTCGGACGGCGCTAATATAGAACATCCCGATATAATATGTTCTATAATTTCCGGAAAACCAAAAATTTTCTACATAAATCATCAATTTTATTTATATCTTTGATTATATGCTTCCTATAATTTTTAGTATTAATGACTCTATCTTGAATGGCAAGCATAAATCCTTCTATTTCTACTCTCCAATACTCAACCATTTGTTTGACGAAAGTTTGTCAACATACGTTTAGTTGAGATAATTGAAGTGTTTTGCATGAATAATTTTATTTGACCAGGAATCTAATAATTCCTGGTTAGTATTTATAAGAATGTTGGCATTCTCGTCATATAAATTTAAAGGTGCAATGTTTCTATCTGCCCTGCAAATTATTTTGTACATTTCTGAGCTATTAGCTTTCCTATGGAAAAAATTTCTAAGCATTTCTACCTGATTGTGTTTCAAAGATGTTATTTTGACTACACCTCTACCTCCTTAATTTCTAGGTAAATTAATTCGTTCTATAGCTGAATTTGGATGATGGCAATTAAACTTTGTTAACGTAGTTCTAATTAATCGTTCTAAGCTATCTAAATCTGTACTGGACCATTTAATTATGCCAAATAAGTACGTTAATAAAGGTATTGCCCAAGTATTTATTGCTTTTACTAAATTTTTAGCAGATAGATTGCATTTTAAAATTTTTCTGATCCTAGTTTGAAATTTAATCCTAATAAAATCCTATTTATTTAATTAAATCAAATTGTTTTTATTTTGTTATATTATACTATTATTGAATACATAAATGAAAAATCTTCAAACTAAAACGTAGATCCACAAATTAAACTTGACAGCAATCAATATCACAATAATAGATATTTCTATTTTTTTAACGAACTTTATTATTTATATACCTAGCGGCTATCCGAATTTTTCCAAAGAAAACTAGATTTTCAGGCATTGTTTGCGCATTTTTAGTGAAACTCGTGTTTTTCAAGGGTACCTAGTGGCTATATTATAATGCAGTTTGATTGAAAACTGATTTATTTATTTGACCGGTCAGTGGCTGAGTGGTCATAGCGCTTGGGTCTCACCCGAGCGTCGCGTGTTCGATTCTTCGGCTGGCTAAGTCCTCCATCACAACACACGCAACATTTTCGGCTTTCTGTGGTGGTAGTAGGAGATTTTCAAACATTGTTGGGTTATTCGTAACCCGGGAATGTTTGTCTTTCTTTTTTAAAATTAAAAAAAATAAAACATTTTTGTTAAGAGATTTGTTAATTTTAAGTGCCTACTTGCATTTTTAATGAAACATTTTTTTGAAAATAAAACCCGTCGTTTTGATCCTCGTTAAATAAAATGCAGCAAATTTTTATTTTGATATCGATTTTGTTAAAATAAAATAATAAATAATATTATTATGTGAATCTTTAAATCCAACCTTTCAGGACTTATAATATTTAGAAGATGACTGACTGAAACATTCCTTTTTAAATCCAACTTTTCGGGACTTATAATATTTAGAAGATGACTGACTGAAATACTCCTTTTTAAATCCAACCTTTCAAGACATATAATATTCAGAAGATGGCTGACTGCATCATTATTATTTTGTTTTTCAATTTTCCCTCTGTGAGGTCCAATCTAAATACTGGTGATACACAAAAGCATTAAACAATATTATTTGTTCTTTGCAAGACTCAGTGTGTTTCTGTAATTTTCTTGCGGCGAGGTGCAGTCCGTAATAATTGTATGCATTAATGACTCAATAACTCCCATAATGCACAGTGCTTGAGCCAGTACCTACCAGGGGAACTAATTAAAACCACTGCAAGCATTACGCACGCAGATAATGCAAGGCTTCTTCTTGGAATCACTTCTATGCACATTTTATTTTTTGGAGGGGGCTCCCTGGGCCTTCCCGTGGATGCGCCACTGCTCTCTTTAAACAAAACCCATGCATTGTTATCTGCAAAATCCAAAATGCTTCCTACGAGATTCTGCTTTCACAATATACAGTGTGTGCTCCCTTTGATCAAAAACAATATTACCCATAATATTATCAAATACTTGTATTGTACTGTCACTTGATTCTTTCACAAATTGAGATTAAGAACGTCATGCTTTTCGCAATTTTAATACATATTACTAAGAAAATCATATCAAAAAAATAATTAGTATGGAATAAAAATAGTTAAAACATTACCTTTGTAAGGAAATAAATTGATTGATTAAATTACATTTTTTAACAGTTTGAAAAATATTATCTAATGTTCTGGCGGCAAAGCTGAATTTTCTCAAACTAGCGATTCATTATTTGAAGATTAGAATAAATTTTCAAAAACTGTCCAAAATAAGAAATGCAAAATTTTGTTGTGTACATTTATTATGTAAAGTTTATCTCGACATTTTATGGCGGACTTCGAGGGGTAAGGCTCTCGTTAGCAAAACAAAAGTCGCAGGTTCAAATCCCGGCGTGTGCAAATAAATTTGATTTGATTAATTTATGTTATTTTACAATTAGTTGATTAAAAATAATATTAAGTTTTATTGCGGTACGTTCCGGAGTGGAAGATACTCTCAGTATCGCCCTGGTTTGTTTGTACGTTCCGTTTCCGGTTGAAGGTGATGGCCGTTTTAATATTGGTGATGGTGAGGGGTTGTCTTAATCTTCAGGTAACTGCATTTAATATTTTATTTAAACATAACTGATCTGCACTCAGTTAATAATTTAGATAATTTTCTGAAAAAGAACAACTGTATAGACAAGCCAGCCGAACTACGAATTACATATGTTCCGCTAATGTGAAGCAGCATTATGCTTGTCATATTTTCCCTGAATATGTCTGAAATGGTGATTCCTTCATGTGAAGCCAGCTAATTATCCCTTGAAATGGTTTATCTTATTACCATCAGTATTACTCCCCGTGTTTTCCTACGATCCGTCACTTCCAATCTAAAACTGTTCAAATGGTATTTCTTCCAAAAACAATCGGCAGTCGTAATTGATCTTTCTAGAACTTTTTGGTGCAATATAATCCAAATACGCGACAGTCTGGCTCTTTTATCAATGAAAACACTTCTAGGATTCATGTAATTGTTCCTCCTCTTTCGTGACACCCGATTCTTCTTTCAGGTTATCTGGTAGATTCTTCTTTCAGGTTATCTGGTAGATTCTTCTTTCAGGTTATCTGGTAGATTCTTCTTTCAGGTTATCTGGTAGATTCTTCTTTCAGGTTATCTGGTAGATTCTTCATTCAGGTTATCTGGTAGTATCGATATACTTTCAGGTTATCTGTTAGATTCTTCTTTCAGGTTATCTGGTAGATTCTTCTTTCAGGTTATCTGGTAGATTCTTCTTTCAGGTTATCTGGTAGATTCTTCTTTCAGGTTATCTGGTAGATTCTTCTTTCAGGTTATCTGGTAGATTCTTCATTCAGGTTATCTGGTAGTATCGATATACTTTCAGGTTATCTGTTAGATTCTTCTTTCAGGTTATCTGGTAGATTCTTCTTTCAGGTTATCTGGTAGATTCTTCTTTCAGGTTATCTGGTAGATTCTTCTTTCAGGTTATCTGGTAGATTCTTCTTTCAGGTTATCTGGTAGATTCTTCATTCAGGTTATCTGGTAGTATCGATATACTTTCAGGTTATCTGTTAGATTCTTCTTTCAGGTTATCTGGTAGATTCTTCTTTCAGGTTATCTGGTAGATTCTTCTTTCAGGTTATCTGGTAGATTCTTCTTTCAGGTTATCTGGTAGATTCTTCTTTCAGGTTATCTGGTAGATTCTTCATTCAGGTTATCTGGTAGTATCGATATACTTTCAGGTTATCTGGTAGTATCGATATACTTTCAGGTTATCTGGTAGTATCGATATACTTAAAAAAAAAAAACCATTGAAGTTTTCAGACAGCATCCCCCAGGAGAATATGCCGAAAACGAAAAATACGAAACTTGGAATTGCCCAATTTCAAAAATTTTACCCAATTTTTGAAGAAACGTTTACCCATTTTTGAATGTATTCCAAAGATTCCCTTATAAATATAAAGGTTTTATACAAAATTTCCCGATACATTTTCAGAGTTCAAGTTTTTTGATATTTGAAGTTTTCTAACCAATCATGCAGTCTATAAAAATGAAAAAAAAATCAATCCTCAATTCAACGATATTCAAAATTTCAAAGATAATTTGCAAGTTCTGTGTTTCAAAGTTAATCTTCAAGTTCTATTCAAGTTTTGTGATTACATCAGCTGTGTGAAACGACTAGCCAGTTATTATGTAATAACTCATAACATAACATGAATAGAAACTTTTCTCTGAAATTTTATGAAGTGTTCAAATTATGTTCATCCAAACTGTTTTTTTCTAAACACAATTTTGGTCGCGTTATTTAATTTCTTGAGTTCTGTTTGGCACTAAATTTCTTAGATAACGACAGTTTATTACATTGAAAAAACTAGTTTTAATTCATCCATTGAATTTCAAATGATCGAAGTCATTCTAAATAGATTTAATATTTAGGCATTCTCAAATTGTTTATATTTGGAAAGATAAATGAATAGGTACCTAATGATTAGATAATTATTTCACATAGAACAGTATTATTACCGTAGCTACGAGTGCATGTTGGACGCCACGCCATACGCTCCGCGCCACAAATAACGTCTGAGTACGTGAAATTTCACACAAAGCTACTGTTATAATTCGGTTTCGAAAACAAGAATTCTACACAAGATGTCGATGTACTTCCGTCAGCAGGTCGGACGGGGACGTCTCCCCCCTAGGTATAACTGCTACGAATTTGTGAATATGTGTGGTATCTCTCCGGATGTGTAAAGATTGATGGCAATACATGTTGTATCAAGTGGCTATATAATACATAATATGACGTCATTGCTCTGTCTCGGTTACTCTGTCCCGGTGACTAGCTACAGTGGATCCGAGGAACGGGCTGTTTTTGGAATCAGTTCGTATTGGATCCATAAAATGGTCACCAACACTAACTGGGCGAAGCCGAACCAAAAGCCACCCACAGGGCCTAGCAGTTAAAACCTGTGGAGCGGGTTGTTGTTAGAGCCTGTAATTGCTGTTGTTCATACAATGAGGTAAAAACGCTTATTAAAAGCCACCAGCAGGGCCTATCAGCAAAAATCCGTGGCGGTGGGTATTTATGCAGACCCCTTTGTTTTCTCCCCTCTACAACATGGCTTTCTTCAAGACCCAGGTTCATTCCTAATTTTCCTCAAACAGACCCTCAACACAGCATCCACAAAAATGACATAGGTTCTGAGGGAAATTATTAGGTGAAATCTCTTGTGTGGAATTAATGTAAGAAATATCTCAAGATGTTAGAGTTCATATTGAGATGGCCAAATAATAACCTATAATAGTGAACTATTGACTAATTGTGATGGCCACGGTGTAAGATCCTCGACTAGGAATCCAAGAGTTGTGGCTTTTTCTCCTTTCTCTAACTTCATTGTGGTATAATGTTGCAGGAGATCTGTGTGTCATGGCGGGAACTATCCAGCCTGGTGTCTGCAGACATATAATGAGGTGCTCCGCCGTCTTGGAAACTGCATTCCAAGGAATACCATATCAGGTGAAGTCACAAAGATATAATCTCTTTTAGTCTATATAATCTTATTCGTAATTCTATTTACCAATCGCAGTTTCTACTACATGTATTTTTCTATGGATATTTTATATTTCATGATTCATTTCTTTGAAAGAAAACCCATTAAAGAGGGAATATCCAGAGAAAACCGGAAATTTTTAAATAAAATTTTAGAAGTATTAACTTATTTCAACAAAAAATTAAATATTGGATTCGAAAGTTCTTTTAGCTATTAAAGGTTTGTTTTAAATTTCGAGCAAAAATGTAAATTTTTAGTTTAATAAGGTTATACCGTAGGTCGTTGGCAGATTTGTTCAATTTTCTAAAAAAATATAATAAAAAGCTGGTACGGAGAGTAATTAATCTTATTGGAACCGCCCTGTACGATCATACAAGAACATCTTTCGACGAAATTTGGATTCTCGGCCGCTGGCTAGTTAAAGGCCCTTAAGATTATGATTCAGCAAAGCGACATTAAAACTATAATGAACCAAGATTTCTAGCTCCGAGGCATCGTTTTCAGAAGGTACAGAGAAGCTGCTGAGCGAGTTATGAAAGAAACAAAACAAAAAACTCTCTAAAGGCAATAATAATAAATACTCTCACATACAGGATCATACTAACCTGATAGGTCACATACGATAAACACTGTTTATTTAGAGGATAGATTCTCAACTTCTTTTTGCCCACCGCCCACTTTGAGAATATTTTTATTTTTAGCACCACCTAACTCGTGAATCGGAAGCAGGAATTGTCGTCACGATTATATTTGCCAAACGGAGGGGGCGTAATGGGATAGGGAAAATATATTTGTGGCGGAAGGCCCCTAATGGGATGGGTTTATATAATATATTCTTTTATGAATGTGTTTGAAAAGTAAACTTTTATGATGGGCGGTACAATAGTTTGATTAGAATAGTATAATAACATATCTTCCTAAATGTGATTCGTCTCTCGGTAAGAGACAGATTGACGTGTAAGGCTTCGAGTGATGTTAATCTAATAAGAAAAATATGATTAAGACATTTTACAGGCAAAACTAGAATGATTATCTTTGTTCGATATATTTAATTTAAGGGAATGAGAGCCTAAAACAGTAGGTTTTTAGTTTGAACCTAAATTGTTTTGGGCTTGTTATGCATTTAAGTTTCGGAGGGAGTTTATTCCAAGTCTTAGACACAGACACTCTGAAAGCACGATCTCCAAACATTGTATTTGGCTTGTGCTTAGGTTTTATCAGTCTGCCTATAGCTGATGATGATGTTGCCGATCTAAGGGTTGACTGCCTTGGGCCAGTGTTTTCTGGTGCGCGTAGTTCAGAGTAAGAGTCGATTTATTAATTTTAATGGTAACACAATGTGGTGTGTTTTCAGGTGTGCGCCTCCCCGGAGAACAGGTTGATAGTGTGCTGCCCCTGGGTACCAGGGCAAGAGACAGGACTTCAAGCCAGATGCCAGGCAAACACAACTATCCCTAGAGAAGGTACTTCACTTTCATATAATACAGTTTATTCATTCTCACCTGTTGTGTTGTATAACTCTGGTGTGTTTGTTTGTTTGAAGGTGATAGTTGCACGATGGTAGACACAGGAAGGGCGGGGGTGTGCAGTCAATTTGCCAACTGCCAGACATCAATAGAGGCCGCCAGTAAAGGTCAATCCCCACAGGTACTGTTCCATCATTTATGTAAAATAACGACATGTTTTCACAGTTACAGAAATTTTACCTGCGATTTATAATAATTATTACAATCACAATTATATAACTGTTTGAAATCAATAGACTTGAAATAGGAGTGTCAAAAGATAAAAAGAAAAAAATCGCAATAATAATAATAATTTCTAAAAAAAATCATTATAAACCTTCGTATGATATATACAGGAATAATGCTTGACTTTTGAACGCAACCGTATGGGTCGTCATCCAAAGTGATTCGATATAACAATAAGATTGCCCTCTCCAGTCCCCACCTTGACATTGACAAGTAAGACCCGTAGACCAGAAGAAAAATCTATGAAGAAGATGTCCATCAGTAACCATCTCTCTCTAATTGTATAAAGCGCTCATCCCGGTAAGACGATAGGTTCTGATTTCTGAGTCCCGTTGAAACCGTTAACTTTTTATTTTTCCTATCTTGTTATTTTTTTTATTTTCGTTTAGATTATTAGTGTTTCTTCAAAGAAGTAAGTCTATTTTGAGGTCCCCTCCACCGACACTGTGTAACTATCCACTATCCGCTTATAGATACTTCCATGCGCATCCATGTATTTGGTGGGGGCATCAACTTACTAAATTCATATTTGGACAGCACTGGCAGGACAGTTCATTAGTTACCTTAACTACACAACTAAAACACTAGTACCGTGTAAAGAAAGTATTAAATAATGCTGCCTTGATTTGTGATCTGAAAAACCGTACACTGGCTGTGTGTGTACTAAGGCTAAATCGAAGTTTTCATGAATAAATAATATTTCCACTTTCAAACTATCCGATTCTTTCTTCTAAATCTACAAAAATAACCTATTAAGAAACTCTTTGCAAGGATAACCCAAAATAGATATTAATATTGAAGGATTAAGAGTTGTTATAATAATAATAATTGTTTGATGATTTTTATAGCGCCATTTTCGTAAGAAAATCAGCTCAAGGGTTAGTTAGTTACCACGGAGTTAGAAGGAAGATCAGAGGATAAAAAGGTTTAATGGTTAAAATAAGGTTTTTCAGTAGCAAATTGGTTAATGCATTACTTTCAGAGCGAGGAAAGGTCCAATGTTCGAATCTCGGTGGAGATCTAATCGCTAATTTTCTGTGTCTTTCTCCTTCATGTTCTTTAATTCTAAAGAACATTGTACAAGTAATAGTTAAAATCACAATGAAGACAAAGCTTGTTGTGTTTTCAGATTTGCGCAGTAGAGGGCACTACTCGGATCGTATGCTGCCCTCTGGTGACAGTGGCTGAAGGTATAGTACTCAGAACTTACTCATCATTCTATCAATAATTCAACATTCTCTCTTCTTATATAACGGTCTTGTTGCTTTTGCAGGTGATCAATGCTCGACAGCTACAGGGCGGACCGGCAAGTGCCTTCGTATATCGAAGTGTCCCGTCGCGGTGGAGACAGCCCTGATGGGAAAAACTCCTCAGGTTAAGCCGCAACTTGACACTCTTATAGTAACCACTGCATGTCTCTCTTCTTTCTTTTTTATATAAATTAAATCTTACTTACATTGTACCATTCATAAAAATCACTACGAAACAAGCAGCTTTAATAAATGTTTTTTTTTTGTAAAATTCCGTCTTCGTAAACATTATTACTTTTTATGAAAAAAATCAAAATTCTTTAAAACAAACCAATTCTTAATCGGTATACTAATATAAGTTTATTTTAATATTGTTTTTTTGTTTTTATTTTCAGATTTGTGTTTTAGATGGCTCTGTCCCAGTTGTCTGCTGCGAGGGGGTTGTTGAAGGTTTGGCCACCATTCTTTAATCATTATAAATCCAGTAGACGATGGTATATTTGGTTGTGTAGGCTTCCTTATCAACACAAAACTGTTCTATATTGCAAAAGGCAGCGAGTCGTTGAGGCGGAATACCAACGGCTCTGACTGTTTGCAACATTTTCACTAGGAATTCTTGAAGATATTTCACACCGTAGACCGGCAAACATCAACCCTCAAATATTCCGCTATATTACTTCTGGATTGTGGGTAGAATCTTCATCGTCATGTTTTGTCATGTAACGCTGATGTGTCTGTTTGTTTGAAGGTGACTCCTGTACTGTTGTGGACACGGGAAAAACGGGAGTGTGCAGACCATTCGCCAACTGCCAGACAGCAAAGGAGGCCGCTTTTAGAGGCATTCTGCCACAGGTAACTATTGTATCCTTTATGTCAAACATTTTAAACAAAAAACATTTTTAAACTCACGTCAATGTTACTAACTATTAATAATAACTACATTAGCAAGTTACAACTGTTTGGAATCAATCCATTTTCCAGCCGTTTTTTTCCAAATCACTCTTCGTAAGAAAAGTGAGTGTAAGGAGACACTAAAAACAATTTTAAACAAACAATAAAAACAACATTTTAAATAAATAGTTTCATGGAAATGGTGTAAAATAAACAAAGATTGATTACATATTCATACACATACAATTTTTTGCAATTGTTGTGGACATCACAAGCTACTCAATTTTACATTTTATTTCAATGATATAAATAATAACAAAACTGTTTTTGTTTTCAGATATGTGATGTAAAAGGCACCATACAGAATGTCTGCTGTCCTCTGGAGACAATTGTAGAAGGTACGGTACCCAGAACTTAATCATCATTCATTACAAATCCAAAAGGCGATGCGAAGGTTCGTTGATTTCCTAGGCTCCATCATCACCACAATACCGTAATTGCAAAAGCTGGCGAGTCATTGGGGCAGAATACCAACCGCAATCAGAGTGTTTGCAACTTTATCACTAAGAATTCTTGATGACATTTATACCATAGACCGGCAAACATCAACCCTCAAATATTCCACTGACGTACATTACTTCTGGATTTTGGGTAGAATCTTTATCGTCATGTTGTGTTGCTGTGTAACCCTGTTATGTCTGTTTATTTGCAGGGAGTAACTGCACACTAAAGCACACAGAAAAAGTGGGAGTGTGCAGACCATTCGCCAACTGCCATTCAGCGCAGGAGGGCGCCAGTAAGGGCATTTTACCTCAGGTACTAATCATTTCCCTGTTTCTCTGACAATAACAAAATGTTTTACTTACGCGCCCCTAACATGACCTTCCTTTGCTTACAGAGATGTGACTTAACTGATAACGAGTCGGAGTTGGTGTGCTGCCCAGAGACCGACTGTCCGCCGCTGCCGAAGGGACTTGTCACTCAACTACCGATTGCCTCCAAGGCCGCGGACTGTGAGTTTCACAAAACTAGAGTTAAAATGTTCTAATAATATTATGTTTGATTTCGACATGCTCTATGTAAAGTGCTCTATCTGAAAATCTGTTAGTTTACTGGAGAAAATTAAAAAAAATGCTCATAAATAAACCTAATATCGTAAACCGATGATACATTGCATCAATTTTTTGTCACTTTTCACCAAAAATTAAATATCTTTTAACTGGAACGATTATTATTGTTGAAATTAAGTAGCAAGATAATATGAATCGTAATTTATATATTTTTTGGGATTTTAAGTTTTTTTTTTTTTAAAGAAAGACAAACATTCCCGGGTTACGAATAACCCAACAACGTTTGAAAATCTCCTACTACCACCACAGAAAGCCGAAAATGTTGCTTGTGTTGTGATGGAGGACTTAGCCAGCCGAGGAATTGTACACGCGACGCCCGGATGGGATCCAAGCGCTATGCCCACTCAACCACCGACCAGTCAAATACTTATCGATTTCATAAATTAATTATGAATTTTTAAAAAGTGATATATAGTAAGTCATATTAGGGGGCGACTTTGCATCACAATTATATATCTGTAATTTCTCAGTAGATATCGCATATTAATGCAATTTAACTCCATAAAATATTGTGAGGACCTTACTTGTCATTATTAAGACACAAAAGAAAATGTATGGTTTAATGATTAAAATAATAGGTATTTTAAATTTCGATTTATAAAAATGAACATCTGAATGAGTGATCTGAAAGTATGTTGCCTGTTGTATGCAGATGATGCGGCACTGATTTCTAACACTATGGAAGATCTACAGTCTCTCGTGTCTAGGATGAACAAAGTGTGTATGAAGAATAAGTTAATGTTGAATGTAAGTAAGTCTAAAGTCGTGGTGTTGAAAGAGAGAGTACGAAAACAGTGTGCAATATAGTTGTGAATGATGAATACTTGGAGCAGGTGGATGAGTTTGTGTATTTGAGTAGTATGCTTACGAGAGATGTGAAGGCTGATAGAGATATTGAATGAAGGGTTAATGCAGAAAACTATTAATGGAGGACTGAATGCCGTTGGCGCTAATAAAAAAAACTGTCAAAAAGAGCGAAGCTAGCAGTTCACAATGGAGTCCTAGTACCTACCCTGATGTATGGCACTGAAGCATGGACTGGCAGAGGATGGATGAAAGTAAACTGAATGCCATTGAAATGAAATCCCTGAGGCGAATGTGTGGTAAAACTTGGGTAAAACCATGTATGATCGTGTGAGATGTGGATAATATTTGCAAAGAATGTAAGGCTGCTGTAAGCGTAATAGAAATAGAAAGAGTACAAAAAAGGTTAATGCGTTACTTGTATATGAGGGAATTTACATACTACCCATTCCTGTATCCATCGTTGTTCTTAACAGATATGCTCGATCTTAATACCTTAGAAGCCCGCCGAAAAATATTTTTGGGGAAACATTTTTTTAAGCTGATCTCCGGTACTTTACTGAATCCACCTATGTTGAAGAAAATTAGCGTATGTCCCTAACGCGTATACTCGTGGGAGATCCCACGCACTTTTTTATGCCCCGAAAGCGAGAACTTCTTCCTTTCAGAATGACCCATTAAATAGAGCAATTCAACTGCTTAACGATTCTGCATTGAAAATTCACATCTTCAATGTTACCTATAGAGAGATCAGTTATCTTTTGACATACGTCTCAACATAGTGAAACTGCCCCCTTGGACTTTTCTCCGTAATAATTTAGTGTATAACTGTTTTATGGAGAACCTGAAAAAAAAAATAATGAGTAAGATTAAGAAAGAAACCCTCAGATGGTTTGGGCATGTAGAGCGAATGAAAGAATAAAATAGTGTGAGAAGAATACATGATGCAAATGTGAATGGAAGAGGTCGGGGACGCCCGAGGAAGATATGGCACGATCAAGTGAATGAGATACTTGGGTCGGGATGTCAAAAATCAGAATAATAGAAGAGTATGTATGAGGCGATGTATGAATCTGAGTGAGGCAAAGAGTGTGTGCCAAGACCGAGTTGTTTGGCGGTACGTCCTCTCTGCCCACCCCTGCGGGGAAACGGCGTGATGGTTAGTTAGTTAGTTGGTTAAAATGAACGTTTTTGTTTTTGAAAGAGAAAAATAGCTATCCGCCACTTGCCACAAATTATGATAGTTGTTCATAATTTGTGGCAAGTGGCGGATAACTAACTATCATTAGTTGTTCATAATATTGAACTAATAAAATAAAATAATAACAAAAAAATTAAAATTAAAACAAAACTGTAATTAATTGTTTCCGCTAAAGTTTCCGACCAAAAAATGCTTTGATATACTCTATACCACCAAGTATATCAGCGCAAACATAGTCATTTTTTTTGTTCTGGTTAATTTTTGTTTAATTGGACATTGATTTTTTTTCTGACGATTTTCTTGGCACCAACAGACACTTGACATGAAATAATGGATTGCCGACTTCCAGCCTTCCTCCTATACACTCGACCCATGCCTGAAAACCAAACTTATTAAAAAACATTCATTTAACAGCTTACCAACAGAAATTAAAAAGGATTGGGGTAACATTGCAAAGTAACCCCATATTAACGGAAAACGAGACAGCATTCTAAAAATACATTGGAAAAAATATGAATTTTTACATTTGGTAAAACATATTTTTTCATGTTAAATTTCATTTTCACAGTGAAATTTAACATAACAAACCACTTTACTCACCTTAAAATGATTCACCCAGTCCGATTCACTCAGTGAAGATGCAAACAAATTATTTTCACCAGAAAATTTTTGAAAACGGCACTTCCTCTCTTAACCTTCGATAACTCAATAGTGAAATGGGATTCTGGTTCAAACTTCACAGTAAAGGTGAGTGGTTGGCGACAAATACAGAATATTAAGGGCCTTTAATCAGCCATCGGCCAAAAATCCACATTTCGTCGAAAGATGTTCTTACTATCGTACAGGGCGGTTCCAAAGAGAAAGATTAATTATTCTCCATACCAGCTTTTTGAAATTATAACTCAATATCGATTTTATTTCATTCCAAATTTGCATTAATTTATACCTACATCCAAAAATGCTGAAAGGCATGATGATAAAACTATTAAAATTATGTACTCTTTGTAATTATTTTTTGATCATAGTAGTTATCATTTTTCAATAATATCTAAGCAAAATAAGAATGTAAAAAAAATCGTTAATATATATAGATATAAGACCGGCAAACATCAACCCTCAAATATTCCACTGACGTACATTACTTGTGGATTTTGTGTAGAATCTTTATCGTCATGTTGTGTTGTTGTGTAACCCTGTTATGTCTGTTTATTTGCAGGGAGTAACTGCACACTAAAGCACACAGGAAAAGTGGGAGTGTGCAGACCATTCGCCAACTGCCATTCAGCGCAGGAGGGCGCCAGTAAGGGCATTTTACCTCAGGTACTAATCATTTCCCTGTTTCTCTGACAATAACAAAATGTTTTACTTACGAGCCCCTAACATGACCTTCCTTTGCTTACAGAGATGTGACTTAACTGATAACGAGTCGGAGTTGGTGTGCTGCCCAGAGACCGACTGTCCGCCGCTGCAGAAGGGACTTGTCACTCAACTGCCGGTTGGCTCCAAGGCCGCGGACTGTGAGTTTCACAAAACTAGAGCTAAAATGTTATAATAATATTATGTTTGATTTCGACATGCTCTACGTAAAGTGCTCTATATGAAAATCTGTCAGTTTACAGGAGAATTTTTTTTTATAAAAGACTCATAAATAAACCTAATACCGTAAACCGATGTTACTTTGCATCACTCTTTTTGTCACTTTTCACCAAAAATTAAATATCTTTTATCGGGAACGATAGTATTATTGAAATTAAGTAGCAAGATAATATGAATCGTAATTAATATGTTTTTTTGTGATTTTCAGAATACTTATCGATTTTTTTTTAAATATTATTTATTAACCAAGATAAACACAAACGCATTTTCTGTTTTTTTTTACAGTTTGAAGTAAAAAAGATATTTTTTTTTGTTTTTTGGTAAATACCACCTCACTAGGCTGAGCCTGTTCCGAGGTGGCAGGAATTTAGTCTTGATAACTTAATCTTGTAAGAAAAGAATAAGATAAAAATTTTAATTTATACATATATGAAAAGATAAATAGAATGAAAGAAAAGGAAAATGAAAAAAGTTGAGAAATATAAAAAAATATTCATACAATTAATGGTTACGCCCATACACATACCTACACATACACACACCTACATAGCACGCATACATACTGTCACTGTTTGGAATTGGTACTAATGTTGTTGCAAGTTCCTTTTCCTACCCATCCCTATTTGTCTACCCTCCAATCTTACCCACAGTCAGTCTGCAATAAACTCCCGCCGCATATAGCCATTTTGTGCTTCCGCTCTCGGTTAATCGCCCTTAAAACAACTCCGCGTGTATAATAAAATAAACGAACCTCACGACTATTACTGTTTTGTGCCTCTTGGATGGGAAAGGAATCATACAAGTGCATTGCCAGCCGCCAGCCTACAAGTCTTTATCCTTTTCCGGTGAGTCCTGAGTATGTTTACGAGATATGGGAAGGCTGATAGAGATATTGAAAGAAGGCTAAATGCAGGTAACTGTGTTAATGGAGGACTGAATGCCGTTGGTGCTAATAAAAAACTGTGAAAAGAAGCGAAGCTAGCAGTCCACAATGGAGTCCTGGTACCTACCATGATGTATGGCAGTGAGGCATGGAACACTCAGAGGAAGGATGAAAGTAAACTGAATGCTGTTGAAATGGGATCCCTGAAGCGAATGTGTGGTAAAACCATATATGATCGTGTGAGAAATGTGGATATTCTAAGTAGTGTGAGAAGAATATATGACGCAAATGTGAATGGAAGAAGAAGTCGGGGATGCCCGAGGAAGACATGGCACGATCAAGTGAATCAGATACTTGAGTTGGGCCATGTCAAAAGTCAGAACAATAGAAGAGTATGTATGAGACGATGTATGAATGTGAGCGAGGCAAAGACTGTGTGCCAAGACCGAGTTGTTTGGCGGTCCGTCCTCTCTGCCTACCCCTGCGGAGAAACGGCGTGATGGTTAATTAGTTAGTAAAAATGAACTTTTTTTGTTTTTGAAACAGAAAAATAGCTATCTGCCACTTTCCACAAATTATTATAGTTATTCATAATATTTAACTAATAAAATAAAATGATAAAAATTAACATGAAAACAAAACTGTAAATAATTGAATCCGCTAAAGATTTAAATCAATAAATGCTTTGACATACTGTATACCACCAACAGTGGCGGACTATGGGGGGAGCGGGGGGGGGGGGCCCAAACGCCCCCATGTTCCCTTGATCAAATCCTAAACAAGCCCAGGACACTGTAAAAAAATTCAAGTAATTTTTTATTCAATTTTTTGAAAGATGTGCTTATTAAGAATGCTGTCACCAATTTTTTTAAAGAAATTTGAAAAATTTACGGAAATAAAACATTTTATGTGAAACCTTTTTGAATTATACTTCAACAAAACTTTGAATGCGTATTTCTCGAAACTTTTTAATACGTTTTTCAACCTGGTTGACAACATATTAAAAAAACTATACAACCGATTCGCATATACCGATTCTTAAACTGTTCGAAAGTCCAGTGTCTATGGCACCATGTAGGGGAATTTTGATATTAAAAAAAGATAGAAATGCGAATTTTATTTTCAATTTCATCGTTCATAAAAAAATTAAAAAATTAGAAGGGGGCCCTTTATAAAACAATCCCTACGTGGTTTCATAGTCAGGGCTGGATTAAACATGTTGGGGGGCCCCTAGGCAATGCACGTCTCGGGGCCCCTTTACCATCGGGGCCCCTAGCCGACGCGTGGCCCCTAGGCAGTGGCCTACTCTGCTTTGCGGACAATATGGTCCTACCAGGACCGGCTTATACATGTCGGGCCCCCTAGGCAATGCACGTCTCGGGGCCCCTTTACAATAGGGGCCACTACTCGATGCGGGGGCCCTAGGCAGTTGCCTACACTTCTTATGGATAATACGGCCCTGGCTATATTGACTGGATTTTCAAAGGCAGTACCCCATACTGCCTTTTGGACAATACGGCCCTGCCAGGACCGGCTTAACATCTGATCTATTAGAAATACTACTATAAATATCTTGCACTCTATGAGTTGCTTAGTCCCATGAATAACTGAAGGCACTTGAAACGTTGATTTGTAATGTTTTGTTCCCTCAACAGACTGCAAAGAGCTGGCAGAGAAGATTCACCCGTGCCAAGAAACATGCTCCGGTTGGACTCGGGGGGATTTGTGTCCTCTACTCCCACCAGACTTGAATATAGAATATTACAAGACTCCTGTGACAACTACAGCAGAGGTCCCGTACTTAGTAAGTTACAGTCATTAGGTAGCTTTATTCATAAGCTAAAATAGTAATTTATTTATTGAAATGGCTATAATTATTTTTAACCCCACGCAGGAGGCCCACGAGGAAATAATTTCCCTTAGGGCCCACTTCATATTTAGGGATTCTGCGTTCAGAGTCTTTTTAAGGAAAGGAAGAGGAAGGTCTGGGAAGGAAAAGATATGAGGGGTAGGTAGGATTCCAGGGATAAGTAAGTGTGTCCAGGAGTGACGGACGTATGTCTCACTCGCTGCGGTGCAAGACGATGGGTCGAGAGAGACCAGCTGCAGACGTCAAAGGATCTCCCTAAACTGGCCTCCCTCGATCCAGCCTGCCACACAGCTTGCGGGCAGTAAAAAACCGCTGCCAAGACCAGAACACACCTCACCCAATGAACCCGGGCATACCTTCTAAGTCACTAAAGATAGCGAATCACTCGGCGTGACTTATGTCAGAGGTGTTGGTAATCCAATATTTGATGGTTCCCGGGGCGGCGCTACCCATATCCTCCTCACAACTAACTGACCATCATGCCGTTTCTCGGCAGGATTACGAGGAGAAGATAGGCCATTACAAAACTCTGTCTCGGCACACACTAATTGCTTAATTCACATTCATATTTCACCTCATATATATATATATACACTCTTCTTGTGTTATTCTGACTCTTGACTCGACCCGTCTCAAGTAACTTCCATTAACTGCGTCATATATTATTCTCTTAACATTACTTTTATCGTTCATTCGCTCTAAACCATCAAAGCGACTCTTTCTTAATCTTAAGAGATATAACATACTTCCCTTGAACATTTTTTAAGCTCTTCAAAAATAAATGTTACTTTTGAAGAAAATATGTATTCCGATGTCAAATAAAGTTGAAAAAGTAATAAGTATATGAAGTTCCCGCGATACAAAAAATCACAAAGTTTAATCCCAAAATTATAAAAAACAAATCTAGTTCTGTTATTTAACATGCTCTTGTATGAAAAACATTCATTGTTTCATTTAACTTAACTTAACAGTAGTTTAGAGAAAAAAGACTAATTTTGAATTAAGGTGGCCAAAATAAACCTTAAGGAAAAATTAATAACTAAAAGAAAACTTAGAAATTAATGTCTAAAGCTTTTTGTTGTATTTTAAATACCATAAGTCGTGTTTGATTTAATATTTTCACAACGGTCACTTACGCCTATTTATAATGGTTTTTTTTATATTAACGCGCTCCCTCTATCATTCGTATTTACATATCTCCCTTTCAATCCATCTTCAGTAATCATTTTCTTCTTTTTTAACTCTTGTATCGACGAATTAAACACGGTCATACGTGATTGAGCACACATACGCCTCAGGAATCGCATTTCTATCTAACCCAATGTTATTCTTTATTTGCCAGTTTCATGACTCACTTTCATAAATCAGGGTTGGTATCAGCACTCCATTGCGGACTGCTAACTTCGCTTCTTTCAACAATATTAGTGCCAATCGCATTCAGTCCCAAGCCTTTAAATCTCTCACTAAACACACTTCCCAATAAACAATCTGCTCCGTGGTCGAGAGGTAAAGCTCTTCACTCGCAATCCAAAGGTCGCGGGATCGAATCCCGGTGTGCTTGATTAATTTGTATTATTTCACAATTTGGGAGGCGGATATGGGTACCACCGCTCCGGAACCTTTTATTGGACAACCAACACTTCTGCCATTGGTCACCCAAGTAGTTCACTACGTTTGGTAACTTAGCAGAGGTGCCCAGGTTCATGGGGTGAGGTTCGTCCAGGTCTTGGCGGCGGATCATCTGTCTACTAGCTGCATGGCAGGCCGGATCGGGAAAGAATGGTTGAGGGAGTCACTTTGACTTGACCAGCCGTACTCTCTCGGAATATTGCCTTGCACCACAGTGGGAGGGATGGATCATACGTCCATCACTTCAGGACACACTGACCCCCAGATTCCTACCCACCACTAATATCGTTTTCCTTCCCAGAACTGCCCCTCCTTCCTTTTCTCAAAAGACCCTCCACACACATAAAGGTGACATAGGCCTTGAGGGGAATTATTTTCCTCAAGGCCTTCTGTGGTAGTGTAGGCCTAGTTTGGAGCAAATGTAAAAAAATAAATAATAATTTATGGTACAATTGCGGCACTTTCCAGAGTGGAAAATACTCTCAGTATCGCCCTGGTGTAAGACCAGCATTCAAAATTAAAGCGTTGCTTGAAATGGCTTTAGCCGTATTTGGTGACCAGATCTGAATAGCCAGGTACTTCCCCAACTTCCTCTTCCTTTCCCCCATCTCCTTCCTCTTCCCGCTACCTTCAGCCTCACAATATACCCCAATCGGGGATGACATAGACTCACTGGCTCCAGACGGGAGCAGCTGGGACTCTTGTAAGGTATTCAAATGAATTTTAAAAATCATCATTCACAACCACATTGAACTCTGTTTCCGTACTCTCTCTTTCAAACACCACATCCTTAGAGTTGTGCTGTGCATTAGGCCGGGCTATACAGGAGCAGCCATTTCTTGCAGCCAGTTGTAGCTTGTAGCAGCCAATGTCACCAGTTGGACTGGCTGCCATGACAAGTGCGTGGGGACTGAGGACTGAGGACTGAGGACTGAGGACTGAGGACTGAGGACTGAGGACTGAGGACTGAGGACTGATGGAGGCATCCACATACTCGTACATTAACCCTAGTCATATTTGGCAGCGCAATTTATTCATCCTAGACACGAGAGACCGTCATTCTTGAAATAATCACCGTTGAATCACACATTGAAAAATCTTCCGAGAAAAGATACATGACGCCAACGGGACTTGAACCCGTGCCCTTCTGATTGCCGGTCAGCTGCTCTTCGTGAAGATTTTTCATTTGGATGAGTGTTTCAGGGTGATAATTATTGCTTATAATAATTGTTACTCTAATACTGTCATTTCAAAGTTTCATTATTCTTTACCTTGGTCATCTGGAAACATGTTTGTAAAAAGTTGTTATTAATTTATAACGCACGTTTCAGACAGTGTTCACTCCAAACCAATATTTTTTTAAATTATATTTAAGACAAGGATTTCATGCTTCATGTTTAGAACTCTGTGTTTAAAACATTCTCCTCGAAGATTGTTTGTGTCATTTTAATTTCATTATTAAAAACCTTATTTGGAGATAAATTAAATTTTATTTTATTATAAGCAATAATTATCAGCCTGAAACACTCATCCACATTGAAAGAATCTTCCGAGAAAAAATACATGACGCCAACCAATTTGTCTCGACGCCACCTAGCGACGGATTTAACACTAACAGTGTCTCTGTCGCAAAAATAAAGTTGGTTGTTTCAGGTGGAAAAAATACAATAAGCAGTAATTGATGAATGAAACACTAGTATATATTGAATCATTTGGCGGGTATAAGATAAGCCGCCATAGCTCAATTGGGAGAGCAGCTGACCGGCAATCAGAAGGGCACGGGTTCATGTCCCGTTGGCGTCATGTATTTTTTTTTCTCGGAAGATTTTTTTCAATGTGGATGAGTGTTTCAGGCTGATAATTATTGCTTATAATAATTGTTACCCTTTGTGCTATGCATAAAAATCTTGTCTTAAACGTTAGTTTAACAATTAAAAATAATAATTTTTATTTTGTTAATAAAAATTAAAGTTTGAAACTAAAATTGCACTAAACATAATTTAAATGTAGCGTTAAGAAGTGACTTTTCTCTGAACACGTTCACAGCCTGGTAAAATCCTTGGCTCTGGATTCAGAGATCACGAGATCGAATACTAATACTGTGTGTTGAAACATTTTATATTCGTTCATTTTATTATTCTTCACAGATGTTACATGTAATATTGATACCAATTATTAACGGTTTATGTGCATCACGTTCCAGAGTAGAAGATACTCCTAGTATCGCCCTAGTGAAGACTGTTTCAGTATTGAAATTGACAAGAGCCGTGTTACCAGATCTGAATAGGCAGACACTCCCAACCTTCACCTTTCTTCTCCATTTCATTCAATCTCACTTGTTAATCTCCTGGTGCTTTCTTCGATCCTCAGGATAACTCCGGAACGGCGTTTAGACGTTGACCCCCATATTGGAGATGCCTTCACTCACCTATAAATTATAAAGCGCGGTTTTTTTAAATTCATTACTGCACAAAAGGCCCAACTGCTCACAACCGTCAGAAGCCAGTAGGACTATGGCATCTATTGTTGGGGTATATTACGAGGCTGAAGGTAAAGAAATGGGAAATAGATGGGGAGAGGAAGGTGGGAAAGATATTGGCTATTCAGTTCTGGTCACCAAACACGGCTAAAGTCATTTCAAGCAAAGTTTCCATTCTGAACGGTGATCTTCCACCAAGGCAAGAAGGTTAAGATGTTTAAAGATGTGATACAGCCCTACTGGCTCAGTGGTCGAGAGGAAAAGCTCTCGACTAGTAATAGGGAGGTCGCGGGTTCAAATCCCAGTATGAACTTTATTTGATTATGTTGTGATATTTCACAATTTATTATTTTAAAATAATATAAATTTTCGACTTATTCAAAAGTGGAACATACCCTTAGTATCGCCCTGGTGCAAGACAACCATTCAAAATAAAAACGCTGCTTGAAATGGATTTAGCCGCGTTTGGTGACTTTATCTGAGTAACCATGTACTTCCCCTCCTTCCTCTTCCCCATCTCTTTCCCCTCCCCACTACCTTAAGTCACACAAAGTAGCCCAATTTGGGATGACAAAGACCGACTGTTTCCAGATGGTTGGGTGCACTTTGGACTCGTGTGCGGTTACTTTTTTTTTAATGTAAATACCTCACAAGAGTCCCAGCTGCTCTCTTCTGGAGCCAGTGAAATTTTAGCATCCCCAATTGGGGTATGTTGTGAGGATAAAGGTAGTGAGGAGGCGAAGGATATGGGAAAGAGGAAGGTGGGGAAGCACCTGGCTATTCAGATCTAGTCAAAAAACACGGCTAAAGTCATTTCAAGTAACGTTTCAATTTTTAATGGTAGTCTTACACCAGGGCGATACTGAGAGTATCTTCCAATTTGGGACGTGCCGCAAATAAACTGTATGCTATTTTAAAAGAATTAAATGTGAAATAACACATATAAACTTTATTTGCCCAGTAAATTGGGAGTCAAGAGCCTTACCCCTCGACCACGTTGGCCGTTGTTACATATTTAAAAAAAATAAGATGAAATAACAAAGTCATCAAACATTTTTAGAGCAATAATTAAAACAACACTTTCTTAGAGAATAATATTTGTATGTCGTGTTGTGTTCCCAGGGACGGATTGGATCAGGTCAGAGAGGAGCCATTAGCTGGTGGGATGGTCCTGTAAGTCTCGTGAGTGACCAGTGGGTGTTGTGTTCTGCAGCACGCATCACTGGAATTATTGGGTGAGTTTATGGTTTCTTTTTTATAAAATTCAACTCGTCCTTGAAATAATGACCGCAATGATGAACATAGACAATCGAATTTTTTAAATTTTAAAATTTCTTTATTCATTGCCTATTATGGTTACATTATTTGTGTATTTTTCGATCACCATGCCTAGTAGGCTGATGCCGTGTTATGGTGGTCGAATTGATTTGATATTTGAACAATCAAGTTTTAAAGATTTAAGTTCCTTTGAGGTGTTATTTCACAAAACTGGCGCTAAACACGGTGTTTGGAAACTCGTGGTATAAG
Source organism: Limnephilus rhombicus (assembly GCA_929108145.2). Lineage (NCBI taxonomy): Eukaryota > Metazoa > Arthropoda > Insecta > Trichoptera > Limnephilidae > Limnephilus > Limnephilus rhombicus. The sequence continues at coordinate 10,529,586 of OV815290.1, read as the reverse complement.
CGGGCAACCGGTGAATCTACTTCACATAATTATTGACTGAGCGTACCTGAGACCTGTTTTAACTCAACTATTTCGTATTTCGTCTGTATGTACATTAGTTTATACGTTCCGTTTCCGATTCAAGATGGTGGCTGTAATAATAGTTATTTAAAGATTAAATTGTGAAATGTGAAACGGTCGATTTTTTGTACTTTCATGTTTGTATTTGGTACCTACCTGCCTAAAGAAAGTTTGAAAAAATAATTATTGTTGAGATAGTTAGGCTTTTTTGAACAAAGTGAATAATTATTCTTTATTAGAAATTTAAGAATGTACATAAAGTGTACGGTTCATAATTAAGTATGTATTAAGTACCTACTTACAAAAAAACAAAATTTGTATGGTTTTTATTTATTAAGTTGAAATAAATTAGAAACTCGCCTGTTTGGACGGAGGTCTATCCTTACAGAATTAAATGCCTACTAGTATATGTATAGTATAGTCATGAGAATTTTTTTTTCATACTTTGTCGCCTACTTTAGAGTTAAGAAACTATTGTGGTCCGGTCAAACGCTTCGACACATTTTATAAGATAATAAACAGCTGATTGTAACATAAGTGTGGGTACCGCCGCTCCGGGAACCATTTATTTCACCCCAAGTGGTTTGCTACGTTTAATGCTACGAAAACAACAATTATACCTCAAAGTGACAGGTGTATGTTTTTGTTTTGCTCCCGTAAAATTAATAAAATAAGTGTTAAAAGTGACAGAAATCTTCAGAAAAGTCCACAAATTGAACCATATTGCTAATATTCTAGTGAAGTCACCGAAAAAAGTGGTATTTATTACAACTAAAAGTGACAGCAGTTTGTTTCTGTTTGTTTTTTTTTTTGCAAAATTAATAAACAACCCATTAAAAGTAACAAATCATTGGAAAAGTAAACAAGTGCTACCTGAGTCGCTACTAGCTATTGGAATTATATACAAAAATTATGTCTGCAACGAGATCTGCCGCAGAACATCAAAAAATCATGGATTCGCTCACGGACTACCTTGATCGTAAACTGAGTGAGTTAAAAACACAATTGTTTACAAAATTAGAGTCAGAAATAGCCGACCTTAAAAAATCAACCCAATTTGTAAGCGATCGATATGATGAAATAAATGACAAATTAAATAAAATTTTGGATTTACCAAAACAACAACAAAAAATTATAGAGGAGATGGAAATACAAGAAAAAAGAATTGTTGCTCTGGAAACAAAAATAGCCGAATCCGAGCAAAAAGAATTGAAAAACAGTGTAGAGATCAATGGATTTAAAGTATCGCTGAATGAACCGCCCCATGAAATAGCCACCAGAATTAGTTCAGCCTTCGGATTAAATCTGACACCAGAGGACAAATACAAGTTCATAAAATCTAGTGATATAAAACCTTCACGTCTTATATTAACATTCAAAGATGAAACTAAAAAAATTACAATGATGAATTTCAAAAAAAATAATGATGTCTCCCATTTAGCGGATGATAATAAAAAAATGTATGTGAATGAAGCCCTTACGCCGTATTATAAAAATCTTTTATGGAACACGAAAATAAGGGCAAAAGAAAAAAAATTCAAATTCATCTGGTTCAGAAATGGAAAATTGCTAGCAAGAAAATCTGAAGACTCTTTAATAATTGAAATAAAAAAATCACAACGACCTTGAAAGTAAAATCATATAGACAAGCTCAGTAATCCATAACTATCTACAATAAAATTACACTTATACCAGAAATGGATCCATTAACTGATATTGAATATGACAACCCTTCTCCGGAAACCATTACAACATTAACAACTCAAGAAATTAATGATTATATAAAAAACAATAAAGCAAAAACATTAAAAATACTCCACCAAAATATACGAAGCATCAATAAAAATTTCGTAGAGCTGACGGTGATGCTACAGCAATTTGATGAGGATATCGACATCATCATACTCACAGAGTGTCGTATAAAAAAAGAAACATACTCACCAAAACACCTAGATAAATATAAGGTATATAACTCCACACAACATAAAAATCAGAATGACGGAGTGATAATTTATATTAAAAATGAGATCCAAGGAATTGTAAAAGAAATTCAACTCAGAGATGCTAACTGTCTACTAATAAACATTAATAATGATATCTCAGTATTAGGGATATACAGATCACCTTCAACAAGAGACATATCTCCATTTCTTCACTCCCTGGATGATGAGCTAACCCAACTACGAGATGTTCGGAACGTGTACTTAATTGGGGACATCAATATTAACATACTAAATACTGGACAGAAACACCCCCAATGTGATGACTACCAATTACTCTTACTGCACCATGGACTGATCAGTGCAGTTAATATACCAACAAGATTAGGATATAACGAAAATGCTCAAAATGTATCTGCCTCCTGTATTGACCACATCATGATAAAAACAAACAAAGCATACGGTACCGCCGTTCACCATTCCAATATTACTGACCACTTTACACTGCTACTTACCATTCAACTTCAAAATACACATACTTACATTAAAAATACAATATTCAAAAATAGAATTAATATTAACAGGTTAAAGGATTTATTAAAATTGGAAGATTGGGGAGAACTATTTAAAATTAATGATTTTCAGGATTGCTGGCACTCATTTACAAGCATTGTTCAAACAAATATTCATAAATGTTCAGAATCATTCACTATACAAACTCCACACAAATGTAAAATAAAAAAACCTTGGATTACTCAAGGACTTCTAAAAAGTATAAGAGTTAGGGACAAATTACACTTAAAAACAAAAAAAAATCCACTTGATCTTTCGTTTCTAAATCTTTACAAACATTATAGAAACATGTGTTCTAAACTTATAAAATATGCCAGAGGTAATTATTACAAACGTCAGATTCAAAACTGTAATAATGACCCTAAACTTGTCTGGAAAATTATTAAGGAGATGACATACACTAAAAACAATAAAAGTAGTGATATTACCGAACTTGATACACCAAATCAAAAATTAAATATGAAAGAAAATCCAAAGGAAATAGTTCAATTTGTGAATGAATATTTCTCCAAGGTGGGTTCTAATTTAGCTAAAAAAATAATTAAACCTCCTTATACTGATAATGAAATTAACAACACACTTACAAATAATATCACCTTTAAATTAAATACAGTTACAGCAGATGACATTAAAAGCATTATAGATTCAATGAAACCAACACTAACTTCAGGATCAGATGGCATCTCAATGAGAATAATTAAATCAACTAGAGATGAAATAATTCAACCACTCCTCCACCTTGTGAACAGATGTATCATGGAGGGTATCTTTCCCGAAACGCTTAAAATGGGTTCTGTTATACCAATCTTTAAAACTGGCAATAAAGCGGATATAAATAACTATAGACCGATAACAATATTGAATAATCTTTCAAAAATAGTAGAGAAAGTCATAAAGAAGCAGCTCACTCAATATCTTGAAACAAACTTCATACTATCTGAAAATCAATATGGATTTAGAAAAAATATAGGAACCTCCGATGCCATCGCCTCTATTGTAAAAAGTATAAAACATAGTCTCGATAACGGAAATAAGTGTATCGGAATATTTTTAGATCTAAGTAAAGCCTTCGATACAATTGATCACACATATCTTCTAGAAAAACTCAAAAAGATTGGAATCTCAGGACGTGAACTAAACCTCATTAAAAGCTACATGTCAGAAAGGTTACAGTTAGTCAGGATTCAAAATGAATCAAGTCAACCAATACAAATCCAATATGGAGTCCCGCAAGGCAGTGTCTTAGGCCCGATTTTATTCCTGATATATATAAATGATTTATGTGAACTAAACTGTCACGGCTCAGTCATTGGTTTTGCAGATGACACAGTCCTTCTATTCCATGGAAAGTCATGGGAGACTGTATTTGAAAAAGCTGAAAAAGGGATGAATCGGGTAAAAAAATGGCTTGATTCAAATTCACTAACACTAAATGATACAAAAACTAATTATATTAAATTCAAAATCTACAACAAACAGACGGATAACCTCAATACAAACCTAAACATAAAAATTCATAAAGACTGTATAAACGTGAACCGAGAAACTCCTTGCAACTGTCCAAAATTGAATGAAATACAAACAATAAAATATCTTGGAATAATAATTGATCAAAACTTAAATTGGAACTCCCAAGTGGAAAATGTGAGCAACAAATTAAAAAAACTAACCTATTTTTTCAAAACAATAAGAAACATTTTAGATAAAGAACAGCTAATTAAAATCTATTATGCCTTAGCCCAATCTCAACTACAATATGGTCTTATCGGATGGGGAAGCTCATGCGATTCCACTATAAAACCAGTCCTCATAGCACAAAGGGCAATTCTGAAAATTATACTTAGAGTACCCATCAGAACCCCTACAGACTATGTTTTTAAAGCGCTGAATTTAATGTCACTGAAACAATTATATACAAAAGATATTCTAATGTACGCATTCAAAAATCAGGATAACTTTACACAGACAAACTCGGGCCGATTCACAAGATCTACATTACAACATACATTCTACCAACCTACAACTAAAACGACTTTTGGACAAAGAAATATGGAATACTTCTCTGTAAAATTATTTAATTTACTCCCTCTTGCAATGAAAACCACAAAAAAATAACCGCCTTCAAAAGAAGCATAAAAATATGGATTGTGGACATGGGAAGGAAGAAAATAGATTCAATTTTGCAACCCAACAAAGAATAATGCTTTGTTTTGTACTTTCTTTTAGATATAACTTAATAATTTCCCTTGGCAGTATTCTAACATAGATTAGGTATTTACTTATAATTAAAATAATTAAACTTGTACAATGTGTCCTTAGAACGGGGTACCCCAGTTAGGACACATTTTCTCTAAAAAACTGTAAAAAAAAATATATATATAAAAATATAAATAAATAAATGAATATAAAAAAAAAAAAAAAAAAAAAAAACAAAAAAATGACTTAGCAGGGGTGCCTGTATTCATGAAGTGAGGTTTGTCCGGGGCTTGGCGGCTGATGCTTCTACTACCAAGTGCGTGGCAGGCCGGATCGGGAGAGTCCGGTTGAGGGAGACATTTTGACGTCTCCAGCAGAGCTCTCACGAAACATCGCCTTAAACAGCGGTGGGAGGGATGGATTCATTCAGCCGTCACTCCTGGACACACCGACCCCCAGATTCTTACCCACCCTTATACTATTTAAATCCCAGAACTTTATCTACATCATTTCATTTAAAGCAACCGCCACACAGCATCCCCAAAAGATGACGTAGGCCCTGGAGGATTTTTTTTCCTAAGGGCCTCGTGGAAAAAAAGTATGCCAGAAAAAAAACCAACTTCAAGGGTGTATTTATCAATTTGGTGAAGGACCACCATTCAGAATGGGATATGTTTATTTGTTTGCTGTGTTGCGTGACTAGATTTGAATAGCCAGTTATCTACTTCTCAACAATCCACTTTAAAACATACTTCCTCTCCTCACTCTTTCAGCCATTCAACATTCCCCAAATTGGAATGCCATAGTCCCATTAGATGCGGGCAGTTGGTACTCTTGTGTTGTAAACACATAAAACATCCAATATAATCCGAAGAACAGTGTCAACGCCACGACGATTTTAACAGTTATGTTGAGAGGCTGAAGGGGTTATGCGGTTGGAGAGGCAAGGAGAGAGGGTAGAGGAAGGTCGGGAAGTACTTCGACATTCAGATTAGATCACCAAAAATGCCCAAATCCATTTCAAGTAATTTTGCAAGTTAATTCTGAATAGTGTTCTTTCACCAGGGCGATACCGACAGTAGATACCTATCTATCACTCTAGTACATGTACTCTGTAGTTCTGCCAATAGTAGACCTCGCGTCCAAAACACAATTTTCTCTTTTTTAATTAATTAAAACCAAAATTTCCTTTAAAATCATGAGATTTGTAACTTAAATACCTACCTGCGTTATTAAACCACTTATTTTCTGTAAAAACAATTATTTCCTTTAACGATGTACTAAATTTATCCAAGAAACGTCACTACCTCAATGATAATAAAATAATTTAGTTTATTGAAAAAATGCAAATAACAAAGTCGAAATAAACACGAAGATTTCATATTTCAAAAATAATCTTTACTGTCCTAATAAAACGGCCACCATCTTGAACCGGAAACGGAATATACAAATAAATTAACAGACAGACAAAATGCAATCAGTCAATTATTAGTGATATGGATTTGCTCGACTTTGAACTAAAGATAAAAATAATGTCTGAAATCTTCCAAACCCTAAAATATCTTTGAAAAAAGATTTATAATATACCTATGAAATGTAAAACTGAGAATAATTCAAGGAAAAATCACAAAGAATTTAAAAAATATAATAAAATAAAATAATAATTCATTTTACAGGGTGTTAAGGGAAGCACTTGACTTACTTTAACCGGTGATTCCTGACAATATTTGGAGTAAAAAATGTACTTAAATGAGATTTTGGTCAGAAATCAGTATGTGTTTGCACAGTTGTGGTCGGGGTGAGGGATTGGGTGGTTACTCGGCTGAGCGACCAGTGATGACATGTGGAAGATTTTTTTGTTTGGTTTTACCAAAAAATAATTTTTTAAAAGTCACCGGTTCCATAAATATCATTAAAATTTATTATTCTGTTAAAATGTCGCTCATTTTCATGATATAATTTTTATCTTCTTCTAATTTGTCTTCAACTACTTTGTCAAGATCGACCGTTAGGGAATTATTTTGAAAATAACATTTTTTGTCACATTTCCTATAAAACGGCGACCCTAACAGAGGTCAACCGAGGTTGAAAACATGAAATTATTTTCAGGGAACCAACCTTTACCAAATAAAATCATAACAACGTCTAGACCATCTTTTGCAAGGAAAAGCCTTTTGTATTTCTACGATAGGACTATCAGTGGGAGAACAGAATCTAATTGGATATGGACATATTTAGCTTTAAAGAACCAGCTTTTAAACAACAATCTTTGTTGCCGCTAGTTTGGTACCTAATATTATTTAATACTCGCATGTTTATTAAATTTATAAACTGTACTATTTATCTGCGGTAAATTCTGCTTTATCTTTATGATATTATTTTATCTCGAGATGAACTACAAAACTACTCAACCGATTTTGATGAAATTTAGCTTACCGTGTGTAATTTGGTCCATCTTTAAAGATAGAATAGTTTTTATCACGATTATCGACCTCAATGCGAATTAAATGTTCATTAATTTTTTGTTATAGGACGATGCCTTGTAATTATTTGTAAGTTTCTAACAGATGGCGGTGTGAGTTAATTTATCGACAAAACACTTGGTTATCTAGGTAGGGAAACCATCCAGTAGATGGCGTTGTGTTACATTCGCCACAGCAATGCGTGGCCAGGTCAGCTAGTATTATATATGTACTTATATTAATGCAATTAATTGTAAAACACTTTAAGATGAACAATTTTATGATGTTTGAGTATGAAAAACTGAATTAAATTGATTCAGCTGTTTTCCTTTAAAATATAAACCCATAACAAGTATGTTATGCTCAAGAATCTCAGATGATGTAGTCATTATATTAGACAATTAGATCAAAATATGAGGAAATTTATTCACTTTGCAATGTTAATTTAACCTGCACTACTTTTGTTTCAGCTCCAGTAGAGTTAACTTTGTCGGATTGGGGGGGACCTTCTCACCCCGGTACAATCCAGATGAGACATGTGGCGTCATAAAACAACACATCCACCCGCTATACAACCGTCGTTACTCATTCGTGTACAACAGTATCGCCCTCCTTCAGCTTGACAGGAGGTAAGTTTTTCATAATTATATAAAACTAGCTGACCCGAAGAACTTCGTACCGCTTCACAATCAACAACTGTTGTGTTAACTTATTAGCTGAATTAAATTCTGTTTTTTTATGAAAATTATTTTCTCCCAACTAAAAACTTCCCCTAACTATTTTCCACCTCCCCTCCCCGGCTCTTCCATCACTTTTTTCCCCTATTCTCCCAAAATCAAAGTATTTTCCCCAACTAAAAACTTCCCCCAACTATTTTTCCACTTCTCCAACTTCTCCCCTATCCCCCCTCCCCCTCACCGCTTCTTCCGCCCTTTTTCCCCTAATTTCTTACTAATCACAATATTTACCTCAGAATAAAAACTCCCCCCAACTATTTTTTTCCCTCCCCAATTCTTCGTCGACTTTTAAAAGTTACACAATGAAGCAATTATAGATGCGAAACTGTTTGTGTTTTTTTTTGTCAGATCAGAGACGGCGTTGTGTACTGAATATAATTATATTTATCACAATATTTCTGTAGCTCTTTCAAAAATTGAGAATTCATTCCATACAAATGAGGAAAATAATCTTCCTTAAAATTTTTTTTTTCGTGAATTTTTCCCGTGTTTTGATAGCTATTCTGCTGTTCGGGGCGGAGACAAATCAAATATCATGAAAATCGGCCCAGCCGTTCTCGAGTTATAAATGGTGTAACCCTCTTTGTGTATATTGACAAAATGAAAAATAAAAATCACCCAAAAACAGAGGCAGAATACGCCCATTGGTGCGACTGTAATTGTATTTCCAGACCATATGCTTTTCGGGCGTTTAATATAGCAACTGTTCTATCTCGCGAACCTTCACACGACCTGCTCTATTTCTCCATTCTATTTTATAAACATTTAGGTACTCAAGTACAATTTAATTTAACTATATAACAAAGCTGACGGTTTCCAGGGTCGAGGGGTAAGACTCTCGACCAGCAATCCGAAGGTTGCAGGACCAAATCTTGGGGATGTGAAAATAACTTTAATTGATTGATTTGTGTTATTTCACAATCAAATCATTAAAAACAATATATGGTATCTATATTTATAGCACGTTCCATTGTGGAAGATACTGTCAGTATCGCCCTAGTGCAAGAACACCATTCAGAAATGAAACGTTGCTTGACATGGCTTTAGCCGAGTTTGTTGACTAGATCTGTATAGTCGGAACTTCCCCACCTTCCTCATCCCCGCATCTCCTTCCTCTCCCCACTACCTTCAGCCTCACACATACCCCAATTACGGATACCATAGTTTCACTGGCTCCAGACGGTTGGGAGCAGTCCCCGGCCTTGCCCGAGCTATAATTTTTAATTAATTTTCATTTTTCGGATTAGAATCTGAAAATCTGAAAAAATCCGAAATCCGTTCAGAATTGAAACGTTGCTTGAAAATGGCTTTAGCCGTGTTTAGTGACCAGATTTGAATAGCCAGGTACTTCCCAACCTTCCTCTTCCCCACCTGCTTCCCCTCCCTACTACCTTCAGCCTCTCAACATACCCCAATTGGGGATGCCATAGTATCACTGGCTCCAGACGGGAGCAGTTAATATTCTTGTGCGGTATTCACTGTAAAAAAAAAAAAAAAGTATTTCCAATTCTAATGCAGACAGTGACCTCACGTTCGTTTTGGAGGTCAAGTGTACAAAATTTCATCAATATCGGAATGAAACTGTAGATTCCATGGTCGCAGACACTTTTCTTTACCTAAGACTTGTGAAAAATCGCTAATTGCCGAAATTCTCAATAAAAAGTGCTAAAATCTGAATTTTTTTTTTTTTTTTTAAATTCTGTTTAAAATATAATAAAGGTTGGTGGTTTAGCAATTGTTTAAATTCTTCAAAACATGTTCGTTGTTTTGAATATGATGACACTTAAATTCATAGCACATATTTCTAGAGTTCATTGAATTGGAGTTACAGATAGAATACTTACAGTTTTTTTTTAATAAATTATTGTTTTCAAAAGAAAAAAAACTATAATTTACCATTTGTTTGATTTCAGGGTGACCTTCACAGCCAGAATTCTGCCAGTGTGTCTCCACACGGGCACCCCTCTTCCCGACAGTGGCTTCATACTAATTGGGTACAATTACAATTCAAAAAAAGAAGAAAAGGTTAGAACACTTTTCTCTGCCTTCATGATGAACAATGACCAATGATGTGATAATGACAAGATTTACAGCTGTCACCGGTATTAAAGTATATTTTTCAAAAGTACGTGTCTACAATCACGCTATTTCCCCACCGGGGTAAGCAGGTAGGATGGACCGCCTCACAACTAACTCTGTTTAGACAAACACTCCTTGCTTCATTCGTATTCGTACATCGTCTCATACATAGGTACCTACTCTTCTGTTGTTCTGAATCTTGAGATGACCCAACTTAACCGCCATGTTTTCAACACTTTTCTATCATTCATTTAAACGTCTTATATTCTCCTGGCACTACTTTCTCTGGCGATCCGCTCTACATGTCAAAACCATCTGTGCGTCCCTTTTAAAATTTTATTTTTGCAGTAGCTCCACACAGGAGTCTTGAGGAAAAAAATCACTCATATCATCTTTGGGGACGCTGTGTGGAGAATCTTTTATTCGAAAGTCCGACTACAGAGGTCTAGGTTAGGTCACTCTCAAACAATTTCTCCCGATCCGGCCCACCACGAAGTAGGTGGGCAAATGCATTGGCTGCCAAGACCTAGACAAACCTCACCACATGAACTCGGTCACCCCTGCTGAATCACCAAACATAGCGAACCGCTTCGGGTGACCTATGGCAGGGATGCTGGTTATCCAATAAATGGTTCCCGGGGCGGCGGTACCGATATATAAGTTTATGGTTTTTCTACAACTCTAAAGAGGTGCAAATAAACAAAAAATATTAAACATTTAAATTAAATATTAATTAAAGCACACATGCCGACGGCCCCGCGGTCAAGTGGTTAAGATCCTCGACGACGAATTCAGAGGTAGCGGGTTCAAATCCTAACGAATAATTTCACAATAAATTATTAAATCTTTGAATGTAATACATATGTATTTGTGTCACATTCCATAGTGGAAGGTACTTTCAGCATCACCCTGGTGAAAGACTGAAGGAAAGAATGACTTTAGTCGTGGTTGGTGACCAGATCTAATTAAATAGGTACTTTCCCACCTTCCTCTTCCCCATCTCCTACCCTCCCCGCCACTTCCTTCAGCTTCACAATATACCTACACTGGGGATGCCATAGTCCCACTGGTTCCAGACGGTTAGGAGCAGTTGGGAGACTTGTGCTGTATTCACAATAAAAACATATATCTTTAATAGCTCACTTCATATTGTAATAGTATAGGGATAGCGCGGTAGAAACGTTCTTTGGTTGTTTTTGCTTTGTTATTCCCACTAAGTACAACAATTCTGGGTTGATTAGAAGAAAGTGGCAGAAAGGCCGCATCACTCCACTGTGTAATGTTAAATCTGTTCATTCAATGGGTCTAATATAATAAATACACTGATAAACCTAAAAACAAATTAATTATTCATTTATCTGACGGATATGGGTACCGCCACCCCGAGAATCATTTATTGAATAACCAATACCCCTGACGTAGGTCACCCCAAGTGGTTCGCTACGTTTGGCGACTTAGCATGGATACCCAAGTTTACGGGTTGATGTTTGTGAAGTGGAAACTTATTTAGAACCGTTGTGAATTGAAACTCGATGAAACGAAAAAGCGACACTAAAAAGGACATACATCTATGGGATTGATTGAGAGAATGAGATAGAATAATCGGTCTCCTCTTTGTGCGATGCTTCGTAGCCCCCCATTCTTGTCTACTTAAGTTTTCTGAATGTTTCGCTTCTACCGCGTACTAACTGCCCACATGTTTCTGCGTATCCATTTGCCCATCTACTGCTTGGCGGGCCGGATCACGAGAGACTAGTTGAGGGAGAACTTTTGAACTCTGACTCTCTCGACCCATCGCCTTGCACCGCGTGGGAGGGATGAATTCATATGTCTGTCATTGCTTGACAAATAGACCCCAGATTCCTACCCACCCCTCATACCTTTTTTCCTTCCCAGAAATTCCTCTCCTTCCTTTCCCTAAAAGGCCCACCACACAGATTCTCCAAAAACCTTGAGGAAATTTCTCCTATATTTAAAAAAATTATGTTACTTTTGGTATATATGTATGTATTTGTTGCAAAAAGTAATGGCACATTTGTTCTCACTGGATAAAACAATCAGTTGGTTTGTTTTTCAACATTTCAGACGACAATGCAGAGAGTGTCTCAGGAGGAGTGCTCCAGAGCATTTCCCACTGGCAGCAATGGTCACCCTGCCGGCGTTAAACATGACCAGGAGATATGCAGCCGCCCAGTCAACACAGCTGGGGGATGTCCGGTATGTAACTCATTGAACCAAGCTTATTATAATATTATTAATTTACTATAAACAATTTAATAATAACAAAAAAATAGTCACGCAAAGCTGTTGAAGATAGCCGACATGTGACATTCATTATTGGCGGCGCCATAGAATAAAGAACAACACAAGAAAGGCCCTGTGGGCGTGTTTCATGTTCCAAAAGTCTGGCCATTCTTTGCTTAAAATATTTAAATACATGTCCTGTATAATAATGAAATTCAAATGGGGTGGCGATATTCAATGTGAGGCAGAGTGCGTACTAAATAGACTAGAACCAAAATGTATTAAATAAATGGCGACATTGGTTTCTATTTAAATGTGCATGAAATGCATTTCTAATGTGTGCGCAAATAAGTTAAATGATTTTATTTAATTTCTGTTACATTCTAGAGTTGAAGTTACTCTTAGTATCACCCTGGTGGAAGACCATCATTCGAATCGAAAAGTTGTTTCATAATTAAGTATGACGGCCGGCGTAGTGCAGCGGTAAGGCGCCTTACTAGCATTCCGAAGGGCGGGGCAAATTAATTTTATTTGATTAATTTGTGTTATTTCACAATTTATTCATTTAAAATAATATATAGTATATTTGCGGCACGTTCCAGAGTGGAAGATACTCTCAGTATCGCCCTGGTGTAAGACCACCATTCAGAATTGAAACGTTGCTTGAAATGGCTTCTGCCGTGTTTGGTGACCAGATCTGAATAGCCAGGTACTTCCCCACCTTCCGCTTCCCTATCTCCTTCCCCTCCCCACTGCTTCCAACTTCACAACATACCCCAATTGGGGATGCCATAGTCCCACTGGCTCCAGACGGGAGCAGTTGGGACTCTTGTGCGGTATTCATGTAAAAAAAAAAGTAGGTTGGTATTTAAGTACCTACTTACAAATCTTACGATTTCACAGGAAATTTTAGTTAAGAGAAAAATGGAAACATACTAATAGTAATGGGTTAGGATTTCAATTGGGAGGCGAGTATGGGTACCGCCGCCCCGGGAACCATTTATTGGATTTCCAATACCTCTGCCATAAGTCACCCCACTTGGTTCGCTACATTTAGTGATTAAGCAGGGGTTCATGGGGTGAAGTTTGTCCAGATCTTGGCGGCGGATGCGTCTGCCCACCAAGTACGGGGCAGTGCCGATCGGGAGAGACTGGTTGAGGAAGACCTGGAGACCTCTCCAGCAGGACTCTCGAAACATCGCCTTACCCGCATTGGGGGAATTGATTCATACGTCCGTCACTTCTGGACGCACTGACTCCCAGATTCCTACCCACCCCTCATATCTTTTTCCTTCCCACAACTTTCTCACTTTCCTTTCCTTAAAATGATCCACACAGGGGGCCCTGAAGAAAATAATTTCCCTCAGGGCCTATGTCATCTGAGATGCTGTGTGGAGGGTCTTTTTGAGGAGAGGAAGGAGTGAACAGTGGTCTTGAAGAGACCCATGTTGAAGGAATGAGAAAACACAGAGGCCGGCAAATCGTTCCACAGCCGAGCTGTTGAATACAAGAACCAGTCGAAGAAGCGACCCGTTCTCATGTTACACATGTCAACCGTGTACATATGTTAGGCACGCGTTTGGCGAGTTTCCCGACTATGCACCGGTGCCGAAGGGATCAGTGACGCTAGTTCCTCACAGCATCTTACATTGAAATACCGGTAGATCAAGGAAAGCATTCACCCAACGCCTGTGCTCTAAAGATTGCAATCCGTCTGTTAAGGGAACGTACCCATACTACGTGACCAACTTTGTCAGTTTCTGCACAGATAAGAGGGAATTTTTCAGGTATTTTGGAACTCCAGACCAGAGGCGGCTACCAAATTCAACCGTGCGGCGCACTTGTGATTTGTCCGGAGTTAGCAGTTGTGTACTATTAAAGTATTTGAGAGGCTAGTTTTACTCTGGCTTCGATGAAGCCCCCAAATCTGAGCTGGTCACTTAGAATTACACCAAACATGTCAATGGAGGGCCTGTTGGGAAGATTGCTTCCGTTGAAGGAGACTAGGTTTTCATTTCGATCGCTTTTACACGTAATCAGACATTATTGGGTCTTTGAAACATTGAATTCAATGAGATTATTTTTACCCGAAGAGATAACACTCTCGAGGTAACCATCCAGTGGAGTTTGTGAGACCTTTGGGAGCTTGTCAAACAAAAAGATATCATGGACTGTTCCCGCGTAACAAAGAGTTGGTCCACATAACAAAAGGTCGTTGATGTGCAGCAAAGACAAAGTCGGCGACAAAACAGATCCCGGCGCCAAACCGAAGCCAGCATTTATCGAGTGTGAGGAAGAAGTGAAACCATCAGCTATCGTCTGAATCGCCCTCAAGAAGTCAGCAATCTACGTACGCAAGGATGCTGGAGGAGTTTGTTGACTAGTCCTCGGTGCCAAACCCGGTCAAAGGCCTTGGATATGTCCAATGCAAACGTTTGGGTTTCACCAAAACGTTCCAGGCACCTGCACCGCCCCCAAACAAGCGTCACACACGCGAGAAGATTCCGCCGGAATTCGTATTGACGGTTGTTAATAATTTTGGCTTTCTCGAAGCATGAGAGCAGCTTGTCGTTGATCACACGTTCCATCACCTTAGACAGAACTGATGTGATCGCCATGGGATGGTAGTTGGCCGGGTCGGAGCGGTCACCCTTCTTTGGAATAGGATGGATAACCGCTTTTTTCCAACCAGAGGGCACGGAGCCAGACTTCAGGGACATTTTAAAAATCTTTGTCAAAATTGGAGCTATTTCTGCAATACCATGGCAGGTATTCCGTCAGACCCACTAGCTTTATTAACATCAAGCCCTCGTAAAACATGGAGTAACTTCCCGATGTCGAATCCTCAGCTTCTACATATGAAAAACGCAGGGAAGAACCGAAGTCGGGACAGCACCTTGGTCATCGAGGGTTGAGTTATCCGCAAACATTTTTCAAAATAGGTTAGCCTTTTCGGTGGCGGTGTTTGCTAGTGAGCCGTCAGGTCTGGTAAGAGGCGGCAGACTGGATTTGCAGAAATTTTGCAGGTTTTGGAGGCGGATGACCAGGACACACTGAACCCCAGATTCCTACCCACCCTTTAAACCCTTTTCCTTCCCAGAACTCTCCTCTCCTTCCTCTCCTTAAAAAACACTCCACACAGCATCCCCAAAGAAGACATAAGCCCTAAGGGGATTTTTTTTCCTCAGGGCCTCCTGTGTGGAGCTGACAAAAAAAAAAATTGTTGTAAGCCGTTCTGTCTTAAGATTTTCTAGATGTGTTGTAGGCTCGGAAAGCTGCGTTTTTTCATCGCACTGCTTCAGAGCATTGTCGACTTAACCATGGCTTTGAGCCCACACCAGTTTCTTTAACGGAAGATCAGATGAAGCCATCCATTACGGATGTGATGACTTCACCAATTTCTTGAGCACGTCTTGAGGGATCTGAAGTCTGAAACCAGACAACTGACCACGGGAAAGCATTAAAACGTGCCCGCCGAACGAACCAATATGCTGACCTACAGTGCTACACGTTTCTCTTCAGCCTTTCATTTGCGGTCTGAAGTTTACAGGGATTGATATTTTCACCAGGCAGTAGTTGTGATTTGACACTAAAAATTAATTTTAGTATATACACGATCCTAAAGGTGCCGTGACTTCAATATTATAACCGTGTGGCACAGTGGTTAAAAATAGGTCTAACAGATTGGAGCGGTGAGTCTGGACATCAGAAACGCTTATAGACTCCTGAACCATGGCAAAGGGCCAAGGATTTCGCCTGTCGTCCAGCCGAGTCTGTTGATTCAGAGTTTTTCGTCGAATCTGGAGTTTTGCAGATTCAGCATTCGCACACAGTTGACAACAGTTCGGCTATAGAGACAGACAACCGCAACGAACCGCAATTAGAACCATTAACCATGAATGTAAACACTGACAACAGTGACAACCTACCCATATTATGGGCAAAAACGAAGGTGAACTTCCACTTTATGGATTAGGTTTGAAACTGGTATATTTATTTGGAAATAACAAATATATTTTGATTTTTTTTACATTCCCTCCGTCTTTAGCTAACGTTTCGCACAGTGTTACGGTGATCATCATAACACATCTGTCCTGATGATGGACACTCTAACACTGTCCGAAACATTTGCTTCGGAAGGAGGTAGCACAACATGGCAAAACACCCCAAAAATTAATAACGAAAATATTTGAACCGTGAAAATCTGAAATCATATCCGATGTAATCATTTTTTTTACATAGTACTCACCACACCCCAAATAATAAAATATTGACTGAAATTAAAGGGCACTTTCTAATACGACTCCTGAAACTGAAGTTAAACTCCTTAAAGTAAAGTCAGTGTTGGGCCATTTCGTGGTGTTTTATGTTGAATCAAATGTACGCATTTTATTACTTAACAAATACATTGGTTTTCACTTTGGCACAAATCATTATAAAAAACAACTATTTTCGCATCTCCAGTGCTATAAGTGTAAAGATTTATTACCCATTCTGCGGGTTTAATATACTTTCATTTTGATAAAATATTGAACATGTACTTGGAAAAAGAGATTTGGGTACAAAATTTATATAAAGTGATCGGACGGCAATGCTTTTCCCGCTGTTCAAGTAGGATCGGGTGTAAAAGGTAAAACTACCCCTCCCACCGGAAGTGTGTTCAAAAACCGATTAAAAAGTAAAACTCCTTGGAATTTATAATCTGCCATTTTTAGTGTGTTCACCGTATTATTTTATTTGTTCTCAGAGCTGGAATTACGGTTCCCCGTTGACCCTCCACAATAGTCACAGGGTGGCGTGTACTCACCTACTGGTAGGGTTGGTATCCGATATGCGAAGCTGCGTATTCACCAGCACCCGCATATCTTTCTTCATCCCCTGGATAGAGGGTATCGTGTGGACTTAAAGCGGTGTTGTTAACTAGGATTTTTTGGGATATTTTTTATTATAATTTTTTTTATTACAAGTGTAATGATATTCATAGATAAATAACTTTAAAAAAAGAGAAAAATAAATAGTAATAAGAAAACAAAACATTTAAGTATAAAGTATATCCACGATCTTCGGAAATTCGTAATTCAAACTGGCAAATTTATGTACATCACAGAGAACCAAAAACATTAACTAAATATTTTTTAATCTACTGGAGCCGGGACCACGCGAGTGAGTTATTATCAAAATTCCAACTCCGGACTTAATTTACCTGAAAATAAAAGCAAAAACAAAAGTTAGCTAACGCGATATATTCACGAGTTTCTCGTTTGTACTACGAGATTCCGGACAATATGTAGAACATAAACTTCCACATAGGCAAGGCCCGTGAGTCTCCATACTTGGGATTAGTAAAAGGAAGTTCTAATTCACTTATTATTATGTGGGTACAGGCACAGATGATTTTTTATAATTTGATAATTTCAAATCATTTAAATTTTCTATTTGAAATTTAAAATATGTTCCAACCCTTTTTATAGAAAAAATAAAATATTTTCATAATATTGTTTCATGTACAAAGCTTAATACATCAACGGAACGCAGAAAACAACCATCAATGGTAACTAGTCTTCCGGAAGTTGAACAAAAAATGTAACTATTCTCATTCTGTATGAGTTTTTACATTTATTTTTTTTCACAAAATGGCGGCATCTTACGCAAATTAAAAAAAAATAAAATTAAAATGTTATTGCCCTAATTCTGCTACCAATGTTAAAAAAACTGTTTACTGAATATATATTATAAATATAAAATCAATCATCCAATTGGTTGTGGAGAAATGTTGGTTGCCGATTTGTTAAAGTGCTTATATAATGAATGTACCATTGGATGAGATTTAAATGCAGTAATTGATAGTTAGCGGCTAATCAGCCAACCCAGGGCCAAGAACAACTTGTCCCTCTCTCTTGTAAAACGGATTAAGGCATTCTGCCCTTCAGTTCTTGTTACTTGTTTCCTTTTCAGTATTTGTCAATAGGAGCATTCTTACTAATTCTATCACTTTACCATTTTATCAAAATATCACTATTCACTTTGGACAGGCGTATTCATGAAAGTCTACACTCAATTCTAAAACCATTTCTTTCTAAACAACAATTCCGTATTGAGAATAGTTGGAATGATGGCTAGATACTGTGTGTGTAAATGCTTAAGGAATATTTTATAGTGTTTCGTAAAACCCCACTAGGTGAACCTACTATGTCGAGGTGTTCACATGTTTTATTTAGAATAATATGTTTTTCTTTGAATTATTGTCATATTATTGGGTTATAGAATGTTTATATAATATTGTGCAACATCCGAATAAAATAAATAATAAGGTTTGTCCTATGATTGATGTTAATAAATTTTGAAAAAACTTTTATACCTTTTGTTTTGATTCAGACCGAAACCTTTTGTTGGTGTATTCTCTATTACAGATGTTGTCGATAAAAGCCTTTATTATATGTCCATGCTAGGGACCCAGTACTTGCACTAGAGGCGACATGTCAAATGTCCACTTGTGTGGTTCTGAGAAGGTGTTAGCTATTTGGGAAACGCCTTGCAATCCTACCTTCTACTTCTGTTTTGAAAAAATATTCAGTGTTGTGGAAGTTTCCTTTGTTTGTATTCACTCCACTGAAGAGAGGTAAGGGAACGTACCCATACTACGTTACCTCTTCGGGGGGGGGGGGGGGGTCTTCACAATGTCACGCTTGGTACAAATGAGCGGCGGTTTGCTTAGGATTTTGGTCACCGTGGGGGGGGGGGTGGGGTTAAAAATTGCAAAAATTGGTCACGTAGTATGGGTACGTTCCCTAAGTGTCCTTGTGCCAGAAGTTATCTCAAATTACTCCCTTTTTACGTTATATCCCACAGGAATGCCTGAGAAAAATAATTTTCCTTAGAGTCTATTTCATCTTAGGAGATGCTGTGTGGGGGGGTTTTTTAAGGAAAGGAAGAAGAGGAAGTTCTGGGAAGGAAGTAAGTATGAGGGGTGTGTTCATGAATCTGGGGGCCAGTGTGTCCAGGAGTGACGGATGTGTGAATCAATCCCTTCTACTGTGAAGGTGATGGGTCGAGGGATTCTGGCTTGAGAGGTCAAAAGACCCCCTCAACCAGTCACTTTGACCGGCAAGACCTTGACAAACCTCACCCCATGAATCCGGGCATCCCTGCCTAGTCACCGAGCCTACTGAAGCACTTGGAGTGACCTATGGCAGACGTGTTGATTGTCCATTAAATGGTTCCCGGGCGGCGGTACCCGTACCCGCCTCCCAAAATGTAAACTCCTACTTCTGATAACAACTTTCTTCAATGGAACAGAATCTGTAATCAATTTCATTAGTCTGATGTAAGCGTATGAATAATAATAAGAAAGGGACTCTTATTTACGAAAGATAAGGCTGATAAGGATATTGAAAGAAGGGTCAATGCAGGACAACTCAAATGGAGTACTGATCGCGGCTGGCGCTAACAATAAGTTGTGCCCAGAAGTGAAGTTAACAGTCCATAATGGAGTGCTGGTGCTTACTCCTCAGTGAGGTTTGGATTTAGAAGAGGAACGGTGAAAGTGGACTAAATGCTGTAGAAATGAGATCCATGAGACGCGTGTGTGGTAGATCCATGTATGATCGCCTGAAAAATGATTCTCAAATAATGTGGTACGTTGTGTACCCAACGAGTAAGATTAAGAAATATGTGCATTGAAGGTTTAGGTAAGAAAATAGAATGAACGAAGAAAGGAGTATGAGGTGAATGTGAATGGTAAAAGATATTGGGGACACCCGAGGAAGACAAGGCACGAGATCAGGTGCTATATAATATCATACTGTCAACACTCAGAATAACAGTAGTGTTCGTTTGAGATGTGTGAATGCTATTGAAGCAAGAAGTGTAGCCAAGGCCTATTATAGTTAAATATCCACACATTTGTTATATAAAGGATGCAATGTCATGAATTACAATTTACACTACATTTTACACAAACGCTTTGTAGATTTTTAATATTGCAGAAAGAACACAGCAAATTCGTTTTACTAGATTGCCTCTGATTTGAACTTTATGGAAATTGAATCAAAATCTTCTTCTGGAGGAAGAAATTATTTGTATCAGGCTTCACTTAGAATACTTAGCATGTTCAGAAAGTAAGTGTATTGTGACCATAACGGGCAGTTGGTTTTTATTTTTTTGAGAGTTAGCAACATTGAGTGTTGGAGGGGGGTCTCTTGACCAGAATGAGCATCGCAGGAACATTGCAGTACGTAAAATCACGTTGTAATTTCCAGTTGCATGAAAGTGTCGGCAAAAAATCCCGCCATGTGATGTGATCCGCTTTTTACTCATGGAAGGAATAAATCCTACAAAAAAAAGGTGAGGATGGGAACACGCATGGGAAAAAACAGTCATCAAAGTGACATCACACCAATTCCCCCATCTGTCAAAAAATTGAAAACCACAATATCCGGCAAAAAAAAAGTCATGGTCTCAGTACTTTAGGACCTAAAAGGCATAATTTTCGTCAAATTTTTGCCCCAAGTTGAGACCATCAATGTACAACAATCAGTGGCGTAACTAAAGGGTGGCAGGGCTGGCAAAACGCCACGGGCTCCGCGGGGGCCTGGACCCTGGCCCGAGAGGCCACGTGCTCAGAAGTAACCTAACATTTTTAACAAAATTTAACATTTTGGGGAACTTTGCGATGATGAGCGTCTCCAAGTTACCGAAAGTTTGTTTAAAGTGAACTTATTTTATCGAGTATTGAACATCATTATTAATCAACTGAAATCGCGTTTCCTTCCAATGCATGAAATTGTTTGCAATTTCAATGTTTTGAAACCTAACATTTTGCAATATTTAAATGACACTTATCTCATAAAAAAGCTCTAGAATTTAATGATGTGTATAAAAAAAAGACATATTTGAATCATTTGCCAGGGAAATTCTCAGTTTTCGGTCCACTTTCAGATACGAAATAGGCTTCGTGTATTAGAGAACTTGCTGATTTATTAATAATAAATAATCCAAATTTTTACGCACCAGATTTAAATGTCCGGGTTTAATTTTCCCCACAAGAAAAACTAAACCCTTTCACACACTTCCCAAATGATCATCTGGTCAATCCACGTTATGCAATTGCACTATATAAGTATTATAATTACAAAACAATACAAGAACAACATGTCAACCTACCAGAGACCAGATGAGAAAATAATTGACCGACTCCAGATATTTTCATATCAGAGGGTTCGGCTCTGTGGAATTTCTAATTGAACCTATAAATCCTACTGATCCCTCAATATAAATATTTAAAAATCTTTTGTAATCCTACATGTATTTAAAATTACCGATTTTTGCATTTTTATATATAAATCATTTGAAAAATCTAAAACGCCTAAATTTTGAAACAGAGACCTATGCCAGTAGCCGAAATAACAAATGGTAATATTTTTATAGTCCGAAAATGCCAAATTCTTTTAATCTCATTTCCTAAATCTGTGTATTTTCTATTTTTTTTCAGAAAAAGTTTTTTGAATATTACAGGAATTTGAAATAGCTACATCAATGATATAAGTTATTTTTTTAATTTTGTCACGTCAAACTATATCAGGTCTATTATGACTAATTGTTCTGTCTGTTAGTATAGTTTTATCATAATATATTTTATAAAATTCATTTTCTAAAAATGAATTTGGTTCATATTCATAATATGGTACTATATTACGGCAGTCAATCAAGTTATGTTTAATTACCAAACTTTGGTGGATTATTTTTAAAACCTGATTGTGCCTAAATGTATACTCGGACGGCGCTAATATAGAACATCCCGATATAATATGTTCTATAGTTTCCGTAAAAGCCAAACATTTTCTACATAAATCATCAATTTGATTTATATCTTTGATTATATGCTTCCTATAATTTTTAGTATTAATGACTCTATCTTGAATGGCAAGCATAAATCCTTCTATTTCTGCGCTCAACTCTCCAATACTCAACCATTTGTTTGACGAAAGTTTATCAACATACGTTTGGTAGGGATACTTGAAGTGTGTTGCATGAATAATTTTATTTGACCAGGAATCCTTCAGAATTCCTGGTTAGTATTTATAAGAATGTTGGCATTCTCGTTATATAAATTTAAAGGTGTAATGTTTATATCTGCCTTGCAAATTATTTTGTGCATATCTGAACTATTAGCTTTCCTAAGACAAACAGTGAAAATAGAAGAAAAAATAAGTGTCAAGTCACGTCAAGACCTTGCAAAAATTAGGGTGAATATGACATATCTTCATTTATTTAAAGAGCGACAGAAATCATTTAAGCTAATACCAAAAAAATCAAGGTCTTGACGTGAGTTGACCAGTCTACACATTCTGAACAGTGGTGAGTTATAACCATAGTTAGTCGAGTGCTGATTGAGGAAAAGCAGGTCTTTATTTCTGAGTCTACGAGAGGGTATATTAAATGTGATGAGTTGTAGTAATGTAGGCGAGTCGATTAAACAGTTAATAATTTTGAAGAAACAAATGAGATCGGATTTTATCCGACGGTCTTCTAAGGGAGAAAGGTTTAGAGTTTGTTCAATTTCAGCATACGAGTAATTGCCTTGCTCTAATCCTAGCCTCCAAGCAATTCCCTTTAGGAACCGATGCGATGTTGAACGGATTCAATATGACGAATATGGACAGCATAAAAAGGAAACCATATAATACAAGCATATTCAAGATGGGGGCGAACCAAGGAGCATAAAGAGTTCTTAGGGTATTTATGTTTTTGAAGTCAGAAGTGGTTCTAGTGATGAAACCAAGTAGCTTGAGAGATTTATTAACAATCATATTTATATGTTTCCGGAAAGAAAGCTTGCTATCAAGAGAGACACCAAGATCTTTAATGGATTGAACAGTTGTTAGGCAATTATTATTTAATTTGTATTCGAAAACAATCGGATTTTTAGATCTGTAGAAGGACATAATTTTGCACTTATCGACATTTAACTTCCAAGCAATTAATTTTACACCAGTCATTGAAAGAGTCAATATCTGATTGGAAAAGAAGGCAGTCATGGTAGTTTTTGATTATTTTTAGGATCTTATTGTCATCAGCAAAAAGCCAAAAGCGTGTGTGAGAGAAAATACGAATAATGTCATTTATAAACAAGTTGAAGAGAAGCGGGGCTAAATGTGCTCCTTGCGGTACGCCGGATGTTACTTCAATAATAATAGACTCAATGTTATTTATTTTAACTCTTTGTTTTCTATTGCTTAAATAAGAATTAAAGAAAGATAGCAATGGGTTTCGTATACCTATAGCATATAGCTTGGCCATAAGGATAGCGTGTTTTACTTTGTCAAAAGCTTTAGAAAAGTGGGTATATAGAACATCTACTTGTGATTTATCTTCTAGGCCATTGACTACGGTGTTGGTGAAGGAGAGTAAGTTTGTAGTGGTAGATTTAGCAGATCTAAAGCCATGCTGTTCCTCAATCAGCACATTTTTGAAAATAGGTGTTATTTTTTTTATAAATAATCTATAAAGATTCAAAGATTTTAGGAATATGAGATAACATCGATATAGGTCTATAGTTTTCTACGTTCGACTTATTACCCGATTTAAAAATAGGTCGTATATAGGAAACCTTCCAGGAATCCGGAAAAGTGGCAGATGATAGTGATAAGTTATATAATAAACAAATTGGCTTAGATACAACAGATTTACATTCTTTCAATAATATTTCAGGTATACTTAGGTTTTGCTGGGAAGATTTTTTAAGTAATTGAAAACATCTACAAGTGTGATTTCGCAATTATTAAGGTCAATAGTATTAGCATATTTAAGTGGAGGGATGGTGCATATGTTATCAGTATAGACAGAGGAGAAATGTTCAGCAAAAAGGTTGGCTATATCGAAATCGTTGGTGGCGTGAGTTTGTTATGATAAAATATTTGTCAATATATCTCGAAGTTTATTTTATCATAGATTTAGGCAAGCAGGTACCTCATTTCAAGAGGTGATTAAATAATATTAAATAAGCTTCTGCATAAATTTATTTTTTTAAATTTTGGAAGTAACATCATTCATTTTTTCTTTTTTGAATAGGGTATAAAAATCGAATATTTTGTTTAGAGCCCACTTCTGAGTAATCTTTCTATGGTGGTGGAGGGTTTTACTGACAAGTCGGGCGTGATTCTTATTGATTACGTTCATAATTTTATAAAGTAAAACGATTATTATTTTATCCGAACTGGATCATAATTAACTAGGCCGCGACTATTGTAATCGTGGTGCCGATAAGTGTTGTAAACACACATTTCTGTCTTCGTAATTTTCACCGAATATAACTGATGGTTAATTTTGAATTTACTTGCCAAGTAACAAGCAATTTATTTTAAAACATGGAAGATTTAAAATACAAGAAATTTAATCTGTTAAATAACGAAGGAATAATTATTCTCGCCTGATAATACAAGATTTTCATGGCTGGCTTTTGATTTTGGGAGCAGATACTGTTTTCGGCTGAAATCAGTTCCAGGTATTTTGTCCGACCATACTTCAGGAGAAAAACCAGAAGCTCAAGATCGTAATTTAGATAGATAGTTAGAATCATGTAAATTTTTGGTCGATTCAAGGAAGGTGAGTCTTAAGTTCTGTTAATATGTTTATTGGTTCCAGTTTTATTTTATTATGTGATAATAAATCTTTTTATTCATATTTCTTGATAATACTGTCTATTTTATTTTAAAAATCCTTCTAATTTAATCGTATAGTTTTCATACCAAAGACCCTGAGAGAGGATTATTGTTTTACTAACTGCTAGCCTGGTTAATAAACCAGTGGCACCCCTTTTAAAAATAAAGCTGGCAGATGTTGATGTATATTTCACCATGACAATTTTAAGTCATATTTTTATTGTGACAATTTGGCGACCTTAAACGTGTTGGGTTTCGTTTTATACGTTATGATTATTTTACAAGGATTTTTACTAATGAAATGTATTTATTTTGCTTCAGAAATATGTCTGTTTATTGATAACATGTCATTTTTTTTTTCTCTTTCAAGAGCTTTTGTTATTAACAAGTTTCATTTGTTTTGAAAATATTTCATTTGTTTAAAAACAATAGAATGTTATCAAAATTGATTATTTTTTTTTTCGGTTAAAATGGTAAAATAGCTTAACTATTTTCAGCTCGTAAAGTCATTTCTAATTTTAATCAAGCAAGATTTAATATATTTTCTTTGTGTTTGAATTATTACGGCCGCGTACTATTTATTTAAAAGAAAAACAAAGGATATACAATCAAATGTTATTGTTTATTGTTTGTATTTCGGTATAACTATTTTCATTTCGCTACGTCATTTCCAAAATAATATATTACTACGAATTATTTAAATGAATTATTACGGCTGTGATTTTCAAACGAATTGCAAATAGAACAACTTTGAATAATTTTTCCAAAATGTCGACTTCATTCGAGAATATAAATGATAAAACAAAAGAAGATCTATTTAAGGGTCGGGTTTGGAAAACATCGCTCCGCATTAGCAGTAGCATCCGCGTCTCGTAGCAGCAATACTAGAAAATTATATACAGGTAGTTAGAAAAATGTGTAAAGTTACTAGTGATTAAATTTTTTTTACTGTAATCTTACAAATTCTATAAGTTATACATACTGCAACTTTAGTTAAAACGTTGAAAAAGGCCTTCGCGATTATCTCTCCTGAACCTGTTGTAAACATTTTTACCAAAAATCCTTCCGTAATCTCAGAGTAAACATTATGTTAAATCAAGCTATTAAATTAAAAGCTCTTCAGTGTATCTAGATTTTTATTGTAATTCGCCTAAACTTTCTGAATTTTTCAACTATTCTCCGCCATACAAAAATGTATGGCAAAATATTACGCCGCGCGATGTCTTATATAACGGTTGAATTTCACAGAATTCATTCAGTCGTGAGATAGCGGTCAAGGCGACAGCACGCATATTTTTTTCGCAGCAATTTTGTTCGCTGTTTATTCGATTTTTGAAGGAATCATTGAGGAGATAGGTGTTACAGTAACCGGGTAAGTAGAAATAAAATATATTTATTATTATCTAATAAATTATTTTTAACTTGATTTACAGTTTTACATATTTTATTATTATTTTTTTTTTAAACTTCAGGTACCTTCAAAATGGGTAAAAATAAAGGAATTCTTGCTTACCGTGCCATAAAAAATAGACCCTCCCACTGGAAGAATAGGAAAATAAGGTAATAAAGTCAAAATTTAATTTTTTTACTGATTTCTATCAAGGGTAGTTTGAAGGTAGACTGAAGTCATTTTGCTTTTTGACATCTAAAAATTTCGGCATCCATCTTGAATTTATCTGTAGTTATCTACCGATTTATTTCAATATCAGAATTCGGGCGTTTAGAAGTGCACTGAACTCGGATCTAATGTCAAAATGCAAAATTTCGGCATCCATCTTGAATTTCTCGTGTTCTCTACCGATCTGGTTCAAAATCGGTATTAGGGAGTATTGGCGAGCACTGAACTCGGATCTAATGTCCAAATGCAACATTTCGGCATCCATCTTGAATTTCTCTAGTTATCTACCTTTTTGATTCAAAATCAGGATTAGGGCGTTTGGACGTGCACTGAACTCGGATCTAATTTCAAAATGCAACATTTCGGCATCCATCTTGAATTTCTCTAGTTTTCTACCGATTTGGTTCAATATCAGCATTCGGGCGTTTGGAAGTGCACTGAAACCGGATCTAATGTCAAAATGCAACATTTCGGCATCCATCTTGAATTTCTTTAGTTATCTACCGATTTGGTTCAAAATCAGGATTAGGGCGTTTGGACGTGCACTGAACTCGGATCTAATGTCAAAATGCAAAATTTCGGCATCCATCTTGAATATCTTAAGTACTTTGACGATTTGGTTCAAAATCAGGTTAAAGGAGTTTGGGGTTCAACGAACTTAATATCAAAATTTAATTTAACAAAATTTAACAAAATTTAATTTCAAAATGCATAATTTCGACGACCATTTTGAGTTCTCTACCGATTCCGTTCAAATTGTCACTAAGTTTTATTGAAAACAACGACTGTCAGATCCATTGATAAATTGAATGAATTTCGATGTTGGGTAAATTCTGGGTCGTATTATTACAAATAAATTTATTTTATATGTTTTTTTATAAAAGCAGCAGAAGCAATATAAATGACGTCGTTATAACAGAAACTATCAGTTAACATGTAAGTTTTTTAAATAAACATAAGCGGCCTGAGTAATGGCCTTCCATATAAACTTTTTGCTATAATGAATGATCTACCACACTTTTTGTGAATGTTTAGAATTAATAAATAATATTTGGATGATTTATATAGCGCCGTTTTTGTGAAAAATCAGCTCAAGGGCGCTGTATGAATTATCGATAATAGACCGGGAGAAAGGATGATGTCATTACAAAATGACAGTCTTGTGAATAAATGAGGGGCTAACACTTATCACTCTGTATTGTTTTGTATTTTTTTATTAATAAGTTTACATTACAAATGTATAGTCTAATGTCCTCCACGCTAGGAATTCACCTGTGTTGTGGAGGACATTTTTCAATTGTAAAATTATATAATAGTAAACAAGTATATAATAGTAACTTTGTTATTTTTGGATAATGCTGTGAAATAACTATAATAATTGTGGGTAATAATTAATTTATTTTGAACTTACATATAACATTTGCAATTTTACCTGTAACACGCACAACACGAGTTACAGCGTGTTTTATACAAAGAAAAAAAAACTTGTCAATAGCCTTCTATAAAAAAACAGAGTGGAAGATACTTTATGTATCGCCCTGGTGTAAGACCACTATTCAGAATTGAAAAGCTGCTTGAAATGGCTTTAGCCGTGTGTGGTGACCAAATCTGAATAGCCAGGTACTTCCCCTATATTATTCCCCTCCCACCTTATTCAGCCTCACAACATACCCCAATCACTGGCCCCAGGCGATTGATAGCAGTTGGGACTTTGTAAGTTACATAAAAATAAAAATAAAACATTTAGTTGTTTTATAAAAATTTGTCTGAACTTCTTTATATTTTTTACTGTCTTTTTTCTAAATGTGCTTTGTTCTACTTTATGTATATCAAAGATAAATTGTAAAATATATTCTTTCTTACTACGTATTAAAAAAAAACTGTATGCATATAAATAAACTTTCAAAAACAAAACTACCTGTTTTTTAATTTCTAAGGCACAGAGTAAAAACTGGTTGTCGTAACTTATTCACACCCATTATTTTCTGGTAAAATTATAAAAAAATTAATAACATTATACAAACCATATATGAACCAGAAATTTTTTCCACATCAAAACACCATTAGATTCTATGTCACATTGAGTCAAAAACTAAGACGTCTGTAAAGGTCCAGGGACTAAAAAAAGTCTATGTATCCTTGCCCTTGCATAATATGATTTATAGTCTGTCAAGCTGTATCAATTATGTTAGAAATAAATTAAAATTATACAAAGCAAGTGTATTTTTATTTCGTATTTTATCAAAATGCTGAGCAGCCGTGCCTGAATCTAACCGAAATACACAGTAGATCGCGGCGGCCGAGCTTGTTTGCAACTACCAAAAATACCTAACTGCAGTGAATGGGCAGTTTGACCCAGGCGCAAATGTCTCTATGAGCTATCCACGCTATTCCACCATATGATTCTTAGTATGTTAAGCTGTATCCATTATTATAGTAGGAACTAAATTTTATAAGGCAAGTGTATTTTTATTTCCTAAGTCCGTAGTGTCTAGTATACCCACATCTCCTCTAGTCAAACGCAGGTGGCCGGCTGCGGCCGTGTTTGTCTACAAGTACAAGAAATACCTAACTGCAGTGTCAGCGCGGTTTGATACCCGACCCTTAAGCGTCTTATTCAACGACTGCATCGTAAACAAGAATCAATTTTTCCTTTTATAATATTTTAACAAATAAAGTTTATTTTTTTTTCGAAATGCAGATTTTATCATTATTTAAACGTCATTTACAATCTAATAGTAAAGATTTTATTCAAAAAATATTTCTATAAATGAATACAAATAACTTGAATGGAGCCACTCGATTTGTTCGTATTTCATGCGCACGGAATGCAGATATTTCAGAGTTTCCTTTACTGGTTAGACAGTTTCTTTCTATTTCGTTTTTTTGAGGTGGTGGGCCGATCACCCCAGGATTCGAGATAGGATGAAATAGTCGATTGTATTATTAATATGTAACGTCATAGATTGTATACCAATATACATAATTATAAAACTATTTATTGTCAATCGTGACACAATCAATTTTGATATTTATTATCAATGTTTACAAAAACGGGCATTATTTTTAATAACAATTCTGAAAAACAGTAATTGTCAACGGTGACACAAGGAATAATGTGATATTTATTATCATTATTTTAACAAATAAAGGACAATATACACGAAATGTGATAAGACTTCGAGAAATAATCGGACAATGACGCAACGTCATTATTATCATTGGAGGGGAGTTAGCGGAGGTATATCCAGTCTAAACAACTGGGTCCTGGTGTTCAACTTACCATTCCTAATGGTCCAAATAAGTTCCAAAGGTAAGGGTGGGCTTGTACCCCATCCGCAACGTATCGATCCGGCGTCGATAACGTTTACCTTACATGACAGACAGAGGGCGAGAGATGCTTGCTGTCTGCTCATCAAACCCTGAGCTGCTGACTCAGGTACGGAACACAGTGTGCTACATCGTCAGGCGGAAGGCAGTGGATCCGTTGCCTGTAGACGGATAATACCTATAGGTGATGGAAGGACTGCAGTCCACTGGTCCATGTGCATACTCGCAGTATTAGGTGGTGTGAAACTTGTTTTGAGTGGTTCGAGTTGTTCTGGAAGTTTTAATGAGCAATTCTGACACAACATTCTACAAGTAATTCATAAACTCTATTTGAAATCGAGTTGTATGTTAATTTTTTTCACACGGTACTATTGGTAGTGATTTCTGCAAAATCACATAATTATTTTTCTCAAATATATCAAGTCTCAATTAATTTGTGCATGCCTTTATATTGTCTTACGTTATGCTCTACGTCAGAGCCAATGAAATTCAAGCCCATACAATCAGTAATAAATATTGTACACTCGACGTGTAATTTTTTTTGTGTCATAATCATGGAGAATCTATCCATTGACTAAAACATGTAAGTTCTGTAAAGCCGAGCTTATATACCCAAGTTATATGGTGGTTTCCAAGGGTTTGGCCAAAAACACCAGTAGAAATTTATTCAAATTTCGATACATTTCAATCAGGTCTGATCAACCGGGTTGATACATAATTAATATAATTTGAATGCGGAATTCAATTTAATTTTCCTTGAAAAGGAAAATTATTGTTTTTATAAACTCTAGTTTTAGACTCGAGTTCAAATAATTTTAAATATGATTATGAAATAAAGAACATTAATTATGAAATGAATAATTCCAAAATATTGTTTAAACAGCAATTTATAACACAGGTACAACTCTAGTACTTCGCTCGAGTTCAACCATTATCGTATATTAGTACGAAGTTATTAATAAAATAACTTATTAATTGACATGTTATGAATGAACAGACAAACTAAAATAAGAATCACGTTGTTTTTATATATATATATATATGTATATTTTTTTAGTTTTTTATTTAACTTAGAATTTAAAAAAAAATTACCACTAAGTATTTATACTTTATTTTTTTTTAAATTCTAAACAAAAGGTTATTATAAATGAACTGTGTTTTTTTTTAATTGGCAGGATTACTCAGAGATCCAAAGATTCGTACCTCTTTGCAACTTGAGTTGTCTTGATAGTTGAAAAATATAAAATTTACATAAAATAATGTTTAATTTAAATTTAATTTCATTTCATGTCGCATTTGTTTTTAAATATTTATATATATATAAAACATATATATAGAGATCTAGATGTTGTTAAGTTAGTTTATAATAGAGCATATCTCCTATGCATTCGAGTATGCATTATATATTTTTTATACTAATTGAAGAGATTAGTTTATTTAATTTATAAACTTTTGCTTAAAAAGTGTTTGTTTTCTCTTGGGAAACTGAAATTTGTTTGTTTCAAACAAATTTACTAAACAATTTCGACTCCACAAAGCTGGTTGTCTACCTCAATTATTTGGCACCATTCATTGGCGATGGTTGATGACATTATGACATTTAAATAATTTGATTTTACATAAATGTTGATTGCTATTATATAAATTTCCTTCTTGGATAGACCAAATGACCTTAGTGAGTTAGTCAGGAAACTCCACGGAGTGAACATTCTTGATATCCTAAAGATGGATTTAAATTCAGTGCAAAGTGAGGGTTGATTGATCTCCCTAAAAGTGATGCCTATTGAGGCTTAATACCCTGATTTGGGACAGTGACGCTTTTGAGCATAAAAGTGATATGACGTTTTTGAAGGAGTTATGTAAAATTTGTAGAATTAATATTTATAATATTTTTTTTCTCTTTCAGTTTAAAGTGTGTTGTTTATTTATCATTTAATGATTGTTGTTCACGTAACATTTAATTATGTCCTGTTTATTTCAGGTATTTTAACTATAATAATCAATAATATTGTATTCTAATTCTAATTCAAATTTAATCAATTTTAAATATTTCAAAGGTTCATACGAATTATTAATTATAAATTATGTTTTATTAATCTTTGAAAAGATTGTTAAATATTACTAATTACTTTGTTGTTTTTTTTTAATAGAAATCCTTGGATCGACAAATGTATCAGATAGAATAGGTTTCTTTTATAATTATGTTTGGGGACAAACATTTGCGTGGTCCGGGAGGTAATGTTATGATAAAATATTTGTCAATATATCTCGAAGTTTATTTTATCATAGATTTAGGCAAGCAGGTACCTCATTTCAAGAGGTGATTAAATAATATTAAATAAGCTTCTGCATAAATTTATTTTTATAAATTTTGGAAGTAACATCATTCATTTTTTCTTTTTTGAATAGGGTATAAAAATCGAATATTTTGTTTAGAGCCCACTTCTGAGT
This sequence comes from Limnephilus rhombicus, assembly GCA_929108145.2. Lineage (NCBI taxonomy): Eukaryota > Metazoa > Arthropoda > Insecta > Trichoptera > Limnephilidae > Limnephilus > Limnephilus rhombicus. Next base: position 10,497,237 of record OV815290.1, on the reverse strand, counting down.
AATCTTTCTATGGTGGTGGAGGGTTTTACTGACAAGTCGGGCGTGATTCTTATTGATTACGTTCATAATTTTATAAAGTAAAACGATTATTATTTTATCCGAACTGGATCATAATTAACTAGGCCGCGACTATTGTAATCGTGGTGCCGATAAGTGTTGTAAACACACATTTCTGTCTTCGTAATTTTCACCGAATATAACTGATGGTTAATTTTGAATTTACTTGCCAAGTAACAAGCAATTTATTTTAAAACATGGAAGATTTAAAATACAAGAAATTTAATCTGTTAAATAACGAAGGAATAATTATTCTCGCCTGATAATACAAGATTTTCATGGCTGGCTTTTGATTTTGGGAGCAGATACTGTTTTCGGCTGAAATCAGTTCCAGGTATTTTGTCCGACCATACTTCAGGAGAAAAACCAGAAGCTCAAGATCGTAATTTAGATAGATAGTTAGAATCATGTAAATTTTTGGTCGATTCAAGGAAGGTGAGTCTTAAGTTCTGTTAATATGTTTATTGGTTCCAGTTTTATTTTATTATGTGATAATAAATCTTTTTATTCATATTTCTTGATAATACTGTCTATTTTATTTTAAAAATCCTTCTAATTTAATCGTATAGTTTTCATACCAAAGACCCTGAGAGAGGATTATTGTTTTACTAACTGCTAGCCTGGTTAATAAACCAGTGGCGCCCCTTTTAAAAATAAAGCTGGCAGATGTTGATGTATATTTCACCATGACAATTTTAAGTCATATTTTTATTGTGACAAGTTTCATTAAAGAATAAACTTGAAGGGAGATCGTTATCAATACGTTTTTGTTTAATAAATTTCCAAAATTGTTTAGGGTTAAGATTTAATTTTGTCTCAGTGAGTTCAATATAAGATTTGAAACACAAATTAGATTCAATTTTGGATAATTCTCTTAACTGAGAAAATTTTTGATAAAGCGCTAAGTTGTTCGTTAATTTGAATAACTTGTGTGTTTTCTTTTTTTCCATAATCAAATGCTTTGGTTTCATACTAAACCAAATAGGAAATTTAGGCTGGGAATAATTTCCCTTTGAAACGAACAAATCTATAGCATGAGTTATACATTCGTTGAATTTAAATACAGCATCGTTAATATTGTTGTTTGATAACATACCTGCCCAGTCATATTGGGCAAGGTACCTATTCATACCAGTATAATCACCTTTGTTAAATTTGTAGTGGAACGTAACTGCTGATTTCAGAGTGTCACTTTTAAAAAGATTTGTGAAGTTAATATCGAGTGGTGGATGATATTTATCTATTGGAAATATTGAGTCAGTAGCTTCACATACACAAACGCTAGGCATATTGGTAAATATTAGATCAAGACAGTAACCTCCACAGTTATTGATCGAGTTTAATTGGTACATATCCAGGAAGGCAAAGAAATTTACTATTATGGAAGCTTGAAACATTATTAGGAGTTTTCACACCATGACTATCATTAAGCCACACTATTTTAGGAAGATTATAATCACCACAAATAAGTAAGGAATCGGCCTTTATGGAAACACGCTCAACTGCTTCAGTATGTGAGTTATAGATTTCTATTGAAGAGGAGGGGGGAATGTATACACAACCAATGACAAGTTTCTTGGAACCAAGTAGAACACAAATAAATAATTGTTCAGATACATTATTAGACGATTCAAGAATGTGGCAAGAGTATTTTTTTTGATGATGATGGCAATTAAACTTTGTTAACGTAGTTCTAATTAATCGTTCTAAACTATCTAAATCTGTATTGGACCATTTAATTATGCCAAATGAGTACGTTAATAGAGGTATTGCCCAAGTATTTATTGCTTTTACAAAATTTTTAGCAGATAGATTGCATTTTAAAATTTTTCTGATCCTAGTTTGAAATTTAATCCTAATATCATTTTTAATACTAGTGTGATCTAATCTATTCGATAGCGGATATCCTAAATATTTATAAACCTCATCCCCTTTCATACTTTTAATTTTGAAATTTCTTAATATACCCTCGTCTCCATCTACAATTTTGCCTTTCTCTATATGGATCGTTTTACATTTATCTAAACCAAAAGTCATTATATCATCTGAAAAAATTTTAACTACCTAAATCATTTTCTCTAAATTTGATTCAGAATTTGAAAATAATTTTATATCATCCATATATAATAGATGTGAAACTATACTACTCTCTCTTGTATTACCCTTAATTTTTATTCCAAACTTGCTTTTAATTAACATTTTAGACATAGGATTCAATGCTAAGCAAAACCAAAGAGGACTCAATGAATCTCCTTGAAAAATCCCTCTTTTTATTGAAATGCCCGGTACTACTATTTTCGTACCTTTTAAATTTACTTGTAAATCTGTATTCCAAAAGGACATAATATTTTTCAAAAAGCTAATTATAATTGGGTTAACTTTATATATTTTTAATATTTTGATTAGCCACGAGTGCGGGACACTATCAAAAGCTTTTTGATAATCTATATAACAAGTATTTTAATTACGCTTTTGATTTTGTTTTAAAATTACAGAATCAATAACTAATTCTTCTTTACATCCCATATTTTTTCTGCGACAACCTTTTTGTTGTTCAGATAAAATATTTTTTTCATCCAAATGAGTATATATTAAATCTGTCAAGCAAGAGGTTAAAATTTTGTATATTGTCGGTAGACATGTAATGGGTCTATATTGAGAAGGATTATTAATATTTTCGCTTTTAGGTAAAATATAAGTAATGCCCTTAGTTAGAAAATTAGGAAAATTTTGTGGTTGTTTGACAAGTTTTGAAAGATTTTTTGCAAACAGAGGATGTAAAGTAGTTAGACGTTTGTACCAAAAAATATGTATCCAATCGCAACCCGTGGCTTTCCAATTATGAGTATTTTTTTATAATTGTTATCAATTATGAATGTAATGACATATTGTTATGTGTTTGTGTTATATTATTAAAGGGAAATGTAATGATGAGCCTTGGTCGGGCTCGGGTGTAATCTGCAAGTCAACTTTGATTTCGTCTCAGGAAATCTTGGACGCCAAACCCAGTCTAATGTCTGGGTATGTCAACAAGCGGAGATCACGATACTCAATTCTCAGAGTGTGGGCCATTTGGTTTCATAGCATTCCTGAAAAGGCTGCACAAGGAATCTACATAATAAAACAAAGAGTAGAGTAGAAAATCGGTACACTGTATTGACATGATAAGACACAATAAAACAAATTGTATGGACTCACCCCCGGGACCAATTTCGTAATTTATGCTATTCCTAGCTAAACTAATTAAATTTACTGCCGCTGTACCCCCGATGTCGCGAGAACCAACACCACCTCCTGGTGGCAAGGGAGGTCCCAACCTCTGCGGCTCAGCTTGTGCCTGCGACCTCCACGGCGGTCGCATGGAAGGGATGATAGACCTGGACCCTCAGAGAAAGGGAGGAGTACCCAAACTCTCCTCCAAATTATATAGGAAGGCTCGTCAGCAATCGAGGCGGAGTATTGTTCAACACTGCGGTAATCTCGGGTTTGTTCCATAAATAAACCCCCGGTGGGAATTCAATGTTTGCCCTGCATACAATGACATGCGTGGCGGGTTATTATATAAACCGATCTCTCGGATAAAGAGGTACATTAATCGTAACACTCGAACATCGCCAATTAACTCGTGGTCACTTTGGGACCCGCGCGAAACTCACGTTTTACGTGAATAAATCTTTGAAATTTATATTTAAAAAAAAACACAACGTGTTTCCTTCCCCCAAATGCACATGCCCAAAACTTGGATTTCAATCACATCTTATTCAAACTTAAAAATTAAGTGACCGTTGTTTTCACGGCGTACCGCACATATCGCCGTAAAAACCAGAGTGCGGAAACGGAAAAAACCAAACGCCGCCTACCGACGCGTTGAACGAAACTCCCCCAGCTTTGCCAACCTAACCAATTAAAATGCATTTAAAAAATAGTACCTAACTTACGATAAATACAATCGCTTCATAACATAATTTTGGCTAACAATTCAACCGATATATCAGAAAAACTAATTTGTTCAATGTCTGAACAATTGAGTTCTCCATTTTCTATCCATGGACCTGCCTCATTATGTTTTATAACTTTACTCCAAATGTTTGTCCAAAAATCGCGCATATCTGATTCAGATGGCAACGAAATATTATTATTCGAAATAATATTTTGTTTATCATCAAGTTTGGAATAAAATATTTTCTCATTTTTCTGAAATAATCTATTATTTTTTCGTTTATTATACGTATAATTATATCTTTTTAATCAACTAGCTTTTACACCTAATTTTTGTTTTAATAAATCTATAAATCATTGATTATATTTTCATTATTATTACTACCAATGTTATAACCAAATTTTCTCCCAATTTCATCTACATGTCTCAAAATATTTCTACTTCTATTCCCATTTTTATATTCAATTACTCTAGCTATACTACTTCTTAAAAATACTACATCATTTTCTAATCTAATCTTCCATTCTGGTTTACTATAACTATATGATCTATCGTCAGAGGATGTTAATTTAACTCCTAACTTATTACATATAGTGATAGCACTAGCGTACACTATTGTATGAAGATCTAAAAAACTAATATCGTCAAATATTATTTTTGGTAAAATTAAATTATTTAATTCAGAAATTAATTTAGATAATTTTTTTGACGTATGCAATTTTGGTAATTTTGGTCTAACTGTGGGCTCTATATCTGTATATCTATTTATATTATTATGAAGCAAGTAAGCTAATTTTATTACATTATCATCTAGTAAGTTTAAATTTGCAATGTTGATTTCCCTAAGATTGTGAATAGCGTCTAAGTTATTTGAATCTACTGTAATATCATTGGATTCTTCTACTAGAATATTATCTAAACTGTCTTCATTCAATGAATCTATTATAACATTACTACTCGTATTAATTTGTTCTAAATTATTCTCCAATTGCAATCTATCTCCTATTTCCTTTTTTATCTGATTTAATGTTACTACAGGGATTAAATTATTTTTAAAAATTGCCCTTTTTTGGTCAGCTAATCTTTTTTCGTTTACTTGGGCAACCGGATAATTTTGTGAGAAAAGTATATGTAATTTTTTCCTATACAATAACATATCTGTTTCTAGTTTAGTCACATAAAAATATGAACGAACGATGAACATATTGACATCGTTCGTCCATTTCATTCGCTGCCTAGGAATACCTGTTTTTGTTTTTTGGGGTCTCAGATTATCAATGTTCATCTGTAAAGATGACATAATCAACCCATTTTCATTTCCGTTGGTTGAAAATGACATTTTGTCACCTTTCAAAACAACTTGGAAATGATTGTAGTTAATTATTATTATTATTCCTACATTCCAGTAACCAAGCAACTGTCGTCGTTACCTAGTACTGTCATTTGTCAACAAATAATTTTCAATATGTCCAAATTAAATATTTTAATGTAAACTACCCTTCAATACTACAAATCAGTAATATATATTATATTTTAGAATAATGTTATCAAAATAAAATATATAACTAAATTTACCTACAAAATATATTTCAACGTAATCTCAAAATACTGTTGTTTATCTTAGTTACTGAAGTCCTCATAAAAGGAAAAATTTTATGTCGTATTAATTTATCTAAATATCCTACGGTTCACTGGCAGTTTATTTATTAGGTTATCTAATATACTTATTTTCAAATATTTAATGTTTTGGGATCAAAGCTAATTCTTTTCTATCTGATACAATAAAAAAAATCAGAGAGCCAAAATACAACCAAACGTTGAGGCTAGCGTTGCTAAGCAATTTATTAACATACAATTTATTATCATAGATAACTTTGTATGTTATTTGTTATATGTACTGTGGCTTCAGCTAGTGCTAAAAGATTATTTTTGAAACTATTATTAAAAAAATCCTATTTAAGAAACTCAATGGGACAAGACAGGCTACGTTACTTGGCTATTCTGTCTATTGAAAATTCAGTGGCCCGATCTTTGATTCTAACTTTGATGACGTTATTGATACTTTTGTGAAGCAGAAAGCTCGGAGAAACGAATTTTATCAATAAACATCTTGTAAAGATTAATTGTTATATCATTATAAATAATATGTAATACCTATGCTATTAAAAATAAAATTTATTAGATATTTGACAAAAATGAACACAATATTAGTAATACTGTTGGGTAACTTCTTAGGTGATTTACGAAAATTCTATTACAACTTGACAATTTTACTAACGGTGGGGAGCCCATCAATGAATTTGCCACGGGCCTCAGATGGTATAGTTACGCCACTGATTACAATATTGTGATACCCTAAAAAAACTCAATAGGAGCATTCAAAACAAAAGGAGGGGAATGCTGACCAGAGAAGTGTGCATGTTTCACGAAAACGTCCGTCCTCGCACAGTCTTAGCCACCAATACGCTCTTGGACTCACTTGGTTGGGATGTTTTGAACCACCACCCGTAATCTCCTGACTTGGCGTCTTCAGATTTTCATTTTTTACCTCCCTGAAGGCATATATGGATGAAAATAAATTTTCAACTGACGAGCAGGTGCAGAAAGTTGTCCTGAAGTGGGGGAAGGAGCTTGCGGGAGATTTCAAAGAGGAGGGCATAAAAAAACATGTGCCACGGCTCACCACATGCATTGAACGGTTCGTATTTGGAAAAACAGTGAATAAGTATTTAGTTATCTAATTCCTTGTGCAATTCAAAAATATTTCACTTAACAGAGAATTTCCATTTTTTTCATCTTTGTCCTTTCTAAATTAATAGCATTAAATACTTGTTATTTTAAATCAAATTTCAATACATAACCAACCTTTGTGTTTAAATTAATATGTATTTGCTTGTATCAGCTTGGCAGGTACTAACGACAATAGAAATAAAAAGGTTCCCATTATCTGTGAAACATTAGTGAAACAATATTGCTCTCTCAATACCTATATTATTTACAATATTTCAGAAAATGCGAATGTATGAATAGATATACTTGCTTACAAGTCACCTTTATTTACATATTTTTATTATTTGCAAACACATCAAATCCACACCGCCCACTTGCCAGCCCGCTGTCCGCTAGCTAGCCAGCCTTCTCCCTTTTTATATTATATATTTCAACCAATTTACACAAACCCTTCACAAATTATATACCTAAACCTTCCTCATGAATCTCTATTTATTGATGAAAACCGCATGAAAATCCGTTGTGATGATTAAAAGATCTAAGCGTACAGACAGCGGGAGCGACTTTGCTTTATCCTATGTAAAGATTATAACATTCTCTTAAGAGTTCATATTCCTTTTTTTTTGGCAGTAACCCAATACATACCTAAAAATTGTATCTTATATATACATATATACTTGTTTTTATCATACTTTGTTTTATGCCAGTTCTTTTGTAAACCTAATGTACTATTAAACTATTGTTTAAATATTTTATTTTTGTTTTTATTGTAATATTGAAACTCTCCTTTGTACTCGTACCACCGTATATTTACTTTTATTTTTATTATATTTTATTTGGAAAACCAACAGTTACATTATTTACTTAGGTGTATTTACATATGTATATGATATTGAACCAATACTAGGTTTTCACTGGTGTGTATTAATTAGAGAGATTAAAAAGTTATAAAAGTTATAATAGTTATAATAGCTTATTGGATGGGATGGTGGGCGGGAGGGGAAGGGGACGGATCTAATCTGGGAGTGAATAAGTTATTTGTATAGGAGTATAATAGTTTGTATATGTTTAGAAGTTATTTATTGTTTATTTTTTTTAGAATTTGGGGTGCTGTGTTGAATAAGTCGAATTCATTGTATGAATTGTTAAAAAAGTGTGAAACGCGGTTAATGAATGCGTTTTGTTTAGACTTAGTATTGCATCGAGGTGTGTTAAGTGTGTGATTTAGTCTAGTTTGTCTGGTGGGCACTCTTAATTGAATTCTTTCAAGTAATTCCGGGCAATCTATCGCACAGGTGGCTATCTTTTGCAAGAATATTACGTCTGTAGAATTTCTACGATTTTCTAGTGACGAGATTTAGAAAAACGTGGCTGACTCCACATAACTTAGATGAGGACGATATCCCCGAAAATCAAGGTATCGTAGAAAACGATTTTGTATTTTCTCAATCCTTTCTATGTATGTTGTGTACCTGGGATTCCAGACTTGAGAGGCGTACTCCAGAGAACTGCGTACATACGCAAAGTACAGCATTTTCATAGTGTTTACCTTTTTAAAGTGTTTGCTGATTCTGAGTATGAAGCCAAGTACCTTGGAAGCTTTTGCAACTATGGATTCGATATGTCGGTCAAAAAGTAATTTTGGGTCTAGCACTACTCCCAGATCTTTGGCCTCCATAATTTTTTTAAATATTGTGCCGTTAAGGGAATAATCAAAAGAAATGGGATTTTCGTTTCGGGTAAAGCTGATGACGCCGCATTTTTTAACATTTATTTGAAGGTTGTGTTGTGTGCAGAAGAGAATATTTTCATGTCGTCTGCGTATAATAACGTTCCGGAGTGGAGAAAACATTTTCCAATGTCATTAATGTATATATTGAAGAGCAATGGTCCCAATAATGACCCTTGGGGTACTCCTGACGGTACGGTTACCCAATTCGATTTATAGCCACCGACGACTACTGCTTGGCTGCTCTTTTTCAAATACGACGAGAGCCATCTGAGGAGATCTCCGTGTAAGTTTAGTCAACAAAACATCATGGATTACTAAATCTTGGTCCATATTGTCTTGTAAGATTTCGACAAATGCCGTTAGGTTAGTGGTAGTAGATTTTCCTTTCATAAATCCATGCTGATTGTTGTTAAGTGACGATCTCAAGGCTGTAAACATCTGGTCGTACACAATTTTTTCGAAAACCTTATTGAAAATGCAGAGCTTTGATATGGGCCTATAATTTTCAAAGTCAGATTTTTGGCTGTTCTTGAAAATGGGAGTTACAAATGCAGTTTTCCAAGTGTTTGGCACAATTCCCTCATTAAGGGAGCGACTAAAAATTATGAATAATGGTTTAGAAAGGCTGCGCGCACATTTGCTTATGAGGAAAAGGGGAATTTTATCTGGGCCTGCGCTTTTATTGGGATCTAAATTTTCAAGTTGTTTCTGTATGTGATGCTGGTTGATTTCAATATTATGAATGCTAGCAATACAGGGCTCACTGGTGTAGTCTGGCAGGATTTGGTTAATCCGAGCATTATTATTGTAGACTGAAGTGAAATATTTAGAGAATAAGTTGCAGATATCTGATCCATTTTCAGCTTTTTCGTCTTTGAACATCATGGTATTCGGTACGCCATGGGATTTGGAGTTTGACTTTATGTAATTCCATATCTTTTTTTGATCGGAGGATATATCATGTTCTATTTTAAGTAAGTATTTATTATGGCATTCCCAGTTAAGTTTTTTGTGACGTGATCTTAGTAGAGAGAAAGTGGCATAGTCAGAAGGGTTTTTATATGTCTTGAACTTTTTAAAGTATTTATATTTTTCTGTTGTTAATTTGATAAGGGCAGAGTTATACCATGGCGGGTATTTCGAATTCCTACATAATTTCATAGGAATATGGGCGTCTATAAGATGGTTTAATTGTGAGTAGAATTTATTTAATGCTGCGTTGACGTCACCAAACGAAAGTAGCTCGTGCCAGTTTACCTGGTCGAGAGATGTGTTAATTTGGTCGTAATCACCGCGCTTATAGACGTAAGCCCTTCTAGGCTCTTCCACTAGTTACTTATCTCATGTGTCACTTGAATTTAAAAGCTATTTCATGGCATTTAAAAAAATATACAAGGTGTCCTGGGGTAAATTGCATTAACTTTGGGAGGTGATTCTACATGATATTATAAGTAAAAAAAAAAAAAACTTTTTTCGAAATTCAGACTTTTAAGGGGTGGTTTGTGATAAAAAGAGGCCCCTAGAAACAAAGACGGAAGTGTCCACCACAGGTCAAAAATGAGTTGAATATGCAGTTTCATAGAGAAAAGTTCATTCTTTCTCCATAATATATCTGTTTGTAACATAAACGTCATTAAACCATAGTATTTTGGCTTTAAAGTTTTGTTGTTGTAACAAATACGGCAGTGTCCACCTCCTTCCGAAACAAAAGCGGCAGCTTTTCAAATAGCCAATCAGGATGCTCTATTCATAATGGCCGCCATACTTTAAATCATACAAACTCCTGCAAAAGCGTCAATGAATCGTATACTGATAAGTTATTTTTTGGGTTGTAATAACCATTTATTGTTAGTGGACGTTACATATTCCAAGAATGAAAGCTTTCCCCGATATTTTGCCACCAGAATCAGCGAGGAGACGTGTCAAACAACCACACAAATGGAATGCAAACATTAACAAGAAAAAAGGTAAATGGAGTCCGATTCGAGCCGCAGTCAACAGTGGTTGTGTGTACCTTAGGGAACGTACCCATACTACGTGACACGTTTAGGGGGGGGGGGGGAGTCTTCAAAATGTCACGCTCCATACAAATGAGCGGCGGGTTGCTTAGGTTTTTGGTCACCGGGGGGGGGGGGGGGGTTAAAAATTGCAAAAAGTTGGTCACGTAGTATGGGTACGTTCCCTTACCTATTGCTTAGTGCCGTTCGCCCGTTCTAGTGCCTCATACAGATAAGAGATTATTGTTACATTTTATTTCATTTTGTTTATCGTATACCTATTTGTTTGCATTTCTGCTTACGGCTAATCCGTTTTTGTTTGTACAGTCAATGAAATAGACTGCGTATTATTTTTTCAGTTTAATTTTTAAAGGTTAAGTTTTTTTTATATAATGGAGGAAGACGAAGATAGGCCTCACGACCCAGGGTCGATATTAGATTTTTCTGATTCCAATTCTAATACTAGCCATGTTTCTATTGCACTCCCATCTCGTAAGCGACGACCATCGCATAGCCTTCACATTCCATCGAAAGTTAAACCTATACCGCCGATTCAACAAACCTCGACCTCTAACGACCTTAACACCAATAGTTACACCCAGACAAGTACTTTAACTAGCGATAATACAAAAAATACTGACTTACTTTATCCTGCTTCCGCTTCCGGTCCTTTTATCGTTATGGTTCAGAGAACTGAAAAAGGAAAACTTATTCATCCTTTAGATTTTGGAAATTCTTATTTGACTCAAAAAATAATAACCTTGGTATTGTTAACGGTTCAAGTAAACCGGAAGGACGATATAAATTATCTATCGAAAGTACCGCAAGGGTCAATTCTCAGTCCAAAATTATATATTATATATGTAATTGCTATGTGTAAGATTTTCAAAAAAGCTCGTCGATTCATTTTTGCTGATGAAACTACTCTTGTTGTATCAAATGAAAATCCTGAAATAGCTATACAAGAATTACAAAGAGATTTTAACGAGCTTCTTAAATGGGCTCATGATGTAGGATTAATTATTAATGTAAAAAAAACCAAATGCATGTACATAAAATCACCAAGTTTGAAAATGTGGAATGTTCCTAAAATAACCGCTCATAGCTTTGACTGTATACATAGAGGAATTATTAATGTTTGTGACTGTGAAAAAATAGATTTCACAAATGAATATACTTATCTGGGAATAATTGTTGATAATAATTTTAAGTGGGATAAGCAAGTGGCTAAAATTTGTAACCAGCTCAGATCCTTAGCTAGTAACTTTTACAAATTAAAATTTATTTTGCCTCATTGTACTCTTAAACTCATATATTTTTCTATGGTAGAATCCATCCTTAGATATGGTATTCGAACTTGGGGACATGCAATCACTACTTACATTAAATATATTGAAAATTTACAAACTGCCCTAATAAAAAAAAATGGCACAACAAATATTTACAAACAGAGACATAACTTAAAACTACTGTATGGCTCAGAGAGCTTACTTACAATAAAAGGTCTCCACTGGTTCACTACTATTATGGATAATATGGGGGAAAGCCCTTACAAACACCTACTTGTACACAAACATACCACAAGATTTAGAGAAGGAAAGGGCCTAAAAACTCCTCGAATATTAAATAAATATGGAAGCCGTACTCTTGAATATCTAATACCAGTGATTTTCAATAAAATCAATAAAAACATAAAATTTGAAAAAAATTAGAGACTATGTCCTAAAATGATAAAACTATGGTTAATGAGCGAAAACTCCATGTATCTTTGAATATCTTAATATAGCTGCCTACATATCTTGTTATTAGGCAGGTATATTGAAATATCTTATATATTTATGGTTGTAAGTTAAATTATCTAATATTATGTGATCCATTCTAATGTTTCCTTAAAACTATAAATGTATTTACAAATATTTCCTTAGATATTATATTAAGAATGTTTAAATTGTTAGAACCTGCAGACAAGCTGTCATATGACAGCTTTGTGGGTCTACTCAAATTTTTTGTACAAAATGTATTCTGTAATTAAATAAATATAAAAAAAAAAAGTTAAAGTCTGCCGCTTCCGCAAATGGATTTGTAAAAAAAATTGACTCGCTCTCAAAACATAAATATAAATCGTTCATCCCGATATTTAACCTTACGAGAATGGGTCTTGTGCGAGGAATTCCAGCGGAGATCCCAGAGGCTGAAATTGTTGATGCTTTGAATAATTCCCACGGAACCCCGAAAGTATTAAAAGCACGCCGACTGAACTACAAGGATTCTACTGATGGAAACACGATCTGGAAACCTTCCCAATCTGTTGTTATTACATTTGAAGGACAATCCCTACCGTCTCGTGTGTTTATTTATTATACCTCGCTTCTCGTCGAAGTTTATAAATTCCCAACTATTCAATGCTTCAATTGCTGCCAGTTTGGACATTCAAAACCCGTATGCCGCTCCCCTCCACGTTGTTACTTTTGCGGAGAAGGTCACCCATTTGATCAATGTCCGAAATCTTCCAATGACCCCATTTGCATTAACTGTTCGGGTGCACATACTGTGGTCAGTCTAGCCTGTCCGGAATTATCAAGACAGAAGAACATAAAACATAAAATGGCTACCGACAACATTTCGTACTTCCAGGCCTCAAAGTTATTCTCTCCTGCGAAAAAATCATTCGCAGAGATGACATCGTCCTCAGCTACTTTCCAAACAACCACCTTTTTAAATTCAACGTCATCTTCTCACAGAGAAACCATTCTCAAGCCAGTCAAACCCAACCCAAAATATACTCCTTATCTTGATAAAAAAACAATTGAATAATATTTTGGCCAGCCCGAATGGGAATGCCAAATCCCAGACCCCCAATGGGTGTGCCATTAATGGTAATACTTCCCCTCCTGCTCTCCCCGAAATATCGAATAATAATTCTTTTATACAAACCTTAATTACCCTTTTAATTTCTATCCTTACAAACAACAATACTGTACCGTCCAACGCTGCCGATTACATTAAATCTTTATTATCTTGCCTCCCCAATGACTTCGAAACTGCACAAAATTCTTCAGTGGAACAGTAGAAGCCTCTTCGCTAACAAATCTGACCTAATTCAATTACTCGACGAACACGACGTTTCAGTAGCCGCCATTTCTGAAACGTGGTTAAAACCCTCCTTTCACTTAAAAATTCCAGGTTATTATTGTCTCAGACACGACAGACCGGATGGTAAAGGCGGCACGGCTCTGATAATCCATAATTCTATCCCGTTTAAACAAATTAATACTCATACTCCCTCCGACGATATCCAGATAAAAGCAGCCGTCTTATCTGATATCACAATATTATCAATATATATTCCTCCCTCTACGACTTTTATTGAAAATGAATGGGCACCAATCTTAACCCAGATTTGTTCCCCTTATATGATCCTTGGAGATTTTAATGCACATTCCCCTTCTTGGGGTAGCAAAATAACAAATCGTTCTGGCCGCAATCTTTTAGATTTTATTGATACCCATAACCTTTGTTTTTTAAATGACGGGTCTCCAACCAGATTCACCCCCCCCCCCCTCATCAACGGAAAAGTGCTGTTGATTTATCTCTTTGTTCGTATTCGTTAGCATCTAAATGCTCTTGGGACATCCTAAACGATCCCCTCTCTAGTGATCATTTCCCAATTATAATCCGATTCCACCATCAATCTAACACTTATCCCCCCCCCCAGTTAAAAATAATCTCAAATTTAGAACAAAAGATGCGAATTGGAGCACTTTCTCTTCTGAACTAGATAACCTTATTAATTTAACAAAATCATCTCCGGGAGACATCAGAATGCAATGTGAGACGTTTCCCTCTATGGTTATAAATGCAGCAGAAAAATCCATCCCGAAACACAATGCGAATATTAAAATAAAACACTCTACTCCGTGGTGGAACGAGGAATGCACTCGCTCCGTCAACTCTCGTAAAAAAGCAATTTCCTCTTTTCGTAAGTGTATGTCACTAGAAAATTTTTTATCAGTTAAAAAAGCCCAGGCAGAAACCAAACGAATTTTGAAAAATAAAAAACGCGCTGGATGGCGGAAGTTCTGTGAGAACCTGTCTCCGGAAACTTCCCAGTATTCAGTTTGGTCTAGCTTAAAAAAATCATCGTATTCTCCGCCGAGAATCAAACATATATCAGAAGAAATTCTTTTAGGATTTGCGGATAAAATAGCCCCCCCATCAGTGGCCAGATGTGAAGAAATGCCTTCTATTAAGCCATATCCATCTCATTCTAACTGGCTAGATGCTCCTTTCTCCATTGACGAGATGAAACGAGTAATAAGAGCCCTTTCTGATTCTGCTCCAGGTCCCGATGGAGTATTTAATAGTTTCATTAAATCATTTTCTGATATGGCGGTTGAATATTTTTTATCTCTTATTAATAATATGTTTGAAACAGGACTAATTCCGGATGATTGGAAAACTCAAAAAATCATTCCCATTTTAAAACCTGGAAAAAATCCATCTGAAATTTCGTCTTATCGGCCTATTGCTCTTTCATCATGTTTGATGAAAGTAGCGGAGCGTTTGATCAAAAACAGATTAGAGTGGTTTGTTGAAAGTCAAGATATTATCTCACCAAATCAGTATGGTTTTCGGAAAAAGAAATCTACAATGGATAATTTAAGTTTGTTCACAACTGATATCCGAGTTTCTCAATCCCTAAATTCTTATACATTGGCCACATTCCTTGACCTTTCATCAGCTTACGATGATGTTTTACTGAATGTTTTGAAAGAAAAGCTAATTAATAAACAAATCCCCCCGAAATTGGTCCAATTTATTATTAATTTGCTCTCAAATAGGTCCATTATTATTGAGTCTTCCTCTAAATGCTTAAGGCGCAAACTATGGAGAGGTTTGCCCCAGGGTTTTGTTATTAGTCCTCTGTTGTTTAATATTTATATAAGCGACCTAGACTCATTAATTCCTTTTTCTATCAAGCGACTTTACTTTGCGGATGATATCCTTATATATTTGTTACATAAAAATATTATTCTTGCAGCTAAGGAAATGAATTTGGCTTTACAATATATTAAAAGCTGGTTGTCAATAAATGGGATGAATCTGGCGGCATCTAAAACAAGGGTCGTGGCTTTCACGCGCAAAAGAAAAGTTACCCAATGCTCAATATTTTTTGATAATGTGCCTCTACAAACCGCTACTCAAATCAAATTCCTTGGTCTTCTTTTGAACCATAAACTTTCCTGGCTTCCACACATTCAGATAATTTCTACAAAGTGTGAAAAGGGACTTAATATGATGCGAGCAGTTTCCAGAGTATGGTGGGGATCTCATCCTACCACTCTTAAATTAATGTATAATTCTCTAGTTCGGAGCCACTTGGATTATGGCTCATTCCTTTTTGACCCATTCCCTAAATATTTATATAAGAAAATGGAAAGAATTCAATCAAAAGCCCTCAGAATGATTATTGGAGCTATGAAGTCTTCTCCAATTAATGCGCTACAGGTGGAATGTGGGGAGCCTCCATTATATTTCAGAAGGCAATTCCTTGCCAATAAATATATTTTCAAGGCTTTATCGTTATCACATCATCCTATTAAACAAAGTCTTAATCGGTTAAGTGTTAATTTGAATTCTAACAAAAGATTGAGAGAAAAACAATGTTTTCCTCTCCTAATTAAAAGTTTTCATCTCTATAATTCTCTATCATCTTCCCTCCAATATCTTCAAGAAGTTCCCAATCTCCCTATATACAATATTCCATTTAAGGCAATCACTTTTATGCCAAACACAATAACATCAGTCTTTCAGAAGAATATTTTATCCTCCCCAAATAGATTTCAAAATGTGGATGATTGTTTTAAAAGCATTGTGGCTTCAAAATTCCCTGGATTTTCCATCCTTTACACTGATGGTTCCAAATTTGAAAATAAAAGATGTGGAGCATCGATATATAGTCCAGAATTCAAATCAATCTCACTTATAAATTACCGAAAGAAGCTTCCATATTTACAGCTGAATGCTTTGCAATTGAACAAGCTCTAAATCAAATCCTGGTTCTCAACATTCATCGAGCCTTACTATGTACTGATTCGCTAACTGCTCTAACTAAAATTAGGTCAAATATTCTATGTTATCCGGAAGACAATATTATATGTAAAATAAAATATCTTCTCAATTCTCTAAGTGAATCTGGGTTTGAGACGATATTGGCCTGGGTCCCTGCCCATTTGGGTATCGAGTGTAATGAGATGGCCGATTTTCTCGCCAAATCTGATTCAGATTCCGGAACTCTCCCACTAAATTTTAGAATTCCTATCTCCGATGTCTTCCCGATTCTTAAATCCAACATGACTCGTGCCTGGGAAGAAAATTGGGCAGTCTCCAAAATAAGAACTTTCTATGCTGGAATTCAAAACCATATCCCTGCTAAGCCATGGTTTCACGGTAAAAAACTTTCAAAACGATTCATTTCATGTATTTCGAGAATGAGAATTGGTCACTGTTCAATTGCATCTCACTTATCTAGAATTAGAGTTTTAGATGATCCGGTCTGCCAGTGCGGTGTGGAAGAGGAAACCCTCGACCACTTTTTCTTTAACTGTAAAAACCATTCATCTTTCAAGAACATATACCGCCGGCTTATTAAAATCACACACCAGTCCCCCCTTAACATTTCATACCTTTTATCTCTCAACAATTCTCGTGTTCATACAGCTTTATGTAAGTTTATTAACCTGAATGAATTCAATATTTAATTTGTTTTAGTGATCTAAATGAGTCGAATATTTAATTTGTTTTATTATTTTCCCAATAGATTAACTGAATTTTTTTATCCACTTCAACTATTACCGGCACAAAGCACTCTTTTCAGGGTGAATTGCCTAAAACCAAAAAAAAAGGTAAATCGCCGTTATGTTGAAGGCAAATGTCTAAATATGACATTTGAAGATTTATCTGAATTTGTTCACATTTTTTTTTGTAAGGATATGGATCGAGTCAGCTAGGCCATGTATTTTGACAACTATGTATACCTAAATAAATTATTTGATATAATATTTCAAATTAATAACAACTGATTTTTTTAAAAATTATTTGTTATAGATTCATTCAAGGATCAGCAGAAATCTTGTCAGACTCATTAATGATTTAGTTAATTTTTGTTTTATTTTATAATTTTGTTAAATTTTCATTAATTTATGGATAAGCCGCCGCATTTTTATGCAAAAATTACGGAAATTATACTTCATTTCAACAATTATTACAAGAAACAACTACGAGTATTTACGAACACAAAATAGGTTATTAGGTTCTTAGTTTAGGTAAATTAAGTAATTCATCCGTTTTTAGTTTGAAACGAAACTTCGCAAATGTCAAATCCACACAAAAAAAACATGGCCGTAATGGAGATGGTGATTTTTAAACTTTCAAAGAAAATTGAATTTTAATGCATATTTTTCCGTCTATCCCGACTGAAACCGATGGTTCTTGTGGCAATTAAGTTTAAAAGTAGTTTACTTTTCAAATTTTATGCCTATTTAAAGTGTAGCGGCATGCGGCGGCTTGTCCATACTTTACCAAATTTTCTATTATTTTGTAGTGGATGTAATTTCATTATTTAAAAAAAATCTAACATCTATTTCTCGGAATTTACGAATATTTCTAAATTTGATAAATTCATTAAGTGAACTAAGCTGTTCATATTATTTCCATTTCAAATATTTTTTTTAATAAAAAAATCTTCTTTTCAATATTGTTTTCTTACATTGACTGAAACATCTTCGAAATTGTCTTTTAAATCAAAACCGGCAGTGTCCAACTGTTTGTGAAACAAAACAGCAAGGGTCCAAATGATTGAAACAAAAAGGGAAGTGTCCATCAAAAAAATGCATTTTTTAAAGAAACTATGGCATTCAGATACATAAATGATTTGAAATATTATTCTTAAACCGGTTTACTAACATAATATCAAATGTTCCTTCCATATTGATGAATAACGGACTGATTAAAGGTTTTTTTAGTTTTCCAACAATTTAACAAAGTGGACACTTCCGTCTTTGTTTCTAGGGGCCTCAAAAAAATAGACCAGCGTGAGCTGCCAGCTTTATTATTTTCCGCTGTTACGATACGGGCCAGACACAACCATACAATGTTGCCACAATCGTGCCTGGCGGGCGCTCAGCGAGTAAGATCGTACCTCACATTAAAGGTTTTTAGTAGGTACGTCATTTTGTATGGGAAAAAAATGATGAAATTTCGGAAAAAGTTGTTAATCCTTTTTAACTTCTACCATCATGTAGAATCACCTCCCGAAGTTAATGCACTTTACCCCCGGACACCCTGTATATATATATATATATATATATATTAACCTCAATGGTTCCTTCTAGTGAGGATAAAAAATAAACTGTAAACAAAAACACCTACCACGTAAAGAAACAATAAATAAATAAACATTCTATTTTTACGGTGGGAGGAGTCAACATAATATGGGAATATAGTCAACTTAGAATCCTTAGAAATAAACTATGTTCCCGTGTTATGTTGACTCCTTCCACCGTTCTCCCCCTCTCCCTAAAAATATCCCCACTACCCCCCCCCCCCCTAATAATATTTAATCACTAGCTGAAGTCCCCGGCGATGCCGTGGCTTTACACAGCCGTGTGTGACCTTCCTCTTGTTTTAAAGGTCACCTGTGCAAAATTTCATCAACCTCGGCATGATGTAGATTTGCATACAAATCAAATCCACACCGCCCGCTTGCCAGCCCGCTCGTCCACCACATACAGACATTCTCCTTTATATATTTTATATTTCAACCAATTTACACAAAACCTTGACAAATTATATACCTAAACCTTCTTTATGAATCACTCTATCTATTGGTGAAAACCGCATGAAAATCCGTTCAGTGGTTTTTCAGTTTATCGCGAACAAACAGACAGAAAGACGCGGCGGACGATTTTGTTTTATAATATGTAGTGATTTCTGTACTTATATAGATTTTAAATTATTTTTAATTTTGTCGAAACCAGAAGCAGATAAATTAAATTTTTTGTAACAAATGAACATGGAAAGTAAAACTCCTCTAAACAAAATACATTTTATTGTTTAATTTAATACAATTAATGACTAAAGATTAGTATGCAAGTTTTAGGCATCATAAGTACGCTATAAATTAGAATTAAGTTAATTAAAAATTACGATACTTTACACGAGAACCAGAATACAAATTACAATTAACAATTGTTAGTACATAACATAATGTTGACACTTTCAGACAATATAATGATAAGTAAGTTGCCCTAAGCAAGTTTTTCAGAAATTAGGCATATTTTTCAGATGGTCAAAATATTTCCGCTTTACAATAAAATGCAAATAAATGGAATATGTCTGAACACATCCGAAAACTAAAAACTGTTTTAAAAAGGTAATGAAATATTCTTTCAAATTTTATATCTCTAAATAAACTTTTAATTTTTGAAATGTAAAAATTTTGCTGCAAACAAAAAAAATTTAAAATGGCTCAACTTACGTTTTTTCTAAATAAAATTACTAATAAAGAACAAAAAAAACACATGCTTACGTATTTTATCAGACAAGTGTATTAAGAACCTTATTGCAACCTCACTTATGTGTCGGTCCATGTAAAAACCTTATTGCAACCTCACTTATGTGTCGGTCCATGTAAGAACCTTATTGCAACCTCACTTATGTGTCGGTCCATGTAAAAACCTTATTGCAACCTCACTTATGTGTCGGTCCATGTAAAAACCTTATTGCAACCTCACTTATGTGTCGGTCCATGTAAAAATAATTTATAAAAAATTTCCGAAGTTTCAAAAAAAATTTTCAAATTGCGATTCAAAACTTTATATTCATAAAGGTGTCCATATTACTTTTTGTGGTTATTTTTTAGATTGGAATATAAAACATGGTGTTTTCCTTTTTTTACACCGTTTAGAACACTTTTCTCACTATGATATTAAGGGAGATACAGCGATTTATATAAGACCTATGTTAGCTAGAACAAATATGGTCTCCTGTAAGTAAACAGGTTCTTGAAACCCTTAGGCTACGTCCGCACAGACAGGTGGCTTGCTTAGCGCCTAGAGCCTAGCGAGTCACCTAGCGAGTAGCTTAGGAAAACGAACGTTCTAGAATTTTCGCGACCGGCCGCACTGCGAGCTTGGTGCCTAGACAGTAGACGTGGGTCGTTACGCCGTTTTTAAGAAACGTAACGAAACCAGTTTCTTGGTCGGCGTAACCTGTTTCAAAACAGGTTATTTTTGTAACTAGTTATTTTCATTCGGCTTCAGTTACACACGAAACTGTATACTTCCACCAACTATAAAGTTACACACAAAACGAAAATAAATTAAAGCACTATTTAGTATCTAAGTGTTTGTAGCTACACAGTGAAATCAACACACTTTATTCAGGCTTAGGACTGGCTGCATTAAATGTATTTATGATTAATTAGTGTTTACCATGATAAAATTTCACTTTAAATTTCACGAAATTTAAAATGCATTATTTTCCGCCACCCCAGTGCGATCGAAAATTTACCGAAAGTACTCAAAATTATACCTGTACAAGTACAACGACGAACTAAAACAAACTGAATTATTTTACTTTGAATTCAAAAAATGGTCACTCGCTTCCCAGAAACGGAACCCACTCCCGCTTACTCGAAAATGTTCGATTCAAAATCTCGCCCGCTCGGCCGGCCGGTAAACGCAACTATGCGAAACGCGAAACTACTCTGCACTCAGTTACTCACATCACACCCAACACAGTAATAACGTTTGTAACCACGATTTATTGATTTAATTTTTATTTACCGACCGATTTCGCTTAATACAAGCATCTTCAGGGTAAAAATTAAAACTGATGAAAAAATACATTGTGTGAGCTTATATATACATACAGACAGAGACAAAACATAATATAAAGTAAGAGTGAGAGAGTGTAATTAACATCCTACATAGTGATAGAGAGAAAGAGACGGGTATATGAATAATTACATTATATCTACCGGGACAAAACGTCATTTGAACAGGTGATTAAGGAATAAAGTGGCTACGGGTTTTTTCAGTTTATGGGAAATGTTCCTAATATCGGACTGTTGGACACATTTAACTGATTATTAAGGATTTGGGTTTTTGTTTTAACGGCGTTCTTTATTTCGAGTGCTTCTAAATTATTAAGCCTGTTACCATGACCATTTCTGTGTAAAATCGTAACACCGGTGTTTTGATTGAAGGTATGATCTTTATCAATAAGGTGATTAGCGAATTCCGAAAATCCATTATTATTTAAGCATCTAAGATGCTCTTTGATTCTAATATTGACATTACGCGTCGTTTTACCTACATAAAATGATGAACAATCATTACAATCTAATTTATATATTCCGGAATGACTTGGTTTTTCGTCCTTATCTTTCGAATTAATTAAAAACTTTCCTAAATTATTGTTTGTGTAAAATGCCGGTCTTATTTCGGGAGGTAGATTTTTTACAATGCAGGAAGAGAACTGATTAATGAATAAAATACGACGCCATTGGTAACAAAGATTATTATTATTATTTATATTATTATGATTAGTAAATAAGAAATTCTTAGTGGCTATTTGTTTTTGTTTTTTATTTAAAATTGCATCAATGAGTTCGGCATTATAACCATTATTAACCGCGATTTTTTTAATTATTGCTAGTTCGTTGGAGAAATTAGTATTAGATAACGGTATTGTGACCAAACGATGAACCATTGAATGAAACGCGGAGTGTTTATGTGAAACAGGATGATTGGATGTGTTATGGATAACAACGTCGGTGTAAGTAGGCTTGCGAAAGATGTTAAAATTTATTTTATTATTTACGATAGATAAGGTGAGATCTAAAAAATTTAAAGTTGAATTGGTTCCTATCTCTAATGTGAATTTAATGTTTTGATGGTATGAATTTATAAGGATGAGGAAGGCATTTAATTGACGTTGAGTCCCTGTCCATATACAGAATACGTCATCGACGTATCTACGCCATAGTAAGACGTTTTTTACAAGGGGTGAGGCACTAGTTAAAATTTTGTTTTCTAAAATATTCATGAATATATCAGCAATTAAAGGTCTTGTAGGAGACCCCATGGGAAGGCCTTCGATTTGCTGATATATAACACCATTGAATTGAAAATAATTTTGGTTAAGGCAAACATTAAATAGTTTTTTTATTTTTTTATTTTTATTTTTTTTATTTTTTTTATTTATTTTTTTTTTAATAATCTTTATTCAATGAAATAACAACAATATAACTAAAAAAAAAAAAAAAAAAAATTACATACTCAATGTAGTTTACAAATAGATAACATCAATCAGTACAGAAAAATTAACAAACAGAAAGTAATGTAAGAAAGGTTACACAGGAGTAGTATAGTTATACAGTATTTTTAGTTGTGCATTGCCTGCCTCACTAGGTGAACCTGTATTGAGGCAGAAATTTTGTTAATTGTTTCTCGCAATTTTATCTATGGTTTTTTTATAAATGTGTAAAGTAGGTTTCCATACAGCAAAAATTTTATTTTAGTTAACATTATTGTTTGCATATACCTACACAATTCATAAACTGCAAGGTTATTACTACAATAACAACTGTCAATGACTGGGCGTTTGGGTGAGGGCACCAGTATAGGCTCGATCATTAGAATGTATCCATATTTTAACATATTTTTTAAACTCTCTCTGTGTTTGACTCAGTTTGATGTTTTCTGGGAGAATGTTGAATATTTTTGTGGCAAAGTATCTAAAGCTACGTTGACCAAAGGTGGAAGAGAGTGCTGGAACTTGCAATATGTCTTTGTTGGAGTTACGTGTAAACCTTAAGTTTATTTTTTTTTCGTAAAGCACATGTTTGTTTTTAAAGAGATGCATGAGGATAGTTTTTACATAGATCTGTCGAACATCAAATACTCTCATTATTTTGAATATAAGGTCACTGTCTGCAGTTAGAGGAAGTTTGAGAATAATTTTCATAATTGTTTTCTGTGCCTTTTCGACAGGATCTAGAGCTGATGAAGTGCCCCCTCCCCATGCAATGATACCATACTCAATGATAGATTGGGTGATTGCAAAATAAATCGTTTTTAAGAGTTGTAAGTTAAGAAAGTTCCTTATGGATCTGAAGAAGTGTATTGTTTTTCTAATTTTATTTGCAATGATCTGGGTATGTAGGTTCCATTTGAGGTATGGGTCAATGGTGAGGCCGAGGTACTTTATCTGTGAAGTGCGCTCTATACTGGGGCACTCACTACATTCATTGGAATTCGTACAGCTATGAATTTTTATGGAGTAATCATCATTAGGTTGGCCTGTAGTATTGATGCTTGAAGTAACATATTTAGTTTTCTTCGTGTTAAGGGTAAGTGTGTTTATATCTAGCCATTTTTTAATGAAGTTAATATTTTCTTCAGCTTTTTTAAATTCAGCTGACCAATTATTGTCTTCGAATAATAAGACGGTATCGTCTGCAAAGCTAACAATGTGTCCTTGACTTTCAAGGTTGCAAAAGTTGTTAATATACAGTAAGAACAGAGTCGGTCCCAAAACGCTTCCTTGTGGAATTCCATAGTCAGTTGAGCGCTGATTACTGAGAGTATTCTGTATTTTAACCTGTTGTTGGCGTCCATTTAAGTAGCTTTTGAAGAAGTTTAGCTCTTTGCCCGAAATGCCGATGTTCTCTAGTTTTTTAATTAGTTTAATGTGTGATATTGTATCAAAAGCTTTAGAAAGGTCTAAAAAGATTGAGATACATTTATTTCCTTTATCAAGGCTTTTTACAATGAAGTCAGTCACACTGGCAATGGCTTTTGTTTTTTTTAAAACCATATTGATTAATTGAAAGTATTTTATGGCTCTCGACAAATTTTAAAAGTTGTGCATTAATGAGGTTTTCAAAAACTTTAGACAAGCTATTTAGTAGAGTAATTGGTCTATAGTTGTTGATATCTGTCTTGTTTCCAGATTTGTAGATGGGAATTACGATACTTTGTTTTAGGTTAGAGGGGAAGTAGCCCTGTGTAATGCTTAGGTTTATAAGGTATTCCAGTGGCAATGTAATCTCCGAAGACAGCATTTTAAGGATTTTGGTCGTAATTTCATCTGGTCCAGCGGAAGAAGTGTTTTTTAGAGATTTAATTGTACTGAAAATTTCTTCTTTTGTTACAGTTCGGAAGAGAAATTTTATATTTTTTTTTATTTGCTTGATCCTCTGAATTGGTAGATTGGGTGATTCCACTCTGGTGGATTTGAGAAGCAAGATTTGGACCAATGTTAATAAAAAAATTGTTTACATGATCAGCAACGAGTTTAGGATTTTTTGAGGTTTCGACAATATGTCCATCAATAGAAAGTTTATTTATGCTTTGTTTCTCTTTTGTAGTTTGTGAGTTTGTGGCTTCTCTTAGTATTTCCCATATTTTTTTGGGATTGTTGTTACTTTCTGTAATTTTTGCTGAGTAGTAAATTTCTTTTGCTTTTCTGATGACGTTACAGCACATGTTTCTATATCTTTTATAGTGGTTGGATGCTATTTGGTCATATGGATTATCTTTGGTTTTTTTGTGTAGCATGTTTCTCTTGTGTATGCAATTTATAATGGAGTGGTTAATCCAAGGTTTCAGGGGTTTCAGTTTATTTGTTATGTTTTTGGTCAACGTCGTGGAATGGTAGTGTAGTTCGTTTTTCAAATAGTTAACAAAGTATATCCATGCGTCCTCTGATTGTTTAATTTGGAAGAGTTTGTACCAGGATTTGTTCTTAAAGTTTTTTATTAGGTTTTGAAAATTGATTTTATTGTATGCTAAAGGCATGTTACATTTAATTATTTTGGTAGCTGTTTGTATTGCAAAAATTGTTGAATAATGATCCGTGATTGTTGATTTGTAGACGATACTTTTGGATGGTTTTTTGGACTTTACCATAATGTGGTCAATGCATGATATAGACCCATTACTCGTTCTTGTTGGTGAGTTGACGGTACTCACTAATCCATGGAATTCTAGCATGTTAATATAATCTTGGCTTTGGTGGTGTTGGTTGCCCGGTAGTATGTTGATATTTAAATCACCTATTATTATAATATTTTTAGCATTGGAGAGATTTGAAAGTATGCAACTAAGACTGTTTAGGAAAGGCGTAATGTTACGAAACGATGGCGAGCGGTAAATAGCCAGGATTACAGTATCATTGTTGTATTTTATTTGCGTGCAACTTGCATTCTGAATTTTTAGTTCGGTTACTGTGAAGTTTTGATTATTTTTTGTGTATACAACAATTCCATCGTTCTGATTATCAAAAAGAGTTGAATTATGCGATGTGTAGTTTTTGATGATTTTGGGTGTATATGTGTTTGACAACCAGCATTCGGTCAGGATGATTATGTCGAAATCGACATTTATGTGGTGAAGTTGTATTAAGAGTTCATCAAAGTTTTTATTTATAGATCTTATGTTTTGATGCATAATTTTGGTATAGATACCATTCTCAATCAGGCGTTTACATATATTAGTATCGGAAGTTGTGTAAGACTGGTTTTTGTTATGCATTTCCTCATCTAAATATTCCATTGTGAAAGGCATGTTGAAAAGTAATTATACAGCAAAAAAATTGTTTATTTGTTTATGGGAGCTCCACTGTCCATGGCAATAACCGGGAGTTTCACCATAATTATAGAGAATGAATTAGCTAAGTGGATAATTATTATTGTTGTAGTTCGAAACAATATGTTTAAAGTTTCTC
Organism: Limnephilus rhombicus; assembly: GCA_929108145.2. Taxonomy (NCBI): domain Eukaryota; kingdom Metazoa; phylum Arthropoda; class Insecta; order Trichoptera; family Limnephilidae; genus Limnephilus; species Limnephilus rhombicus. The sequence goes on along the minus strand of OV815290.1, from coordinate 10,470,986 downwards.
CTTACCATTTGATAATGAAGGGTGATCGGGGCAATAACTAACCGGAACTGGAGCTCTCCAGAAACAACTAAACCATTTTTATCAGATCATCAGCGTGTTTAATGTAGATTATTTTTTCTCCTTCTTTTTTTCTAATCATAATTTTTGAATCTTTGTACCACACATAATTAAATCCCGTTTCTTTCGCCTTTGATTTTGTTCTCCATAGAAGGTCTTTGTAATAAGGACTGAGAATTTCGCTGATATAGATTCGTTGACTTCCTGGATCCTGCGAGGTGGGTGAGTTTAAAAGTTTCCTGTTTGTAAGAAGTTGGTATCTCTTTTGTCGATTGTTTAGTTTAACATGAAATTTCGGAGTTACTCCCGGTCGTTTATCAGGGATCCTCTTCATTTCCACGATATCTTCTCCTTTTATATCAACTCCTGCAATTGAAGCCACCCGTTTTATAGCATCAAAGGTCTGCTCGTCATTTTTTGGAATGAGGCCGGAAAACTCCAGTGAATCATCTTGTGATCTTTGATCAACTTCCGCCAATTTGACTTCTAGGCACTTTATTTGTTTGTCCTTTTCTGCAAGTGTATTCCTCAGTGACTCTACTTCAGAAACCAATTGAGTAATGGTTTCCATTTTGGCAATTAGATCGTCATATTGTCGGCTGATGAAATCTCTCGAGTTTCTACTCTCTAGGTTTTCATCTTCAATTTTTTTTATAATCGCCAATTTAAAAGCTTCCAGTTTTGTTACCATTTTTTTCCATTTTCTCGATTGATATATCAATTTGAGAAGATACATCTGTGTTCAGGCTCGTTGACATGGGCATTTGTCCTTTGCTTCGAAGGTTTTTGTCAGCAGACATTTTTTTTTTGGTTTTGTGTTCTTTGTAGTAGGAAAGGTTGAACACTGGCACTAATACTCTATGTTATTATTGTATTATTTCTATGTTGTTATTGTGTCTGACGTTTGGTTCATTTATGTCAAAAACGAAGAGTTTGGACACCAAAAACTCACAGACAACTCTGGTTCAGTGCTGTCATTTGAACAACAGATCACCAGTTACGCACCTCTAGATCAGATCTGAGCTTTAACACCAATTTCAATTAAAAATTTGCAGATAGAACTACGACTGAACTTTTGTTGTGATATCCATAGACAATTGAAGTGATAGTGAAGTCAGATCATTCACTAAATCTTTGGGTAAATTAGAAGTATTTAATAAATTAGAGATCAAACATTTGCTCTCCTCTATGGGGACATTAGGGAACAAGTTAACCACATCAAGCGATATGAGTTTGCAATTTTTAGGGAGATCCAAATCTTTGAGTTCTTCTACTAGTGAAAATGAATTTTTGATTGTATATTTTGGGGAGAAAATATTGGAATTATGGAAAACATTAGTAATAACAGAAGATATTTTAAAATTTGGGGCATCACAGCAACTAACAACTGGTCTTATAGGTTTATCACTTTTATGGATTTTGAGGAATCCATATAATTTTGGAGCTTTTGAATTCTTTGTTAAAAACTTAACTTGATGATATGACTCATCTTGAAACATTTGGGATTTACAGGCTTTAAGAGTTAGTTTAACTTTATCTAAGAATTTTCCAGTAGGGTCTTTTTGAAGAGTTATGAAGTTGTCGTTATTGATGAAATCTTGCACTTTTGTATTGTATTCTCTTCGAGGTATTATAATCACGGTATTTCCCTTGTCCGCTTTGGTCAGGATTAAATTTTCGTCTTCTAATTTAGCACGAATATTTTTCATTACGGTTGTCTCGGGGTTTGGAGTAAATTTAAATTTAGGTATTAGATTTTTTATTGTTTCTGAACTTTTGTAGACGAATCGTTGAGGTTTACCATATAAAGCTGTATCGATATCTACTGCAACGTTTTCTATTGCAGAATTAAAGTTTTTATTATTATATTTTAGGTTGTATTTTAAACCTTTCGATAGTAGGTTCATCACTTCAGGTAGAAAATGTACTGTTGACAGATTCTGGACTCGGTCAAAAAACGTATGAACCGGTTTTAGGTTTTCATTATTATTATTTTTATTTAAGGAACACAACATATCAAGTTTTTTATGAATTATATTAAGTTTATTAAATGCTTTCACAGAAACTAGGTGTCTGACTTTATCGTCGAATAAGTCCCACTCAACAGAGTGCAGATCATATACTAGTTCTGTATGTAAGAGTTTTAAATTAAGTTTTATATTATTACGTTGTTTATAAGCACATTTAAGATCCTCTTTTAGCCACGCTATTTTTGCTAGATGAATGGAAGATTCATGGAACGTCAATTAAATGCCTTCCTCATCCTTATAAATTCATACCATCAAAACATTAAATTCACATTAGAGATAGGAACCAATTCAACTTTAAATTTTTTAGATCTCACCTTATCTATCGTAAATAATAAAATAAATTTTAACATCTTTCGCAAGCCTACCTACACCGACGTTGTTATCCATAACACATCCAATCATCCTGTTTCACATAAACACTCCGCGTTTCATTCAATGGTTCATCGTTTGGTCACAATACCGTTATCTAATACTAATTTCTCCAACGAACTAGCAATAATTAAAAAAATCGCGGTTAATAATGGTTATAATGCCGAACTCATTGATGCAATTTTAAATAAAAAACAAAAACAAATAGCCACTAAGAATTTCTTATTTACTAATCATAATAATATAAATAATAATAATAATCTTTGTTACCAATGGCGTCGTATTTTATTCATTAATCAGTTCTCTTCCTGCATTGTAAAAAATCTACCTCCCGAAATAAGACCGGCATTTTACACAAACAATAATTTAGGAAAGTTTTTAATTAATTCGAAAGATAAGGACGAAAAACTAAGTCATTCCGGAATATATAAATTAGATTGTAATGATTGTTCATCATTTTATGTAGGTAAAACGACGCGTAATGTCAATATTAGAATCAAAGAGCATCTTAGATGCTTAAATAATAATGGATTTTCGGAATTCGCTAATCGCCTTATTGATAAAGATCATACCTTCAATCAAAACACCGGTGTTAAGATTTTACACAGAAATGGTTATGGTAACAGGCTTAATAATTTAGAAGCACTCGAAATAAAGAAAGCCGTTAAAACAAAAACCCAAATCCTTAATAATCAGTTAAATGTGTCCAACAGTCCGATATTAGGAATATTTCCCATAAACTAAAAAAACCCGTACCCACTTTATTCCTTAATCACCTGTTCAAATGACGTTTTGTCCCGGTAGATATAATGTAATTATTCATATACCCGTCTCTTTCTCTCTATCACTATGTAGGATGTTAATTACACTCTCTCACTCTTACTTTATATTATGTTTTGTCTCTGTCTGTATGTATATATAAGCTCACACAATGTATTTTTTCATCAGTTTTAATTTTTACCCTGAAGATGCTTGTATTAAGCGAAACCGGTCGGTAAATAAAAATTAAATCAATAAATCGTGGTTACAAACAAAGTGATTGTTTTCCTTTAATTAATATGTCAAACCACAAAGTGACTGCTTTCTATCAAAATATAAAAAAAAAAATAAAAATAAATAAAATAAAAAAACAGTTATAACGCTTTTACAAAAATAACTACTTGTAATTTTATCGAAACTAGTTATTTCCGTTACATACCGCGAAACTAGTTATTGTAACTAGTGACGTTAAATAACGCTGACGCCTACTAGAACTAGACAGTCGCCTAGCGTCTATCGAAGTAAACCAACGTGTTGGTTTTTTGCCACTAGGCGCGAGGCATTTTTGAAGTAAAAAATGTATGAAATATTAATTGAATCAGTTTTAAAAACAGAACCTTGTCTTTGATGTGGAATCCAGCTAATAAAAAAGCTACATAAAAATGCAAACTATAGGAAGAGGTAGCAATCGAAGTAGAAAAAGATGGTTTGTACTTTTTTTTTACATTGAGAAGTTAATTATGGTTATGAAGTTTCGTTATTTGTTTTTTGGGGTGTTTTGCCGTGTTGCAGCTCATCTGCCCTGATGATGGACACTGTAACGCTGCCCGAAACGTTGACTAAAGAAGGAGATGGCGTAACACGGCATAACACCCCAAAAATAAATAACGAAAACACTTTTGGCCGTGAAAATGTAAAAGCGTACATGGTTAAGAATATATATTATGGTAATGGCGTTGGATTATGTTTTCAGGCAATGAGTTCTTCTGCCAGGTAATCAATCCAATTCCGTTGAAATAATTCAACAAAATTTCTCTAGTTTGTAATGCACTGTTTAAAAATCTACATCGTTTATACAGAACATTTAACTCCCCATGGCTTGACCGTGACTTATTTATGTCATGAACCCAACATGATAAATAAGGCCGTGAAATGGAATATTTTAAATATGAATTTTCTGTAAGTAGTAGTTTTAGAACTAATTTTGAAAGTGACATCTCGTCAACGTGCCGACAAGCAAATGACCAAGGCACCTAGCGGACCACCTTCAGTGCGGCCACCATGTATCCTAGCAAGTAGCCAGAGTGCAAGCCACTAGACTCTAGGCGCTAAGCCAGCCGCCAGCCTATGCGGACGTAGCCTTAAAGTTCGAAATAATATGCTTTGATGACACGATCACGCATCTACCACTTGAAAACAGTTGCTTTTGAACAACAACCGCATTGTGGTAATTAAAAAATTAAATGTGTTTGAATAAAAGAAATGTTCCACAACTGTGCAATATTTATTCACTATTATTATTTATTTTTTTTTATTTTGAGTTCATCATCAGGACTTGCAAGCAGTTTGATAACCAAGAAGCTATGCTAGCGTTATTCGATGGCATACTGAGAAACAAGCGAGCGATGTTTGGGCACCGTACCACCAGAATACATTGATGTGTTAGAGCAAATCCAGAAGAAATTCCTCAGGTATGTTTATATGCAGAAGCATGGAACCTATCCAAGGTTCATGCACCATATTGACTTACTTGAGAAAACTGATACTGTGAGTCTAGAAACTAGACGGAAAGCAAGTCTTGCTATTCTGTCTTTCAAAATTTGGAACAATTTCATCGATAGCCCGTTTCTCTTGGGATGCTATGATTTATATGTACCAGACCGCTACAGCCGAAGTCGACATCATGACTTATTTAAAGTACCGAACGGCAGAACAGACGTCTTGGAAAAGCATAGCATGACGAGGGGAGTCGTGCTGTTAAATGAAATTGCAAACCATTTGGATGTAAGTGACTGTTCTTTATATGCCTTAAAATTTTTATTTAAGGGTCACTTGCCTAAATACTGATAGGGTAACTAAATTGTAGTTTAATTTGAATTATTCTGTTAAACAATAATAATAAAAAATAAAATAAAATAAAATTTAAAAAAATAAATAAAATAGAATGTGCACTATTTATTCTGACTTGAACAAAGAAACGGCATTCGGAATACCCCAATATTGTGAGACCGCATTTTATGTTTTTGCAAATTTCCCTTTTGATAGCATGAATAGTTGCAGTCGGAACATGAAAAGGGTTTTTCTCCACTGTGAGTCAGCATGTGACTTTTAAGATTTCCTTTTATAGAAAAGGAATAGTTACATTCGGAACATTTAAAAGGTTTATCTCCACTGTGAGTCAGCAAGTGACTTTTAAGATGTCCTTTTCTCGAACATGAATAATTGCATTCGGGACAAGTAAACGGTTTTTCTCCACTGTGAGTCAGCATGTGTCTCTTCAAATCTGCCGTTTGAGAACACGAAAAATTGCAGTCCGAACATAAAATGGGTTTTTTTCCGCTGTGAGTCTGCATGTGTATTTTGAGATGTCCCCTTTGAGAAGATGAATAGTTGCAGACGGAACATGAAAAAGGCTTTTTTCCACCATGAGTCAGCATATGAATGGTCAATTGAGTCTTTCGAGAACTTGAATAGTTGCAGACGGAACATGAAAAAGGCTTTTCTCCACTATGAGTCAGCATATGAACTGTCAATTGTGCCTTTCGAGAACTTGAATACTTGCACACGGTACATGAGAAAGGTTTTTCTCCACTGTGCTTCAGCATGTGGCTCTGCAACCCGCCCTTTCGTTTACAAGAAAAGTTGCAGTCGGAACATGAAAACGGTTTTTCGTCACTGTGAGTCTGCATGTGACTCATCAAAGCTCCCCTTTGAGAAGATGAATAGTTGCAATCGGAACACGAAAAAGGTTTTTCTCCGGTGTGGGTGCGCAAGTGCAGTTCTAACGTTGATTTGCCTGAACAGGAGTAGTTGCAATGGGGACAAGAGTACCGTTTTTTCTCAGGATACTTCTCCACCTTCGTCATTGAGTCTGAAAAGGATAACATATAAAGCTTAATAAGTGAAGTAAGTAAATTACTTAATTTTTCATTCGTTTCAGACGATTACAATTCGTGAGCATTTTTATCTTTATTACTTATTCATGTATTATTAGGTATTTGGAGCATTTTAGAGAAACTCAAACCGTCAGGTTGGATACCTCAAAAACCTTTGATTCGGTCTGGCACCGGGCGCTTGTCAGGAAGTTATCCAACCCTGGAGTGCGGACTTTCTCAAGGGAAGAACAATTCAAACCGTAGATGACGGCTTTTCTTCATCTCTACGCCAAATCAATGCAAATCAATGTGGGGCTACCACAAGGATCTGTGCTATCACCGATGTTGTTTTTGTTGCACGTCCACGATCTCGTTGAAAGTGAAGCAGTTTATTGCTACGCCGACGACAGCTCCATTCACGAGCAGTGGCGTAGCGTGGGTTTCGGCCGCCCAGGGCGAAGGAAAATTTTGCCCCCCCCCCCCCCCCCCCCTTTACCTTCTACAGGTGCTTCTTCCGCAGATTTTCAACTGCGCTGACCGGGGGGGGGGTGGTTAGATATCTAATTTTTTATGCCGATTTTTATAATCCTATGCGCCGAGTACTCTTCGAAAAAAATCATGCTTATAAATTCTACTACACATTGGTTCCAAATACCCAAAAAGTTGGAAACAATTCACAGAGAGGATTAACGGGGAAAAAAAGTGATATTATACGATCATCTCTCAAATATTACATCGTACAATTGGAAAAATTGTTTGTTAAAGATTGCAAAACCAAAAACTATTATGACTCATTATAAAATTGTAAAATCCAAAGACAAACTCTTAACTCAATTAATTTTAAATGGATGATTTCATATCCAGCCAAATAGAAAACAACTACACAATCCATTAATACGAATGTGCAAGCACAGAGACATGTAATGAATTTATCCCCCACAAATTTAACGGTTTATTCATATTACACCAAAATATACGTAGTATTTTTCAAAATTTTGATGAATTTGTTATTAAAATCAATAACTTAATATATCAACCAGACTGCATAAAATTCACTTAATTTAAGAGAAATTTACAAATGATGAGTCACCAGCTTATCAACTACCTAACTATACAAACATCCCGACCAAAATATATATTAATCGCAATGTTCGTTCACACCATATTCAGTATTGTCACGATTTTAGAACACCCAATATTACTGAATAACTGTATTCAAATCGAAATAAAACTCGATAAATATATTTACTACATTATTGCCATTTACAGAACACACGAATCAAATATTTCTAATTTTATAAATCAACTAAAAAATATTTTACTGCCGCTGAAAAATAAAACCTGTTTCATTGCTGGTGATTTTAATATTAACATTAACGAAAAGTCTGAAAATATTTTCAAAAATGAATACCTAAATTGTATGACTGAATTAGATAACAAATCATGCATAAACAAAAATATTAGAGATATGCGTGGACAAAAATCGTCTTGTTTAGATCATATTTGGGTTAACATAAAAATACAAAACCGTTATAAAATTAGAAAAATAGTTTGGCAAACGAATATTACTGACCACCATTCTTGCTTATTATTATATGATAACGATATGAAGTCAGAAATAAATGTTCCAATTAAGACTAAAAAAACCACAAATATTGCCATGTTGGAGGAAAAATTGAAAGCAGAAACTTGGTATACAATATTACAATCTAACGATGTCGAAGAATGTTCAAGTATGTTTGAAAAAAAACTTATGAAAATGCTAAGATAGTTCTCAAAAAATATAGAAATAAATTAACAACTTTAACTAAAAAAAGTAAAGATGACTACTTCAGAAAAGAAATCTCTACTTCAGAAAATAATCTGAAAGCTATTTCGAAAGCGGTAAATTATGCAATTGAAAATAAGAAAAAAAATAGTTCTATAAAATACATTAAACATGAAAATAATATAATAGATGTATCCAAAGATCCAAAACTAACAGCATACATTTTCAATTCTTATTTCTCTAAAGTAGGAAATAATCTCGCTGAAAAAAATCTCTCAACCTTTACACACACCAAAACCTATAACTAATAATACACAAAAATGAAAAACACTGTCCACTTTTAAAAAAACTACTGAAATTGAAATACAACTTATAATAGAAAACATGAAAGACGGATCCTCTTCAGGTTTTGACCATATTTCTGTGAAAATTCTAAAAACAATGAAAATGTATCTACTGAAACCTCTTAACTACAGTATTAATCTCAGTCTGACTAAAGGCATATTCCCAACAAATTATAAAAAATCTGTAATATCCCCTTTAATATCTTTGAAACTGGCGACCCACAAAATGTCTCAAATTATCGACCGATTTCACTAATATCGAATACAGCAAAAATATTTGAAAAGATTGTAAAAAAACGGGTTGTAGATTTTCTGGAGAACAATAAAATATTACATGGCAAACAATTCGGATTCTTAAAAACAAAAACACACAAGACGCAATAGCAAATGTAACCTCATTTATATACCTGGCACTTGATGAAGGTAATAAATGCGCAGGAATATTCATAGACCTAAGAAAGCATTCGATAGTATCTCACACGTAAAGCTTATCAAAAAACTGAAATCAAATAACATCAACGACATAGCCGTCCAATGGATAGAAAGTTACTTGAACAATCGTGCACAATTTGTTAAAATAAATTACCAAACTAGCGACCTGTAAACGTCAAATTTTGGTATCCCACAGGGCACCGTTTTAGGACCAATATTGTTCATTTTGTATGTAAACGATATATTTATTCAACCATTACATGGACGAATTATCTCTTACGCCGATGATACCGTTCTTATAATAAAATAAAAAACGTGGAAAAAAATAATTTAAAAGCCACAGAAGATATAAATAATCTAAAAATATGGTTTGACTATAACCTCCTTTCGTTAAATAGTGATAAAACATATGTCATCCCTTTCGAAATTAACACCAACAATATATCAAATCTTCAAATAATCTTACATAATCATTCTCTCGCACAACACGATACTAATCACTGTCGACAAAATTGTTCGCTTCTGAAAACAGCGGATAAAATTACATATCTCGGAATAATCATAGATAAAAACCTAAAATGGAAAGATCACACCGGACATACAATAAAAAGAATTAGGAAATTAATTTATATATTCTTACGAATTAGAAACTTCTTATCAACGAAAAATCTATACTCAATATACTACGCACTAGTACAGTCTATTCTTCAGTATGCCATTATCAGTTGGGGAGCAGCTTACAAAACTAGTTTGATCCCCATGGAAATTGTTCAAAGACTCATTATAAAAATTATACTAAAAAAAACCTCCAGACTTCCCCACTAAACGCATATTCGAAGAATTCAAAGTTCCAACATTTAAAAACTTATTTGCGAAAAATTCAATCATACAAATTATAAAAGAAAAAAATAAATTCTCATTCATAACTGAAAATCGTACAAGACTTACACATGTATTTGTATGCCCCAAACTAAACACGTCTTTTGCCCAACACCATTATACAAACCAAGGAAAATACTTCTTTAATAACCTTCCAGTAGAAATCAGAAGCATTAATGACAAAGTACAATTGTTGAACTACATCAAAAAGCATTTTAGAGAAATCACCAACGGGTAAATTGCTGCTTCCCTCATCACCACATGAATGTCACACTAAAAATTATACCTATTTTACTTATTACTGAATACATGTGGATGATTTTATCTTTTAGTTAAAGGATCTTGATTGAGATATGATTAAACTGTGTTTTAACGGTATATTAAATGGATACGCTCCATAAAATATATTTAAATACATTTGAGCATTAGTCTCATTTAAATTAATAATTTATGCTATGGGACCATGGGGGCGCCGGTGGTTGTATTATATTGAATTTACCTATGTGACATTGAAATTCAGTATATTCATGCATTTTCTTACCTCTGTGGAGCAAGCAATTACTTCCGACGTGAGTGTTGGTTAAAGCCAAGAGATGTCAGTCGTAATCAAATCATTAACCCATAATTGAATTACTGTTGTGATTTTTTGGCACGTACTATTAATTTTGCAAATTAATATTCAATGTGTGAACTTTCTTCCTGTGATAAACATCTGTTGAGATTGTACAAAATTGCAAAACTGCCTTGGCAAAATCAATATACGAAGGAAACTAGTGTCGTTTGTCTTGACATCGTGTGGAGAGCTGCATTCTCTGAGTGAGTATTTTTTTGTTTTCACTGAGGATTTTGGAAATTGCTGTATAATCTGTTTTGTGTCACATAGGGAAGAGTTCATCTTTCATTAATTACTTAGGGTAGTATTCCCTCGTGTCATTATTCATTCGTGTCACATATTCTCCTCCACATTAACAGTATATTAACTGTGAATCTGTGCATAATTATGTGAAACACCTGACTGTATAAATTGTACATATTTAAAATGTATCCACAAGCTCCTCCATCCACAAGCAAATGCTTTTAATGGAGGAAAAGTAACATTGTATCATGTTCCATTTTTTAAGATAAATAAATAAAAAATAAAAATATTTTTTACGGTACGGTTAAAAAAAATTATACTATTCGGTTTTAGTAAGTTTTACTGGATTTTATTAACGATTTCTGGATTTTATTATATGTATTATCAAAGAAAAAAAAATTAAAATCTTAAAATTGACACTATTTATGTTCATATCTTTACTAATGTTTACTTTTGATTTTAAACATTCTGAAGCAGACGATGAACAATCATCATCATCGTCGGTGCTAAAAATATTCGATGAGTGTCATGAGTATATATGAATATCCGGAGGAATTATTAAATCGAAAACTTCCTAAGGAAAACGATTTAATTGTTTTTTTTTTTTGGGTTGCCTGTAACTAGTTATGATAGGATCAGATGTAACTAACATTAAATTAAAAACATCTTCATAAAATTTCTCACAAGAATATTTTCCATTTTATAGTTCTAGCGATATTTAAAAAAATCTTTGTTCCGAGCTTCCTGAGCCTCTTCTGATAATCTTAATCGGCGGCAATATCTGATGAACGATGGTCAAGGATTCTGCCACACTACGTTGATATTGTCAGACTTCCCGCAAACTAATCGCAAAGCTAGATACAATTGAAGATTTAAAAATACTAGAATAATCCTCATCCTTTCGCTTCCCAATGAACACATGTTGTTAAGAAGAGCGATTATCATCAAATATCTTATACACTTGTCTTTTAATAGAAGAGCGCCTAGAATAATGTCTTCCAATAATTTTAATGCTACCGATTGACTGAAAAGTATACTTCTTTCTCAAACACCAAATGAGAAAGAGGTGCACTTTTCCGAAGATCTTTGGTTTTCAAGCGTTTGGATTGGTCTGAACTACATTCAAATTGTGTTAACGACCACCACGTGCCGTTTTCAGGATAAATTGCGTGCAATATAAAACCAATCGGAGTGTCAAGACATTTTTTATTTTCCATCACAAATCTAGCATCATCTCGACAAGCCATAGTCCATCTCGTATTAATGCGAAATTTGAAGCCCGCGATATTTTTACAGAATTTATCCAACCTCTCTTTAAGGCAATTGGTGAGGTTTATATATATTTTTTTCAAATATTTAAATCTTTTTCCATCTTTTGACACTTCGAGTTCATCATAATAGCACCTACCTCAACCAAGTCTAGTGTTGACAAATTATCCTACCTCGCCGGATCGGTGGCAAGCTCTCGCAAGCTCTTGCAAGCCTACGCAAACGCGCGCTCCAGACGTTGGGACTTGTGGACGCTTGCCGAGGCTCGCCAAGCATTTGGACCCCGCTTTACACTTCGAGTTCATCATAATAGCACCTACCTCAACCAAGTCTAGTGTTGACAAATTATCCTACCTCGCCGGATCGGTGGCAAGCTCTCGCAAGCTCTTGCAAGCCTACGCAAACGCGCGCTCCAGACGTTGGGACTTGTGGACGCTTGCCGAGGCTCGCCAAGCATTTGGACCCCGCTTTACACTTCGAGTTCATCATAATAGCACCTACCTCAACCAAGTCTAGTGTTGACAAATTATCCTACCTCGCCGGATCGGTGGCAAGCTCTCGCAAGCTCTTGCAAGCCTACGCAAACGCGCGCTCCAGACGTTGGGACTTGTGGACGCTTGCCGAGGCTCGCCAAGCATTTGGACCCCGCTTTACACTTCGAGTTCATCATAATAGCACCTACCTCAACCAAGTCTAGTGTTGACAAATTATCCTACCTCGCCGGATCGGTGGCAAGCTCTCGCAAGCTCTTGCAAGCCTACGCAAACGCGCGCTCCAGACGTTGGGACTTGTGGACGCTTGCCGAGGCTCGCCAAGCATTTGGACCCCGCTTTACACTTCGAGTTCATCATAATAGCACCTACCTCAACCAAGTCTAGTGTTGACAAATTATCCTACCTCGCCGGATCGGTGGCAAGCTCTCGCAAGCTCTTGCAAGCCTACGCAAACGCGCGCTCCAGACGTTGGGACTTGTGGACGCTTGCCGAGGCTCGCCAAGCATTTGGACCCCGCTTTACACTTCGAGTTCATCATAATAGCACCTACCTCAACCAAGTCTAGTGTTGACAAATTATCCTACCTCGCCGGATCGGTGGCAAGCTCTCGCAAGCTCTTGCAAGCCTACGCAAACGCGCGCTCCAGACGTTGGGACTTGTGGACGCTTGCCGAGGCTCGCCAAGCATTTGGACCCCGCTTTACACTTCGAGTTCATCATAATAGCACCTACCTCAACCAAGTCTAGTGTTGACAAATTATCCTACCTCGCCGGATCGGTGGCAAGCTCTCGCAAGCTCTTGCAAGCCTACGCAAACGCGCGCTCCAGACGTTGGGACTTGTGGACGCTTGCCGAGGCTCGCCAAGCATTTGGACCCCGCTTTACACTTCGAGTTCATCATAATAGCACCTACCTCAACCAAGTCTAGTGTTGACAAATTATCCTACCTCGCCGGATCGGTGGCAAGCTCTCGCAAGCTCTTGCAAGCCTACGCAAACGCGCGCTCCAGACGTTGGGACTTGTGGACGCTTGCCGAGGCTCGCCAAGCATTTGGACCCCGCTTTACACTTCGAGTTCATCATAATAGCACCTACCTCAACCAAGTCTAGTGTTGACAAATTATCCTACCTCGCCGGATCGGTGGCAAGCTCTCGCAAGCTCTTGCAAGCCTACGCAAACGCGCGCTCCAGACGTTGGGACTTGTGGACGCTTGCCGAGGCTCGCCAAGCATTTGGACCCCGCTTTACACTTCGAGTTCATCATAATAGCACCTACCTCAACCAAGTCTAGTGTTGACAAATTATCCTACCTCGCCGGATCGGTGGCAAGCTCTCGCAAGCTCTTGCAAGCCTACGCAAACGCGCGCTCCAGACGTTGGGACTTGTGGACGCTTGCCGAGGCTCGCCAAGCATTTGGACCCCGCTTTACACTTCGAGTTCATCATAATAGCACCTACCTCAACCAAGTCTAGTGTTGACAAATTATCCTACCTCGCCGGATCGGTGGCAAGCTCTCGCAAGCTCTTGCAAGCCTACGCAAACGCGCGCTCCAGACGTTGGGACTTGTGGACGCTTGCCGAGGCTCGCCAAGCATTTGGACCCCGCTTTACACTTTGAGTTCATCATAATAGCACCTACCTCAACCAAGTCTAGTGTTGACAAATTATCCTACCTCGCCGGATCGGTGGCAAGCTCTCGCAAGCTCTTGCAAGCCTACGCAAACGCGCGCTCCAGACGTTGGGACTTGTGGACGCTTGCCGAGGCTCGCCAAGCATTTGGACCCCGCTTTACACTTCGAGTTCATCATAATAGCACCTACCTCAACCAAGTCTAGTGTTGACAAATTATCCTACCTCGCCGGATCGGTGGCAAGCTCTCGCAAGCTCTTGCAAGCCTACGCAAACGCGCGCTCCAGACGTTGGGACTTGTGGACGCTTGCCGAGGCTCGCCAAGCATTTGGACCCCGCTTTACACTTCGAGTTCATCATAATAGCACCTACCTCAACCAAGTCTAGTGTTGACAAATTATCCTACCTCGCCGGATCGGTGGCAAGCTCTCGCAAGCTCTTGCAAGCCTACGCAAACGCGCGCTCCAGACGTTGGGACTTGTGGACGCTTGCCGAGGCTCGCCAAGCATTTGGACCCCGCTTTACACTTCGAGTTCATCATAATAGCACCTACCTCAACCAAGTCTAGTGTTGACAAATTATCTTACCTCGCCGGATCGGTGGCAAGCTCTCGCAAGCTCTTGCAAGCCTACGCAAACGCGCGCTCCAGACGTTGGGACTTGTGGACGCTTGCCGAGGCTCGCCAAGCATTTGGACCCCGCTTTACACTTCGAGTTCATCATAATAGCACCTACCTCAACCAAGTCTAGTGTTGACAAATTATCCTACCTCGCCGGATCGGTGGCAAGCTCTCGCAAGCTCTTGCAAGCCTACGCAAACGCGCGCTCCAGACGTTGGGACTTGTGGACGCTTGCCGAGGCTCGCCAAGCATTTGAACCCCGCTTTACACTTCGAGTTCATCATAATAGCACCTACCTCAACCAAGTCTAGTGTTGACAAATTATCCTACCTCGCCGGATCGGTGGCAAGCTCTCGCAAGCTCTTGCAAGCCTACGCAAACGCGCGCTCCAGACGTTGGGACTTGTGGACGCTTGCCGAGGCTCGCCAAGCATTTGGACCCCGCTTTACACTTCGAGTTCATCATAATAGCACCTACCTCAACCAAGTCTAGTGTTGACAAATTATCCTACCTCGCCGGATCGGTGGCAAGCTCTCGCAAGCTCTTGCAAGCCTACGCAAACGCGCGCTCCAGACGTTGGGACTTGTGGACGCTTGCCGAGGCTCGCCAAGCATTTGGACCCCGCTTTACACTTCGAGTTCATCATAATAGCACCTACCTCAACCAAGTCTAGTGTTGACAAATTATCCTACCTCGCCGGATCGGTGGCAAGCTCTCGCAAGCTCTTGCAAGCCTACGCAAACGCGCGCTCCAGACGTTGGGACTTGTGGACGCTTGCCGAGGCTCGCCAAGCATTTGGACCCCGCTTTACACTTCGAGTTCATCATAATAGCACCTACCTCAACCAAGTCTAGTGTTGACAAATTATCCTACCTCGCCGGATCGGTGGCAAGCTCTCGCAAGCTCTTGCAAGCCTACGCAAACGCGCGCTCCAGACGTTGGGACTTGTGGACGCTTGCCGAGGCTCGCCAAGCATTTGGACCCCGCTTTACACTTCGAGTTCATCATAATAGCACCTACCTCAACCAAGTCTAGTGTTGACAAATTATCCTACCTCGCCGGATCGGTGGCAAGCTCTCGCAAGCTCTTGCAAGCCTACGCAAACGCGCGCTCCAGACGTTGGGACTTGTGGACGCTTGCCGAGGCTCGCCAAGCATTTGGACCCCGCTTTACACTTCGAGTTCATCATAATAGCACCTACCTCAACCAAGTCTAGTGTTGATAAATTATCCTACCTCGCCGGATCGGTGGCAAGCTCTCGCAAGCTCTTGCAAGCCTACGCAAACGCGCGCTCCAGACGTTGGGACTTGTGGACGCTTGCCGAGGCTCGCCAAGCATTTGGACCCCGCTTTACACTTCGAGTTCATCATAATAGCACCTACCTCAACCAAGTCTAGTGTTGACAAATTATCCTACCTCGCCGGATCGGTGGCAAGCTCTCGCAAGCTCTTGCAAGCCTACGCAAACGCGCGCTCCAGACGTTGGGACTTGTGGACGCTTGCCGAGGCTCGCCAAGCATTTGGACCCCGCTTTACACTTCGAGTTCATCATAATAGCACCTACCTCAACCAAGTCTAGTGTTGACAAATTATCCTACCTCGCCGGATCGGTGGCAAGCTCTCGCAAGCTCTTGCAAGCCTACGCAAACGCGCGCTCCAGACGTTGGGACTTGTGGACGCTTGCCGAGGCTCGCCAAGCATTTGGACCCCGCTTTACACTTCGAGTTCATCATAATAAATGAACTATATTTGAATAACTTTAGTCCTCCTCGGCACAGGACCCCCTAGTGAGGAGGACTAAGAAATACAATATTTTGTACTTAATTTCACATTTCATTTTGTATGTAAAATTTTTGTATATAGTCGCTATAATAAAAAAAAAAAAAAAAAAAAAAAAAAAAAAAATAGCACCTACCTCAACCAAGTCTAGTGTTGACAAATTATCCTACCTCGCCGGATCGGTGGCAAGCTCTCGCAAGCTCTTGCAAGCCTACGCAAACGCGCGCTCCATACGTTATTTATAAAAGAGCTGACAGATTTTTAAACATCCATTAAAACGGATTAATGCTATGAAAAAGGCACAAGAAATAGTCAACGAAGAATTAACTGCTCAAAAAAATCGCAATAATATACTACTAAATAATATTACTAAACAAGATGAAAAAATTGATAAATTGGAGTATCTAAGCCAAATTTGTAACATCGAGATTAGAGGTGTTCCGGAGTCCGACATTGAAAATAATACAGAAGTTGTCAAAAAAATCTCTAAAATTATCGGGTTTCTAAATATTCGCATATTTCAGAACACCTTCGTAACCTTCACTGGCTCAAGTGCCCTGAGAGAATCCAGTACAAACAAATTGTGCTGGATGGTTTTTAAATCAATCTACGAAATGGCCCCACCTTACATCTCCGAATTATGCGTCCCGGAAAATACCGGTCCGAGACAATTAACCCTTAGATCAGCAACTTCATCTGCTAAAGGCAGACTAATAGAACCTAAACGAAAGCCAAATACTATGTTTGGAGATCGTGCTTTCGGAGTATCTGGGCCTAAGGCTTGGAATAGACTCCCTCCGGAATTAAGATGCATAACAAGCCCAACAGAGTTTAGGTCCAAACTAAAAACCTTCCTTTTTGAGCTCTCATACCCGTAATGTAAATATACCTATTTGAGAGTATCATACTTGTATTGTCTATGATATGTCTTTATCACACTTTCCTTACTGAATTAAAATTACTCGATTCCTTACACATCAATCTGTCTCTTGACGAATCACATTTGGAAAGATCAAATCCTTATAGGTACTACTGCACCACCCACCTTTACATGTTGCTTTTACTTTCCAATTTACACTCGTCAAAGAATACATTACATATTAATATTAAAATATTTTTCAGGATTAAATAACATGTGTTCACAATAATGTCCTCTGCGTGCGAACTCTATCTAAATTTCTTTAAATGGACAATATACAGTGTTAATTTCAAGCGACCTCCCAGGTAAGTATGGTCCTGTTTTCATTAAATTTTAGGCAGCATCACGTTCATTGGTCAAAATATTGTACACATATTTTCGTATCGGTGATCAATGAACCGATGTATGCAATTTTTAGCCATAAGTTGTTTATAATTGTTTGCCTAGCTTGTAGTTTTTAGATTTTAGAAATGTATTATAAGTTTGTACAGCGCCCTTGAGGTGATTTTTCACAAAAACGGCGCTATATAAATCATCCAAATATTATTATTATTATTATTAACTACGAAAATACCGACGTGCATTCTGTAATAACAAAAATCTTCAGGCTGGGACCGAAATTCTCCGATAAAAATCCAAGACCTATCGTAGCGACTTTCAATACCATAACATCGCGGGATGACTTCCTATCCAAACTCAAAACCTACAGGAAATCCACAACCAGTATGACAAATAAAATTAATACAAGGGACCTAGGATTATCGCAAGCCGCCAAACACATTTACGTATCAGACCAATTAACTCAAAAGGGAAAAAATTTATTATCTCAAACAAAAAAATTGCTAAAGACAATAATTATAAACACTTTCAGTCCACCTACGTAAGCGATATGGGTACGAATAATACCAGCACAAACGATAGTTATACTTATGTGAATAATCATAACCCAATTGGAAACGTACAAATACACACTTCAATGATAAATGGATACCTGAAGAATTTAGACGTTAGTAAGGGTGCTGGCAGTGACGGTATTTCACCATACTTTGTCTCAAAATGTGCCAAAAATCTCTCATACCCTTTAACTAACATATTTTTAATATCACTAAAAGAAGGAAAATTTCCCACAAAATTTAAAGAAGCAATTATAATCCCTATTCATAAAACAGGTTCTAAAAGCAACATTGAAAATTACCGCCCAATATCAATACTCACGGTATTTAGCAAACTATTTGAGCGCATTATCTACGATCAAATTTATACTACAATTGTTCGCAACATTCAAAATCAACAACACGGATTTTTACAAAAAAGATCGGTTTTAACAAATTTGGTAAATTTTACCGATTATTTATCGAGTAATATGGACAACAGAAACCAAATAGATGTGATCTATACTGACTACTCGAAGGCCTTCGATAAGGTAAACCATTTAATTTTAATTAAAAAATTAAATCAATTAGGCATTCATCGTGACTTACTCCGATGGCTCACTTCATACCTTTCGAGTAGACTCCAATGCGTCTCAGTTGAGGGATCAAAGTCCAACTTCTTTTCCGTGCCCTCCGGCGTACCTCAAGGTTCTCATCTAGGCCCATTATTATTTAATGTGTATATTTATGATATTCACAAATGTTTTTTACACTCTAATTATCTAGCATACGCAGATGATAAAAAAATATACCTAGTTGTCAAATCAATCGAAGACTGCTTTAAACTTCAAGAGGACCTCAATCGTGTTTTTGTCTACTGTGAATTGAATAAACTAGTCATAAATATCTCAAAATGTAATAAAATATCATTTACACGTAATAAAAATAAAATTTCATTTGATTATACACTAAACGGGACACTTATCAACGAAGTTGAATCTATCAGGGACCTTGGGGTAACGCTTGATTCTAAATTAAACTTTATCCAACA
Source organism: Limnephilus rhombicus (assembly GCA_929108145.2). NCBI lineage: Eukaryota > Metazoa > Arthropoda > Insecta > Trichoptera > Limnephilidae > Limnephilus > Limnephilus rhombicus. Next base: position 10,451,769 of record OV815290.1, on the reverse strand, counting down.
CACTAATAATATCATCAACAAAGCCAACAAAGTGCTGGGGTTTATAATTCGTATATCGAAACCTTTTCGAAACGTAAATACTCTATATTCCCTCTACACCGCATATATCCGCCCACACTTAGAACACTGCACACCGATCTGGACTCCTTTCTACCAAGCTCACATTGTTAGGTTCGAAAGAATTCAAAAAAAAATTTTAAACACTTAAATTATAAACTTAACCTACACTTTCTAAATTACACCGATTCTATTAAATTTCATCACTTCAACTCCCTTCATACACGACGATTAATTTTTGATCAAATTTTATTATTTAAAATTTTAAACAATGGCCTGGACTCACCAGAGCTTACCAATTTAATAAAACTCCATATTCCTTCAAGATTTACCCGACAATCGAATTTACTTCATTTGCCCACTTGTAGAACAAACTTTAGAAAAAATTCCCCGATTCCTCGAATATGTGCTCAATACAATTAATACAATTCAATACAATTTAAACCTTCAGAAGTATCGAATAGAAGTAACGCGTGCGATATTGGATTGATACGGGGTGTGCAAGGTATCGAGAGTCCTTATCCTATATTCTCCCTCCCCCCCCCCCCCTTCCTCTCCCCTTCCTCAACCCTTCCTAAGTGTAAATTTAGCTTAAGATAAATTAAAACTCCATATAGAAACAATATCAGCATAAGAAACTCTTTTGGCTTCACTGCAGTTAAATTGTATATTTTTATGTCTATTGTATGTATATAAGCTGTTTGTTTCTTACAAATCAAATAAAATTAAATTAAATAAAAAACATTTGACAGCAAAGACCTTCCACAAAATGTTACTATGTTTAACGTCTCTCTACCAGTAGAGCTCTATGTGTTCCCAACTGTGCAATGCTACAAGTGCTGCAGATTTGGACACACGAAGAACCTCTGCAGATCAGAACCCCGTTGCTTCAAGTACAGTTCGTCCCATAGTGGCGATTCCTGTGATAAAACAGAGGAAAATTATAAATGTTTAAACTGCTCCGGTACCCACGTGTCCATCAGCAAAACTTGCCCTGAACTGTCAAGGCAGCGCAATATTAAACACACAATGGCCGAGAAGAGCATCTCTTATGCGGAAGCATCAAGAATGTTTAACAAATCCATTTCATCTTATTCTGAAGTAACTTCCAAAAATTCTAAAAAATCCACCCCTTCTCAACCTTCTTCTTCTTCATTTAGAAAAACTGTTGAAAGGGTCGTGAAACCTAGAGTTCTAACTCTAACAACAAAAAAATAATTCTAACCACGAATCCCTTCTGTGGTTCCCTATTGGACAAATTCCTTCCAGTTCAAATTTCAACTCTTACCTAAAGTCATCTACTAAAGAACAAAATTATAATATAGACCTTAACTCTACACTAATCACCTCATTTTTACATATTTTACAAACTTTAAATAAAAACAACATTCAAATACCGTCCCACGTTGCTAAACAAATTACTAATATTATCAACTCAACTAGAAATGGCTCCTCTGATGAGGATTCTTCAGTGGAATTGTCATAGTCTTAGAAATAAGACTGAAGAATTTTTAAACACATTACACTCAAACTCAATTGCAGTGGCTGCCATCTCGGAGACGTGGCTGGAACCGGATTCTGATTTCAGAGTCAGGGGATACCACTGTCTTCGAGACGACCGTCAAGATGGAAAGGGCGGCTTCGCTATTTTCATTAAAAAATCATTACCCTTCTCCCCTGTAGATGTAAAACCAATTGGTTGTCCTTTTCAAGTGACGGCCGCAAAGGTTTTTGACACTACAATAATTTCTTTGTATATATCACCATCTAATAAACCTTCTAAATCAATCCTAAAAGCTATATTTTCCAAGGTCACTACCCCTTCTCTTGTTCTGGGAGATTTCAATGCCCATCACGGATTATGGGGAGCTCACAATTATGACAGAATGGGCAGAGATATTGTTGATCTACTAGATGAACTAGACTTTTGTATTATCAATGATGGTTCTCCTACTCGTCTTCAGGTGCCTGGTCAGCGACCCAGCATGGTTGATCTTACTATTTGCAATTCCAACATAGCCGCATCCCTGTTATGGAAGGTTTTGGATGACCCTCATGGGAGTGATCATTACCCCATCCTCATTGAATCCTCAAATATTTATCATTCCAACAAAAATGTCAAGTGCAGTAGTCGAAAACCAAGGTTCTTAACTGCCAGAGCCAACTGGAATGACTATTCAAATCATACAAAGTTTTCTGTGCAAAATCTGCCCTCTCCAACTACAGAAAATGTTGCGGAATGTTACGATTTATTTGTGTCTGCAGTCATTACGGCCGAAGAAAAATTTATCCCCATTAAAACGACACGTAACAAAGGGAAACCTCCCCCAGCTCCTTGGTGGGATATTGAATGCTCAGACGCAGTAGATATAAGGAAAAAATATGCGAAAATTTATTCAACAAATATGAATATGGAGAACTCCCTTTAGTATAAACAAATTGAAGCTAAGACCAAACGTCTTCTAAAAACAAAAAACGTCAAGGCTGGAAAAAATTTTGCACATCATTATCTCCCGAAGTTCCTCTTTCAGTTGTTTGGAATTCAATTCGCAGGTTTAAGGGTTCTCACGTCCCAGCGGTGACTCGACCACTCACTTCAGAGTGGGTGAAGGAATTTGCCGATAAACTAGCTCCTCAAACTGCAAGTAATTTTAATGAAACAGAATTCACATACTCATTTAAAACACGGGGTTGGATGGACACCCACTTCAATTTAACGGAACTTAGGGAGGTCTTAAACGATCTCACAGACTCATCCGCTGGTGTAGATGGAATTCCTTATAGCTTTATTAAAAACTGCGACGTTACCACACTAAACTATTTTCTTTCAATTATAAATCTGATCTTTGACTCCGGCGAAATTCCATCATCCTGGAAAACTCAAATAATTGTTCCCATTCTGAAACCCCAGAAAGACCCTAACTCTGGACTTTCTTACAGACCTATAGCTCTGTCATCTTCCTTAGTTAAAATAGCTGAACATATGATTAAAAGACGTCTAGACTGGTATGCAGAAAATGAGAAAATTCTTCCCAGCTCTCAGTTTGGCTTTCGAAAAAGAAAAAGTACGATCGAAAGTGTGTCCATCCTGACTTCTGATATCCAGTTGGCCCTGGCCGATAATGAATTCCTTGTCGGTGTTTGCCTTGATGTGTGCGGAGCTTTTGACAATGTTTTATTAGATGTTTTATTTTTTTTTTTTAAATGCGCAAAATATTAAATATCTCGGTTTAACTGTTGACAATAACTTAAAATGGGATCTCCAAATTAACCTAATTACAAAAAAAATACGGAAACTCTCTTACATCTTCAAAACAATTCGAAACATTATGTCACTACCTCAGCTAAAAAATATATATTATGCACTCTGTCAAAGTATTCTAATGTATGGTATTTCAGTATGGGGAGCAGCAGCAGAGACTCACCTCAAATCACTTAAAATTAATCATAAAACAATAATCAGAATTATGTTTAGAAAGCCTTATCAACATCCGACAGAACAGATAATGATCAACAATAACCTATTAGACATAAATAAACTATTCATAAAGAAGATCATCTACAAAAACTGCATAAAAATATCACCACACTTCATAACTCACTCGCAATACACAAGAGCAAACACACACAATCAACTACAAGTACCATATATCAAATCAAATTTTGCAAAAAAACATGAATCTTACTTGGCACCATATATATTCAATAAGTTTGTAGCCCAAACAAAGACCTACGTCGCATCTAATAATTTGAACTGGGTTTTCAAAAGATTTTTAAACTGGTTGAATGTCAAGGAAAGAAGAGAGATAAGTAATATTCTTAATATCTAATATTATATATTTTCTATTTTCTACTCTGTTTTTAAATTCTGATTTTCCTCTTATTTTTTATTATTATTTTTACTATAATATATATGTTCCCTTTTTTTCTTTGTTTTACCACTTATTTGTTTTTATGTAATTAGAAATTGTTAGTTACCAGCCTCAGAACAGACTTTGTCTATTGAGGAGGGTAAGGAAAAAAATCATATTGTACATAACAAATAATAAATAAACGCCCGGGTTGCCGGCACTGAATTGAAAAATTGAATTGAATAAATTATTAAAAATTGGCATCCCTCGTAAGCTTTCCAGTTTTATAATTAACCTCCTTCTTACCAGGAAAATTCAAATCCAGGTGCTGGATTCTCCTCCACTGGAAAGAATAGTAAACAAGGGTTTGCCTCAGGGCTCCGTCCTTAGTCCTATCCTTTTTAATATTTATACCTTTGACCTGCATCGGAGTATGCATCCATCTTGTAAAATACTCCAGTATGCGGATGATCTTTTTATATATATTTCAGGACGAATTATTTCTATTCTGGAGGATGTGTTTAACATTTGCATGAAAAACCTTGACACCTGGTTAAAAAATCACGGCTTAGAAATTTCTCCGTCCAAAAGCAATGTTATCGTCTTTTCCAGAAAACGTGTTACTCCGCGTTTAACAGTCCAAATAAATAATTCAATTCTCCCTATGCAGGTACAAATAAGATTCCTTGGGGTAATTTTAGACTCTAAATTAACATGGAACCCGTATGTTAATTTAATCATTAACAAATGTCAAGCTGGCCTCAACACTTTACTTGCCGTTTCACGGGTCTGGTAGGGAAGTCATCCATTCACCCAAAAACTTTTTTATAACGCATATGTTAGGAGTCATTTGGATTACGCGTCATTCCTCATTGAACCCACTTCTAAAAAGAACCTCGCAAGGTTGGACCGTATTCAATTTCAATGTTTAAGATTGATTATCGGAGCAATGCGTTCTTCCCCAATTAACGCTTTACAAGTGGAGGCTGTGGAGGCTCCTCTTCATTTCAGAAGACAGTTCTTGGCTGACAAGTTTTTATTTAAATGCTTAAGACTCTCTAATCACCCACTGAAAGACAAAATTACTGCACTCACTGCTCAGGTGAAATCACATCCATATTGGAGGAACAAATCAATCCCTCTTCTTGTTAAAAGCCTCCATACGTACTGTGCATATAAACCCCTCTTAAATAACCCCTTTTAAAAGACAGACTTCCTTTATATGCCAACTCCTTTCGTTTTCATTTGTGTAAACCAAATATTCTTTTTTCTCTTGGCATAATTAACAATCACGAAGCTCCAACAAAACTTATCCAAATTTTAAATTCGAAATATTCCAACTGGAAAATTATTTACACAGATGGTTCCAAGTCTCCCTTATCAAACCATGTGGGAGCGGCATTCCACTGCCCATCAGATCAAGTCGATAGAAAAATTAAACTTCCAAAAGAGGCTTCCGTTTTCACTGCTGAATGTATAGCCATTTTTGAATCCCTCAAATACATTGACGATGTTCACATTGGAAAATTCTTAATTCTTTCCGATTCCCTGAGTGCACTTCAAAAATTAAACTCTTCCCCTTTCCATTACCCAGAAGACGATTTCTGTGTTGGAATTCGCACTTTAATTCATAAATTAACCGACTTTGGCAAAGAAATCATCTTGGCTTGGATACCTAGTCACTGCGGTATCCCTGGAAATGAAAAGGCCGATTCATTGTCGAAAGATGCCATTATTTCGGGGGATATTTTATATAAATTTTTAAACACCGATGACATTTTCATAAAATTGAAGGAAAACATGATTTCCACATGGCAGAATCATTGGGAAGAATCTAGTCAATCAAAAGGATATAGCTTTTTCACAATTCAGCCAACGATTCCTTCAAAACCGTGGTTTTCCAGACTTTCTTTTAACAAATTCTCGACATCATCCATTTGCCGCATGCGGATAGGGCATTGCTGCCACAATGTTCACCTGACAAAAATTCATATTAAGAATTCTGCGATGTGTGAATGTCGTCTTGGTGAAGAGGATCTCAATCATATTTTTTTCAGTTGTCCTATAAATAATTCATACAAAAATTTCATCCCTCACCTAATCAGTTCGGGTATATTGCCTCCCTACAACATTGCATGCCGGTTATCTTCTGTGAACAAACGCGTGTATAAAGTCTTGGCTAATTTCCTGAATTAACAGCATCAATTTGTAACTGTAAGTTAAGTTTCATGTATTTATTTATTTATTTTATTTTTTACGCACAATAAATTGTGTCAGCATATCTTTTAATTTCCTTGTTATGTTTAATTAAAATCATGCGTATTATTATTATTATTATTTGTATAGTATTATTATATAATGTAGATAGGTTCTTGTTATTAAAACTAAATTAGTTAATATTAACCAAAAATTACACTCACAAAATTACACTCATAAAAGCATTTACTTGACACTGGCCAGAACACGAAGAGCCATTAAAAAAATAATAATAATAATTTTACTTAAATATGTTAACACTTAACTAGACTTCGCTTCGAAATAACTATCCTCCATTGGTCACCATGATACAGGCAGCTGCCTAGTATGGTGACCTAATGTATCTTCCCAAGCAAATATACTAATAATGTAACATGTAATAAATAAATAAATCATTATGTCAAATAACTCCCTTTGTCTTAGAACAAATCCTTTGAAACCGAACCTGTGACAAAAATAATATTTATGAAGCACTCAAATTTTAGAGCAAGTAAATTACGTAAAAATTACTGTGCCGTAGAGACGCAAAAATGCGCAAGATTTTTTTGTTTTCCTATGATACGTAAATAGTTCAGCTACAAAAGTACATCAGCACATATGTATACTTAATATTAAGGAATATCTAACTTTAACCTTAAGTATTCCAGAAATCATCGTAATATTTTTTTAATTCACGAGATGTTTTTTAAAAAATATATCCCAAATTTGTCGCATTAGAAAATGAAAAAAATAAACTTAACATATTTAGTACACACCTGAAGGTATTTATTAATACACACCGGAATGTTAAAAAAAAATTGCCAGCAAGCGGTGTATAAAGTTATCAGTCCCTTAATGTTATATAATAAACGTTGCATTTACACACAAACGTCCTGACTGCTCGGGAAGGCAATCTTTGCCGACGTGTTACGCAGTGACGAAATATTTTACTGAATTTTGTGGTATGGGGAAAGATGCGTTGGTATGTGATGTCAAGATATAGAAACCAAATTTAGTGATCCCTGCAATTTGAAATTTCGAATTGTTTCCGACGCTCCCATACTAGTAAAACCACTGTGCGGCGGGGAGGGGTTGCATTCGGAAATCCTATTTTTTTATTACGACCTATTTATATACGAGCCGGATCTTTTAATAATCACATTTGATGAGTATTCTTTCAACGGAAATCATGTTTATAAATTCTACTCCAAAGTTGATTGATTGATCAAACTTCAGTCGATGCACGATGAATCTGCAACTCGTTATTTAATTTATCGTAGAATTCTGAACACCAAACCAGTTTGTATGCGGTGAATTAAAACTACACTCAGAACATGAAAATGGTTTTACTTTGATTCTGGCATTAAATAAATAGTCTGCAACTAGAATTTTATAACTACACATCGAATAACAGAATGTTTTCCTTCGAAATGTGCCAGCAGATGAATCCAACTGGAATTTTAAATTCTGTCCTGGTTCAAAGTAAATCTTTACCTGGCGAATTAAAACGACACTTAGAACATGAAAACGGCTTTTCTTCGATTCTGGCAGCACATACAGTCTGCAAATAGAATATTAAAAGTGAACCTCAAATAAGAGGATGTTTTCCTTTGAAATGTGTCAACAGATGAATCCACAACTGGAAATTTACGTTCTCAACACGAACTTGATTTGAATTAAGTCTGTATAATAATAATAATAATATTTGGCTGATTTATAAAGCGCCGTTTTCATGAAAAATCATCTCAAGGGCGCTGTACATATAATAAGCATACAATAAAATAAAATGAATACGATAGGCTTACAACTAGGATTCAAACTTATAACTAGGAACCTACATTTAAGACTTATATGTAGCTAGTGACTTACAACTAAGACTTATTACTACTGACTTAAAACTGGTGACATACAAATATTTGCAACCGTGACTTAAAATTAGAGATTTACAATTAAAATAGGTATTTACATACAACAATAAATATTTTTAGTTTTGCCAGGTATCTAATATTACCAAGTGATCAACAAAACTCTACAGATATAGGTACAGACAGAGAAAGAGAGTCGAAGCAGTTTGAGGATATTATATATACATGTATACATACATAGATATTTTATTCTACACATTTTACAAATTATTTTATACCGTATTTTAATATTAATATTGTTAGCGCCAGAAGAAGAAGGAAGTTCGTACATAATATTACAATTTTATAACACGGTTGTGAAAATGATTGTAATGGGTTAACAGTTTTTAAAGGAAAGCATAGGTATCTTAAATGAATGAATGAATTTAATCGTCGATCTCAACTGCAATAAGATAATTCATCGCTCAACAACAGATTGGATAGCAATGTTTGAATGAAATAGCGAATTTATGGAAATGAGTGTTTAAATAGGTGAGTTTTAAGTTTGGATCTAAATTCTGTTGGACTGGTTATACATCTTAATTCCATAGGAAGTTTATTCCAAGCCTCAGGGCCGGATACTTCGAAAGCACGATCACCAAAGTTAGTGTTCGGATTTCGCTTAGGTTCTTTCAACCTTCCGATTGCAGATGATGTCGCTGATCTAAGAGTTGAATGTCTTAGACCAATATTTTCCGGAATGCACAGTTCAGAGATATAGGGTGGAGCCATTTCGTTGAGAGCTTTAAACACCATCCAGCATAACTTGTATTGGATCCGTTCAGGACACTTCAGCCAGTGAAGATTTCGAAGGTGTTCCGAAATGTGCGAAAACTTGGGTACCCCAGTAATAAGCCGTGCTGCGGCGTTGAACACTGATTGTAGTTTATCAGTTTGGCATTTAGGAAGTCTTGCATAAATGCCATTACAGTAATCAAGACGTGATACTATGTATGAGTTCACAAGAAGCTTAGTTGCCTCTGTTGAGAGGTTCCTACGAACTGATTTAAGTTGTCTTAGATAGAAGAAACCAGTACTGACGGTCCTATTTACCTGACTTTTTAGCGAAAGGTCTGAATCCAGATAAACACCTAGAAGTTTGACGGTTGTTTTTGCAATTACGTCGCTGCCGGAAATAGAAATTGGTGAGTAGTCTATTAAATGTTGGCGTCTTTTCGTGGCTGCCCAGAGAAACTCGGTCTTTGTGGGATTCAACTTAAGTTTGTTCGAGGACATCCAAAGACTGATCGCTTCTAGACAATCAGTTGTGCGAATTTTAAGACCGTTGATCTCATCTGGTGTGCAGTAAAAGTATACTTGCTGATCGTCAGCATAACAGTGAGATAAGAGACCAAATGACTCGATAATTTTTGCGACATCATTTGTAAAAAGAATGAAAAGAAGTGGACCCAAAACGGATCCCTGAGGTACCCCTGAAGAGAGTTTCGTGAAGTTGGACTGTTTGTTTCCAACTTTTACCGCTTGAGAGCGATTGCATAGATAAGATTTTAGCCATTTTTTTATGTTAGACTGTAAACCAAATGTTACTTCTAGTCTCTTAATAAGGAAGTTGTGGTCAATGGTGTCAAATGCGGCGCTCATATCTAAAAGCGAAAGAAGGGCTAACTTACCTGATTCTATGGCAAGAGTTATGTCTGACAGGACACGAAGTAATCCGGTTTCTGTTGAGTGGAACTTGCGATATGCGGATTGATGATCAGTAAATAATTTGTTCACGTTTAAGTGGGAAGTTATTTGGGAAGCAACAATTTTTTCAAGTAGTTTCGCTAAGAAAGGCAGATTTGACACAGGTCGGTAGTTACCCAAATTGTCGGCATCAAGCTGCGGTTTTTTAATGATTGGGGTGACTACTGCAGACTTAAGTGGTTCTGGGAAGTCACCTGTACTTAAGGACTTATTAAACACGTGAACCAGGAAGGGAGCCAACACGTCGCTACATTTCTTGAGGAGCCAAGTTGGGATAGGGTCAAGAACACATTGTTTATTAGGCGAACTTAAAATTAACCTTCCTACTTCTTCTAGCGTTGTAGGTTTAAATGATGACAGGGAACATTTGGAATTGGCTGTAAATATTGGTGGGGGGGCAGAAGATGTGGAGGCGCGTATGGATTCTATTTTTTCATAGAAAAACTTAGAAAAGGCCTGCGGAGTAATGTCTGTAGAGGTTTGCACGGTATTATTAGCAATGACAGTTTTAACGGAGTTCCAGAGACGTCGTGGATTTTTCCGCTCAGAGTCAATTTTATTGACCCAGTATTCGGATCTTTTTTCACTTAATCTCGCCCTGTACTCTGTTTGAGCATTAATCCACTCGTCTCGTGGAGTAACGTCAGGGTTTTTTCGGTATGACCTCTCTAGTTTCCGCATAAGCCTCTTTTGACTCCGACACTCTTCATCGAACCAGCCATCAGATTTTCGAATTTTACGTATTTTCGAGGTGGTTGGAGCATATTTATTCAGTAAACCTGATAAGATTTTGTTATACTCCTCGATGAGTTCTGTCGGTGTCTTAATTCCCCAGTTACTTTCTACGCATAAAGTAGAATTTTTAAGTTCATCAAAGAAATTGTCGAAATCGAATTTACGCCATTCCCTCGATTCTATTGTCCTATATGGAACTTTAGGAGGGTTGAAATCGATTTCAGTGCGGACAAGACGATGATCCGACAAACCTATATCATTAACTTTGGCTATTAGTGGTGTGCCCTTACACCTGGATATAAAAATGTCTAATATTCCATATGCTTCGAATTAAAAGTAAACTCAGAACATGATATTGGCTTTTCTTTGATTCTGGCAGTGCATACAGGATACAGAGTCTGCAACTAGAATTTTATAAATGAACTTCGAATAAGATAATGTTTTCCTTTGAATTGTGTCAGCAGATGAATCCTCAAATGGAATTTTACATTCTGAAAACTGATTTAACCCTTCGAATAATAAGAAAAAATATCTATAAACTTTTGCCTGTCAATGTTTGCGCACAAAATTTCCGGTTCTTCATGCATTTTAAATGTTTTTTTTTAATTGTTTTTTTTATCCTTTTGCAAAAAATAAAATGTTCTAAAATCTAGATATAGCTATTTTTCCGACGTGCCAATTAGAACATTATTGTTTCTAACTATTAAAATTTTGATATTCTAAATGTGGATTGGCTCAAAAGTACACGCCTGCGAATATTCGAATTAAAGTACCTAAAATAGAATAAACTTATAATTTTAAATACAGATTCCTTTTCTTTAAAAAAATGTAATAAAACGATGTCTTAACTTTTTATCGCAATCACAAATTTATTTTAAATTAAATGTGTGGGACATAATTTCACAATTTTATTTTAAAATTGCGTCTCCTGTGATTAGAAGGTTAAATTAAAACTATATTTGGCGAATTAAAACTTCACTCAGAATATGAAAATGGTTTCTCTTTGATTCTGGCAGCACATACATAGTCTGCAACTAGAATTTTATAACTGCACTTCGAATCAAGGGGGTAACTAGACCTACGACCATGCATCAACTGAGGAGATGACTCCCAAGGCAGCGGTTGCATAACCCGCCCGCGCCTCCCCCGTCGCCATGAGCGGGCCTGAAGTCCAACCGTTGCGGACCGGTGCCCTTCCGCCCTGCCTCCGGTGACCCGATGCTCATTTTTATCCCTAGGGTCTTCAGGTCTTTCCCTCTTTAATTCCAACACTTTCTTCGAGGGCGTACCGGGAAACCGGCTTAGGGGCGCGGACACCGAGTCCCGCTTGCGACTGGACTGATGGCTCCGCTCATTCTCGGTGGGACTGCCGGACGACTGCAACTCAGTTTCTTTCGTTAAGTCGTACAATCTCATCGTAATATGTATTTTTTTCAGGTAACTTTTCCTTTTTTCTATTAATAAACTTTGTTTTCAGCTATATCCAGTGGCGGAGATGAGACGAGATACTGTGAAATAAATAACTAACACCATGTACGCACTCGCATACTGCCTGCTAACAATATATGCCCGGACATTGGAGGTCTAGAGTCATTTTAATAAAAAAAATAGCTTCTTTATAACTAAAAATTAGAGCCCTGACGTGTACGGTGAAGGAGGAAACCATCTGTTTCCTTAGAACGTCGTTGGAATGTTGAAAAGTTCGAATAAAATAATGGTCTCTTTCGAAATGTATCAGCAGATGAATACACAACTGAAATTAATTCGTTAATACATTCAGAACACAATTCTGGTTTTAATTGGACAGGCAAAGCTTCCTAATTGTAATTTGTAATTTTGTATCTATAATAAATAAATAAATAAATAAATAAATTAAGAGAGAATCTGTTTGCGAGTTATCAGCTTTAATTAGTACTGCTCTCATAATATGCGTACGGTTTTCCTACGAATTGCGAAATTTGCAGCTTAAAAAAAAAATTATTGATATTATTTAAAAATAATTAAAAAAAAGTGTTGGATTCGTAAACGAAAGTATCGTTGAACATTTTTGAATAAAGATTTGAAATGGTTTAAATTTTTCCAAGTTAATATTATTATTTATTGTGAAAATTGATAATCTTTTCCATATTTTAATCGTGGAATCCCAGTGCACCTTTTCCCATACATTAAGTCTTTTGATTGGTTTTTGTGTTTTCTTCTTCGGAGTTGTTAGATGTCGCTTTCTTTGTGTTTTCTTCTTCGGAGTTGTTAGATGTCGCTTTCTTTGTGTTTTCTTCTTCGGAGTTGTTAGATGTCGCTTTCTTTGTGTTTTCTTTGCTTGTTTATTTTTTTGGATTTAATAAGATTCGATCGTTGGTCCTCTGAAGAATGAAGATGAAGGATGAAGATGAATTGGATGAAGGCGATACCCAGAACAGGAGAAAATACAACCTGAGAACGAGAAGAGCCGACCCCAACAGCCTACCTAGGCAATGAGTTGGGACAGCGCAAGGAAGAAGAAGAAGATCGTTGGTCCTCTGAATGTCTTGCCGCTAAGATTCATTGGGCGCTTTATACCATTGGAACCGAGTACCCGTGCCATAAATAAATATTATATTGCTATCTCATTCTCTCGAAGACTATATCCTATAGATGTACGTATTTGTCTTTTTTTAGTGGCGCTCGTTTCATCGAGTTTCAATTCGCAACGGTGCGTTACCTGTATATGAGGGAATATACATACTACCCAGTCCTGCATCCATCACTGTTTTTAATAGGAATGCTCGATTTTAATACCCTAGAAGCCCGCCGAAAAATATTTTTAGGCAAACATTTTTCAAGTTAATATCGGCTATCATACTAAATCCGCCAATATTGAAAGAGATCGACTTATATGTCCCTAATGCGTATACTCGTGGGAGATCCCACGCACTTTTTTATGCTCCGAAAGCGTGAACTTCTGCCTATCAGAATGCACCATTAAGCAGGGCGTATCAACTGCTTAACGACTCAGCATTGAGCATCGACATCTTCAATGTCACCTACAGAGAATTCAATAACTCTCTTTTGACATACGCCACAACATAGTTAAACTGCCCCCACGCTAACTGTTTTATGGAGAACCTGAATAAAATAAATAAATAACGACGTTTTTAGTTCGAAAATGCAAAAATTAGGAGAGCACAAAATGTTAAGATCAACAAACAAAAATCGATTAAACCTGTTGTCTGGGTAAACTTTTCAGAGTTTTCTGCGCATTCCTTTTGAACAGCCTCCATTCCAGGGACACTCTCCATTTCTGTAAAAGGAATTCCTCCTTCATCTTCTTGTCGGGGTTCTGGTTCTGCCTTGATGGGAATAGTCTCTACTTCATCTTCTTGTCGGGGTTCTGGTTCTGCCTTGATGGGAATAGTCTCTACTTTGACGCCACCTGGAAAATCAAAACAACAATACATCTTCTCTACATCTCTACATATTATAAAATAAAGTCCTCCACGTCGTCTCTCTGTCTGACTGTCTGTTCGCGATAACTCAAAAAATACAGAACGGATTTTCATGCGGTTTTCACCAATAGATAGAGTGATTTGTAAGGAAGGTATATAATTTGTCAAGGATTTGAGTAAATTGGTTGAAACATAACGATAAATATTATCGAAGGAAGCAAATACTTTGTGGTGTGACATTATATATTAAATTAAAAAACACACTTTGTAAAGCACCACTTTTTATTAGAATTGATATTTAACAGCCAACCAGGTTTCGCTCATCTCGAGCTTCATCAGGGCTTATCGAGATGAGCGAAACCTGGTTGGCTGTTAAATATCAATTCTAATAAAAAGTGGTGCTTTACAAAGTGTGTTTTTTAATTAAATATATAACGATAAATGTTAGAAGTGTCGGAAAAAGTGAAGCCGCCTGGGAACTTTCATCGAAAACATTGCCTAATCCCTTTGAGATATAACAAAACAATGCATGGTGGGATATTCCTCTTTTATAAATTTACAAAAAAAATCCGCAATGACATAAATCTATCTTTTACGAATAGCTTACTATCTTCTCTTCTCTACATCTCTACATATTATAAATTAAAATTCTGCGCGTCGTCTGTCTGTTCGCGATAACTAATAAAACTGCTGAACGGATTTTCATGTAGTTTTCACGAATAGATAGAGTGGTTTGTAAGGAAGGTTTAAATGCATAATTTGTCAAGGATTTGAGTAAATTGGTTGAAACATAACGATAATTGTTAGAAGTGTCGGAAAAAGTCGAACCACCTGGGAGCTTTCATCGAAAACACTGCCTAATCCCTTTGAGATATAGGTAAGAAAACAATTAATGGTGGGATATTCATCTTTTGTAGATTTACAAAAAAGGCTGTGATGGCATATATCTGTAGTGAACGTATGTCTTGCAGTATGAAAGAGACATGCGTGTATGAGTGAGACAGCATGCGGAACGTATAAAAGGCGTGAATGTTGTCCGTTCGTTCTCTCTTTGCATTTAGGCTTCCTACGAAGCACCTCTGTACGACCTCGGAATAAACAGTAATAGTCTACAATCAAGAGAAATCTGGATCCACCACAAGGAGTCCAGAAGTAATATATATATAACCGGCTACGGTCATTACATTTGGCGCAGCCGATAAAGGACTAATTTGGGCAGCAGCAATCACATTTGGCAGCCTATAACGGATTTACGCAGCAGCCAAAATCATTTGGCAACATCCCGAGATTAAGGCTACAGTGGTCAACAGGTGATCGGGCAGGAAACGGGCCAGATCACGACTCTACATCATTGCGGAGCAGGAAGAGCAAGAGCAGCAGAATCGGCATCCGAGGAACATCAAGGCGCTGGATAGGGTCATTCAGTGCCGAGAACCTGGAGGAGTATTCTCGTAAGGCGGGGATACGGAAGTCCGGATCTTCAAGAGAAGAGCTGGACAGGTGCAGACCTCACGGAAGGCGCATTAGAAGGACGACCAGGGTTCAGGAGCCAGGAGACGGTCCGCGGAAGGGCGAGATCGGAGCAGCATCAAGTCAACAGAGTCGTGAGTTGAGTGCTGTTTGTTAATTTTCTGTTTTTCTATTGATTGCATCTGTGTGAAGATGGAAGGGGGGGAACTGATCAGGTTTTGTCATTTGAGGGACAAACTGGAGACATTCGTGTTGCAATACGAACAGTTCATCCTTGTCAATGATGACAAAATTAAATTCGGTTGAGAAAAAGAGAGCGGTTTTAATATCCCATTTACACACAGAGACAATAGATTTATTGATTGATTTGTGTTTTCCTAAAAAAATTACAGATTTTACGGTCGAAAATTTATTGTTATTATTAGAGAATCATGTAGGTATCAAAAGAAATGTGTTCAAGGAGCGCGAATTTTTTTTTTGCTGCGAGACAGAAAGAGACAGAATCTGTGAACGACTTCATAGCACGTTTACGAAATCTTGTTAGATTTTGCAAATTCGAAGACAGACTTGAAAATAATTTAAAAGATGTTTTTATCACCGGTCTTCGAGTTGGTCGTATTAAGGAGAAATTATTCATCGAGGCTGAAAGTTTTTCATTAAAAAGGGTAATAGAATGTGCTATTGCCATGGATTCGTTCGAGGTAATTAATAAGCAAATTAAAACGGAAAGTGTAGATATTGTTTTTAAAAATAGACTGAACAATCTGTCACAAAAACAAAATTCGGCGGGTAAACATTTTTCTAGACCTACAAATAAGAATGTTACATTTAGGAACCAAACTAGATGTAAACATTGCGGCAGTTATCATGAGTCGATAAACTGTAAATTTAACGAAGTAATTTGTTTTAAGTGTAAAGGCAAAGGTCACATTAGTAAAATATGTCGCGGGTTTAGTAAAAAGGTTATTTCTTCTGTGTTTGTGAATACGCAGGGAAGTAAGAAGAAGTTAGTGGTACAGGCTGTGAACTGTGACCCAATTATGTGCAAAATCCTACTGAACAATGTGATTTTTAACGGATTCTTGGATACAGGATCGGCAGTTTCGATATTAACAGATCTAGATTATGTTAAACACTTCAAACATTTGGATTTAAAACCAAAGGATTTAACCTTGATGGGTTACGCTAATTGTAAGTTGAATTTATTGGGTTGTATTTCATTATTAGTTGATTATAACGGTTATAGAGAAATGTTAGAATTTTGTGTAGTTAAAAATGGATCAACTACGGTTCTAGGTCGTGACTTTATAAATAAATTTAATATTGGATTCACGGGGTTACAATCAATTTCATCCCAGGAGGGTAGTGAAATTTTTTCTCACAATGTATTGGAGAATGATATAAGTGACTTAGATAAAAGTGAATTACAATCAATTTCATCCCAGGAGGGTAGTGAAATTTTTTCTCACAGTGTATTTGAGAATGATAGAAGTGATTTACAATCAATTTCATCCCAGGAGGGTAGTGGAATTTTTTCTCACAGTGTATTTGAGAATGGTAGTAGTAAAGTGAATAAAAAAAATTTGAAAATTCCAGGAGGTTTTTTCGGAGAAAGTGGGTAGTTTTTATAAAAGTAAAGTGCAATTAAAATTAAATGGGAATGCGGAACCAAAATTCTGCAATCCGAGAAACATAACTATTGAATTTGGAAGGAAATTAAGGTCAAATTTAAACAATTTTGTACCGAGAGGGGGGAGAGATAAGTGTCAGGAAAATCAGAAATATTATTACAAGAGAAATAATAAACAATCTAAGGGATTTTCAGTTGATCAAAATGTAATGGTAATGGATTTTAAGAATCAAAATAAGGATAAATTGGTACCAGGGAAGGTATACAAACAATTAGGTAAAAAAGTTTATTTAATTGAGGTAAATTTGTATGGTAAAATTATGTACTGGAAAAGACATTTTGATCAGTTGTCAAAGCTATGTGTAGCTAGGGATAATGACCATGATAAGTATATCGCGTCTGAGACAAGGAGACGATCGTATAATAACTACGATGTCTCCAGCTTTGTGCCGGATGACATGGGTACTTCTCCTTCTCCTTCCAGCTCCAGTGATCCAGTGGCTTCCACGTCGGGAAATGGGAAGGAACAACTACGACCACGGACACACAGATGAGTCAATGAAGACAGGACTCAGCTCTTGACTCAACATGAGACAAATGAATTACTTACATTGTAAATATTGGAATATTGTATGTATTGTAAATAATTATCAGCATCATGTTGTGTAACTGTCTTCAGATTTAAGTGTGGAGGGATGTAGTGAACGTATGTCTTGCAGTATGAAATAGACATGCGTGTATGAGTGAGACAGCATGCGGAACGTATAAAAGGCATGAATGTTGTCCGTTGGTCCTCTCTTTGCATTTAGGCTTCCTTCGAAGCACCTCTGTACGAACTCGGAATAAACAGTAATAGTCTACCCACGTATTATTATTGCAATCCCACTGAGATCGCCATCAAGAGAAATCTGGATCCACCACAAGGAGTCCAGAAGTAATGTATATAACCGGCCACGGTCATTACAATATCTATCTTTAACGGATAGCTTACTATACCTAGAAAAATATTGTGTACAAGTACCTAGAAATTACTATCATAAATATTATAATAATAAGTATTTTAGTATCAAGTATTTAGTATCAAGTAATAATTAGTATTTTAGTATTAAGTATTACACTTTTAAGTAATTACTATGTAAAACTTGAAAGCATACAGTATTAATTAAATAGGAAAAATGAGAGATTTCTTACGATCAAACTGATCAATCAGTTTTGTGAGATTTGTAAGATAAAATATTGTAAAATTCAAAACCGAATAAACATATTAAAAAAAATGGTCACTTACAATGTGGTAATTGGAAAGTTATTTAGACAGATACGGTATTAATCCTTATCTACTTAAATACGTAAGTTACCTCAAGCATTTCATGCACATTATTACAATCTTTCACACCATCTCTACGTATTATAAATTAAAGTCCTCTGCGGCGTCTGTCAGTCCGTCTCTTCGCGATAAACTCAAAGATGGCGGTGGTTATAAAGGTTGGATAACCATCCAGTAGATGGCGTTGTATTTAGTTAGTCAGAACAACGCGTGGCCGGTTCAGCTAGTACATTTATAAGCCGAGACGAACAGCGTTTTGCATTAATAATTACGGTCGTCCCTCTTCGAGAGAGAGAGTTAGCATAAGAAGAATATTTTTTCACAAAAAAACAATTAAATTAACATATATTGTAATATAGGAATTTAAGGTAATACGAATTTTGTGTAGGTAGAACTTATACCTTTTGTCATCCGACCGCTGTCTTCTCAGAGCAAGTAGAACTCCATCGCAGGATAGTGGAGATAAGGGTTTAGAGGTCATGCATATAAAAGACGCAAATTTTACTAGTGAAAATTAATGTTGACTTTATTGCAGTTTGCAAGGGAAAATTGAACAAAGGAAATTGTAAATAAAACATAAATACCTTGAGCAATTATTAACTGATGTAGAAAGAGAGAGTCAACCAATTACGATTAATTTTAATACCGCACACGTCCCGTCGCCGTGACAGTCGTGACATTCCTCCAAAAGACGACAGCAATCCCCAAGACACCGTCCAGCACGTCATCCAACGGCGCGCAGAAAATCTCGCCGGCCAAAGCAGAGCAAAGCCGTTTCCTTCCAAGGGATTACACCCAACAACCAGGCACAGCAGATATAGCCCCCATCAGGCGGTAGGTAGAAACTCTCGCCGGCCAAAGCAGAGCAGAGCCGTTTCCTTCAAAGGGATTACTCCCAACAACCAGGCACAGCGGATATACACCCATCAGGCGGTGTGTAGAAACTCACGCCGGCCAAAGCAGAGCAAAACCGTTTCAATACATCCCCCGTTGATTACAGAATCAAATTCACTTCCGCACGCGGTTCAAACAATCGCTCGGCATCCGGCGAGAAATAAAATAAAATAAACAGGCTTCTATGCCATCTGAGTCGTCACACGCTCACAGAGAGAAACAATAAATTCATTCTAGGCTACATCGCACTAGAATTCTTGATCACCAAAAACTCTCCTCCCAAAATCTCCCCTCGCCTCGAAAAATTACGTGATGTCTTCCGCCATCTTTCCTAGAATGACGTTTCCGTCGCCGTGCTAGTTTGGCCAACCAACAAAGTTAAAAAAAAAGAAAAAATAAATAAAGAATAGACAATAAACAGTACCTATTTTGAGCAGTACTTGCTCACGAAATAGATATGTTACATTTCCCCGCAACCCCCGAAAATTTTACGCCGCGAAGTGAAGTAAAATTATTAGGACACCGCCCAACAAGACTCTCTCTTTCCATATCTGTTAAAGAAAATAACACATCACAGTATCAGAAAAACAATAACATAAGACATACTAAAGAAGCAAATTAAAAAAACAAAAACCCATTCACAGAACGGTATACAAAAGAAAAAACTTTGAAAATGAGGTAATACCTCCACTTTTACAAGCTCGCTTGTAAGATTACCAACACGTTACTCACATGACGAGAGACAATCTCTCAAGAAAACACTAGTGAGTATGGAGAACTCAAGCTCCCACTTTCCTTTATAGAAAAAAGCAACACTTAGTTATTATTAACATATAATTAACTCTCTCTTTCTCTATCCTTATATTCTAAACAAAAATGATATATGGAAAAAGTAACGTCATACAAATTATACTTAATGCGTCTTAAATTATCGACTAAAACTAGTCCAAGGTATAAACAAATATACAGAATTAACTCGTTCAATTTAAAATTGATGTCTAGGAGGTCAGATCAAGTATAATACAATTATTACTTGTCCATCGTATAACAAGTTTTATAAAAAAACTGTCAATTACAAAGTGGTCAGAGTAGGGTTTATATGTAAAGACATACCTATCTGTCAAACGGTTTTAGATCAGGTTTTACAGTACCAAGGCACTACCTATCTATAAAAGAGGTTAGATTAGGGTTTACATATTTTAAATACCTATCCATCAAAATTATGAAAAAATTCATTAGGAACACAGAAGCAAAACAGGATCTAGAATGTTAGGCTTAGAGCTTAGGGATTACAATTAAACAAAACACCTAGCTATTATAAAAGTGAACCTCAAAAAGTACTCTTGATTTTATACAAAAATACAAGATGTAACTAATATAAACCAACCTCAGAGGACGTTGCTTGTGCAAGAAAAGACTGAAGATAAACCCAGGTGGCATTCCTTCAAAAAATAACACTTAATACATCAAGTAAGTGAAAAGTCATAAATTTCTTGAACAAACAATGATATTTTGGTGATCGAATATACTTATTAGATAATCGACACTAGATAAGGTGTGATCGAACAATATCCAAATGAACGACACTAGTAGACAAAATTAAGAGTACAACACTGGTTTAAGCAGTGAGAGACCTATATATGTAAATGCTTAATGTTAACTTAAAACTAAAAGACAAAATACACTTTCCTGTATTAGAGGTAAGGTGATAAACTTCAAATATTAGTTACTTTAATGGGTAGGTATGCCAGAGCAGTACCACCTTTGTTTGTGACAAGAAAAAAAAATTCTCAACAAATATTCTTAACAAACTTAACTAACTGACTTTAAGGAAAGTTATACCAGACTTAATCTATTTAACATAGCTATGGTATATTTATGAAAAAATTAACTTAATCACTAATTGTTGAAATATTAACAATCTGTACACAAGAAAGTCGCTCAAATCTCTCATAAACAGAAGTTTTGAATCATTCTTTCCAAGTCCTTGGAAAATCATTATTCGGGAGAAAATTCCAACGAACTTGAGAAGAAGGATTCAGACTTAAACACTAAAATAGTACAACATAACCTATTATTTTACGGACGCATCAGTGTGTAAGTATAACTGTAGCCTATAAGGAAGGCGAAACAACTCGTTACGTACAAAAAATTAATTAGATTTAAATTTTAAAAAAATCTCATCAAAGACTAAGCCAATTACCAAATATGACTTAAACAAAATATTGGGCGCCACTGATCACACGGATCAGAGGAAACGACATTTATTGTAAACGACGTCTCCTATAGAAAAAAAAAATTCCGAAGAATTTAAAGAAAATAATTTTAAAAAGAAATAATGAGGTAGCAAGATTGAGGAAATTTCGTGAAAATTCTAGACATAACCTCTTGAGGGTACCAAACCTCAAAAGCAAGTGACTAGAAAAACCACTGACGAAACAAATGGAACAGCATGCAGGGTTGGTAGCCCCGCATACTATTACGTTGGTTTCATCTATATATAAAGAGTAAGAAATATTTAATCAATGCGAACAATATCCTTTACATGAAAATTTCCTACAATTCTACCGTTCATATCAGCTAGAGTATAGACCAAATTAGAGACTTTACCTTTAATAACATTGCGAACGAATCTAGGGGCCAATTTGTGAGAGAAATAATTCGGTCCACTGGATTGAACGAAATTCCTCCTCCAGATTACGTCGCCTACTTCATAATTAACCGTCTTACGGCGTAAATTGTAGTGTTGGGCATTTTTTCTTAAAAGCTTGTAACAAAGCATTTGAAACTTGTTCATAAATTGGAACTAAGTCCTCCAACTTCTTAGCGAATTCGTCCCTAGATTGTTGCAACGTGGTGTCTACGACGCCAGAAGATATGTTATTTTTATGAAAGTTTCCGTCAATAATTTGTTCCCTACCGTGCATTAGGAAGAAGGGCGTGAAGCCGGTTGCAAAATTAACCGTGTTATTGAGAGCTGATTGAATTTGAGGCAGAAATCTGGACCAATTACGCTGGTCAGATTCGGTTAAAATAGACAAAGCAGTTCCAATGGTTTGGTTATAGCGTTCGACCACATTATTTTGGGGAGTATAATAAGCATTATAAAAAGGCGGAGGTACGTCATACTCTGCTAACAATTGTTTAAAGTCTTTTGAAATAAATTGTTTCCCGTTGTCGCAGACGCACGTTTGCGGCACCCCGTGTACAAGGAATATGTATTGTTCAATGTTTTTAACAATGCTTTTAGTAGTTGCATTTCTAAGCGGAAAAATCCAGGTATATTTAGAAAATACATCAACGACTGTTAGAATATACATAAATCCTGCATAACTACGCGGAAGAGGACCGACAAGGTCAATAGACAGCATTTGCATAGGTCTTGTAACTATTTTCGGGTTCGTAGAAATGCCAGCCGGCGCAGCAGTGTTAATTTTATGTGCCTTACACGTTTTACATCTATTGACAAAATTTTTGACATCATTATACATCCCTGGCCAAAAATAATGAAGTTGAACCTTCTTATATGTTCTAAAAACTCCTGGATGACAAGAAATAACCGACTCATGTTCTTTAGATAGAACAGCGTTACGGTCCTCAAAAGGAACAACAAGCTTCCAAGCTGTGTCCTCCTGCAGAGCGAAACGAGATTTAGTGTGACGAAATAATTTATTTTCCTTAATTTGAAAATTATTAAAACGTTGTGGATTTGATTTACAATTAGAAAATAAGGTATTATACCAAGTATCTGTACTCGTGGGAATGGAATCAATGGCCGAAATTAAAGAAACGTCTTTACGTGAAAGAACGTCCGGAACCGTATTTAATTTACCTTTCCTGTGAATAACGTCAAAAGAGTACTGTGACAAACGAGTAGACCAGCGAGCCAGTCTACCTGTCGGGTTAGATAGTGAGACTAACCATTGTAGACTAGAATGGTCCGTTACCACAGTGAAGTGAGCACCTTCTATGTAGGGCCTAAAATGGTTGACTGAATCTAACACCGCTAGGAGTTCGCGCTCCGTCACGCCGTAGTTTCGTTCATGCACATTAAGACACCTAGAGAAATAAGATACAGGGTGCTCCTCTCCTTCAAAAATTTGTGTAAGTACACCTCCGATCCCAACGTTGCTCGCGTCACAGTGAATCGTGAAAGGAAGCGAAAAATCCGGACAATTAATAAC
Source organism: Limnephilus rhombicus (assembly GCA_929108145.2). NCBI lineage: Eukaryota > Metazoa > Arthropoda > Insecta > Trichoptera > Limnephilidae > Limnephilus > Limnephilus rhombicus. The sequence continues at coordinate 10,428,356 of OV815290.1, read as the reverse complement.
AGGGGCAGAAGTCAACGCCTTCTTTAATTTCTTAAAAGACATCTCCGCTTCAGGAGACCAAGAAAAATTACTAATTCCCTTCCTTGAACCAGTGAGTTTTGTTAAGGGAGCAGCAATGGTTGAAAAATCCTTTATAAAACGCCTATAATACCCGCACAGGCCAATGAAAGCTTTTACCTGTTTAGAATTCTTTGGAATGGGGTAAGTACGAATGCATTCCAACTTAACTGGGTCTGTGCGAAGTCCTTTTGCATCCACAACGTAACCGAGATACTTCAATTCATCCTTGCAAAACTCACACTTTTTCAAATTGACAGTTAAGCCTGCTTCTTTCAGACGTAAGAAAACCCTATTTAATTGCTCTAAATGTGAATCGATATCTTCTGAAATTATAATTAGGTCATCCAAATAGCAAAAAACGTTTTCGTCGAACTCTGGACCAAAAAGTGCATCTACCAGACGCTGAAGTTCACTAGGAGCGTTTTTTAACCCAAACGGCATCCTAACGAATTCAAACAAGCCATGTCCAGGTACTACAAAAGCCGTTTTGCAGCAAGAATCCTTATGTAAAGGGATTTGCCAGAAACTTTTCGATAAGTCAATAGAAGATATGAAGCGTGCACCACGTAGCTTGTCTAAAATACGCGAAATATACGGCAAGGGGTACGAATCTCTTGTCGTGACGCTGTTAAGCTTCCTGGAGTCCAAGCAGAACCTTGCAGAACCATCCTTCTTAGGCACGATTAAAACCGGATTCGACCAAGCCGAACGCGAACGGCGAACAACACCTAAATCTAACATTTCCTTAAGTTGAGATTCAAGTTGTTGCTGACGTGTTTGAGACAAAGGGTAATACCGTTGCTTAATGGGATCTCCCGTCGTGTTAATTTTGTGCTGAACTAAATGAGTACGACCCAATCCACATTTTTCAAAAGAAATAGACTTAAATTTATCTATAACATTAATTAATCTATGATTGTCTTGAGGGGACAGTAGGGAAGCTGACGTGATCTTGCGAATTTCACTTATAGTATCTTCAACATCACGTCCACTGTTGGCCTTTGAAAACAATTGAGGAGCGATGTCAAATTGTTTCCAAAAGTCGACTCCCAAAACAATCACAGGTGAAAGAGACGGAATAACAAAAAAGGTAACATATTTCTTAAAATTATTATAAGTAACTAGTACTCGCATAGTACCAATTACATCTTGACGTACACCATCAGCGGTGGTAACGTACGAATCTAACTTATCTAAATTAAACCCTAAACTAATAAAGAAGTTGTAAAGAGAACCGCCAAAACAACTGACAGTCGCACCACTGTCCAAAAGACCTGAAAAGACAAGATTTTGAATCGAAATATTCGCATGGGGTCTTATATCTTGTCCAGAACTAGCCATGTCACGCCTGAAGAACCGGTTACTGGAGCTATAAACTAAGGGTGATGATCTCCTGGCATCCTTGCTAGCAGGACGCAGAGGATCACACTCTAGTTTTTTGGGTTTGTGCGAGCGGGGTCATCTCGGCGTTTGTTAGAATTCTTCTGAGAATCAAACTTCCATTTTCTACAAAAAGGTTTTGTATGACCTTGCGCCTTACAATAAAAACAATTTAAAGTTTTTCTACTATTCGAAGAAGAAGAATGTGTAGGAGAAGAGGATGTTGCTTGAGGAGAAGTAAAATGCGGTGAGGGTTTATCTACGGAGTGCTTTTCAAATCTCCTACACACATTTACCAAAGAAGATAAGTCCTTTTCTGCAAAATATGCGATAGCCAATGCGTATTTAGGTAACAGACTATCAGAAACTAGGTCTACCAACTGTTCCTCCGTAAGTTGAACGTCTAATCTGAGATTAGCTGACTTAATTTCATCAACGTAATCCACAACACTTTGATTAAATTTCTGTTTCATCGCGAATAAAGCTTTTAGGGCCTCTGTTTGATTAATACAACGGTCAAAACGTGCTATGAGGAGATTTCTCAAGTCAGGCCAAGATAAAGAATCTTTATAAATAGTCCTATACCAAGAGAGAGCTTTCCCCTCCAAAAGATCAGCAAAGGACGTCACAACCGATGACAGTTCTATATGACGGCATCTAGATAATTCCTCCACACGTTGTATAAAATCCCTAACATCAGAAGAACCAGAAAATTTAATACCCCAAGAATGTACGGATGTATTTGTATTTATCGATTGATAATAATTATTGACTATATTTGTAGTCTGACTCGCATTATCACTATTGCCATCATTTTGTTGTGGAGAATCACTACTGGATTGTTTTAAACTCTTATTATATATACGAGCCTGTTCCCGCATAGCTGATAACGTGGGCTCTGGAGTGATATTCACTTCTGATAACATCTGTATCATCTCCTCCTTAGTAGCACCGTTAATATTAGAAATCGCCATTTTGTTTTGTTTTTTTTTTTTTTTTTTAAATTTGAGAAAAAAAACAATAATAATATATTTTCATAAAAATAGAAAATATTAATTTAAAAATATTTAAAATTATTTAATTTAAAAAAAAAATAATATACTTTGTAGTTTGAAATACCGGACACCGTGTAAAGCCGAGAATAAATCGAACCGATGAATCGAAAACAATTAAATATATTGTACGTTGGGAGTATGTTGCCTAAAAAAATAATAATACTTTGCTTTGAGTATTTACCATGTATGTTGACAAACACGTCAATTTGGCAGGTGACAGTTGACATTTGAAATTCACGTATTGCCAGTAAAGAGAAAATATTTACCCCACAAATCTGTCACTGCCAACAATGTACTTTTAAATTGTCAAAAAAAAAAAAAAACATTATTATGAATTTTAATTGTGTGGCAACACATAAACTAAACAGAAACGTCAAACAAGTATAAATGTGTATTAGGAAAACATTTAACCTAAAAAAACTACACACACTGATGCGTTCTATATAAAATACATCGTAAAATACAGATAACCTACAAATTATCAAGACCATTATTACAGATATATGCATGAACTGAAAATCCCATCCGAGCACCAGTTATTAAACTTTAAAAAAAATCTCTTTTGTTGGGCCGCCAAATGTAATATAGGAATTTAAGGTAATACGAATTTTGTGTAGGTAGAACCTATACCTTTTCATCCGACCGCTGTCTTCCCAGAGCAAGTAGAACTCCATCGCAGGATAGTGGAGATAAGGGTTTAGAGGTCATGCATATAAAAGACGCAAATTTTACTAGTGAAAATTAATGTTGACTTTATTGCAGTTTGCAAGGGAAAATTGAACAAAGGAAATTGTAAATAAAACATAAATACCTTGAGCAATTATTAACTGATGTAGAAAGAGAGAGTCAACCAATTACGATTAATTTTAATACCGCACACGTCCCGTCGCCGTGACAGTCGTGAAATTCCTCCAAAAGACGACAGCAATCCCCAAGACACCGTCCAGCACGTCATCCAACGGCGCGCAGAAAATCTCGCCGGCCAAAGCAGAGCAAAGCCGTTTCCTTCCAAGGGATTACACCCAACAACCAGGCACAGCAGATATAGCCCCCATCAGGCGGTAGGTAGAAACTCTCGCCGGCCAAAGCAGAGCAGAGCCGTTTCCTTCAAAGGGATTACTCCCAACAACCAGGCACAGCGGATATACACCCATCAGGCGGTGTGTAGAAACTCACGCCGGCCAAAGCAGAGCAAAACCGTTTCAATACATCCCCCGTTGATTACAGAATCAAATTCACTTCCGCACGCGGTTCAAACAATCGCTCGGCATCCGGCGAGAAATAAAATAAAATAAACAGGCTTCTATGCCATCTGAGTCGTCACACGCTCACAGAGAGAAACAATAAATTCATTCTAGGCTACATCGCACTAGAATTCTTGATCACCAAAAACTCTCCTCCCAAAATCTCCCCTCGCCTCGAAAAATTACGTGATGTCTTCCGCCATCTTTCCTCGAATGACGTTTCCGTCGCCGTGCTAGTTTGGCCAACCAACAAAGTTAAAAAAAAAAGAAAAAATAAATAAAGCATAGACAATAAACAGTACCTATTTTGAGCAGTACTTGCTCACGAAATAGATATGTTACAATATTTACTATTAAATATAACATTTATGTACCACACAGAAGCGGCAATAAGGAACTCCAGTGAAAAATATTATGGCTTAAAAAATATGTTCATATATCATAGAACAATAAAATAAACAATCAAAAAACACGCCGTCAAGTTGGCATTATTGAAATGTTTAGTGGTGACGTCACTGTTCGTCATGTCGTGACATCACCGTAAAGCCATTGTATGGGAATGTATGTATGACACAGGCCATCGTATTCATTTATTCGTTTATTTACATACTGTTTATAGAGATTTAGTTGTTGTGTTTATTGAAACATTATTTGGGCCTCAATAATGTTTAAAAAATAAAGGTATCTCTTGTTAGTTTATCTCTATTATTGAAAATATTCAAAAACTACTGCACAAAAGAAATAGTAATGCTACTCTAGGGAGAATACTTCGAACAACGAAATTCAAAATGGCGGCAGTTGATCAGCTGATTGCCCAATTTTATAGTAACTTTTGATGACGTCACACGATTCACCATACATACGGTGGATTTTGGGGATCTTGAAAAATTAAAATGCAATTATTTAAGTTAGTAGGTCAATATTCATTTAAAAAATTAAAAAATGGACTGGAGTTCTCTATTTGAATAACAGGCTTAAAAGTAAATATAAGAAATATAAACCACAATTAATGTCCGCATCAGGAACCGCTGCTCCAAAGGAAAAAAAATAATCTTGAACTAATAGTCAAAACCGAGTTTTGTTGTTTATAGCCAAACTAAAAATCTATTTGTTCATGTGAAGCGGATACTTTGTGATGTGACATTATTAATTTAATTATTAGTAGAGTAATTTATTTATTAGTAGAGTGTTATACTGCCCTGATGAAGCTACGGTTGTAGCGAAACCCGGTCGGCATAAAGTATAAAAATAAAAGTGGTGTTTACAAAGTTATTGTTTTATTTTAAATTAAAAATCTATTCTCGTATCAGTCATGTATAATATAAGTAAAGGAAATATATTCCCTTTTAATTTTAATCCTATACTCTCAATTTGTCACTTGTTTTATTGTTCTACGAGTATTATTCGATTGCAAAATATCAGTTTTCGTTAGAAGAAACCATTCATAGGAAAGTGATATATATCAAGATAAATGTCGTTTCTTTGTTAGAAAAACTTCGCAACACAAGTGTTTTATTTATAAATTAACAGAAAGGAATTAAACCTCTCAACCTATTATAAATATATATTAAACATTTTATTATTATTAAATAAAACAGGTTCTTTCAGTATGGACGATCGATTTTAAAACGTAAAAAAACAGTTGTGTGTGAGGTATCCACTATTTATTTTTTTAAATATGTTTTATGGGAATAAGTGTGAAATATAATGTCATTCAAATGTCGCGGCTTTGCTTGGTGGGAGGAATTCGGGAGGTTCAATTTTCAATAACTTTGTCACATAAATCTGTCTGAATTTGCTGGATGGCGTTTGTTATGTTGACTTAGAGGGCATCCGTGGATTGCGGTTTATTCGCACAGTCCTGCGATTTAAGTCCCTAAAGGAAGAAGTTTAAAGGTGTAAAATCGCATGATGGTGACCAGTTCTCGTCACCGCCGCGCGAGATCACCACGCCCTCAAATCGCTCGTGTAGGATGTCCATCGTGGCATGTGCTGTGTGGCATGTAGCGCCATCCTGATGGAACCACACGCTATCGGTATTCATGTCACCCAGTTAAGGCCACAATAAGCTCACCGTTGACGATGATGGCAATAATGCTAGTTTCATTTTGGAAGAAGTACGGACGATGATTCCGCCAGACCAGAATCTTCCCCAAACAGTGACTTTTTCGGGATGCATTTGGTGAAAGGTGGGAAGCAAAGCCATTACCGACATTATATTCCACACATATTGCCATAAAATATACATTCAATTTAAAAAAAAAATTGAGTGGATATCTCAAACACGACTTGTCATATGAACTTTTTTAAATCGAGGGTTCTTATTGAAAGACCCTGTACATGTAATTCAAACAATATCTGAAAGAAGATAAGATGTAAACTTGAGGAATTGGGTACATTTTTTTAGCAATGAAAGTTTGCTTTATTTGATAGTATCCTGCAAAGAAACACTTTGAAGCACAGTAAGAGGACCGCTGCGCCATGTGAACTTTCGTAATATGTCCTGTCTGCTTGACTTTTCCAAATGTACTTAGATTCGTAACATCCAAATTTTACATCGTAATGTTTTAAAATATGTTACCGGGATAATGACAGATTCTAAGTGATATTTGTCCAGGTTTTGAAGTAGTCCGGATCGAGAGAGGTCGGTTGTTGGATACCCCTTCACCTCTGCAGCCGGGCTATCGACTCTCGACCAGTAAAGTAGCGTAGGAGTCAGCCGCCCCGGGAAGAGGGAAATTTCACCGCCCCCTTATTTACATACTTCAACCGCAGATTTAAAGCGCTGGGGGGGAAGGGGAGGGGTTCTTAGAAATCCTTTTTTTTTATACGACCTAATTTTATGCCGATTTTTATAATGTGACGAGTATTCTTTCAACAAAAATAGTGTTTATAAATTCTACTACAAATTCATAACCGATATCGAAAATGGTATCCATGTAATAGGATTTCGCATCGCGAATTCTTACACTGAGTTTAGGAACACAAGGCAGATTAATTAAAGATTGTTTCTGCGTAAGAGTAAACAAATAATAGTTGCAGACGGAACTTTTATTTCTTAGAATTTTGCACATTATGGTATGCAAATCAAATGTAAAGTTTCAGTCGGTTCCCAATGAATCAGAAAATTGTTAATTTTTCGAAGAAAACTTCTTCTAAAAGGTTGTTACTTTGTGATGTCATTATTTATTTATTAAAAGAAAATAAATTAGTTTACATCACTTTATTTTTTATATTTTATAATAACAACATGTTTCGTGAACCATGTTCACTTCTTCAGGAATAAAAGTATACTAAAGTTAAAAAATTAATTATAGATTACACATGGAGAGAAGAAATTGAAGGAGGGGGAAGGGTTGACAATGGTGGGAGTTTCGAAGAATTGGGGATTACCAAGCTATTAGAAGTAAAAGGCCGGTTAAGTGGGAAGATATTTAAAACAGGGTTAACACAAATTTTTTGCTTATTAATTATGTCAGCTTTGGAATTTACATTTTTTCTTATTTCTAAAATTTCTAAATTATTGATTTGCGATGTTTTATATCCTGTATGTAATATTTGAAGACCTGAATTTATGTCAAAACTATGATCATATTTTAATAAATGGTCTGCGAACTCAGAATCGCTATTGTCATTTAATGCTCCGAGGTGCTCTTTAACCCTAATCTCAAAGTTTCTATAAGTTCTACCTATATAAAACGAACTACAATCATTACAATTGGGTTTGTAAACCCCTGATTTTTTTGTTTTAATTTCGCTATCTTTATTGTTGAGTATATATTTCTTCAATTTGTTATTTGTGTAAAACGCTGGTTGAATAGTACCGGGAATATTTTTGCTAATAATTTTTGACGTATCGTTGTCGACAAATAAAATTCTACGCCAATGTTTATTGTTATCTTTAGAAATAGGGTAAATATATAATTTGAAAAAATTCTGTTTAATTTTTTTATTTAATATTTCATCTATCAAATTAGTAGAAAAGCCATTATTAATTGCTATTTGCTTTATGAGATTTAATTCAAAGTTATGGTTAAGAGCTGACAAAGGAATTGTAATTAGTCTATTAATCATTGACTGGAAAGCCGCTAGTTTTTGAGAAAAGGGATGATTTGAAGAATTATGTATAACAATATCAGTATACGTATCTTTACGGAAAATATTGAAATCTATTTTTGTACCTGTTAATGTTAAATTTAAATCTAAGAAATTTAAGCTCTTATCTTTGCCAATTTCCAGTGTAAATTTAATGTTTTTGTGTAATTTATTTAAAAAATTTAAGAAAATGTTCAATTGTCTTTCTGAAACTAACCAAATGCAAAATATATCGTCAACATATCTTTTCCAACAATACACATTTTTAAGTAATAACGCACCGCTTTTAAAAATCTTATTTTCTAAATTATTTACAAAAATATCTGAAATCAAAGGACTCGTACTTCTTCCCATAGCTAAGCCATCCTTTTGTTTAAATATTGTATTATTAAATTGAAAGTAATTTTGTTTAAAAATAACATCAAATAATAAAGTAAAATCACGAATTAGATCTTTCGGCAAAGTTGAAGAATTTAACAAATTATAAATAATGGTTTTACTCTCTTCTATTAGAATACTTGGAAATAAATTAACTATATCGAAAGAAACCAACAAAGCATGGTTAGGGATTTCCAAATCCTTTAAATAATTAACCAATTCTAATTAATTCTTCACGGTGTATGTTGGTTGGAAAACATTAGTATTAATAATTACATTATTTAATGTTGATGCTACTTTGAAAGTTGGGGCATTACAATTAGAAACGACTGGCCTAATTGGTTTATTCAATTTATGTATTTTTAACAGACTATAAAGCTTAGGAATCTGTGGGTTACTTAAAATGAATTTTTTATCATTATTAATAAAATGAATAAATGAATGGAACGTGGACTCGATCGGGAAATATTTGCCATTAATGATTGTTTTGAATTGACACTTATAAATCAGTTTTTTTAACACTCAGCTACACGAAACCATCCATATTACATATACGAATAATTTGTATACGTGGGTTTCTTCATTGCTGATTTATAGCCACTGAAGCTTTTTCGAAAAGTAGGACATTGTTAGTACGCAATTTAAAAAAATCTCTGCGTATCAGTTAGATAATAGTGAGAAGTAATATAGTAGTACTTATTTTGTTAAAATTAAAATCGATTTTTCACTTGGCGGCCATTGCTTTTGACGTAAGGTACGTTATAATCTACGCAATCACAGTTGGCGCCAATTAAAATATTTTAGGTTTTTAATACTTTTTGCACGTTACGCTTTAAAATAATAAGGTTAATTTATTATTTGCGCCCGTACATATTCAAAGTGAATATAAATAAACTAGCAGACCCGGCCACACGTTGCTGTGGCTAACGAAACCTTTATAACCAAAGTGATCTATTAAATCAAATCCACACCACGCCGCCCGCTGCCCGTTGCCCGTTGCCCGCTGCCGCTTGTCCAGATATATTATGTATTTCAACTAATTTACACAAAACCTTAACAAATTATATACCTAAAAACCTTTCTCATGAATCACTCTATCTATTGGTTAAAACCGTATGAAAATCTACTTCGTAGTTTAAAAGATCTAAGCGCACATACAGCGTAAGCGACTTCATTTTATACTTAGTAAAGATAGTTTTGTCCATAAACAAACCCAAATCTTTAAAGAAAGGCTGAAAAATTCAATTTTGTATCGGTGACTCATCCAATATTGCATTTTTCAGCCTTTCTTGAAAGATTTGGGTTTTTTATGGACAAAAATATTTCTTTATATTCATACTAGCTGACCCGACAAACTTCGTACCGCCTCAGAATCAATAGCTGTTGAATTAAATTCAGTTTTTTGGATTCATACGTCCGTCACTCCCGGACACACTGACCCCCAGATTCCTACCCACCCCTCATACCTTTTTCCTTCCCAGAACTTTCTATCCTCCCCATTCCTTAAAAAGATCCTCCACACAGCATCCCCTAAGATGACATAGGTCCTGAGAGAAATTATTTTCATCAGGGCCTCCTGTGTGGAGCTTATGTAAAAAAATGCGTTTCATTTCAGAGATTTATTATAATTATTGTATTTTTCCTTTGGAGGTGTGCAGACATACGTTCACCATTCGTCTCATTTTTGACTATTGACATTGAGTGTGTAAGAAAGAAGGGCAGTATTATAAGTATTGTATTTTTCCTTTGGAGGTGTGCAGCCATACGTTCACCATTTGTCTCATTATCGACTATTGACATTGAGTGTGTAAGAAAGAAGGGCAGCATTATATGATTAAAAACAAATGCACAACAATCAACGCATTGACATTTGACGTTTTTGAATGTTTGGAATTCATGCACAGTTCAATATTATACCCCTCACAATATTGCCGCAGTTCTATCAAAATAGGAGAATTCGTTCCATACAAAATGTATGGGGAAAATAATTTTCTTAATAACTATTTATTTCGTTAACTTTTGTGATGTTTTAATAGTTATTATCCTATCCGGGGCGGAGACAAATCCAACAAATCAAAGATCATCAAAATCAGCCCAGCCGTTCTTGAGTTATAAATAGTGTAACTAACCCGACTTCGTTTTATATATATTCATATTAAATTTGTTCGAGCGCAAACAATTAATTCACTTCGATATTTAAAAGCAAAACGTCCAAAAAGTATTAAAATCCTTAAATAATTTAATTGGCGCCATCTGTGATTGCGTAGATTATAACGTACGTGGATGTTAGTTTTTCTTCTCTTATATATAATCCTTTCAATGTTTGTATGTTGGGTTAAATTTAGAAAAAAATGTAAAAAAGTTTATATAACAAGTCGTGTTTGAGATATCCACTCAATTTTTTTTTTAAATTGAAGGTATATTTTATGGCAATGTGTGTGGAACATAATATCGTTAAAATGTCCGTAATGGCTTTACTTCCCACCTTTCACCAAATGCATCCCGAAAAAGTCACTGTTTGGGGAAGATTCTGGTCTGGCGGAATCATGGGTCCGTACTTCTTCCAAAATGAAACTAGCATTATTGCCATACTCGTCAACGGTGAGCTTATTGTGGCCTTAACTGGGTGACATGAATACCGATAGCGTGTGGTTCCATCAGGACGGCGCTACATGCCACACAGCACATGCCACGATGGACATTCTGCACGAGCAATTTGAGAGCGTGGTGATCTCGCGCGGCGGTGACGAGAACTGGTCACCGTTATGCGATTTTACACCTTTAGACTTCTTCCTTTAGAGACTTAAATCGCAGGACTGTGCGAATAAACCGCAATCCACGGATGCCCTCTAAGTCAACATAACAAACGCCATCCAGCAAATTCAGACAGATTTATGTGACAAAGTTATTGAAAATTGAACCTCCCGAATTCCTCCCACCAAGCAAAGCCGCGACATTTGAATGACATTATATTTCACACTTATTCCCATAAAACATATTTAAAAAAATAAATAGTGGATACCTCACACACAACTGTTTTTTTTACGTTTTAAAATCGATCGTCCTTACTGAAAGAACCTGTTTTATTTAATAATAATAAAATGTTTAATATATATTTATAATAGGTTGAGAGGTTTAATTCCTTTCTGTTAATTTATAAATAAAACACTTGTCTTGCGAAGTTTTTCTAACAAAGAAACGACATTTATCTTGATATATATCACTTTCCTATGAATGGTTTCTTCTAACGAAAACAGATATTTTGCAATCGAATAATACTCGTAGAACAATAAAACAAGTGACAAATTGAGAGTATAGGATTAAAATTTAAAGGGAATATATTTCCTTTACATATATTATACATGACTGATAAGAGAATAGATTTTTAATTTAAAATAAAACAATAACTTTGTAAACACCACTTTTATTTTTATACTTTATGCCGACCGGGTTTCGCTACAACAGTAGTGTTCAAAAAGTGAAGGTTATTGCCACCTAGCGGTATATTTTGTAACTTGACTGTTTGAATCACAGATTACAGGCTGCGGCCATAGGGCTGCACTGGTTTAAGTCTAGACGATAAAGCAGATTTCTGGAATCTGTATCATATTTATAAATTAACAATGGTGGTTGTTTTGTTTATGTGTGGAAACGTGTAGTTATAAATAGGAGAATTTTAGTTGAAAACATGCTCTTAATAACGTGGATCACCTGTAAACAGCTAGCATTATCTAGCGAGTGGTCAAAGTGGCCAATTTAAGTGTTTTTGTTCGGGTCGGGAACAAAGTTATTGTAAAATGTGCCGTGAAATAAACTAGAAGATTTCCTACTTGAAACCATGTTTTCTTGAAGTCTTTCTGATAAATTACCCATTTATAACATGGTCCTTCTAGCCGCATAGCCCTTACGAGCGGATGAAGGCATCAAAGGAATTACCAGAATGAACCAGCGAGCTATATAATAAAAAAACCAGAAAGATGAAAACATGAAGAACGAAGAATCAAAAGATAAGTATCCCTGCCATCCTTTCAGAATTATTCCTTGAATTCCTGTTCAAACAAGCGCTATTTTTTGTGTGTCGATGTACTTATTTTAAAAACAAAAAATTAACTACCCTCAGTGTAAAATGCAAGTCATGCAAATTTATTTTAGTTTAATTGTTTAGAAGATGATTATTGTAAGATTCATTGTTCATAGCTTGAATTGGTTATTACTGTTGTGTTACGCGATTATTGCACATAAATTGTTTTTGAAGGAACATTTTTAGCATTTTTTATTGTTGAATTATTGTCAAATACGTAATAAAAATGGATAATTAAAAATCGTTTATTAACAAACGAGGAGTGTTGAAAGGTAAACTTACGAGATTTGCGGATTCATTAAATGCATTATCGGTTAACGAAATTAAAATTCGCTATGCTAGAATTGAGAAAATAATTGATGATTTCGAAAAAATCCAGGAACAAATCGAAAGCCTTCCGGATTCCAACGAAATCGATAATAATTTGCAAAGGGAGAATTTTGAATACCAATATTATTCAATTTTAGCGACTGCAAGGGGAGCAATTCAGTCTGTGGAGACTCCCAAATTGGAAATAAAATTACCTAACCTCCAATTACGAGAATTCAACGGCGATCCGAAAAATTGGATTAATTTTCTAGAAACATTTAAGACACTGGTTCATAACAATACTGCCTTAAGCAATGTACAGAAGTTTTATTATCTGCAATCCTGTTTAAAGGGGAATGCAGCAAAGATAATCGCCAATTTCGAGGTATCAGACCTGAATTATATATCGGCTTTTGAGTTGTTGCAACAGAGGTTTGCAAATTTGCGAACTACCGTACATAGACACATCCAAGCTCTGTTTCAACTTAAAGAGATGAAACATGAGGATCCAGTAGCCATGCGTTACCTGATTGATGAAACAAATGTAAATCTCAAGGCGTTGCAGAATTTAAGCGTGAAAACCGAACAATGGGATGCTTTAATTATATACGTAATTTCTAATAAATTGGATGCAAGTTCTAGAAAGCATTGGGAACAAACCCCATTGCAGGATGAGCTACCTACATTACAGGAATTTCTTAAATGTTTAACCTCGCGTGCACAAGTTTTGGAATTAATGTTAAATTCAGATTCGAAAAAAATTCCTACCCACCCGAAAGCAAATGGTAGCAGCAATAATCCTAAAAAGGAATCGGTGTTTTTAGCTGCTACCCAAAATAATTGTATTTGTTGTAATGACAAGGGACATAAAATATATTATTATAATTTTTTTTTAAAATTAAATTCAGGAGAGAGAGCCAACGCAATAAGGAGGTACCGTGCCTGCTTCAAATATTTGAGGTTAGGACATATGCCCCTATATTGTAAAATTAATTTGAAATGCAAGCATTGTGATAGCGAAAGCCACAATACGTTATTGCACAGGGAGATGCATCCGAGCGATGACTCCATGAATAAAAGGGAGATGCATCCGAGCGATGACTCCATGAATAAAGGTGAAGATCACCCCGGAGGTGACTGCCAAATGGATGCTGAACGAGTTTCAGTGTCAAACCATTCAGCCTTAGCGAAGGCAGAAAAAACAACTTTATTGTCGACTGCTATCATTGGGGTGGTAGATCACAATAATAAAGTGCATGAGGCAAGAGTCCTGATTGACTCTGGAGCTCAAGCCAATTTTATGTGCGAAAAGTTCGCAATGAAATTAAATTTAAGATGTGAAAACATAAACAAGCCTGTGTTAGGCATACACAACAATGTTACTCATATAAAGAAACGTGTTGCTATTAAAATGAAATCTCTGAGGTCAAATTATAACCAAAATATCACTTGTCTAATATTACAGGAAATAACCACAAACCTACCTCAAGCAACAGTGGCCAGAAAAAATATTAAGCTGCCACCGGGATTACAAATGGCGGACCCAAATTTCAACGTAGCGGCACCTATTGATATACTGTTAGGCGCTGAGAGCTTTTGAGATATAATACAAGATGATCGGCTGAGATTTGATACCGGACCTACTCTTCAGAGGACTGAATTAGGATGGATCATATCGGGCCCGATCAACATTCATCATAAAAAAAGGCCAGTACCGCAAATTTGTAGTTTATCAATAAACACATTATCCAATCAAGTAGAAAAATTCTGGAAAATGGAGGAAGTGAATCCTGCGAGATTTCAAAATCATGAGGAGAAGGCGTGCGAAGCAGATTTCGTCGCCACGCACTCTAGGGAGAGCGATGGTAGATACGTTGTAAGTCTGCCGCGCCGCCCTTGTGTGAGTCAACTTGGTGACTCACTAAACACAGCGGAGAAAAGCTTTAAGAACTTAGAGAAGAAATTTTAAATAAATCCTGAATTGAAAATGCAATATGTACAATTTATGCGGGAATATGAACAACTAGGTCATATGGAGTTATGTGATAAATGGAGAGAGGATGAGCAATCCTATTTTTTGCCGCATCACGCGGTTATTAAAGAAGCTAGCACCACGACGAAGGTGCGTGTAGTTTTTGATGGTTCGACAAAGACGTCGACCGGAATATCCCTGAACCATGCTCTGATGGTGGGAGCTGTCATTCAAAAGGACTTATACAGCCATTTATTACATTTCAGAAAACATCGATACGTCATGACTGCAGACATCGAAAAAATGTACCGTCAAATCAACGTATGCGAATCGGATCGCAGCCTTCAGAAGATTGTATGGCGCGAATCACAAGAAGAGGAACTACGGCATTACAAATTGAAGACCGTTACCTATGGGCTGGGACCTTCCTCTTTCCTAGCAACGAGATGTCTTCGACAAATTGGTATGGATAATCAAGTTAATTTCCCAGTAGCAAGTCAAGTCATAGAAAATGATTTTTATATGGACGATTTATTGACTGGAGGGGATGACTTGGAAGTTTGTTTGAAATTGAAAAAACAAATAAGTGATATCTTGCTGTCCGCAGGGATGACCCTGAGGAAGTGGAGATCAAATGTTTTGGAATTGTCATCTGGGCGGAGCCAAAGTGAAATTGCCAAACAGGGCAATTGTGAAAAAATGATCACTGACAATTCCAAGAATGAAAAAATACTTGGATTAATTTGGAATAATGAATTAGATTACCTGTCTTATGAAATTACAAGGCCGTCAGGTAAAACGGAGAGCAAGCGTCAAATATTATCGTGCATAGCTTCCACCTTTGATCCTTTAGGACTTTTAGGGCCCATCGTAGTGGTAGCCAAATTAATTATGCAAAATTTATGGCAGTCCAAGGCATCATGGGATGACATACTACCTGATGAAATTTTACTACCTTGGAGGGACTATCTAGACCAACTATCGCAACTAAATGTGTTAAAAATCCCGAGAGGAGTTATTAGCGGAACACCAAAGAATATACAATTGCATGGGTTCTGCGACGCCTCGCAGAAAGCTTTCGGAACATGCGCCTACATCGTCTCAACAGATTCAGAAGGTAAGCGGCATGCACAGTTAGTTACCTCCAAGTCTAGAGTGGCGCCATTAAAATGTATATCACTACCCAAGTTAGAGTTATGTAGTGCATTACTATTGTCCAAGCTAATAAAAAATATCAAGTTGACGCTAAGTGTAGAGGAATCAGCCACCTATTACTGGTGCGACTCAACAATAGCGTTGTGCTGGTTGAAAGGACAACCAGCTCGTTGGAACACCTTCGTGGCAAACCGAGTCGCTGAGATACAGGAAATCAGCGATCCAACGCAGTGGCGGCACGTATCATCGTCAGAAAATGCAGCGGATATACTGTCCCGAGGTACCACAGCTGAAAGGTTAGTCAACGCTTCAATATGGTGGAAGGGGCCAAGCTGGTTGACGGAAGATGTCAACACTTGGCCAGTATCCAAGTTGTCATGTTTGGATCCCCCGGAAATAAAAAGTAAAAATGTACTATTGGTAGCTGATGCTCAAGAATGGGATATTTTCAAAAAATTCTCATCGCTAACCAAATTAAAAAGAGTAATCGCTCAAGCGTTAAGATTTATACATAATTGTCGTAACCCTAAGGATAAAAGGTATGGCAATTTAACTGTCTCCGAGCTGGAAGCAGCTTTAAAGTGCCTACTGAAATCATCTCAAGAACAATCATTTAAAAGAGAATGGAAGGACCTAAAGAAGCATGGGTTAGTAAACAAAAACAGTAGATTGAAAGCTCTCAATCCCTGTTTAATGGAAGGTTTAATTTGCGCAAGTGGACGATTAAAATTAGCTACTTATTTATCGCATCATCAAAGGCACCCGATAATATTATCACCGTCACATAAAATAACTGAACTTATTATACGTAATTATCATTATGAACATTTACATGCAGGTCCCCAAGCGCTGTTATCGGAAATACGCTTGAAGTATTGGCCGATATTTGGGAAAAACACTGTTAAGCGTATCCTACATAAGTGTGTTGTATGTTTTAGATACTGACCTCAGGTTTGCCGGCAGATCATGGGAGACCTTCCAGTTGAGAGAACCACTCCCAGTCTACCGTTCTCTGTCACAGGGGTCAACTTTGCCGGACCGATAGACACGAAGGCTGGAGCGCTGAGGAAATCTCCGCTCATTAAGTCGTATCTTTGCATATTTGTTTGTTTTTCTACCAAAGCGGTTCATTTGGAACTCGTAACAGATTTGTCAAGCGATGCTTTTTTGAATTGTTTAAAGAGGTTCATTGCCCGTAGGGGTCAGCCGGAAAAAATATTTTCTGACAATGCAACCACTTTCATAGGAGCTTCCAATAAGCTCAAAGAACTGTTTGCCAGTCTGAGACTGAACAATGACAAAATTCATAGGTTTTTAGCTGATAAGGGAATTTCTTGGAGTTTTATACCGCCTAGGGCGCCGAATCATGGGGGGGCTGTGGGAAGCCGCCGTCAAGTCCACCAAGTTTCATTTATATCGAATTACTAAAAATAACCCATTGCAGTTTGAATTATTATATACTTTGCTTTGTCAGATAGAGGCTTGTTTGAACTCCCGTCCCTTAACTTCCCTGTCTGATGACGTAGACGACCTTCTCCCTTTAACTCCCAACCATTTCCTCATGGGCAGGGATGCTTCGGTTATTCCCGAGGTGGATGTCCGCGAGCTCCCGGAGAACAGACTAAGCAAATATCAAAAATTAAACGCTCTAATTCAAAATTTCTGGTTCAGATGGAAATGAGATTACCTTGCCGAGCTGCGAAAACGGACCAAATGGCAGGCCAGCAACCAAAAGGCAATAAAGAAGGACGATCTGGTAATCTTGATGGAAGACAATCTGCCTCCTGCATTGTGGAAGATGGCGCGCATATTAATTACTCATCCAGGCCCGGATGGAGTAGTGAGGGTGGTTACGCTCAAAACAGCATAAGGCACTTTTGTGAGACCCATCACAAAAATATGTTTGATGCCAATAGAATCAAACTTGGATCCAAATTTCCCGACCCGGCAAACCATGGACCTTCCCAAGGTCACAGCCTAACTGTAATTAGGGCTGAACCGATGCAACCAAACCACAACTATAATTATGGAGCATCGGTACTGGTGTTGTTGACACCACTGTATCCTGTCTGAAGCCACTGGGGCTTCCAGTTAACAAAAGCGAGTTGATCATCCCCGCTGCAGAATTAATGGTACTATCTGATTACCAGGGCACGGCCGCCCCATAATTTACGATGATCTACCCAATGATGACACACAGAAGTACATGGTGATGTACTACCCAATGATGACACACAGAAGTACATGGTGATGTACTATTCAAATATGATGACCACCCTGGACAAGATGGCCGAGTAGTCTACCCAGTGAAGTGTTCTTTCTGTTTTTGGCAGTGCCATGCCAGTGAAAGTGAACAGATAAACTGATAGTCAGTTCACAGCGAACTAACAATTTATTGCTATTTGTAAAATTGGTGTTGGTTAAATAATATAATTGAAGTGAAAAATCTCCATAGAGACAATGAGACATTATTGAATTGTCAATTTTACAAAATTATTATTAAAGTTATGATTTTGTTATATTTTATGAAATTTTTTTATGATTTTTTAGAAATTTGTAAATTTTTAGGTTATTGTTAATTATTGGTTAGGTTCCCAGACCCTTTAAATTAAGATAGGTACACATCTGGTAAAATTTTAGTATATTGTTGTAAATTTAGGAATTTGTAGTTTGATTTTTTAATTTCAAAAAAACTTGTTGTTTTTTCTCATTCCCCGCCCGGCAGTATGTTCAAAAAGTGAAGGTTATTGCCACCTAGCGGTATATTTTGTAACTTGACTGTTTGAATCACAGATTACAGGCTGCGGCCATAGGGCTGCACTGGTTTAAGTCTAGACGATAAAGCAGATTTCTGGAATCTGTATCATATTTATAAATTAACAATGGTGGTTGTTTTGTTTATGTGTGGAAACGTATAGTTATAAATAGGAGAATTTTAGTTGGAAACATGCTCTTAATAACGTGGATCACCTGTAAACAGCTAGCATTATCTAGCGAGTGGTCAAAGTGGCCAATTTAAGTGTTTTTGTTCGGGTCGGGAACAAATTTATTGTAAAATGTGCCGTGAAATAAACTAGAAGATTTCCTACTTGAAACCATGTTTTTCTTGAAGTCTTTCTGCTAAATTACCCATTTATAACACGTAGTTTCATCAGGGCAGTATAAAACTCTACTAATAAATAAATTACTCTACTTATAATTAAATTAATAATGTCACATCACAAAGTATCCGCTTCACATGAACAAATAGATTTTTAGTTTGGCTATAAACAACAAATTCGGTTTTGACTATTAGCTCAAGATTATTTTTTTTCCTTTTGAGCAGCGGTTCCTGAAGCGGACATTAATTTGTGGTTTATATTTCTTTTATTTACTTTTAAGCCTTTTATTCAAATAGAGAACTCCAGTCCAATTTTTTTAATTTTTTAAATTAATATTGACCTACTAACTTAAATAATTGCATTTTTATTTTTATTTTAATTTTTCAAGATCCCCGAAATCCACCGTATGTATGGTGAATCGTGTGACGTCATCAAAAGTTACTATAAAATTGGGCAATCAGCTGATCAACTGCCACCATTTTGAATTTCGTTGTTCGAAGTATTCTCCCTAGAGTAGCATTACTATTTCTTTCGTGCAGTAGTTTTTTAATATTTTCAATAATAGAGATAAACTAATAAGAGATACCAGACATTATTGAGGCCTAAATAATGTTTCAATAAACACAACAACTAAATCTCTATAAACAGTATGTAAATAAACGAATAAATAAATACGATGGCTTGTGTCATACATACATTCCCATACAATGGCTTTACGGTGACGTCACGATATGACAAACAGTGACGTCGCCACTAAACATTTCAATAATGCCAACTTGACGGCGTGTTTTTTGATTAAATTAAACTTATATATTCAGAATCAGCGTTTATTGTTCTATATCTAAATAAACATATTTTTTAAAGCCATAATATTTTTCACTGGAGTTCCTTATTGCCTCTTCTGTGTGGTATATAAATGTTATATTTAATAGTAAATATTTTAATTTAATTGTTTTTTTGTGAAAAAATGTTTTTCTTATGGAAACTCTCTCTCGAAGAGGGACGACCGTAATTATTTATGCAAAACGCTGTTCGTCTCGGCTTATAAATGTAGTAGCTGAACCGGCCACGCGTTGTTCTGACTAACTAAATACAACGCCATCTACTGGATGGTTATACAACCTTTATAACAACCGCCATCTTTGAGTTTATCGCGAAGAGACGGACAGACAGACGCCGCAGAGGACTTTAATTTATAATACGTAGAGATGGTGCGAAAGATTGTAATAATGTGCATGAAATGCTTGAGGTAACTTACGTATTTAAGTGGATAAGAATTAATACCGTATCTGTCTAAATAACTTTCCAATTACCACATTGTAGGTGACCATTTTTTTTTTAAATATGTTTATTCGGTTTTAAATTTTACAATATTTTATCTAACAAATCTTACAAAACTGATTGATCAGTTTGATCGTAAGAAATCTCTCATTTTTCCTATTTAATTAATTCTGTATGCTTTCAAGTTTTACATAGTAATTACTTCAAAGTTTAGTACTTAATACTTAAATACTAATTATTACTTGATACTAAATACTTGATACTAAAATACTTATTATTATAATATTTATGATAGTAATTTCTAGGTACTTGTACACAATATTTTTGTAGGTATTTGATCAATAGAAGATAAAATGGGTATAGTAAGCTATCCGTAAAAGATAGATAAATGCCATCAGGGCCTTTTATTGTAAATCTACAAAAGATGAATATCCCACCATTAATTGTTTTCTTACCTATATCTCAAAGAGATTAGGCAGTGTTTTCGATGAAAGCTCCCAGGTGGTTCGACTTTTTCCGACACTTCTAACAATTATCGTTATGTTTCAACCAATTTACTAAAATCCTTGACAAATTATGCATTTAAACCTTCCTTACAAATCACTCTATCTATTGGTGAAAATTGCATGAAAATCCGTTCAGCAGTTTTATTAGTTATCGCGAACAGAGAGGCGACGCACAGAATTGTAATTTATAATATGTAGAGATGTAGAGAAGAGAAGATAGTAAGCTATTCGTAAAAGATAGATTAATGTCATTGTAGATTTTTTTGTAAATTTATAAAAGAGGAATATCCCACGATGCATTGTTTTGTTTTATCTCAAAGGGATTAGGCAGTGTTTTCGATGAAAGTTCCCAGGCGGCTTCACTTTTTCCGACACTTCTAACATTTATCGTTATGTTTCAACCAATTTACTCAAATCCTTGAAAAATTATATACCTTCCTTACAAATCACTCTATCTATTGGTGAAAACCGCATGAAAATCCGTTCTGTAGTTTTTGAGTTATTGCGAAGAGACAGACAGTCAGACAGAGAGACGACGTGGAGGACTTTATTTTATAATATGTAGAGATGTATTGTTGTTTTGATTTTCCAGGTGGCGTCAAAGTAGAGACTATTCCCATCAAGGCAGAACCAGAACCCCGACAAGAAGATGAAGTAGAGACTATTCCCATCAAGGCAGAACCAGAACCCCGACAAGAAGATGAAGTAGAGACTATTCCCATCAAGGCAGAACCAGAACCCCGACAAGAAGATGAAGTAGAGACTATTCCCATCAAGGCAGAACCAGAACACCGACAAGAAGATGAAGTAGAGACTATTCCCATCAAGGCAGAACCAGAACCCCGACAAGAAGATGAAGTAGAGACTATTCCCATCAAGGCAGAACCAGAACCCCGACAAGAAGATGAAGTAGAGACTATTCCCATCAAGGCAGAACCAGAACCCCGACAAGAAGATGAAGGAGGAATTCCTTTTACAGAAATGGAGAGTGTCCCTGGAATGGAGGTTGTTCAAAAGGAATGCGCAGAAAACTCTGAAAAGTTTACCCAGACAACAGGTTAAATCGATTTTTGTTTGTTGAAGTTAACATTTTGTGCTCTCCTAATTTTTGCATTTTCGAAGTAAAAACTTCGTTATTTATTTATTTTATTCAGGTTCTCCATAAAACAGTTAAATATGTACTAAAAAATTATGGAGAAGATTACAAAATTTAAAAAAAGAAAAGTGCGTGGGGGCACTTTTACTATGTTGTGGCGTATGTCAAAAGATAGTTATTGAATTCTCTGTAGGTGACATTGAAGATGTCGATGCTCAATGCTGAGTCGTTAAGCAGTTGAAACGCCCTGCTTAATGGTGCATTCTGATAGGCAGAAGTTCACGCTTTCGGAGCATAAAAAAGTGCGTGGGATCTCCCACGAGTATACGCATAAGGGACATATAAGTCGATCTCTTTCAATATTGGCGGATTTAGTATGATACCGGATATTAACTTGAAAAATGTTTGCCTAAAAATATTTTTCGGCGGGCTTCTAGGGTATTGAATAACTATCTGAAATAATAATGTTGTGTATGTCCTATGATATGTCCACTTAATACATACAGCTATATGTTTCATGTAATGCGTATCATTCCCGCAATGAGTTTATTAACTCTTGGGAGTACAATGCTTTATATAATATACTATATTCTGTATTGTATTTTAATAAATAAATAAAAAAAAAAAAAAATCGAGCATTCCTGTTAAAAACAGTGATGGATGCAGGAATGGGTAGTATGTATATTCCCTCATATACAGGTAACGCACCGTTGCGAATTGAAACTCGATGAAACGAGCGCCACTAAAAAAAGACAAATACGTACATCTATAGGATATAGTCTTCGAGAGAATAAGATAGCAATATAATATTTATTTATTGCACGGGTACTCGGTTCCAATGGTATAAAGCGCCCGATGAATCTTAGCGGCAAGACATTCAGAGGACCAACGATCTTCTTCTTCTTCCTTGCTCTGTCCCAACTCATTGCCTAGGTAGGCTGTTGGGGTCGGCTCTTCTCGTTCTCAGGTTGTAATTTCTCCTGTTCTGGGTATCGCCTTCATCCAATTCATCTTCATCCTTCATCTTCATTCTTCAGAGGACCAACGATCGAACTTATTAAATCCAAAAAAATAAACAGGCAAAGAAAACACAAAGACAGCGACATCTAACAACTCCGAAGAAGAAAACACAAAGAAAGCGACATCTAACAACTCCGAAGAAGAAAACACAAAGAAAGCGACATCTAACAACTCCGAAGAAGAAAACACAAAGAAAGCGACATCTAACAACTCCGAAGAAGAAAACACAAAGAAAGCGACATCTAACAACTCCGAAGAAGAAAACACAAAGAAAGCGACATCTAACAACTCCGAAGAAGAAAACACAAAGAAAGCGACATCTAACAACTCCGAAGAAGAAAACACAAAAACTAATCAAAAGACTTAATGTATGGGAAAAGGTGCACTGGAATTCCACGATTAAAATATGGAAAAGATTATCAATTTCCACAATAAATAATAATATTAACTTAAAAAATTTAAACCATTTCAAATCATTATTCAAAAATGTTCAACGATACTTTCGTTTACGAATCCAACACATTTTTTTAATTATTTTTAAATAATATCAATAATTTTTTTTTTAAGCTGCAAATTTCGCAATTCGTAGGAAAACCGTACGCATATTATGAGAGCAATACTAAGTAAAGCTGATAACTCGCAAACAGATTCTCTCTTAATTAAAACCAGAATTGTGTTCTGAATGTATTAACGAATTAATTTCAGTTGTGTATTCATCTGCTGATACATTTCGAAAGAGACCATTATTTTATTCGAACTTTTCAATATTCCAACGGCGTTCTAAGGAAACAGATGGTTTCCTCCTTCACCGTACACGTCAGGGCTCTAATTTTTAGTTATAAAGAAGCTATTTTTTTATTTAAATGACTCTAGACCTCCAATGTCCGGGCATACATTGTTAGCAGGCAGTATGCGAGTGCGTTCATGGTGTTAGTTATTTATTTCACAGTATCTCGTCTCATCTCCGCCACTGGATATAGCTGTAAACAAAGTTTATTAATAGAAAAGAGGAAAAGTTACCTGAAAAAAAAATACATATTACGATGAGATTGTACGACTTAACGAAAGCAACTGAGTTTCAGTCGTCCGGCAGTCCCACCGAGAATAAGCGGAGCCATCAGTCCAGTCGCAAGCGGGACTCGGTGTCCGCGCCCCTAAGCCGGCTTCCCGGTACGCCCTCGAAGAAAGTGTTGGAATTAAAGAGGGAAAGACCTGAAGACCCTAGGGATAAAAGTGAGCATCGGGTCACCGGAGGCAGGGCGGAAGGGCACCGGTCCGCAACGGTTGGTCTTCAGGCCCGCTCATGGCGATGGGAGAGGCGCGGGCGGGTTATGCAACCGCTGCCTTGGGAGTCATCTCCTCAGCTGATTCACGGTCGTAGGTCTAGTTACCCCCTTGATTCGAAGTGCAGTTATAAAATTCTAGTTGCAGACTATGTATGTGCTGCCAGAATCCAAGAGAAACCATTTTCATATTCTGAGTGAAGTTTTAATTCGCCAAATATAGTTTTAATTTAACCTTCTAATCACAGGAGACGCAATTTTAAAATAAAATTGTGAAATTATGTCCCACACATTTAATTTAAAATAAATTTGTGATTGCGATAAAAAGTTAAGACACCGTTTTATTACATTTTTTTAAAGAAAAGGAATCTGTATTTAAAATTATAAGTTTATTGTATTTTAGGTACTTTAATTCGAATATTCGCAAGCGTGTACTTTTGAGCCAATTCACATTTAGAATATCAAAATTTTAATAATTAGAAACAATAATGTTCTAATTGGCACGTCGGAAAAATAACTATATCTAGATTTTAGAACATTTTATTTTTTGCAAAAGGATAAAAAAAAAACAATAAAAAAAAACATTTAAAATGCATGAAGAACCGGAAATTTTGTGCGCAAACATTGACAGGCAAAAGTTTATAGATATTTTTTCTTATTATTCGAAGGGTTAAATCAGTTTTCAGAATGTAAAATTCCATTTGAGGATTCATCTGCTGACACAATTCAAAGGAAAACATTATCTTATTCGAAGTTCATTTATAAAATTCTAGTTGCAGACTCTGTATCCTGTATGCACTGCCAGAATCAAAGAAAAGCCAATATCATGTTCTGAGTTTACTTTTAATTCGAAGCATACAGACTTAATTCAAATCAAGTTCGTGTTGAGAACGTAAATTTCCAGTTGTGGATTCATCTGTTGACACATTTCAAAGGAAAACATCCTCTTATTTGAAGTTCACTTTTAATATTCTATTTGCAGACTGTATGTGCTGCCAGAATCGAAGAAAAGCCGTTTTCATGTTCTAAGTGTCGTTTTAATTCGCCAGGTAAAGATTTACTTTGAACCAGGACAGAATTTAAAATTCCAGTTGGATTCATCTGCTGGCACATTTCGAAGGAAAACATTCTGCTATTCGATGTGTAGTTATAAAATTCTAGTTGCAGACTATTTATTTAATGCCAGAATCAAAGTAAAACCATTTTCATGTTCTGAGTGTAGTTTTAATTCACCGCATACAAACTGGTTTGGTGTTCAGAATTCTACGATAAATTAAATAACGAGTTGCAGATTCATCGTGCATCGACTGAAGTTTGATCAATCAATCAACTTTGGAGTAGAATTTATAAACATGATTTCCGTTGAAAGAATACTCATCAAATGTGATTATTAAAAGATCCGGTTCGTATATAAATAGGTCGTAATAAAAAAATAGGATTTCCGAATGCAACCCCTCCCCGCCGCACAGTGGTTTTACTAGTATGGGAGCGTCGGAAACAATTCGAAATTTCAAATTGCAGGGATCACTAAATTTGGTTTCTATATCTTGACATCACATACCAACGCATCTTTCCCCATACTACAAAATTCAGTAAAATATTTCGTCACTGCGTAACACGTCGGCAAAGATTGACTTCCCGAGCAGTCAGGACGTTTGTGTGTAAATGCAACGTTTATTATCTAACATTAAGGGACTGATAACTTTTTACACCGCTTGCTGGAAATTTTTTTTAACATTCCGGTGTGTATTAATAAATACCTTCAGGTGTGTACTAAATATGTTAAGTTTATTTTTTTCATTTCCTAATGCGACAAATTTGGGATATATTTTTTAAAAAACATCTCGTGAATTAAAAAAATATTACGATGATTTCTGGAATACTTAAGGTTAAAGTTAGATATTCCTTAATATTAAGTATACATATGTGCTGATGTACTTTTGTAGCTGAACTATTTACGTATCATAGGAAAACAAAAAAATCTTGCGCATTTTTGCGTCTCTACGGCACAGTAATTTTTACGTAATTTACTTGCTCTAAAATTTGAGTGCTTCATAAATATTATTTTTGTCACAGGTTCGGTTTCAAAGGATTTGTTGTAAGACAAAGGGAGTTATTTGACATAATGATTTATTTATTTATTACATGTTACATTATTAGTATATTTGCTTGGGAAGATACATTAGGTCACCATACTAGGCAGCTGCCTGTATCATGGTGACCAATGGAGGATAGTTATTTCGAAGCGAAGTCTAGTTAAGTGTTAACATATTTAAGTAAAATTATTATTATTTTTTTTTTAATGGCTCTTCACCCCAAAAGAGTGTTCTGGCCAGTGTCAAGTGAATGCTTTTATGAGTGTAATTTTGTGAGTGTAATTTTTGGTTAATATTAACTAATTTAGTTTTAATAACAAGAACCTATCTACATTATATAATAATACTATACAAATAATAATAATAATACGCATGATTTTAATTAAACATAACAAGGAAATTAAAAGATATGCTGACACAATTTATTGTGCGTAAAAAATAAAATAAATAAATAAATACATGAAACTTAACTTACAGTTACAAATTGATGCTGTTAATATTCAGGAAATTAGCCAAGACTTTATACACGCGTTTGTTCACAGAAGATAACCGGCATGCAATGTTGTAGGGAGGCAATATACCCGAACTGATTAGGTGAGGGATGAAATTTTTATATGAATTATTTATAGGACAACTGAAAAAAATATGATTGAGATCCTCTTCACCAAGACGACATTCACACATCGCAGAATTCTTAATATGAATTTTTGTCAGGTGAACATTGTGGCAGCAATGCCCTATCCGCAAGCGGCAAATGGATGATGTCGAGAATTTGTTAAAAGAAAGTCTGGAAAACCACGGTTTTGAAGGAATCGTTGGCTGAATTGTGAAAAAGCTATATCCTTTTAATTGACTAAATTCTTCCCAATGATTCTGCCATGTGGAAATCATGTTTTCCTTCAATTTTATGAAAATGTAATCGGTGTTTAAAAATTTATATAAAATATCCCCCGAAATAATGGCATCTTTCGCCAATGAATCGGCCTTTTCATTTCCAGGGATACCGCAGTGACTAGGTATCCAAGCCAAGATGATTTCTTTGCCAAAGTCGGTTAATTTATGAATTAAAGTGCGAATTCCAACACAGAAATCGTCTTCTGGGTAATGGAAAGGGGAAGAGTTTAATTTTTGAAGTGCACTCAGGGAATCTGAAAGAATTAAGAATTTTCCAATGTGAACATCGTCAATGTATTTGAGGGATTCAAAAATGGCTATACATTCAGCAATGAAAACGGAAGCCTCTTTTGGAAGTTTAATTTTTCTATCGACTTGATCTGATGGGCAGTGGAATTCCGCTCCCACATGGTTTGATAAGGGAGACTTGGAACCATCTGTGTAAATAATTTTCCAGTTGGAATATTTCGAATTTAAAATTTGGATAAGTTTTGTTGGAGCTTCGTGATTGTTAATTATGCCAAGAGAAAAAAGAATATTTGGTTTACACAAATGAATACGAAAGGAGTTGGCATATAAAGGAAGTCTGTCTTTTAAGAGGGGTTATTTAAGAGGGGTTTATACGCACAGTACGTATGGAGGCTTTTAATAAGAAGAGGGATTGATTTGTTCCTCCAATATGGAAGTGATTTCACCTGAGCAGTGAGTGCAGTAATTTTGTCTTTCAGTGGGTGATTAGAGAGTCTTAAGCATTTAAATAAAAACTTGTCAGCCAAGAACTGTCTTCTGAAATGAAGAGGAGCCTCCACAGCCTCCACTTGTAAAGCGTTAATTGGGGAAGAACGCATTGCTCCGATAATCAATCTTAAACATTGAAATTGAATACGGTCCAACCTTGCGAGGTTCTTTTTAGAAGTGGGTTCAATGAGGAATGACGCGTAATCCAAATGACTCCTAACATATGCGTTATAAAAAAGTTTTTGACTTCCCTACCAGACCCGTGAAACGGAACGTAAAGTGTTGAGGCCAGCTTGACATTTGTTAATGATTAAATTAACATACGGGTTCCATGTTAACTTAGAGTCTAAAATTACCCCAAGGAATCTTATTTGTACCTGCATAGGGAGAATTGAATTATTTATTTGGACTGTTAAACGCGGAGTAACACGTTTTCTGGAAAAGACGATAACATTGCTTTTGGACGGAGAAATTTCTAAGCCGTGATTTTTTAACCAGGTGTCAAGGTTTTTCATGCAAATGTTAATCACATCCTCCAGAATAGAAATAATTCGTCCTGAAATATATATAAAAAGATCATCCGCATACTGAAGTATTTTACAAGATGGATGCATACTCCGATGCAGATCAAAGGTATAAATATTAAAAAGTATAGGACTAAGGACGGAGCCCTGAGGCAAACCCTTGTTTATTATTCTTTCCAGTGGAGGAGAATCCAGCACCTGGATTTGAATTTTCCTGGTAAGAAGGAGGTTAATTATAAAACTGGAAAGCTTACGAGGGATGCCAATTTTTAATAATTTATTAAATAAAACATCTAATAAAACATTGTCAAAAGCTCCGCACACATCAAGGCAAACACCGACTGAAATACCATACATTAGAATACTTTGACAGAGTGCATAATATATATTTTTTAGCTGAGGTAGTGACATAATGTTTCGAATTGTTTTGAAGATGTAAGAGAGTTTCCGTATTTTTTTTGTAATTAGGTTAATTTGGAGATCCCATTTTAAGTTATTGTCAACAGTTAAACCGAGATATTTAATATTTTGCGCATTTAAAAAAAAAAATAAAACATCTAATAAAACATTGTCAAAAGCTCCGCACACATCAAGGCAAACACCGACAAGGAATTCATTATCGGCCAGGGCCAACTGGATATCAGAAGTCAGGATGGACACACTTTCGATCGTACTTTTTCTTTTTCGAAAGCCAAACTGAGAGCTGGGAAGAATTTTCTCATTTTCTGCATACCAGTCTAGACGTCTTTTAATCATATTTAGTATATGCCGAATATCTCTGCTTACCTCATCAGAGATATCCGGGTACTCTAAATAAATGGTCACGGAATTTAGTTTGTAAATCATAACACTGATTGGTAGAGTTATATTTTATTTGGTAACAGAGGTGAGATAATACAAAGATTCTATCCGCGACAATAATTTGCGTATTAAAAATAGTTTACTAGCGAGAGGAACGTTCAAGACGGAATGGTCTAGAAATTTCTTCCACTCGCGAGCTCAGTTCCGCTGTCTGCGCATCCTGTTGCGCAGCCAAGTGTTGCCAGCGTCAAGATTACATTTTACTCAAAATACAATGATAATCGCGGTGCCTACATACCTCCTCCCCAGCATTTTATGCGACCAACGCACATATGTAAAAAAAACTTAAAATTAAACAAAAATTACATATATCGTGTTCGATGCTGACTAAAGCAACCTAGTTTGAGTGTAAGTATTGTAATTAAATAATAATTATTAATTAATTAATAAATTTTATAAGTTTCATAAGCTACGGAAAGGGGAAACCACATCGTGCTAATACAAAAATGTGTAAGCTGTTGGCTAAGTTAAATTACTTCAAATCTATTAAAGATGAGTGACAAGTGTCTACATTATAAACATGTAACCAGAAATAAAAAAATAAATATGTGAAAACTTCACACAACTTATAAGTCAAGAAAGAAAATACGTAATGGGTATCACACTTCGTAGAGATAAGGAAAGGGGCAACCACGTCATATCTATATGAGGTATGATATTCACTGCATAAGTAGAATGGTATCATATACTTGAGTACTTAAAATTAATAAAGTTCATTTTTTTATGTATAGAACATCAGGAAACGTATATAAATATATAAAAATATCAAACCTATATAAAAATAAGGTGAACCATATTAAGAAATGTGTTTTGACATCTGTCCCGTAAATCGTGGGATATCACAATGAAAGGTTGTAACCTATGCAGATCAAAATTTATGTGTAACTAAAATTACATACATACATCATACATTAACTAGTATGGAATACTACACGCAATAGTTGGTATTATAATTAGGTCATGCATTTAAGTGCATCTAAAATTACATCATGCCTTTATTAGCATGGGAAAACGAATGCAATATAGCTTGTATTATTTTTAAATCATACATCTAATATAATATACATCATGCATTTATTAGCATGGAATAAAGAATACAATAGTTTGTATTATTTTTAGATCATATTATTTATGTTCATCTAACGTTACATACATCATGCATTTATTAGCATGGGATAAAGAATAAATCTCAAGAAAAATCTTGGAAAGTTACTTCATGTTATAACATGGTATATCATTTTATGATAATAGTTGAAAAGATTTTTCCTATTTACATTTTGAAAAAAGGTTGAAAATATTTTTCATGTTTTTACATTTTTATAAAAATAATTAATAATTAATTATAGAAAATTTTTTAATGCTTTAACAGGTGTACATGGGTGGTCTACGTCATACATTTATAAGTACGGAAAGAGCAGTACAAAATTTACCTATAAATACATGATAACAATATGCTTCACGTTTTGACAGGTGTGGGAAAGGTAAACATTCATCACACACCTATCAAAATATGGTAATATAATAAGGAAATGGAGAAGGCAGTTCATTGTACCTTCTACACATATGTGAATTTTCATACTGAAAACGTATGGCAAAACTACATCATGTTTTCCCAGGTATTGTGGAATGATACATCACATACCTACAAAAACATGGAAAACACTCATCACACTTTTGTAAGTGTATGGAAAAATACATCATGCACTTAAAAAAGCGTGGAAAAAACGAAACGACACATATTACATGGTATTTTGCTATGTATAAATATACATGTTGACATCATGTTCTATGAACATGAGATTTTTTAAAAACAACCCTTCCTTAAGACAGGATTATTGAATATATCAATTATGACGATGGTTAAACAAACCTAGAGTTCAATTTCTACCAAAAATTGTAGTCTCTAATTATTTTCATTAAATAGTGAAATCATGTTCTATGAACATGGAGATTTAAAAATAACCCTTCCTTAAGACAAGGTTATCAAATATGTAAAAGAATAACATAGTTAAATAAACTTAGAGTTCCAACTTCCATCAAAAGTTGATGTCTCTAGTTATTTGTAGTTACAGTAATCTTTAAAAAAATATACTACCAAAATTTATGTCAATAATGTGGATTTACTAATGAGATATATATCTGTGAATCGAATTTGGGAGTATATAGTGATTTTATATCGGAAAAAATTTATATGAAAAAACTATGTCTCTGTCAGCCTTTTTTCTAAAGGGCCTGGTATCTGTCTGGAAAATGCACTCTTCTACCGGACCTTGTAGTAGTAATTTTGTCCGGGGTCTGTTCTGCGACAGGTTCTTCGATATTCAACTTCTCTTCGGAAGGAACGAAGGCTGGTTTCAAGCGATCAATAGAGACGCGCTTTGGTTTTCCATTGATGATAATGACGTATGTCTTTTCGTTACGTTCTTCCACTTTGTAAGGTCCATCATAAGGGAGTTGAAGCGATTTTCGTGCGGAATCAGTTCTCAGAAAAACGTGAGTAGAAGAAGGTAGGTCCTTATGTATGAAAAACTTTCCTGAACCGTGATTACTGGCAGGAGTAGATTTTATATTTTCAAATCTTCTTTGTAGTCGACCGACGTAAGTATCTGGCTCTTCGCGAGGCGTAGGAGTGAAGAAATCACATGGTAACCTCAGCGTTCTACCATAGGTAAGTTCAGCAGGCGAGCATTTTAAATCATCACGAACTGTTGACCTCAATCCAAGTAGTATAATAGGGAGAGTCTCCAACCAGTTCGGGTCGCCGTTAGCCATAAGTGCCGACTTGAGGGTTCTATGCCACCTTTCTATCATGCCATTAGCTTGAGGGTGGTAGGCGGTTGTCCGCGTATGCTTGATTCCGAATTTTTCGGTGAGTTTCTTGAAAAGACATGACTCAAACTGACGTCCCTGATCTGTCGTAATAGTTTCGGGGACACCATGCCTCGAAATCCAGTGAGTTGTCAGTGCTGTGGCGACTGTGTCTGCTGACATATTCTTTAAGGGAACTGCTTCGGGCCAGCGAGTGAATCTGTCAATCATGGTGAGCAGATATTGATAATCACTACAAGCGGGCAGGGGTCCAACCAAGTCGATGTGGACGTTCCGGAAACGGTCTTCAGGCAGAACATACGTGGCTCTTGGCGCGACTGTATGTCTGGAGATTTTGGCCTTTTGACAATTTATGCAATGTTTGACAAAGAACTTTATATCCTTCGCCATGTTGGGCCAAACAAATCTCAATTTAATACTGTTGACAGTCCCATTAATGCCTGGATGACAAACATTATGTACATTTTCTATGACCTCTTTTCTCATATTAGATGGTACGAAGGGTCTTACATGACCGGTAGAGATATCACACCACAGTGAAGAATTAGTTCCAGGAATCACCAATTGACGTAGGGAGAGGGAGGAGTCCTCAAGTGCCTTAGTAATTTCGTCGTCGTGACTCTGCTCTTGTCCCATTCTCTCATAGTCAATTGCAGAAGGGCTATTTATCTCTTCAATGCGAGAAAGAGTATCTGCAACTGTATTCTGGTGTCCGGAAATATGTTTGATGTTGGTGGTAAATTGAGATATATAATCTAGTTGTCTCTCTTGACGAGGAGAACTTGAGGCACGTTTCTTGTTGAAAGCGAAAGTGATGGGCTTGTGGTCCGTGTAAATAGTAAAATTTCGACCTTCTAAGTTGCTCCTAAAATACTTTACTGCCTCGTAAACACCGGTTAATTCACGGTCAAACGTACTGTATTTACGCTGTGCCGGGGTAAATTTTCTTGAAAAAAATCCTAAAGGTTGCCAAGCTGTACCTTTATTTTGTTGTAATGATGCTCCCATAGCCAGGTTGGATGCGTCCACCATAACTGCTAATTCAGCGTTTGGGTCTGGATGTGCTAACAATGCGGCAGAAGCGAGATGTCGCTTGCATTGGTTAAAATCCTCCGTTAATTCCGGGGTCCAAGTAAGGATACGTTTGTCATTCTTTTTATATCCAGAAATGCAATCAAAAGGTGTTGTTTGGGCGCTGATAGTGTTGGGTAAAAATCTTCTATAATAATTGAGCATTCCCAAAAAACGTCTTAATCCTTTGGCTGTTTTGGGGAGAGGAAAATCAATAATAGTTTTCACTTTCTCTTTAATTGGAGTCATCCCTTCCGGTGAAATGGTATGACCTAGAAAATTAACAGTCGGGAGTCCAAATTGACATTTTTTAATGTTAATTACCAATCCATTATCTGCTAATCTTTTAAATAGAATATCCAAATGTTTTTTATGCTCCTCTTCATTGCTGGAGGCTATAAGGATATCATCAAGATAAACAAAGCAAAAATCCAGATCTCTGGTTACGGCATGCATGAAACGCTGGAAGCTTTGGGCAGCGTTGGATAATCCAAATTGCATAGTCGTAAATTCAAAAAGGCCAAATGGTGTTATAATAGCCGTTTTGGGTATATCTTCTGGTTCTACAGGGATCTGGTAGTATGCCCTCAGCATATCTATTGTTGTGAAGATTTTTGCTTTTGCGAGTTTATGGGAGAAGTCCTGGAGCTGCGGAATGGGGTATTTGTCGGGAATCGTTTTGGCGTTGAGACGACGATAATCACCGCACGGTCGCCATTCCCCATTGGGCTTCTTCACCATGTGTAAAGGGCTCGCCCAGTTACTCTTGGACGGCCTGCAAATGCCTTGCTCCATAAGGTAATTAAACTCCTTTTTGGCTGCTTCTAACAGTTTTGGTGCGAGTCTGCGAGCTCGTTCGGTTACAGGTGGTCCCTTGGTTTCTATGCAGTGCGTCACTGAATGTTTCTTGCTATTTAGAGCTTGCATATTCGGTCGCGTCAGGCTTGGATATTTATTTAAAATCTCTCTGTATTTTTGTGATGAGGAAATACTGGAGATACCGGATGAGGGTCCATTGGATGTTGCGCCTCGAATCCGTAAGCCTGTAGACTGGTCTGTAAGTGTACCCTTTTTTAGGTTGACCGACAAGTTAAAATGATGGAAAAAATCAGCACCAAGTATGGCTCTATTCACATCAGCCACTATGAAACGCCATTTCATTGTTCTCCGGAGGCCGAACTTAAGTTCAATCGTCCTTGTGCCGTAGGTACGGATGGAATTCCCATTAGCTCCGTATAAAGTTGTGGGGCACTTGTCGGAGGTTATGTAATTCTTCGCTATTTTCGATGTCTTCGGGATCACAGAAATATCTGCGCCTGTGTCCACTAAAAACTTTTGGCTTGTTTCTTGGTCATAAAGGAAGAGACGACGAGTCTGAGTAGGAATTTCGCATGTCTCTACTGTGGAATTCCTTTCGTCGTTTCCCGACCTCTTCGAGCGGAAGGTACACGGTTGTTGGCATCGGTGGGCATTTTCACCGAACTTGGCATGTAATCTGCAGTACCCATTCGGTGTTCTGTTGGGCGATCTACCGCTGGACCTGGAACGTGGTCTTCTAGCAGGATTCTGATAATTACCTTGTCGAATATTATTGCGACGTGGGCTCTGGTTTCTGTGCTCGCTGTAGGTAGATGGACGGTCGCGATTATGGACCTGCGACATCTTCAAAAGTTTCACCTCGTGGGTAAGAGCTGCGATCTGCTCTAAAAGGCCTTGCATTGACGTATCATTACGTTCGGATCTAGAAGTTCCGGGTTTAGTGTCGTGGTCAACCGCGCCACATTCTGTTGTCTGGTACACATCAACTATCTTATCGGCAGCTAGTGCTAGTTGGTTTAGGTTATTGTCCGGAAGTGCTGATAGTATAGCTTGTACATGCTGCGGAAGACGTTGGAGCCATAGTGTTTTTACGATAGCGCTTTCCGCTAGTGTTGGTCCAGCTAACTCGAGCATGTGTCGTAGAAGTCCTGTTGGTTTACGGTCTTCTAATTGCGATCCCGTCAATAATCGTGTTAACCGCTTCTGTTCGGAGTCTTGAAGTCTGTCTATCAGCGATGCCTTGAGTATGCAATATTTGTCCTTCGCTGGCGGGTTTATCACTATGTCGCTAACGCATTGTAATGTTTCAGCGTCCAAGGCGGCGACTATGATGTTGTATTTAGTAAAATCTTCCTTGATGCGGGAGTTAGTAAACTGGGCCTCGGCCTGAGCGAACCATAACGCAATATTAGTTCTCCAACAGGCGGGTAACCTCACAGAAACGTGATGGATGGATGTTTCCGAAGAACAGCTCTCATTGTTTGATTCCATGTTTGGTGTTGGATTTTCCTTGCGCAATATTTCTTCTGTTCCTATAGCTATGTCGCTTGGTTCAATGGAGGGTGTCCCTCCGGTAGATGTCATTTAAGTGCAGACAATTAAGGCGAGACAAAAATATGGAATACCCGACAGTGAAATAAACTCCTTTGTGATAATAATAGTTAAAATTGAAATTCTCAATTTTTAAATTAAAAATAAAAATCCACACTAATGCCTTTTTCCTTACAAAATTTTTCAACAATAATTCTGATAAAAATAAGTGGGAATTATATACCTCCACTATTTATTAGTTGATTCGATAGTTGTTTAAAAAACTTTAAAAATCGTTAAAATTGCTAAAAATTTAAATTTATTAAAATTTTTGTTGTATAGATAAACTCGTTTTAGATGATATTAAATAGTTTTAGATGATAAGAGAGAAACTTTAAAAATCGTAACAATATTTCAGAACATGTGCTATTTGCAACATTATTGTATTAATTTGACCTCAAGAAAAAATATGGCGTCATTGTCGTAAAAATATGTCGAACCAATTTTATCCGGCGACGATTCTCAGATGAATTCTGGCTGCTGGTCTCCCTGATGACGGATTCAGGATCCTGCGTTCTCTGGCGGAAATCTCAGGATTCTCGTTCCCTGGTGATGAACTCGGGATGCCTCGTTCCCTGGTGATGATCACCTACGGTCATCACTGCGTCAATCCGTTCTCACTGAAATAGAGGGTAACACGCACTTATCATTCAGGAAGGAACAATTTATTTTAACAAAACATTTAGCGGGATAATAATGTAAAACGCACTTATTATTCTATAAAAAATGATTATGTTACTAAAACATTAGTGGGATGATGATGTTTCAATAGATAATTAGGTGTAAAACACGTGTTTGACAAGAACGTGTGACAATGCTATCGAAACAACACGGTCGTATATTTATTAAAAATTACTGGAACATTTATTTCAAAAGGGATTTTACGTTAAGTTATGCAATAAAACAATAGAATTTACTTACTTGTTGTCCAGGATTCCGGCTTGGAACGTTTCTTCCACCCGCTAGTAAGTTAGTTCTTTAGTCGAAAGGTCACCAGTTTTAGTATATGGCGAATATCTCTGCTTACCTCATCAGAGATATCCGGGTACTCTAAATAAATGGTCACGGAATTTAGTTTGTAAATCATAACACTGATTGGTAGAGTTATATTTTATTTGGTAACAGAGGTGAGATAATACAAAGATTCTATCCGCGACAATAATTTGCGTATTAAAAATAGTTTACTAGCGAGAGGAACGTTCAAGACGGAATGGTCTAGAAATTTCTTCCACTCGCGAGCTCAGTTCCGCTGTCTGCGCATCCTGTTGCGCAGCCAAGTGTTGCCAGCGTCAAGATTACATTTTACTCAAAATCCAATGATAATCGCGGTGCCTACAATATGTTCAGCTATTTTAACTAAGGAAGATGACAGAGCTATAGGTCTGTAAGAAAGTCCAGAGTTAGGGTCTTTCTGGGGTTTCAGAATGGGAACAATTATTTGAGTTTTCCAGGATGATGGAATTTCGCCGGAGTCAAAGATCAGATTTATAATTGAAAGAAAATAGTTTAGTGTGGTAACGTCGCAGTTTTTAATAAAGCTATAAGGAATTCCATCTACACCAGCGGATGAGTCTGTGAGATCGTTTAAGACCTCCCTAAGTTCCGTTAAATTGAAGTGGGTGTCCATCCAACCCCGTGTTTTAAATGAGTATGTGAATTCTGTTTCATTAAAATTACTTGCAGTTTGAGGAGCTAGTTTATCGGCAAATTCCTTCACCCACTCTGAAGTGAGTGGTCGAGTCACCGCTGGGACGTGAGAACCCTTAAACCTGCGAATTGAATTCCAAACAACTGAAAGAGGAACTTCGGGAGATAATGATGTGCAAAATTTTTTCCAGCCTTGAATTTTTTTGTTTTTAGAAGACGTTTGGTCTTAGCTTCAATTTGTTTATACTGAAGGAAGTTCTCCATATTC
Source organism: Limnephilus rhombicus (assembly GCA_929108145.2). NCBI lineage: Eukaryota > Metazoa > Arthropoda > Insecta > Trichoptera > Limnephilidae > Limnephilus > Limnephilus rhombicus. Next base: position 10,391,003 of record OV815290.1, on the reverse strand, counting down.
ATATTTGTTGAATAAATTTTCGCATATTTTTTCCTCATATCTACTGCGTCTGAGCATTCAATATCCCACCAAGGAGCTGGGGGAGGTTTCCTTTTGTTACGTGTCGTTTTAGTGGGGATAAATTTTTCTGCGGCCGTAATGACTGCAGACACAAATAAATCGTAACATTCCGCAACATTTTCTGTAGTTGGAGAGGGCAGATTTTGCACAGAGAACTTTGTATGATTTGAATAGTCATTCCAGTTGGCTCTGGCAGTTAAGAACCTTGGTTTTCGACTACTGCACTTGACATTTTTGTTGGAATGATAAATATTTGAGGATTCAATGAGGATGGGGTAATGATCACTCCCATGAGGGTCATCCAAAACTTTCCATAACAGGGATGCGGCTATGTTGGAATTGCAAACAGTAAGATCAACCATGCTGGGTCGCTGACCAGGCACCTGCAGACGAGTAGGAGAACCATCATTGATAATACAAAAGTCTAGTTCATCTAGTAGATCAACAATATCTCTGCCCATTCTGTCAAAATTGTGAGCTCCCCATAATCCGTGATGGGCATTGAAATCTCTCAGAACAAGAGAAGGGGTAGTGACCTTGGAAAATATAGCTTTTAGGATTGATTTAGAAGGTTTATTAGATGGTGATATATACATAGAAATTATTGTAGTGTCAAAAACCTTTGCGGCCGTCACTTGAAAAGGACAACCAATTGGTTTTACATCTACAGGGGAGAAGGGTAATGATTTTTTAATGAAAAGAGCGAAGCCGCCCTTTCCATCTTGACGGTCGTCTCGAAGACAGTGGTATCCCCTGACTTTGAAATCAGAATCCGGTTCCAGCCACGTCTCCGAGATGGCAGCCACTGCAATTGAGTTTGAGTGTAATGTGTTTAAAAATTCTTCTGTCTTATTTCTAAGACTATGACAATTCCACTGAAGAATCCTCATCAGAGGAGCCATTTCTAGTTGAGTTGATAATATTAGTAATTTGTTTAGCAACGTGGGACGGTATTTGAATGTTGTTTTTATTTAAAGTTTGTAAAATATGTAAAAATGAGGTGATTAGTGTAGAGTTAAGGTCTATATTATAATTTTGTTCTTTAGTAGATGACTTTAGGTAAGAGTTGAAATTTGAACTGGAAGGAATTTGTCCATTAGGGAACCACAGAAGGGATTCGTGGTTAGCATTATTTTTTTGTTGTTAGAACTCTAGGTTTCACGACCCTTTCAACAGTTTTTTCTAAATGAAGAAGAAGAAGGTTGAGAAGGGGTGGATTTTTTAGAATTTTTGGAAGTTATTTCACAATAAGATGGAATGGATTTGTTAAACATTCTTGATGCTTCCGCATAAGATATGCTCTTCTCGGCCATTGTGTGTTTAATATTGCGCTGCCTTGACAGTTCAGGGCAAGTTTTGCTGATGGACATGTGGGTACCGGAGCAGTTTAAACATTTATAATTTTCCTCTGTTTTATCACAGGAATCGCCACTATGGGACGAACTGTACTTGAAGCAACGGGGTTCTGATCTGCAGAGGTTCTTCGTGTGTTCAAATCTGCAGCACTTGTAGCATTGCACAGTTGGGAACACATAGAGCTCTACTGGTAGAGAGACGTTAAACATAGTAACATTTTGTGGAAGGTCTTTGCTGTCAAATGTTAGGACAACGGATTGGGAGGGTCTCCATTCTACAGAGTTTCCCGTATTTAACCTGTAATTTAGACGACGCGCTTTTAAAACTTTTCCGAAACCTTGAGGAACAGTAATGTTTTCCAGGATGTCCTCTATCGACCAGTGCGGTGGGATCCCTTTTGAGACACCTAACTTTGTAACCTGATATGTAGGTATGAAAACGTTGTACGAGTTTTTTTTGGCAATATCAGATTTTACAAAGCTATTGGCCTCAGCCGCTGTCTTGAATTCAACAGAAAGACGGTTACGCCCAACCGATTTTACTCCATTCCAGACAGTGTGGATTTTATTTTTAAACATAAAATGTCCAAAGTCCACATCGTAAAAATTTGATTGTTTTTCATCCTTTGAAATTTTAGTCACGTGTGTAATGTAAGGGAACGTACCCATGCTACGTGACACGTTTAGGGGGGGGGGGGGGGTCTTCAAAATGTCACGCTCCATACAAATGAGCGGCGGGTTGCTTAGGTTTTTGGTCACCGGGGGGGGGGGGGGGGGGTTAAAAATTGCAAAAAATTGGTCACGTAGTATGGGTACGTTCCCTAAGGTGTTCTATCAAGATTATTATACAGACGTGACATTTGTGAAGGAGTATTGTTTACCAGTGGGGCGGGTGTGGTGAAAGGGCTTGCTGGACTTAGATTTGAAATCGAGGAAGAAGTGGACGGAATTACATCCTGTAAAACAGAATTATTTGGAAGGGAGTCGTTTTGCGTGGAGGGTGTTTTTCGATGTATCTGTTCAAAATCTGTTGCATTTCTATTATCTGCTGGATTAGCAATTTTTCTTTTTTTTGACGTAATCGTTACGAAGTCCGAAGCCTCCGGAATATTAACCGCGATCAATTTTTTTGTAACACCCGAGGATTCAGATAGCAAACCATCATCTGGGGGATCAGGTGGTTTTTCTTTATCCATTTTCGAATAAATCTCCAGCACACAAATTAAAAAAAAATCTTACCGAAGAACCAATTATATAACACAAATACTTACAGTGAAAACAAATATACAAGTAAAAACTATATTACACTAATTTACAATACTATTTTAAAACTATTATCTATATAAAATGATTAATTTTGTAAAGAGGAATGAAATGACACTGGCACAGTTGGACGGTAGCCTTTTTTTCGTAAAATTATTTAAAAAAATTGTAAATTAATATCATTCATTTCTTATGACAAAAATTTACTTTTTTGAAAAAGAAACAATATTTCTTTAAGTACGAACTAAATGTAACCTAAGTAAATATAAAGAGAGTATGTGAGTTTGAAGTGTGATAAATAGGCGAGAACTAGGTAAGTACTGGAGCAAACTCAATGCAATAAATATTTTCAAACAAGAACAATCATTACAATATTATGATAAAAACCGACTTGAGAAATGCAGTACTTATATTTTTTCCAAGTTTTATTATTATTGTGATATATATTACTGTAAATGTTGTTGCTAGTAGATAGTATATGCGTGTGTGGTATCATTGATTTCTGTTTACAATCTGCGAAAATTGGGCAATACTATAAGAAATAACACATTTTATAACACATTTTAACACATTTTCTCGTAAAATATCTCTAAAATATCATGGTGGTGGTGTGACTAATGAGACAAAAACAAAAAACAATCGATCTAAATAATAATAATAAGAAGAAGTATAGTACATTATTTTGAGTATGTGTTATCTTGTCGAAAATCGTGGTATGAATCATGAAAAAACCAGGGAAAAAAGTTATGATTATAGAATTAACAATATTAAAGTATATTAAAACAATATAATGCATAATAGCAAGGTAAGTATATCTGTTGGGAATAGTTTGGTGAGATAAATAAGTTAACATAAGGATGCAACTAGATTAATAAGCGAAACATACCATAATGCGAATGGAAAGGTGAAAATGATTTTGTAGTGAGTTTGTTTATCAGATGTAAGTAGTACACATTGAGTATAATAGAATAACGGATAAAAGCGTACAATGCAGACATTAGTATCTAGTATAGTGGAGTGATGTAGCAGCACAGTACTTTGTATCGTCAGTCACTAAATTAATTAAGTCATTGACGTTTTTCACGGACCAGGTCAGCAATATTATTTATTGAGATTATCTTGGAGGTATCAGTTTGTCTCAAAAGTATGCGCCCTCCGGTGGACCAATAGTGTTTATAATTATTGTCTTTAGCAATTTTTTTTGTTTGAGATAATAAAATTTTTCCCTTTTGAGTTAATTGGTCTGATACGTAAATGTGTTTGGCGGCTTGCGATAATCCTAGGTCCCTTGTATTAATTTTATTTGTCATACTGGTTGTGGATTTCCTGTAGGTTTTGAGTTTGGATAGGAAGTCATCCCGCGATGTTATGGTATTGAAAGTCGCTACGATAGGTCTTGGATTTTTATCGGAGAATTTCGGTCCCAGCCTGAAGATTTTTGTTATTACAGAATGCACGTCGGTATTTTCGAAGTTGATAATTTTAGAGATTTTTTTGACAACTTCTGTATTATTTTCAATGTCGGACTCCGGAACACATCTAATCTCGATGTTACAAATTTGGCTTAGATACTCCAATTTATCAATTTTTTCATCTTGTTTAGTAATATTATTTAGTAGTATATTATTGCGATTTTTTTGAGCAGTTAATTCTTCGTTGACTATTTCTTGTGCCTTTTTCATAGCATTTATCCGTTTTCTTAGGTCTTCTTATTGATCTGCCATAAATTGGATAGATTTTATTATTTCGTTATTTTGTGAGATAAGAGCTTCATATTTATTTATATATGAAACAAATTTGTCTTCCACGAATTTCATTATGGATGTTTAAAAATCTGTCAGCTCTTTTATAAATAATTGGGAGGTTAAGAGACTATTGGCGCCATCTATATTTCAGATGTTAAGTTTTCTGTGTCGATTGATTGATTTGATAGTTCAGGTTTCGGCGGTTGAGTAAACTGTTTTGCTTGTTTGATAATAAATGGCCATTCTTGTTCATTGTTTGATAATATGACATTATCTGTATGCTGGGGTTTGTTATTTTTAGCATTTTTTACACATTTCTGGCTCTGCGGCGTGTCGTTTCAGTAATTTCTGCACATATAAGGTGGTAGTTTTTAAAAATAGTTTAAAAATGTAGGTAAAAAACACTAAAGCAGGCCACTTCACACGATAAGAATTCGTTGGTTTGACGCGCGGTCTACAGTTTATAAAATTTGAGCACTTTAGACTTAGCTCACTATTGTTTTGTTTGATGATTTTTAATAATTTTACGTAGACAAAAAAATATGTCAACACTAGACTTGGTTGAGGTAGGTGCTATTATGATGAACTCGAAGTGTAAAGCGGGGTCCAAATGCTTGGCGAGCCTCGGCAAGCGTCCACAAGTCCCAACGTCTGGAGCGCGCGTTTGCGTAGGCTTGCAAGAGCTTGCGAGAGCTTGCCACCGATCCGGCGAGGTAGGATAATTTGTCAACACTAGACTTGGTTGAGGTAGGTGCTATTATGATGAACTCGAAGTGTAAAGCGGGGTCCAAATGCTTGGCGAGCCTCGGCAAGCGTCCACAAGTCCCAACGTCTGGAGCGCGCGTTTGCGTAGGCTTGCAAGAGCTTGCGAGAGCTTGCCACCGATCCGGCGAGGTAGGATAATTTGTCAACACTAGACTTGGTTGAGGTAGGTGCTATTATGATGAACTCGAAGTGTAAAGCGGGGTCCAAATGCTTGGCGAGCCTCGGCAAGCGTCCACAAGTCCCAACGTCTGGAGCGCGCGTTTGCGTAGGCTTGCAAGAGCTTGCGAGAGCTTGCCACCGATCCGGCGAGGTAGGATAATTTGTCAACACTAGACTTGGTTGAGGTAGGTGCTATTATGATGAACTCGAAGTGTAAAGCGGGGTCCAAATGCTTGGCGAGCCTCGGCAAGCGTCCACAAGTCCCAACGTCTGGAGCGCGCGTTTGCGTAGGCTTGCAAGAGCTTGCGAGAGCTTGCCACCGATCCGGCGAGGTAGGATAATTTGTCAACACTAGACTTGGTTGAGGTAGGTGCTATTATGATGAACTCGAAGTGTAAAGCGGGGTCCAAATGCTTGGCGAGCCTCGGCAAGCGTCCACAAGTCCCAACGTCTGGAGCGCGCGTTTGCGTAGGCTTGCAAGAGCTTGCGAGAGCTTGCCACCGATCCGGCGAGGTAGGATAATTTGTCAACACTAGACTTGGTTGAGGTAGGTGCTATTATGATGAACTCGAAGTGTAAAGCGGGGTCCAAATGCTTGGCGAGCCTCGGCAAGCGTCCACAAGTCCCAACGTCTGGAGCGCGCGTTTGCGTAGGCTTGCAAGAGCTTGCGAGAGCTTGCCACCGATCCGGCGAGGTAGGATAATTTGTCAACACTAGACTTGGTTGAGGTAGGTGCTATTATGATGAACTCGAAGTGTAAAGCGGGGTCCAAATGCTTGGCGAGCCTCGGCAAGCGTCCACAAGTCCCAACGTCTGGAGCGCGCGTTTGCGTAGGCTTGCAAGAGCTTGCGAGAGCTTGCCACCGATCCGGCGAGGTAGGATAATTTGTCAACACTAGACTTGGTTGAGGTAGGTGCTATTATGATGAACTCGAAGTGTAAAGCGGGGTCCAAATGCTTGGCGAGCCTCGGCAAGCGTCCACAAGTCCCAACGTCTGGAGCGCGCGTTTGCGTAGGCTTGCAAGAGCTTGCGAGAGCTTGCCACCGATCCGGCGAGGTAGGATAATTTGTCAACACTAGACTTGGTTGAGGTAGGTGCTATTATGATGAACTCGAAGTGTAAAGCGGGGTCCAAATGCTTGGCGAGCCTCGGCAAGCGTCCACAAGTCCCAACGTCTGGAGCGCGCGTTTGCGTAGGCTTGCAAGAGCTTGCGAGAGCTTGCCACCGATCCGGCGAGGTAGGATAATTTGTCAACACTAGACTTGGTTGAGGTAGGTGCTATTATGATGAACTCGAAGTGTAAAGCGGGGTCCAAATGCTTGGCGAGCCTCGGCAAGCGTCCACAAGTCCCAACGTCTGGAGCGCGCGTTTGCGTAGGCTTGCAAGAGCTTGCGAGAGCTTGCCACCGATCCGGCGAGGTAGGATAATTTGTCAACACTAGACTTGGTTGAGGTAGGTGCTATTATGATGAACTCGAAGTGTAAAGCGGGGTCCAAATGCTTGGCGAGCCTCGGCAAGCGTCCACAAGTCCCAACGTCTGGAGCGCGCGTTTGCGTAGGCTTGCAAGAGCTTGCGAGAGCTTGCCACCGATCCGGCGAGGTAGGATAATTTGTCAACACTAGACTTGGTTGAGGTAGGTGCTATTATGATGAACTCGAAGTGTAAAGCGGGGTCCAAATGCTTGGCGAGCCTCGGCAAGCGTCCACAAGTCCCAACGTCTGGAGCGCGCGTTTGCGTAGGCTTGCAAGAGCTTGCGAGAGCTTGCCACCGATCCGGCGAGGTAGGATAATTTGTCAACACTAGACTTGGTTGAGGTAGGTGCTATTATGATGAACTCGAAGTGTAAAGCGGGGTCCAAATGCTTGGCGAGCCTCGGCAAGCGTCCACAAGTCCCAACGTCTGGAGCGCGCGTTTGCGTAGGCTTGCAAGAGCTTGCGAGAGCTTGCCACCGATCCGGCGAGGTAGGATAATTTGTCAACACTAGACTTGGTTGAGGTAGGTGCTATTATGATGAACTCGAAGTGTAAAGCGGGGTCCAAATGCTTGGCGAGCCTCGGCAAGCGTCCACAAGTCCCAACGTCTGGAGCGCGCGTTTGCGTAGGCTTGCAAGAGCTTGCGAGAGCTTGCCACCGATCCGGCGAGGTAGGATAATTTGTCAACACTAGACTTGGTTGAGGTAGGTGCTATTATGATGAACTCGAAGTGTCAAAAGATGGAAAAAGATTTAAATATTTGAAAAAAATATATATAAACCTCACCAATTGCCTTAAAGAGAGGTTGGATAAATTCTGTAAAAATATCGCGGGCTTCAAATTTCGCATTAATACGAGATGGACTATTTATTGCTCGTCGAGATGATGCTAGATTTGTGATGGAAAATAAAAAATGTCTTGACACTCCGATTGGTTTTATATTGCACGCAATTTATCCTGAAAACGGCACGTGGTGGTCGTTAACACAATTTGAATGTAGTTCAGACCAATCCAATCCAAACGCTTGAAAACCAAAGATCTTCGGAAAAGTGCACCTCTTTCTCATTTGGTGTTTGAGAAAGAAGTATACTTTTCAGTCAATCGGTAGCATTAAAATTATTGGAAGACATTATTCTAGGCGCTCTTCTATTAAAAGACAAGTGTATAAGATATTTGATGATAATCGCTCTTCTTAACAACATGTGTTCATTGGGAAGCGAAAGGATGAGGATTATTCTAGTATTTTTAAATCTTCAATTGTATCTAGCTTTGCGATTAGTTTGCGGGAAGTCTGACAATATCAACGAAGTGTGGCAGAATCCTTGACCATCGTTCATCAGATATTGCCGCCGATTAAGATTATCAGAAGAGGCTCAGGAAGCTCGGAACTAAGATTTTTTTAAATATCGCTAGAACTATTCTGGAAAATATTCTTGTGAGAAATTTTATGAAGTTGTTTTTAATTTAATGTTAGTTACATCTGATCCTATCATAACTAGTTACAGGCAACCCCAAAAAAAAAAACAATTAAATCGTTTTCCTTAGGAAGTTTTCGATTTAATAATTCCTCCGGATATTCATATATACTCATGACACTCATCGAATATTTTTAGCACCGACGATGATGATGATTGTTCATCGTCTGCTTCAGAATGTTTAAAAGCAAAAGTAAACATTAGTAAAGATATGAACATAAATAGTGTCAATTTTAAGATTTTAATTTTTTTTCTTTGATAATACATATAATAAAATCCAGAAATCGTTAATAAAATCCAGTAAAACTTACTAAAACCGAATAGTATAATTTTTTTTAACCGTACCGTAAAAAATATTTTTATTTTTTATTTATTTATCTTAAAAAATGGAACATGATACAATGTTACTTTTCCTCCATTAAAAGCATTTGCTTGTGGATGGAGGAGCTTGTGGATACATTTTAAATATGTACAATTTATACAGTCAGGTGTTTCACATAATTATGCACAGATTCACAGTTAATATACTGTTAATGTGGAGGAGAATATGTGACACGAATGAATAATGACACGAGGGAATACTACCCTAAGTAATTAATGAAAGATGAACTCTTCCCTATGTGACACAAAACAGATTATACAGCAATTTCCAAAATCCTCAGTGAAAACAAACAAATACTCACTCAGAGAATGCAGCTCTCCACACGATGTCAAGACAAACGACACTAGTTTCCTTCGTATATTGATTTTGCCAAGGCAGTTTTGCAATTTTGTACAATCTCAACAGATGTTTATCACAGGAAGAAAGTTCACACAATGAATATTAATTTGCAAAATTAATAGTACGTGCCAAAAAATCACAACAGTAATTCAATTATGGGTTAATGATTTGATTACGACTGACATCTCTTGGCTTTAACCAACACTCACGTCGGAAGTAATTGCTTGCTCCACAGAGGTAAGAAAATGCATGAATATACTGAATTTCAATGTCACATAGGTAAATTCAATATAATACAACCACCGGCGCCCCCATGGTCCCATAGCATAAATTATTAATTTAAATGAGACTAATGCCCAAATGTATTTAAATATATTTTATGGAGCGTATCCATTTAATATACCGTTAAAACACAGTTTAATCATATCTCAATCAAGATCCTTTAACTAAAAGATAAAATCATCCACATGTATTCAGTAATAAGTAAAATAGGTATAATTTTTAGTGTGACATTCATGTGGTGATGAGGGAAGCAGCAATTTACCCGTTGGTAATTTCTCTAAAATGCTTTTTGATGGAGTTCAACAATTGTACTTTGTCATTAATGCTTCTGATTTCTACTGGAAGGTTATTAAAGAAGTATTTTCCTTGGTGTGTATAATGGTGTTGGGCAAAAGACGTGTTTAGTTTGGGGCATACAAATACATGTGTAAGTCTTGTACGATTTTCAGTTATGAATGAGAATTTATCTTTTTCTTTTATAATTTGTATGATTGAATTTTTCGCAAATAAGTTTTTAAATGTTGGAACTTTGAATTCTTCGAATATGCGTTCAGTGGGGAAGTCTGGAGGTTTTTTAGTATAATATTTATATTGAGTCTTTGAAGAATTTCTATGGGAGTCAAACAAAGATATTCAAATACAGAAGAGATATTCTGCATTATAAATATGAGTTTGAGATGTATAAATAATCTCAAACCCTCTGAGCCTAATACTCACGGATATGATTATGAAAACTCTACTCGCGACAAGTATATCACAAAGGATGGCACAAAGAAAAACTCCAGGAAAATTACAGATCCACCAACCTTGTTTTGTAATTTTTGTAGCTTGGAGGCCTCCGTAATTTCATCCAATCAATAATTAATTTCAGTCAATGCAATCCTTAGGTGACTTGAAAATTTGCACAAGAGATGAAATTTGTCAATCAATACACAAACTCATAAGTTTTCACAATGCATGAAAATTTTCCAAGAAACAGACAGTGTCAGTTATTTTCTTGTTTTAGATTCTATTTTTGAAAACAATCCATTTAGGTGTCTCTGCTAAGTCCAAGGACTGAGTAAGTACCCTCTTTGTGATATATATTTATTTAAATTTTCGAACAAACAAAACATATTGCAATGCGTAACCATGCTCCCCGCCTTGGAAGTTCGCGGAACTTTCAAAAAACAAAGTTTTAATTAAACTTATTAACCGCTTCTGTGCCAAGAGCGAGATTTCTCGCATTCTTGGCCGCGCCCAGAAGGCCGGCCATAGAAAAATAGCGAGTTATCTCGCTATTCTTTTAGCAAGATTTAATTTTTTTAATTTTTTTTTTTTAATTTTTTTTTTTTTTCAAGATTTTTGCTAAGTCATTTAAATATCCTTTCAAGGTGTTTTATGTTTTTAATTTATAAAAATAAGATTTAAAAATGATTTATTTTGATTAAAAATTCATGGCCTGCTGTTCACAGCTACACTCCTACATACTGGCATTTAAAAGGTTAAGGATAAAATCACTAAGTTGAAAAATGTTTAAAAATAAAATAAAAATCATGTTGCTAAGTCAACTAAGTGTTAAATAAAGAATGTCATGGTTAAGTCCGAAATAATTAAACTTTAACGAAATATTAACATAAAATAATGATATAATTATTGCGTTGGGATGGGATATAATTTAACAACAGGACGTTTAAAAAATCCGTATCTTGTCTTTACCGTCGTAACGCGAATACTTTTATCAGTACCAGGATGAACCATTATCTGAATGAATGGTGCCATTATCTGAATACAAGAACGACACATGGCCACGCCGAGAAATAAAACGGCTGAAAGCATTTGAATTTAGGTCAAAGACCAACTCAATATGAATGGCCTTGGTTACAAGGCACACAAAAAATATATATATGCCTTTTGTGAAAGTTGTCCTCTCGGACGAGCAAGCGTGATACGAAGGGGACCTGCGTAATCTACACTGGTGTGAACGAAAGCCTTTGCTTCTACAACACGATATGAAGGTAAATCTGCCATCTTCAGTGTAGGATGCGATTGATTTAAGCGGAAGCAGCAATTGCATTTCCGCACTTTTGCCCTAATAACAGTCCTGGCATCTAATATCCAATAGCGCTGCCGTAAGACGGACATAAGAAGTCCAGGGCCTATATGAAAGTACATGACATGGAAATGATCAACGATAAGATCCACAACACAGTCATGTTTAGGAAGTAAAACCGGACGTTTAACCTCAATTTGAATTGTTTATGGACAATTTGCCTTTCTGGAGTTCAGCAATATCTTCTATAAAATGAAAACTCTGCACAGAACGAATCATAACTTTTTTAGAGGAATATGATACCTTTTTTACGAATCGGAGGACATAAACTACTATCCTTAAAACTTTATCCCATGTGGATATACGCTGAGCCAGTTCACTCAGGACCGATTGTTCACACTGAACTACTGCAGTGAGCACATTAGTTTTGTGCCCAGGCATTTCACCGGTATTTGTGAGATGAAAAGGTTTTGTTGGCCATTCCGAAGGTGGGCAGCGAATCCATGATGGGCCGTTCCACCATAGTTTGTGTGAAACGAGCTGGGAAGGAAGCATGCCATGTGAAAGGCAGTCACTAGGGTTTTCGCTAACGGCGACATGATAAAAATTCTCAGGAGGCAAATTCTCCTGACATTGAGCCACGTGATTACTAACAAACACCGACCATCGATGTGGCGACGAATGTATCCATGAAAGCGCAATGCTAGAATCTGGAAACGCGTATGTCCCTGCAATAGTAAAACGCGAACGATAATTATCTTGAACCATCCGTATTAGTTTGGACATCAAGACCGCGGCACATTGCTCCAAACGAGCGAGTGATGTCACTTTGGTGGGAGAGACCTTTGATTTTGCACAAAACAATCTCACGGTAATATTCCCAGATGGATCAGTTGTGTATAAATATATCACACAGCCATAACCATTCAGGCTCACATCGCAGAAATCGACAATAAGTCCTTTAGGACACCAACATGATTTTAATCGTAGAAATCAGAGGAAATTCCTGTATGAGTGACGAGAACCTTTGAATAATGCTCTCAGGGGGGGTATCATCCCAACCAATGTTGCACAGCCATAGCTCTTTAATGAGCAATTTAGCGTACAAAATGATGGGGGCGACCAAGCCGAGGACATTGAATAAGCGGGCGACTATAGAGAGTATGTTCCGCTTTGTACACTTCTCCTGAACATACGAAGTCGTAAAGAAGAAGCTGTCATCAACTGGTTCCCACGAGAGGTCTAACACCTTAAAGGCATTGTTAGAACCAACAGTGAAGTCCACCGCACTGCAGTGAAAATCTGGAAGGTTTTCAAGTACAACTTGAGAACTAGTAGTCCATTTGACCAAATCAAAGGCACCGGACTTGAATAACGAGATTAATTCTCGAGAAAGACGTACGGCGCTGGACTCATCTGCAATAGAATAGACCAGGTCGTCCACATACAACTTGAACTCTGCCACATTGGCAGTATCCGGGAAATGTGGTCTCATATCTTTGGCTAACTGACGAAAGTCAAATAAAAGCAAAAACCAATCAGTTTGCAAATTGAGACCAGTATGCAAGATGTCATTTAGTGACAGCCCTGTATGTGTCTTAGCGCTAGCGTCCAGCACAATCCTAGGCATAGGATTATCAGGACGAATGGCGGCATGATGGATGTAATATCCATCATCTGCAATTTCAGACCTACTACAGAATACTAAGAAACTCATATCACCTTTGATTATACAGTGATTAGGCAGTTTATTTGTGATACTATCAACGACAAGTGCGTGTATATTACATTTATTATTTGGATACACGCGCGACTCAATGTCTAAATAGACGTAACCGAAGATTGGTCGTGAAGCTGAACCAATTTCTTTGACAAAAGAATTACTCAAAGGAATTATTGGAAAATTCAGCGACTTACAACAATCTATCGTAATCAAATTATTCTGCGAGCCATTATCAATTAAATATTGAACAATCATTTTCTTACCATTTTTAAGTTTCGCATATATTTGAGAAGTTGACAGTAAACTATTCAAATTAGGCGTTACTTTGGCGGGCAATAAGCATGAAGGGCTAACGTGCAAGGGTTCCTCTAGTTGCATATTGCAATTACCCGTTCCATTGTTACTGGATGGCACTAGAGGGGGGGAAGACTTCTCCTCATTGGTTCGTACTTCTGACGTATGTACGTTGTTTGATTTTAAATTATTCCCACTACCAAAGTGTAGTAAGGTATTATGCGATTTTTTGCACACATCGCACACAAGCGTTGATTTGCAAGAATTTACAGTATGTGATGTGCTAAAACAATTTACATATAAATATTTTGATTTTATAAAGCCAAAACGGGCTCGTGGAGATCTCACCGCCCTGAATCGAGAGCAAGCAGCAATTGCATGATCAGTTTTTTTACAAAACATACAAGATTTCAGGGGCTTATTCTGAGTCGAGAATGTACGTGCCGGGGCTAGTATCTGGTTACGAGTTCGTTTGACCGTTAAAAACAGATCTTCAAAGGCGTTCAAAGATTCAAATTCCAGTTGAAACCCTGGATTTAAAGTCAACTGACGATAATTAATGTCGTCAATAATGTTTTCAAACTGAATGTACATTTCATCTATTAATTCGCTCTTAACCATGAAAGTTTCATTATTCCTAAAATCGAAATCAGAGACATTTTTTGTCAAGTTAAATAGATCATTAATACGTGAAATTTTTTTTTCCGTTTTTGCTGTTAACGAAATAAGCATTCGATCATATAGATCATTTGAAATTTCTTCCGTAATCCCAAGCATTTTTAAAGAAATACAACAATTTTATCACATAAAAAGTTTAACTTTAACAATAAAACATGCAACAGTTTGGGCAAGTACTCGCCTAATTTAGAGAGAGTTTGTAGCCACGCGGGTACCTGTTTAGTTTGACAGCCGGCCGTTATTACAGGCGCCGGTAGAGAAGACGAGAAGTTTCGGTAGGTTCGTCAGTTGGTTCCTGGGAGTGCTTGGTGTAACAGCTGGTCGGCAAGCCGTCTAAGGTCATGGCAGAAACACACGTGAGCGAAATTATTTCTAACAAACCATCACGAGATAATTCTAACTTTGGCTTCTAATTTTATTAGTAATTAAATAATCCATATAAATATGTATAGTCCATCTATACAGGCGCTCATCAGGATTATAATAATTATGTACTTTGTTCGATACCACATGTTCCGAATTTAGCTTCACATTAATTGATTACTGCAGGTAGTCAACCACCCCTGTAGATTCATTAAATTTAATTAGTTCATGCTCTACTGTTAATGTTGGAGATTTAGAATAAATGTTTCACCCTTTGTTAACTATAAACATTCAGTCTTTCTTTTATCATCCTACCCACATCTCACTTACGCATAGTGCGTACATGTTTATATGTGATTTATTTCAGACAAGAGGTTATGTGGGATGGCGACGTATGCATTATAATTAAATGGAATTAAGAATGTTACAATCTGGGCCCAACGTAATGAAGAACTTAATGTGGCGTCTCGGACATGTGGTCGGGTATTTTATTGTTTCGTTTAGTTTGAATTATCTCGTGATGTGTTGTGGTTTCGTTCGCGTGTGTTGTCAACGGCGGCTTGTTGCATCACCTGCATAGACACGGGTCTCCCGTTAGTATTATAGATTATCAATTTTGGCTTTGAGGGAACCAACTCACCGGCGTTTTGCGCGTTTCAAACGTCTCCAGTTATCTGGCGACATTATATTATAATTTGATCTTGACTTGCATGGGAAACATTTCCGAGTATTGTGGTATCATGTTGTGTTGTCGCATGTTCTAATAACTTTGTTTCATATTCCTTTGTAGTTAGGTTATGGAATTTACAATTGTTACAAGGAGTAAAGCAGATACAATCAACATGGCGAAAGCTGGTGAAACTTCGGCGGCATCGATCCCCGTTACGTCTCCTTTGTCGGTTCCAGTACATAAGTGGAACATTTCGTTTGACGGCTCAGCTGGCGTACACGATTTCATAGAGAGAATCGAAGAGCTCGCGCTAGCTCGGAATGTGAGTAAAGCTTCTCTTTTTACATCTGCTGTTGAATTGTTTTCTGGTGATGCACTCTTGTGGTATAGGGTAAATCGCTCCTCATTTACTTCATGGTCTGACATCGTCGTGGCTCTGAAGGAGGAATATGAGTTTCTGGATCATGAGAGACGACTGTTGGCTCAATTGAGAGCTACCGTTCAAATGCAGAAGGAAAATTTAAACTCCTTCATTACTCGTATTTTAATTTTGAATAATCGTCTGGCATCGAAGTTACCTGATGAAGAAGTTTTGGAAATATTACAATGTAACATGTTACCCAGATATATTCAAAAGTTATCGCTATCAGTAATTCCGGATATTATTTCTCTGAAGAAACTGGGAAAAATGATTGAGTTAGCGGACAGCCGCTCAAATGACAGAGTTCTTTCTTCTACTGTTTCATCTAATAACCATAATTCTGCTAGAAATAACAATTCTCATAACAGGAACAATAGTAGGAATATTAATTCAGGAAATGTCAATCCCAATGTTAGAAATAACCGTCGTTTTACGAACCATGGTAATCTTAGCCCTTTAAATAACGTTTCCAGGGAGGTGCATTGTTTCCGCTGCGGGAGACCAGGAGTGAAGTCTCCAGCTTGTGGCTGCCGCCGTCCAAAAAACTGATTACCCCGGAGTTCCAGACAGCGGGCGTTAAGACGTCGACGCTCGCCGAGGAGACTTCCGGGGAGTGGGCTTCGTGGCTGGCTGTAGTAAGAGATTTTTATAGAAATTTAAGTACTTCAAAGGAGATGGGAGCGGTTAACAGGGACAACCGTCCTCACATTTCTTTTCAAGTTTTAGGGTTAAATTTTTCTGGTCTTTTAGATTCGGGTTCTCACATTTCCATTTTAGGGAACAATTTTCATAAGAAATTGTTAGATTTGGGTTTCAAGCTTTCCGAGCTAGACACTAAGTTTTCTTTAGTTTCTGCTACAGGTCATTCTGTTGTTTGTTCGTATAAAATTACGGCACCGATTCGCTTTGAAAACGCTGAGAGGGTTTTCAGTTTTGTGGTAATGCCTCAGATAAATGCTAACATTATTTTAGGCTGTGATTTTTGGAAAATCTTCAATATTTGTCCAAGAATTTCGAAATTGATGGCTTCTAAGGAGTCGGTCAAAACACAGGGTAGAGCTGATGCAATAGGTTTAGAAAACGCTGAAAACGTATCTATTTCGCAACGCTCAGTCTTAAATAAAGTAATTCGGGAGTATGTTTCATATTCGGGTAATCGGTTAGGTAGAACATCCTTAGAGAAGCATGTCATTGACACAGGTAATTGCTCTCCGATTAAGCAACGGATTTATCCGATTTCACCGCACCTACTGCCGCAGGTACACAAGGAATTAGACAGACTGTTAGCTTTGGGAGTGGTTGAACCCAGCAATAGCGCGTGGAATAATCCAATTGTATTAGTACCAAAGAAGAATGGCACTTACCGGTTATGTCTTGATAGTAGACTTTTGAACGCAAACTCTAAACGCGACGCATATGCGACTCCGTTCATTTCTGATATTTTGAATAGCTTGGGGGGTGCTCGGTATTTAACAACGCTAGACTTGAATGACGCTTTCTTTCAAATTCCCTTAGAAGAGAACTCAAAGGAAAAAACCGCATTTACGATCCCTAAAAGAGGCTTGTTTCACTTTGTGACCATGCCTTTTGGCCTTCATGGAGCGAGTTCCCGCATGATGAGGCTAATGGACAAGGTACTAGGGCCACAATTTGATGGCAAAGTGTTCTGTTATCTAGATGATATCATAATAATAAGTTCTTCGTTTGAAGAACATATAGAACTTCTAAGACAGGTGAAACAGAAATTGCAAGCCGCAGGCCTTACCATAAATGTGGATAAGTCTGTCTTCTGCAGGGACTCTTTAAAATATTTAGGGTTTGTTGTAGACAGCAAAGGGCTTCGCACTGATCCTGAAAAAGTAAAAGCAATTGTGGATTTTCCCACCCCTACGTCCCAAAAGAGTCTTCGTAGATTCATTGGTGTGCTATCGTGGTATAAAAGGTTTATCCATAACTTTTCAATCATTGCGTCTCCTTTACACAACCTAACAAAGAAGGAATTCGCGGGGAAAAAGTTTGCGTGGAATCAGCAGGCGCAATCGGCTTTTGATAAATTAAAGAATATTCTAGTTAACGCTCCGGTTCTCGCATGTCCTGACTTTAGTAAGCCTTTCACCATTAGTTGTGACGCCTCAAGCGTAGGCCTCGGGGCAGTTTTAAGTCAATTTGATGAAAATCAGATAGAGCACCCGATTTCGTTCATTTCAAGGTCGTTATCTGCACAAGAGAGGAATCACTCCACAACGGAAAGGGAGTTAAACGCTATGATTTTTGCTCTGGAAAAGTTTAGAGGTTACATTGAGGGTTCACCTATTCCGGTTAGAATAATTACTGATCATTATAGTCTCAAGTGGTTAACTCAGCTAAAGTCGCCCACGGGACGGCTCGCACGTTGGGCAGTAAGACTGCAACAATTTAATTTTGAAATTATTCACCGTAAGGGTAAAGACAATGTCATTCCAGATGCGTTATCACGTGATCCCTTACAAGTAAATGCATTAACTCAAAAGTTTAGTACTTCCGACTCGTGGTACATCAGGCTTAGAGAGAAAATTTTAACAAATCCGGACAAATTTTCAGCTTGGAAAGTGGAAAACGATAAGATTTTTAAACACATCCAAAGCATGGACGCTCTTCACAGGTCATATGACTGGAAGGAGGTTGTGCCAAAGGAGAGTAGGAAGAACATTATTTTAGAACACCACGTTCCTCCAGTGTGTGCTCATTTCGGGATTATGAAAACCATGAATAGAATAAAACTTAAGTATTATTGGCCTAAAATGTCAGCTGATGTCAAACGGTTCATTAGTAAATGTCAAATTTGCTTAGGGTACAAAAGCACCAATTTGTTACCGCCAGGGCTAATGGGAAATCCCAAGCTGGTGCAGCGTCCTTGGCAGATGATTGCCACAGATCTGCTAGGTCCGTATCCGAATTCTTACAAAAAAGGCTATACATATTTGTTAGTAGTTTCTGACTTTTTCTCCAAATATACTAGGCTATTCCCTTTAAGAAAGGCAACGGGTAGCAATATCGCTAGCATATTAGAAAATGAAATTTTCTACAAGTTTGGAGTGCCAGACACTATCGTTTTAGATAATGGTCCGCAGTACATATCTCGGGACATGAAGGCTTTAGTTAGCAAATTTCATATTCGGCACCTTTTCTACAACTGCAGGTATCACCCTCAGAATAACCCAGTTGAGCGTGTTAATAAGGTTTTAGTCTCTGCCCTCGCTTCGTATGTAGGCACTGACCACAGAATGTGGGCAAATTATTTACCAGAGATAGAATTAGCAATCAACACTGCGGTGCACGAAGTCACTGGTTACACTCCGTTCTTTCTCAATTTTGGTAGGGAAATTATAATTTCAGGGAAGGACTACATTGGTGTTGACTTCAACGCGGAAGAAGTTAAATTTGCTGAACGGGATTCCTGGGCTGCAGGCTTGCAAGAGTTAAATGATATTTTTTCACAGGTGCGCACATCTTTAAGACAGTCATATGAACGCAACAAACGCCAATATGATCTTCGTCGTAGGGAGGTGCAGTACGCGGAAGGTGACGTTGTGTGGCGTAGGTCTTTCATTCTTTCAGATGCTTCTAAACACTTTTCAGCTAAACTGGCTCCTAAATTTATAAGAAGTAAGGTTGTTCGGAAAATTTCCCCGGTGGCATACCAGTTGGCTGACATGAATGGGAAACTCTTAGGTTCCTTCCACGTGAAGGACATTTTAAAATCCGAGCATGCGGAGGAGTCTGCGGTTTAATTTTATTTCCTTTCAAATAATAACACAACCTTTCCGTAATGGGATTTAATTCGGTCTATCGTACCGATAGTTAGTAAAATTTGCATGCATTTTGACCTTATGTTTGCAAAATACATTCAATGTGATGACATGACTTTGTATGAAACTTGTGTCCACACATTGAGTGCTATATGTTAATTGTTTTGTGGTTGTTTTGTCCTTGTATTTGTTACAGTAAGTTTAGTTTACGTTTTGGGTAATTAAATGTGTAATTTTCCTTCGGAGCATGGGGGTAATTGGCCATTACGCTCATGCTTTGAACTAATAAAAAAGAAAATTGGTGCTTCCTATCCCTGTAGGTAAGCCTTACTTGTAATTTTAGTAGATTATGATTGGTGTTTATAATATACTACATGGTTCTGTGCATGGTTTCTAATATGGTAATATTTAAAAATTAGTTGCTTAATTGGTGTTCGTATATACGATTTCTACCTTGGAGAATTCCACATGTTTCTCTGGTTTATAATTTTTCATAATCAATAGCCTCAGAAGCTGACAGTAATCTATTTGGGAGCTTTAGGAAGCTTCACAGCATGGGAATTTTCCAAGTTTAGGGAAATGGGTTTTCTTTACATATACCGATATATAATTTGATGTTGCTCGGTGAAATGCATTCTTCAAGAAATATAGTCATAACAGAATTTCATATTTATAATATTTGAATTTATTGTTTGTATTACACAAATAATTTAAAAAATATCTCTACTGAGGAAGCTATACGATACATTCGTGTTTATAGACATAAATCTTATTTTTAATACTTGCGCACAATCTCAGAAGTTCACATCAACTATCTATTTTGAGTTTTAGGAAGCTCCGTTGCATGTTTATTTTTAATTGTCAGGAACAAGTTCTTGAGTTATATTATAACGTTTAAATTTACTTCGAGTAATCATGTTTTTAATCAGTAATAAATGGAATAATATATAAATATAAATAAAATAACAATTATATTTGATAAGTTTAATGATTTATGCATATAAATGAAAATTCAATTAGTATCTCTTTAGATTAGGTACCTGATATTAGTTAATTGGTTTTGCGGTTAATTTTAACATTTCTTGCACAATTCCGTTTTACTAACACGGCATGTGACTTCAAGTTTGTTCTAGAGCTCGGAACTCATTTGGAGGCACATGTTGTCTTTTAAAAAGGAACTGTGTGACAGTTTTAAATTCCTAAATTTTTCAAACACGGCATTGAGATTGATTATCCGGGATCTCAACCTTTTAAATATTGGCAGGTTCATTCATCTTTCTCTACTGTTCAACAGATGTCAGTGGTTGTGGCATTACCTTAATGTTATATATTTTGAGGGGTTGGTTTTTTTTAACTTGGAATTTTATTGGTAGGTGTCAAGTTTTGGATGCTTCTTAAATTCAATGGTATCATAACATTAATTTTTTTTTTTTGCATAAATATTTGCATAGGTTTTTTTGTGGAATGTGGTATTAGAGTCAAGCTTCTTTTGTTTAAATATTTTCATGTTTAGGTCAAATTATTTTTGCGCAGTTTAAATATTTGCTTTGTATAAAATTTGATTTCACCTTTAATAGATAGTGATTGCATCTTCTTAAAAATAGCTTAGTATTATTTTTTTTCGCTCACGTGTTTCCTCTACATTCTTCAAAGAAGTTTTAACCCAAGCATTTGGACTGCGGCTAAAAGAAAATTCTACATCAACATGGAACATCACTTATCTATATCAACCGACTTTCAGTTGCCCTTGAATAGGCAGAAGTTTTAACCCAAGCATTTGGACTGCGGCTAAAAGAAAATTCTACATCAACATGGAACATCACTTATTTATGTCAACCTACGTTCAGTTGCTATTGAATAAGCAGAAGTTTAACTCAAACATTGGTCGGCGTCTAACAGTTTCTTCATCTGCAGGGATCAGCACTTCATTGCATCATCATACAAATAGTGGCTCTGTTATAAGCAGAGGGTTGAGCCGAATCATTTGGACAGTATGAAGTTTATTCACTGGTTCAATGAATATCATCGAGGGAGGACTTACTGTTTCACAACATCACCTTGAAAATAATTCAGCCGTACACATGTGGGAAGAACATTACGAGAAGTGACTCAGTTGGGAAGGCGCTAGAAGCTCTAACTCATTCACCGCAAATCTGGATAAGCACTTTGGAATTCTTGGTGGCAGCGGTGCTTTCTCTCTTCACGGTTCTGACGCCAGGTGGCGTAGTGGAATTTTTTTGCAAAAATTCTCTTGGCCATGGGGGTAATGCAACAGTTTGGGCAAGTACTCGCCTAATTTAGAGAGAGTTTGTAGCCACGCGGGTACCTGTTTAGTTTGACAGCCGGCCGTTATTACAGGCGCCGGTAGAGAAGACGAGAAGTTTCGGTAGGTTCGTCAGTTGGTTCCTGGGAGTGCTTGGTGTAACAGCTGGTCGGCAAGCCGTCTAAGGTCATGGCAGAAACACACGTGAGCGAAATTATTTCTAACAAACCATCACGAGATAATTCTAACTTTGGCTTCTAATTTTATTAGTAATTAAATAATCCATATAAATATGTATAGTCCATCTATACAGGCGCTCATCAGGATTATAATAATTATGTACTTTGTTCGATACCACATGTTCCGAATTTAGCTTCACATTAATTGATTACTGCAGGTAGTCAACCACCCCTGTAGATTCATTAAATTTAATTAGTTCATGCTCTACTGTTAATGTTGGAGATTTAGAATAAATGTTTCACCCTTTGTTAACTATAAACATTCAGTCTTTCTTTTATCATCCTACCCACATCTCACTTACGCATAGTGCGTACATGTTTATATGTGATTTATTTCAGACAAGAGGTTATGTGGGATGGCGACGTATGCATTATAATTAAATGGAATTAAGAATGTTACAAACAGGTATTTCGATATTTGCCAAAAATTACGTAATCCGACAATCCTTTGTTAATGTAATTATGAAAATAAGCTATTAACAGTAATGTTAAGTTTTCTGCTTCAAATTTACCAAAAAAATACGTAAATTGATGCTCTCTTAATAATTCTATAAGAGGTAGGTATTTCAAGAGTATTACCAAAAATTACGTAAATCTGAAACCTTTCTTATAAAATTTATGTTGTAAGAATTATCAGGCTCGGGTAGGAGAATAATTAAGTGTTATAGAGTAAAATGAGATTTGTCAATTAATACACAAATTCTCACTAACACCCAAGAAATATTATAGAACCAGCAATATAATATAGGTATTCCGAAATTTACCAAAATTACGTAAACCGAATTTCCAAATTATTATATTACCTTGCTAGAACGTATCCGTAATCGAAGGACCATACTTATGCATTATAAATATGAGTTTGAGATGTATAAATAATCTCAAACCCTCTGAGCCTAATACTCACGGATATGATTATGAAAACTCTACTTGCGCAAACAAATATATTACAAATGGCACAAAGAAAAACTCCAGGAAAATTACAGATCCACCAACCTTGTTTTGTAATTTTTGTAGCTTGGAGGCCTCCGTAATTTCATCCAATCAATAATTAATTTCAGTCAATGCAATCCTTAGGCGACTTGAAAATTTGCACAAGAGATGAAATTTGTCAATCAATACACAAACTCAGTTTTCACAATGCATGAAAATTTTCCAAGAAACAGACAGTGTCAGTTATTTTCTTGTTTTAGATTCTATTTTTGAAAACAATCCATTTAGGTGTCTCTGCCACCACAGTCCAAGGAGTGAGTAAGTACCCTCTTTGTGATATATATTTATTTAAATTTTCGAACAAACAAAACATATTGCAATGCGTAACCATATGCTATGGTGTCCGCGCAACTGTCGCCGGACTACGCCGTAATTAGCGTAGTTTTCATACAAAAAGAATTTGTTCATTTCGTTGATTTTTTGAAAATGTGCATTAATATTGGTTAATAATATATTTTGAATAAGGAAAGAATTCGTTCATTTATTTTAACGTTCGTTTGGTTTATTCGTTAATTATTTGTTATTTTAGTTTATTTGTTAATTGGTAAAGAATATCGGCGACACCCGGAAGCGCAGACCCACATAGTAAAAACAACAGATAACACATCTACTTATATTCAATATCTTTGGGGTCAAACAAGTTTTGTAAGCTGCTCCCCAACTGATAATGGCATACTGAAGAATAGACTGTACTAGTGCGAAGTATATTGAGTATAGATTTTTCGTTGATAAGAAGTTTCTAATTTGTAAGAATATATAAATTATTTTCCTAATTCTTTTTATTGTATGTCCGATGTGATCTTTCCATTTTAGGTTTTTATCTATGATTATTCCGAGATATGTAATTTTATCCGCTGTTTTCAGAAGTGAACAATTTTGTCGACAGTGATTAGTATCGTGTTGTGCGAGAGAATGATTATGTAAGATTATTTGAAGGTTTGATATATTGTTGGTGTTAATTTCGAAAGGGATGACATATGTTTTATCACTATTTAACGAAAGGAGGTTATAGTCAAACCATATTTTTAGATTATTTATGTCTTCTGTGGCTTTTAAATTAATTTTTTCCCACGTTTTTTATTTTATTATAAGAACGGTATCATCGGCGTAAGAGATAATTCGTCCATGTAATGGTTGAATAAATATATCGTTTACATACAAAATGAACAATATTGGTCCTAGCACGGTGCCCTGTGGGATACCAAAATTTGACGTTTCCTGGTCGCTAGTTTGGTCATTTATTTTAACAAACCAGCTGGTTTCCGGCATGCGTTGCTATGCCAATTAATAAAGAAATTGTTTCTCCCTGCGTGTCCTTTCCCACTCGTCCCGTTCCCCTTCCGCCTCCCCTTCCTCTCCCGCGTCCCCTTCCCCCTTGCGTTCTCACACCGCCTTCCCTCTTCCAGTGGGGAGTGCCCCTCGTCCATTTCCCCCGTCCCGTGAACCCTCCTTCCGAGTTCTACCCTCCCGCATTTCCTTAATTCAGTCCCGGTACATTGAGTTTTCAAACAGCACATATTGCAATTTTTTATGCAAATTTCGTAATGCCAGAGCTCACAAACAAACCTTGTCCTGAGCATAACGAACACAACAAAAAATAATTATCCAATTTGGTGCAGTCATTCGGGAATTATGCGCGTACATACATTTCGGCGATTCATTTTTATTTATATAGATAGATTGTGCACGATTGTTCAAGTAACTTTTTATCCATTGGACGGCTATGTCGTTGATGTTATTTGATTTCAGTTTCTTGATAAGCTTTACGTGTGAGATACTATCGAAAGCTTTTCTTAGGTCTATGAATATTCCTGCGCATTTATTACCTTCATCAAGTGCCGAGTATATAAATGATGTTACATTTGCTATTGCGTCTTGTGTGCTTTTTGTTTTTAAGAATCCGAATTGATTGCCATGTAATATTTAATTGTTCTCCAGAAAATCTACAACCCGTTTTTTTACAATCTTTTCAAATATTTTTGCTATATTCGATATCAGTGAAATCGGTGGATAATTTGAGACATTTTGTGGGTCGCCAGTTTTAAAGATAGGGGATATTACAGATTTTTTATAATTTGTTGGGAATATGCCTTTAGTCAAACTGAGATTAATAAGGTGGTTAAGAGGTTTCAGTAGATACATTTTCATTGTTTTTAGAATTTTCACAGAAATATGGTCAAAACCTGGAGAGAATTCGTCTTTCATGTTTTCTATTATAAGTTGTATTTCAATTTCAGTAGTTTTTTTAGTGTATTTCATTTTTGTGTATTAGTTATAGGTTTTGGTGTGTGAAAAGGTTTAGAGATTTTTTCAGCGAGATTATTTCCTACTTAAGAGAAATAATAATTGAAAATGTTTGCTGTTAGTTTTGGATCTTTGGATACATCTATTATATTATTTTCATGTTTAATGTATTTTATAGAACTATTTTTTTTCTTATTTTCAATTGCATAATTTACCGCTTTCGAAATAGCTTTCAGATTATTTCCTGAAGTAGAGATTACTTTTCTGAAGTAGTCATCTTTACTTTTTTTAATTAAAGTTGTTTATTTATTTCTATATTTTTTGAGAAAAAATGTTAAAATCACCAGCAATAAAACAGGTTTTATTTTTATGCGGCAGTAAAATATTTTTTAGTTGATTTATAAAATTAGAAATATTTGATTCGTGTGTTCTGTAAATGGCAATAATGTGGTAAATATATTTATCGAGTTTTATTTCGATTTGAATACAGTTATTCAGTAATATTGGGTGTTCTAAAATCGTGACAATACTGAATTTGGTGTGAACGAACATTGCGATTCCACTATTTTTATTAATATTTATATTGGTCGGGATAGTTAGGTAGTTGATAAGCTGGTGACTCATCATTTGTAAATTTCTCTGTTAATATTATGCAGTCTGGTTGATATATTAAGTTATTGATTTTAATAACAAATTCATCAAAATTTTGAAAATACTACGTATATTTTGGTGTAATATGAATAAACCGTTAAATTTGTGGGGGAAAAATTCATTACATGTCTCTGTGCTTGCACATTCGTATTCATGGATTGTGTAGTTATTTTCTATTTGGCTGGATATGAAATTATCCATTTAAAATTAATTGAGTTAAGAGTTTGTCTTTGGATTTTACAATTTTATAATGAGTCATAATAGTGTTTTTGGTTTTGCAATATTTAACAAACTATTTTTCCAATTGTACGATGTAATATTTGGGAGATGATCGTACAATATCACTTTTTTCCCCCGTTAATCCTCTCTGTGAATTGTTTCCAACTTTTTGGGTATTTGGAACCAATGTGTAGTAGAATTTATAAGCATGATTTTTTTCGAAGAGTACTCGGCGCATAGGATTATAAAAATCGGCATAAAAAATTGGATATCTACGCCCCCTCCCGGTCAGCGCAGTTGAAAATCTGCGGAAGAAGCACCTGTAGAAGTTAGGGAGGGGGGGGGGGGGGGGCAAAATTTTCCTCCGCCCTGGGCGGCCGAAACCCACGCTACGCCACTGCTCGTGAATGGAGCTGTCGTCGGCGTAGCAATAAACTGCTTCACTTTCAACGAGATCGTGGACGTGCAACAAAAACAACATCGGTGATAGCACAGATCCTTGTGGTAGCCCCGCATTGATTTGGCGTGGAGATGAAGAAAAGCCGTCATCTACGGTTTGAATTGTTCTTCCCTTGATAAAATCCGCACTCCAGGGTTGAATAACTTCCTGACAAGCGCCCGGTGCCAGACCGAATCAAAGGTTTTGGAGGTATCCAACCCGACGGTTTGAGTTTCTCTAAAATGCTCCAAATACCTAATAATACATGAATAAGTAATAAAAATAAAAATGCTCACGAATTGTAATCGTCTGAAACGAATGAAAAATTAAGTAATTTACTTACTTCACTTATTAAGCTTTATATGTTATCCTTTTCAGACTCAATGACGAAGGTGGAGAAGTATCCTGAGAAAAAACGGTACTCTTGTCCCCATTGCAACTACTCCTGTTCAGGCAAATCAACGTTAGAACTGCACTTGCGCACCCATACCGGAGAAAAACCTTTTTCGTGTTCCGATTGCAACTATTCATCTTCTCAAAGGGGAGCTTTGATGAGTCACATGCAGACTCACAGTAACGAAAAACCGTTTTCATGTTCCGACTGCAACTTTTCTTGTAAACGAAAGGGCGGGTTGCAGAGCCACATGCTGAAGCACAGTGGAGAAAAACCTTTCTCATGTACCGTCTGCAAGTATTCAAGTTCTCGAAAGGCACAATTGACAGTTCATATGCTGACTCATAGTGGAGAAAAGCCTTTTTCATGTTCCGTCTGCAACTATTCAAGTTCTCGAAAGACTCAATTGACCATTCATATGCTGACTCATGGTGGAAAAAAGCCTTTTTCATGTTCCGTCTGCAACTATTCATCTTCTCAAAGGGGACATCTCAAAATACACATGCAGACTCACAGCGGAAAAAAACCCATTTTATGTTCGGACTGCAAATTTTCGTGTTCTCAAACGGCAGATTTGAAGAGACACATGCTGACTCACAGTGGAGAAAAACCGTTTACTTGTCCCGAATGCAATTATTCATGTTCGAGAAAAGGACATCTTAAAAGTCACTTGCTGACTCACAGTGGAGATAAACCTTTTAAATGTTCCGAATGTAAATATTCTTTTTCTATAAAAGGAAATCTTAAAAGTCACATGCTGACTCACAGTGGAGAAAAACCCTTTTCATGTTCCGACTGCAACTATTCATGCTATCAAAAGGGAAATTTGCAAAAACATAAAATGCGGTCTCACAATATTGGGGTATTCCGAATGCCGTTTCTTTGTTCAAGTCAGAATAAATAGTGCACATTCTATTTTATTTATTTTTTTAAATTTACTTAATTTAATTTTTAATTATTATTGTTTAACAGAATAATTCAAATTAAACTACAATTTAGTTACCCTATCAGCATTTAGGCAAGTGACCCTTCAATAAATTTTTTAAGGCATATAAAGAACAGTCACTTACATCCAAATGGTTTGCAATTTCATTTAACAGCACCACTCCCCTCGTCATGCTATGCTTTTCCAAGACGTCTGTTCTGCCGTTCGGTACTTTAAATAAGTCATGATGTCGACTTCGGCTGTAGTGGTCTGGTACATATAAATCATAGCATCCCAAGAGAAATGGGCTATCGATGAAATTGTTCCAAATTTTGAAAGACAGAATAGCAAGACTTGCTTTCCGTCTAGTTTCTAGACTCACAGAATCAGTTTCCTCAAGTAAGTCAATATGGTGCATGAACCTTGGATAGGTTCCATGCTTCCGCATATAAACATACCTGAGGAATTTCTTCTGGATTTGCTCTAACACATCAATGTACTTCTGGTGGTACGGTGCCCAAACATCGCTCGCTTGCTTCTCAGTATGCCATCGAATAACGCTAGCATAGCTTCTTGGTTATCAAACTGCTTACAAGTCCTGATGATGAACTCAAAATAAAAAAAATAAAATAACAATAGTGAATAAATAGTGCACAGTCGTGGAACATTTCTTTTATTCAAACACTTTTAATTACCACAATGCGGTTGTTGTTCAAAAGCAACTGTTTTCAAGTGGTAGATGCGTGATCGTGTCATCAAAGCATATTATTTCAAACTTTAAGGCTACGTCCGCATAGGCAGGCGGCTGGCTTAGCGCCTAGAGTCTAGTGGCTTGCACTCTGGCTACTTGCTAGGATACATGGTGGCCGCACTGAAGGTGGTTTGCGTGGTGGTTCGCTAGGTGCCTTGGTCATTTGCTTGTCGGCACGTTGACGAGATGTCACTTTCAAAATTAGTTCTGAAACTACTACTTACAGAAAATTCATATTTAAAATATTCCATTTCACGGCCTTCTTTATCATGTTGGGTTCATGACATAAATAAGTCACGGTCAAGCCATGGGGAGTTAAATGTTCTGTATAAACGATGTAGATTTTTAAACAGTGCATTACAAACTAGAGAAATTTTGTTGAATTATTTCAACGGAATTGGATTGATTACCTGGCAGAAGAACTCATTGCCTGAAAACATAATCCAACGCCATAACCATAATATACATTCTTAACCATGTACGTTTTTACATTTTCACTGCCAAAAGTGTTTTCGTTATTTATTTTTGGGGTGTTATGCCGTGTTACGCCATTTCCTTCTTTAGTCCACGTTTCGGGCAGCGTTACAGTGTCCATCATCAGGGCAGATGAGCTGCAACAAGGCAAAACACCCCAAAAAACAAATAACGAAAATTCATAACCATAATTAACTACTCAATGTAAAAAAAATCTTATCATAATAAATCACTTTTCAGTACAAACCATCTTTTTCTACTTCGATTGCTACTTCTTCCTATAGTTTGCATTTTTATGTAGCTTTTTTATTAGCTGGATTACACATCAAAGACAAGGTTCTGTTTTTAAAACTGATTCAATTAATATTTCATACATTTTTTACTTCAAAAATGCCTCGCGCCTAGTGGCAAAAACCAACACGTTGGTTTACTTCGATAGACGCTAGGCGACTGCATAAATAAACCAGTCATTAGATTGATAACTTCGTGGTTTTTCTATGGACCAAGTGTCAACGCTATTTGACCATATACATACCTATATTTGACAACTTTTTATTCGATATGCGACTCTGTCGTCACACATACCATAGACAAGGGGATAGAGGAAACAAAATAAAAGGCTCGACCATAGACAATATAATTATATTTCAGTACCTACCCAATTTATTAGCCTAAAATATTATTTTAAAAATAAAATTAAATGTCAAAATGTTCCCCAGGCAACAGAGCTGGATCTGACAGATCGCTGCCTTGAGAAAATGAGCTTACTTTTATTTACTGCTCATTTTCTCCGGACAGAGCTTTGTCAGATTGAAACCCGTTGCCCTACGAAGAAACCAACTGTCGTAAAAATAACCTAAAATTACTTGAAATTTCAATCCCTTCAAAAGGGGAAGAACTTCAAATAAGATTTAGCTTTCTCCTACGACAGTATCGAATTTTGACATTTCTCTGGTGTAACAGAAAAATGAAAAACTCTGAATTACATGTTTAGGTTTTTTATTCATGCACGCACGTAAGCAGATAAGACACAAACATGATATACAATATAAGCACAAAACACTGAAAAAACTAAATTTATCATATTCTCTATCAAATTTTAATAAAAACCAGAATAAAAAATTATAATTATTGTAATCAATAATTATCAGCCTGAAACACTCATCTACATTGAAAAATCTTCTGAGAAATGTTACATGACCCCAACGGGACTTGACCCGTGTCCTTCTGATTGCCGGTCGGATGCTCTGACTACTGAGCTATGGCGGTTTATCTAATACCCACCAAATAATCGTCTTAAACGTTAGTTTATAAATTTAAAAAAAATAATTAATATTTAACAAGTAAAAAGTATTTCACCAAAAAATGTAGACATAATATGTCTCGACGCCACCTAGCGAGAGATTTAGTACTAACAATACCTCCCTCACAAAAATAAAGTTGGTTGTGTTCAGGTGGAAAAATGTAATAATCGGTAATTGTTGAATGAAACACCAGTATATATTGAATTATTTGGCGGGTATTAGATAAGCCGCCATAGCTCAGTGGTAAGAGCATCCGACCGGCAATCAGAAGGACACGGGTTCAAGTCCCGTTGGCGTCATGTATCTTTTCTCGGAAGATTTTTCAATGTAGATGAGTGTTTCAGGCTGATAATTATTGATTATAATAATTGTTACCCTTTGTGCTTTGCATAAAAATCTTGTCTTAAACGTTAGTTTATAAATTAAAAATAATAATTAAAAAATTATAATTCACCAAATTTAGCAGAATTAATTGCAATCAAGTATATTCTATAACTTAGTCCAACTACCAAAAATAAATATCTTGGTGTATATAGGTCAACATTTTTAATGGAAAACCCATATGGTTTGTAGCACAAAAATAATTTAGAAGGTGTTTTATATAATAACACTGAAACAGGAAAAAAATCTTGGTGTACATAGGTCAACATTTTAAATGAAAACCCATATGGTTTGTAGCACAAAAATCATTAGAAGGTGTTTGATATAAGAAAAAAATATCTTGGTGCATATAGGTCAACATTTTAAATAGAAAACCCATATGGTTTGTAGCACAAAAATCATTTAGAAGGTGTTTGATACAAAAACACAGAAACAGGAAAAAATATCTTGGTGTTCATAGCTCAACATTTTAAATGAAAATCCATATAGTTTGTAGCACAAAACTCATTTAGAAGGTGTGTAATGTAATAACACAGAAACAGGAAAAATGAGAATAACATATTAAAAATTTTTGGAAGAAATATGACACAGATACACGGTATAAAAAAAAACACGAAAGAAGATATTGAAAGATATTCATTATGATGTCGAGTATGTAATAAAACGTACTAGACAAATAAAATACACTAAATTAGGACAACCATTTCTTCCTATATTTAGCATATTTTAAATGTCGTAGTATTGCCATTTTCCTCATAGAATCTGGTCCATTATATTCTCTAGTATCTCTGCCAGATAATTTCTTATTGATGTCCGTACACCAAATATTAATTATGAAGGGCACAGTGACTTTAATAATTTTTTTCATCAATTTGTTTTTATATTCCTCACAATGAATCCAATCAAAACATACATATTGGGCAATAGTTTTATTAATAATGGGCACAAGATTTAAATTTTCGCAATTGTGATTTAGTACATACTCGACCACATGATGAATTTCCAGAAGATTGAGAGCAAACTTTTTTGATGGATAATTCAGACACAGTCTTTCCGCGATGCGGTACTCTCTAGATAAAATTAAGGAATTCATGGAATCGTATGGATCACCGATGCAAGATGATTTGCATTCATCACACCCTCGGATATCTTTTGTTATCTTCTTTAACGTAAATCCCGCCACATAAGCGTCGATACTCAATGTTTGTCTAGAAAATGAATCAAAAATTTTTCCAAATCGGGCATCGATGTCCGGTATAGTTAAAAAAGAACAATTTGGATTTAAAGTTGAAGAAGTGGAATTATTACGGTATATAAAATTCGCCACATTTGATAAAAGGACTGTAGAATCATCGGCTTCGCAATTGGTACCAGGTGATCGTGCGGATGCTAAATTACAAATCATAAGTGACTTGGAAGCAGCCATAAATAGGGTAGCCGATGGGTTTCGGACACCACGGCTTCTAATTGTCCCAAAAAAATTTTCTACGGGGTCTTGATTGAGATACCGCAGTTTTAAATAATTGAAGCTTTTGTTTTGCAGGAAGCGCCACAATTCAATTATACCATTTATTGAAAAAACCCAATTTTTTAAGACTGGGGCTAAAGTTCTGATAT
This sequence comes from Limnephilus rhombicus, assembly GCA_929108145.2. NCBI lineage: Eukaryota > Metazoa > Arthropoda > Insecta > Trichoptera > Limnephilidae > Limnephilus > Limnephilus rhombicus. Next base: position 10,358,846 of record OV815290.1, on the reverse strand, counting down.
TTTCGCCCGTTGTCTGATGGACATATTTCATCGTGCTCATAACCTTCAACGACTCGTTCCACAATTGAATGTGTGGGGAGGCATTCGATAAAGCCACACGATATTTTTTTCCTCCTTTGGGATGGATTGATGTACCATTGACACTATCGAATAATACATCAAAAAATTTTAAAATTCTTGCAGTATCCAATGGATTTTTACTAAATGAATCTGGACGTAAAATATTCAGTGCTTCCAGTGCGGCAGACACTCGGTCACTAAAAACTTGAGCAGCAAATTTTACTTTCATTTTTTTTATTTTTGCTGGGACTACATGGCTATCCGTTATCCGGTACATCCTCTTGAATATTTCAGTCGGTAGCAATTTGTAAGCCGTCATCAAATTATCCCATGAAGCTAATTTTTTCATACCGTCCTCATAAAACACCATGTCCTGATCTAAAAGATTATTACGCACGCACTTCAAAAGATGAGGCGCGTCAAACAAAGGAAAATTTTTATTTTCATTTACCATGAAGTATCCACCCCTATATTCTATTTCATCCCTTAGGCAACCTGTTCGAGTGTCTTCAAGCAAGGCTTTCACCACCCTGCAGTTAACGGTGCCTTGGTCGCACACAGTTGCAACTGGCTTGAGACCACACTTGAACAATTTGCCTAAAACAGTTAGAAGAATTTCTTTCAAGTCAAAATAATTAGTTCCACTTTCTGAAAACGAATAAAAAACTGGCTGCTTATAAGGAACGGTCAGTCCTTTAATCATTAAGACTAGAGCATGATCAGCAAATTTTTTTCTTCTTGCATCACCGTTATCCTCTAACCCTTCAATATTTCCACTTTTCACATTAAAGTTAATATGAGGGAGAATACTCATCTCATCAAACATTAAAATGCAAAATTTTTGTTTATCCTTCATAGAATCTGCTTTTAGCTTCAAATGGTCAAAAAGTGTTGATTAATCCCCGGTTTAAGAGATATCAGAGCCAACTCATTTTTCAGGGTCAAAGGAGAAGGTAACGCAAAAAGCTTTGACAAAAATCGGTAACATTTAGGGCCACTCTTATAGACAGCCAGTGCCAAAGATTTGTCGGCGCGACTGTATCTTCGACCTTTCTTATGACGCGGGCTAAGTTTTTTTTTGTGACATTATGAATCTAAAGAGCACCGGATTTAGATTTGAAAGAGAATCTTCCAAGCGGGTTCTATTTCTATACCGAGTTGCCATTCGAAGGCGTTGGTTTAATGAAAAAATTTTCTTTTGGAGATATTGTAACCTTCGCCTAGTCCCCAAAATCTCCAATTTCATTTTTTTTTGTTGGGGTTAGTTTTGACATCGGCCCATAGCAAGAAATCCTTTTACCTAGAAGAAAGCAATTTTTCAGGCCAATGATTACATTATTCAAAACCAAAGATATCAAACAATGATGATCAAACAAAAAAGCTAAAATATGCTTACGCGAGGAACCATCTTTTTTCCATGTGGCAACTGCAGCAACAGGGACACTGAAGGGTACAGAGACGTTGCCCTCTGAAATAAACATATTCACCACATTATTCAACGTTGGCGAACATAGAATATTATATCTTTTCATGAAATATAAAAGAGATCTTTACCTTCACGAGCCTCTCCCATCCATGTAGCACCAACGGCCAAGCTGCTGAGACCAGGGAAGACGTTGCCTTCTGAAATAAATATATTCATCGCATTATCCAACATTTGTCAACCAAACAGGATATTATATCTTTTCAAGAAATATAAAAGAGATCTTTACCTTCGCGAGCCTCTCCCATCCATGTAGCACCAACGGCCAAGCTGCTGAGACCAGGGAAGACGTTGCCTTCTGAAATAAATATATTCATCGCATTATCCAACATTTGTCAAACAATCAGGAAATTATATCTTTACACGAAATATAAAACAGATGTTTACCTTTGCAAGTCTCTGCATTCCATGGAGCACCAACGGCCAAGCTGCTGGGACCGGGTGAGATGTCGCCTTCTGAAATAAATATATTCATCGCATTATCCAACATTTGTCAACCAAACAGGATATTATATCTTTTCAAGAAATATAAAACAGATGTTTACCTTTGCAAGTCTCTGCCATCCATGGAGCACCAACGGCCAAGCTGCTGGGACCGGGCGAGATGTCGCCTTCTGAAATAAATATATTCATCGCATTATCCAACATTTGTCAACCAAACAGGATATTATATCTTTTCAAGAAATATAAAACAGATGTTTACCTTTGCAAGTCTCTGCCATCCATGGAGCACCAACGGCCAAGCTGCTGGAACTGGGCGAGATGTCGCCTTCTGAAATAAATATATTCATCGCATTATCCAACATTTGTCAACCAAACAGGATATTATATCTTTTCACGAAATATAAAACAGATGTTTACCTTTGCAAGACTCTGCCATCCATCGAGCACCAACGGCCAAGCTGCTGGGACCGGGCGAGATGTCGCCTTCTGAAATAAATATATTCATCGCATTATCCAACATTTGTCAACCAAACAGGATATTATATCTTTTCACGAAATATAAAACAGATGTTTACCTTTGCAAGTCTCTGCCATCCATGGAGCACCAACGGCCAAGCTGCTGGGACCGGGCGAGATGTCGCCAACTGAAATAAATATATTCATCGCATTATCCAACATTTGTCAACCAAACAGGATATTATATCTTTTCATGAAATATAAAAGAGATCTTTACCTTCGCGAGCCTCTCCCATCCATGTAGCACCAACGGCCAAGCTGCTGAGACCAGGGAAGACGTTGCCTTCTGAAATAAATATATTCATCGCATTATCCAACATTTGTCAACAAATCAGGAAATTATATCTTTACACGAAATATAAAACAGATGTTTACCTTTGCAAGTCTCTGCATTCCATGGAGCACCAACGGCCAAGCTGCTGGGACCGGGCGAGATGTCGCCTTCTGAAATAAATATATTCATCGCATTATCCAACATTTGTCAACCAAACAGGATATTATATCTTTTCAAGAAATATAAAACAGATGTTTTACCTTCCAAGTCTCTGCCATCCATGGAGCACCAACGGCCAAGCTGCTGGGACCGGGCGAGATGTCGCCTTCTGAAATAAATATATTCATCGCATTATCCAACATTTGTCAACCAAACAGGATATTATATCTTTTCAAGAAATATAAAACAGATGTTTACCTTTGCAAGTCTCTGCCATCCATGGAGCACCAACGGCCAAGCTGCTGGGACCGGGCGAGATGTCGCCTTCTGAAATAAATATATTCATCGCATTATCCAACATTTGTCAACCAAACAGGATATTATATCTTTTCAAGAAATATAAAACAGATGTTTACCTTTGCAAGTCTCTGCCATCCATGGAACACCAACGGCCAAGCTGCTGGGACCGGGCGAGATGTCGCCTTCTGAAATAAATATATTCATCGCTTTATCCAACATTTGTCAACCAAACAGGAAATTATATCTTTTCACGAAATATAAAACAGATGTTTACCTTTGCAAGACTCTGCCATCCATGGAGCACCAACGGCCAAGCTGCTGGGACCGGGCGAGATGTCGCCTTCTGAAATAAATATGTTCATCGCATTATCCAACATTTGTCAACCAAACAGGATATTATATCTTTTCAAGAAATATAAAACAGATGTTTACCTTTGCAAGTCTCTGCCATCCATGGAGCACCAACGGCCAAGCTGCTGGGACCGGGCGAGATGTCGCCTTCTGAAATAAATATATTCATCGCTTTATCCAACATTTGTCAACCAAACAGGAAATTATATCTTTACACAAAATATGAAACAGATGTTTACCTTTACAAGTCTCTGCCATCCATGGAGCACCAACGGCCAAGCTGCTGGGACCGGGCGAGATGTCGCCTTCTGAAATAAATATATTCATTGCATTATCCAACATTTGTCAACCAAACAGGATATTATATCTTTTCAAGAAATATAAAACAGATGTATACCTTTGCAAGTCTCTGCCATCCATGGAACACCAACGGCCAAGCTGCTGGGACCGGGCGAGATGTCGCCTTCTGAAATAAATATATTCATCGCTTTATCCAACATTTGTCAACCAAACAGGAAATTATATCTTTTCACGAAATATAAAACAGATGTTTACCTTTGCAAGACTCTGCCATCCATGGAGCACCAACGGCCAAGCTGCTGGGACCGGGCGAGATGTCGCCTTCTGAAATAAATATATTCATCACATTATCCAACATTTGTCAACCAAACAGGATATTATATCTTTTCAAGAAATATAAAACAGATGTTTACCTTTGCAAGTCTCTGCCATCCATGGAGCACCAACGGCCAAGCTGCTGGAACTGGGCGAGATGTCGCCTTCTGAAATAAATATATTCATCGCATTATCCAACATTTGTCAACCAAACAGGATATTATATCTTTTCACGAAATATAAAACAGATGTTTACCTTTGCAAGACTCTGCCATCCATCGAGCACCAACGGCCAAGCTGCTGGGACCGGGCGAGATGTCGCCTTCTGAAATAAATATATTCATCGCATTATCCAACATTTGTCAACCAAACAGGATATTATATCTTTTCACGAAATATAAAACAGATGTTTACCTTTGCAAGTCTCTGCCATCCATGGAGCACCAACGGCCAAGCTGCTGGGACCGGGCGAGATGTCGCCAACTGAAATAAATATATTCATCGCATTATCCAACATTTGTCAACCAAACAGGATATTATATCTTTTCATGAAATATAAAAGAGATCTTTACCTTCGCGAGCCTCTCCCATCCATGTAGCACCAACGGCCAAGCTGCTGAGACCAGGGAAGACGTTGCCTTCTGAAATAAATATATTCATCGCATTATCCAACATTTGTCAACAAATCAGGAAATTATATCTTTACACGAAATATAAAACAGATGTTTACCTTTGCAAGTCTCTGCATTCCATGGAGCACCAACGGCCAAGCTGCTGGGACCGGGCGAGATGTCGCCTTCTGAAATAAATATATTCATCGCATTATCCAACATTTGTCAACCAAACAGGATATTATATCTTTTCAAGAAATATAAAACAGATGTTTTACCTTCCAAGTCTCTGCCATCCATGGAGCACCAACGGCCAAGCTGCTGGGACCGGGCGAGATGTCGCCTTCTGAAATAAATATATTCATCGCATTATCCAACATTTGTCAACCAAACAGGATATTATATCTTTTCAAGAAATATAAAACAGATGTTTACCTTTGCAAGTCTCTGCCATCCATGGAGCACCAACGGCCAAGCTGCTGGGACCGGGCGAGATGTCGCCTTCTGAAATAAATATATTCATCGCATTATCCAACATTTGTCAACCAAACAGGATATTATATCTTTTCAAGAAATATAAAACAGATGTTTACCTTTGCAAGTCTCTGCCATCCATGGAACACCAACGGCCAAGCTGCTGGGACCGGGCGAGATGTCGCCTTCTGAAATAAATATATTCATCGCTTTATCCAACATTTGTCAACCAAACAGGAAATTATATCTTTTCACGAAATATAAAACAGATGTTTACCTTTGCAAGACTCTGCCATCCATGGAGCACCAACGGCCAAGCTGCTGGGACCGGGCGAGATGTCGCCTTCTGAAATAAATATGTTCATCGCATTATCCAACATTTGTCAACCAAACAGGATATTATATCTTTTCAAGAAATATAAAACAGATGTTTACCTTTGCAAGTCTCTGCCATCCATGGAGCACCAACGGCCAAGCTGCTGGGACCGGGCGAGATGTCGCCTTCTGAAATAAATATATTCATCGCTTTATCCAACATTTGTCAACCAAACAGGAAATTATATCTTTACACAAAATATGAAACAGATGTTTACCTTTACAAGTCTCTGCCATCCATGGAGCACCAACGGCCAAGCTGCTGGGACCGGGCGAGATGTCGCCTTCTGAAATAAATATATTCATTGCATTATCCAACATTTGTCAACCAAACAGGATATTATATCTTTTCAAGAAATATAAAACAGATGTATACCTTTGCAAGTCTCTGCCATCCATGGAACACCAACGGCCAAGCTGCTGGGACCGGGCGAGATGTCGCCTTCTGAAATAAATATATTCATCGCTTTATCCAACATTTGTCAACCAAACAGGAAATTATATCTTTTCACGAAATATAAAACAGATGTTTACCTTTGCAAGACTCTGCCATCCATGGAGCACCAACGGCCAAGCTGCTGGGACCGGGCGAGATGTCGCCTTCTGAAATAAATATATTCATCACATTATCCAACATTTGTCAACCAAACAGGATATTATATCTTTTCAAGAAATATAAAAGAGATCTTTACCTTCGCGAGCCTCTCCCATCCATGTAGCACCAACGGCCAAGCTGCTGAGACCAGGGAAGACGTTGCCTTCTGAAATAAATATATTCATCGCATTATCCAACATTTGTCAACCAATCAGGAAATTATATCTTTACACGAAATATAAAACAGATGTTTACCTTTGCAAGTCTCTGCATTCCATGGAGCACCAACGGCCAAGCTGCTGGGACCGGGCGAGATGTCGCCTTCTGAAATAAATATATTCATCGCATTATCCAACATTTGTCAACCAAACAGGATATTATATCTTTTCAAGAAATATAAAACAGATGTTTACCTTTGCAAGTCTCTGCCATCCATGGAATACCAACGGCCAAGCTGCTGGGACCGGGCGAGATGTCGCCTTCTGAAATAAATATATTCATCGCTTTATCCAACATTTGTCAACCAAACAGGAAATTATATCTTTTCACGAAATATAAAACAGATGTTTACCTTTGCAAGACTCTGCCATCCATGGAGCACCAACGGCCAAGCTGCTGGGACCGGGCGAGATGTCGCCTTCTGAAATAAATATATTCATCGCATTATCCAACATTTGTCAACCAAACAGGATATTATATCTTTTCACGAAATATAAAACAGATGTTTACCTTTGCAAGTCTCTGCCATCAATGGAGCACCAAAGGCCAATCTGCTGGGACCGGCGGAGATGTCGCCTTCTGAAATAAATATATTCATCGCATTATCCAACATTTGTCAACCAAACAGGATATTATATCTTTTCACGAAATATAAAACAGATGTTTACCTTTGCAAGTCTCTGCCATCCATGGAGCACCAACGGCCAAGCTGCTGGGACCGGGCGAGATGTCGCCTTCTGAAATAAATATATTCATCGCATTATCCAACATTTGTCAACCAAACAGGATATTATATCTTTTCACGAAATATAAAACAGATGTTTACCTTTGCAAGTCTCTGCCATCAATGGAGCACCAAAGGCCAATCTGCTGGGACCGGCGGAGATGTCGCCTTCTGAAATAAATATATTCATCGCATTATCCAACATTTGTCAACCAAACAGGATATTATATCTTTTCACATAATATAAAACAGATGTATACCATTGCACGCTTCTACCATCCATCTGGCATCTGCGGGCACACTGCTGGGCGCAGCGGAGACATTGCCCTCTGAAATATATAATATGTATTTATCACATTATTTAACGTTCGCGAACCAGACTTATTTACTTTCACTAAATATTTTATTTTTATGTATTAACGCCTTGAAGGTTTTTACATGAAATACGATATTAGATTATTATATATTTTTGGATAATTATGTATTAACAGGAAAGGTCGTTTAGGAGTATAATAATAAGTGTATATTACATAACATAATAAGCTTAAATTTCAGAGGCGGGCACGGGTACCGCCACCCAGGGAATCATTTAATGGATAACCAATACCCTTGGGAGGAATGGATTTGTACATCCGTCACTCCTGGACACTGAAAGATATAGATATAAGTATGTATAATACAAGTGCATTAGTAGTTTCCTTATTATATGAAGTTGTTAAAAGGATATCAATAAGTGTAAGCATAATAATAATATAATATAGAAGACAATTATACCTTTTATTGTCTAACTATGATCTTGGGCGACATCAAAATTCGTGTTGCACGGTCTTATTTTAGGTACACGGATGCGGTCTAAAAAACGAAAATATAATTAGTAAAGATAAAAGACATAGGAACACAAAACAATAAACCAAGAGAGCTACCCACCTGTACTTTGCCGACCACGGGTCCTCCTTGCGCGAGAAAAATCCGGATATTCTCGGATGTCGGGAAGATTTAGCGTGGGTAATGAATTACATTTTAATTCATCCTTATTCTTACGAATTTTGCATTCGATAGCAAAATGAGATCCGCATACATATGAGACAGTTCCCAAAATCGGGTAATCAATATATTCGAGTCTGCCGATTCTTATCGACCATTCTCGAAACAGATCCTCTTTGTTTCCCCAGGACAGAAACCTATGCCGCCTTGAATGTACGTCTACACAACCTTTTACACAACACTGATATTTAGAAGGCATTTCACAAAAAAATAATCCAAATATTTACGCTGGAAATGTTTGCAGCACACGTCAGTCAAACATAAATAAACAACGATTGACAACTGTTGACATGTTGACAACGATGCAATAAACCATAGAAATTCAAAAGTTTTTCCGTTAAAAGTCAAAGGTTCACCATTGGTGGAGAGAGATTTCGCGACAGTGTCATCACACAGTCATAGATATTATCTATCTTTGGACTTGGTTGAAAATTTGGATCGGAGTTATACCCCCCTGGGCGACTGTCTAGTTCTAGTAGGCGTGAGCGTTATTTAACGTCACTAGTTACAATAACTAGTTTCACGGTATGTAACGGAAATAAGTAGTTTCGATAAAATTACAAGTAGTTATTTTTGTAAAAGCGTTATTACTGTGTTGGGTGTGATGTGAATAACTGAGTGCAGAGTAGTTTCGCGTTTCGCATAGTTGCGTTTACCGGCCGGCCGAGCGGGCGAGATTTTGAATCGAACATTTTCGAGTAAGCGGGAGTGGGTTCCGTTTCTGGGAAGCGAGTGACCATTTTTTGAATTCAAAGTAAAATAATTCAGTTTGTTTTAGTTCGTCGTTGTACTTGTACAGGTATAATTTTGAGTACTTTCGGTAAATTTTCGATCGCACTGGGGTGGCGGAAAATAATGCATTTTAAATTTCGTGAAATTTAAAGTGAAATTTTATCATGGTAAACACTAATTAATCATAAATACATTTAATGCAGCCAGTCCTAAGCCTGAATAAAGTGTGTTGATTTCACTGTGTAGCTACAAACACTTAGATACTAAATAGTGCTTTAATTTATTTTCGTTTTGTGTGTAACTTTATAGTTGGTGGAAGTATACAGTTTCGTGTGTAACTGAAGCTGAATGAAAATAACTAGTCACCGACCAAGAAACTGGTTTCGTTACGTTTCTTAAAAACGGCGTAACGACCCACGTCTACTGTCTAGGCACCAAGCTCGCAGTGCGGCCGGTCGCGAAAATTCTAGAACGTTCGTTTTCCTAAGCTACTGGCTAGGTGACTCGCTAGGCTCTAGGCGCTAAGCAAGCCACCTGTCTGTGCGGACGTAGCCTAAGGGTTTAGAGAACCTGTTTACTTACAGGAGACCATATTTGTCCTAGCTAACATAGGTCTTATATAAATCGCTGTATCTCCCTTAATATCATAGTGAGAAAAGTGTTCTAAACGGTGTAAAAAAAGGAAAACACCATGTTTTATATTCCAATCTAAAAAATAACCACAAAAAGTAATATGGACACCTTTATGAATATAAAGTTTTGAATCGCAATTTGAAAATTTTTTTTGAAACTTCGGAAATTTTTTATAAATTATTTTTACATGAACCGACACATAAGTGAGGTTGCAATAAGGTTTTTACATGGACCGACACATAAGTGAGGTTGCAATAAGGTTTTTACATGGACCGACACATAAGTGAGGTTGCAATAAGGTTTTTACATGGACCGACACATAAGTGAGGTTGCAATAAGGTTTTTACATGGACCGACACATAAGTGAGGTTGCAATAAGGTTTTTACATGGACCGACACATAAGTGAGGTTGCAATAAGGTTTTTACATGGACCGACACATAAGTGAGGTTGCAATAAGGTTTTTACATGGACCGACACATAAGTGAGGTTGCAATAAGGTTCTTAATACACTTGTCTGATAAAATACGTCAGCATGTGTTTTTTTTGTTCTTTATTAGTAATTTTATTTAGAATAAACGTAAGTTGAGCCATTTTATTTTTTTTTTTGTTTGCATCAAAATTTTTACATTTCAAAAATTAAAAAATTATTTAGAGATATAAAATTTGAAAGAATATTTCATTACCCTTTTTAAACAGTTTTCAGTTTTCGGATGTGTTCAGACATATTCCATTTATTTGCATTTTATTGTATAGCGGAAATATTTTGACCATCTGAAAAATATGCCAAATTTCTGAAAAACTTGCTTAGGGCAACTTACTTATCATTATATTGTCTTAAAGTGTCAACATTATGTTATGTACTAACAATTGTTAATTGTAATTTGTATTCTGGTTCTTGTGTAAAGTATCGTAATTTTTAATTTACTTAATTCTAATTTATAGCGTACTTATGATGCCTAAAACTTGCATACTAATCTTTAGTCATTAATTGTATTAAATTAAACAATAAAATGTATTTTGTTTAGAGGAGTTTTACTTTCCATGTTCATTTGTTACAAAAAATTTAATTTATCTGCTTCTGGTTTCGACAAAATTAAAAGTAATATAAAATCAATATAAGTACAGAAATCACTACATATTATAAAACAAAATCGTCTGCCGCGTCTTTCTGTCTGTTTGTTCGCGATAAACTGAAAAACCACTGAACGGATTTGCATGCGGTTTTCACCAATAGATAGAGTGATTCATAAAGAAGGTTTAGGTATATAATTTGTCAAGGTTTTGTGTAAATTGGTTGAAATATAAAATATATAAAGGAGAATGTCTGTATGTGGTGGACGAGCGGGCTGGCAAGCGGGCGGTGTGGATTTGATTTGTATGCAAATCTACATCATGCCGAGGTTGATGAAATTTTGCACAGGTGACCTTTAAAACAAGAGGAAGGTCACACACGGCTGTGTAAAGCCCCGGCATCGCCGGGGACTTCAGCTAGTGATTAAATATTATTAGGGGGGGGGGGTAGTGGGGATATTTTTAGGGAGAGGGGGAGAACGGTGGAAGGGGTCAACATAACACGGGAACATAGTTTATTTCTAAGGATTCTAAGTTGACTATATTCCCATATTATGTTGACTCCTCCCACCGTAAAAATAGAATGTTTATTTATTTATTGTTTCTTTACGTGGTAGGTGTTTTTGTTTACAGTTTATTTTTTATCCTCACTAGAAGGAACCATTGAGGTTAATATATATATATACAGGGTGTCCGGGGGTAAAGTGCATTAACTTCGGGAGGTGATTCTACATGATGGTAGAAGTTAAAAAGGATTAACAACTTTTTCCGAAATTTCATCATTTTTTTCCCATACAAAATGACGTACCTACTAAAAACCTTTAATGTGAGGTACGATCTTACTCGCTGAGCGCCCGCCAGGCACGATTGTGGCAACATTGTATGGTTGTGTCTGGCCCGTATCGTAACAGCGGAAAATAATAAAGCTGGCAGCTCACGCTGGTCTATTTTTTTGAGGCCCCTAGAAACAAAGACGGAAGTGTCCACTTTGTTAAATTGTTGGAAAACTAAAAAAACCTTTAATCAGTCCGTTATTCATCAATATGGAAGGAACATTTGATATTATGTTAGTAAACCGGTTTAAGAATAATATTTCAAATCATTTATGTATCTGAATGCCATAGTTTCTTTAAAAAATGCATTTTTTTGATGGACACTTCCCTTTTTGTTTCAATCATTTGGACACTTGCTGTTTTGTTTCACAAACAGTTGGACACTGCCGGTTTTGATTTAAAAGACAATTTCGAAGATGTTGCAGTCAATGTAAGAAAACAATATTGAAAAGAAGATTTTTTATAAAAAAAAAAATATTTGAAATGGAAATTGTTAAGAATAGTTAGTGACATCTATGAGATAAATATTGTAATTAATTCCATTTGGTTAATTATTCTTAGTTTATTAGAAAAGTGTGCATATTAGAGACCTCTGTGGGAATTTTATAGAAGCTAGTGTTATCAGCCAACAAATTTAGGGCACGTGACCTCAGTGGATATTTGCTACTTGTATTGTTATTATTGTATTTTAAAACAGTCTGAAAGACGGTATTTTTATAGTTTTTAGTAGTATAAAAAGGGCTATATTCAAGAAATTTGTTCTCTTCCATTAACCCTTACCTAGAGTATAGACGCCGTACCGCTTGAGGCGGGGTCCGGGCTGAATTTAGTTTTAAAAGTGTTGATTTCATTATTGCTCAAAAAGTGTTTGTAAATAAAACGACTCTTCAATAAAAAAGTGTTTTACAAATAAAAAGTCCACCACCCTTGATGAGATTGAAGTAATCCTAACATGGTCCTTCTAACCGGATACAAAATTGGACTAAAAAAATAACACTAAATATAAAAAAACCAGCGGCCAAAAAACCGAAGAACAACTCCAGAGCGATCCAGTCAACAAGAAACAGAGCTAAGTGCCCATATTCCTTATGACTTACCATTTCCTGATTTTAAATCCTAAAGAACAATCTCAATAATTAGTTTCTAAAATCAGTTTATTATCAGAATATGTTTATTGTTATCATTCATATTCAATACAATCAAAAATGCAAGTCATAGTATAATTAAAATAAATCGCAGTTGTATTCTCAACTTGCAAGTAATGAAAAACCATTGATCAGGTTGAATTATTATTTGAATCTTTTAAACATCGACCGGCAAAACTGTCGTCATATCGCATATGTCATTTTTTAATCCCGTTGCAAGTAAAAAACAATAGCAGTAAAGCAAAATCGGAGTATATACGTTCTTGATGTTTCTATAATAATTATCGCCAGCGCATAGCATTACTAGACATTTATTCTGTCATTTCCTCTGAACAACAAGGTAACCATCGTATTTTTTTTTTGCATTGTTGTTTGTTTTTTATAGTATTGTCGCCATTACTTATAAACTACGGTATAGTTTGTTTTTTAATCTCTCGTTTTTGGAATTATTGTCGCGGCAGATAAGAATTTAAGATGGAGAAATTAAAAGGCTTAATTAATAAACGGTCGGTTTTAAAGGGGAAATTAACAAGGTTTAGTCAGGCTCTAAATACGTTGTCAGCAAACGAGATTAATTTTAGATACGACAGAATCAAAGATTTATTAGACGAATTTGAAATAATCCAGTCCCAGATAGAAAGCATTGATGACTCAAATGAAGCGGAGAATGAAATTCAACGTGAAACTTTCGAGAACCAGTTCTTCACAATTCTGGCAACGGCCAGGGGGGTGATGGATTCTGTGGAGCAAACTAAATGTGACATTAAATTGCCCAATTTGAAGCTTCAGGAGTTCCACGGGGACCCTAGGGGTTGGAATAACTTTGTAGAAACTTTCAAGGCATTAGTTCACAATAACCAGTCGCTGAATAACATTCAGAAATACTATTATTTGCAATCGTGCTTAAAGGGTGACGCGGCCAGGATAATAGCTAATTTGGAAATATCAGAGTTAAGCTATCAAACGTCTTGGGAATTGTTGCATGAACGCTTTACTAATCTCAGAACGACGGTACACAAACATATCCAAACATTGTTTCAGTTAAAAGAAATGAAGATGGAAGATCAGGTCAGATTACGAAAATTAATCGACGCTACCAACGTCAATCTGAAGGCATTACAAAATCTTGCAGTTCCGGTAGAACAATGGGACGCGATAATAATTTACGTGATTTCTAATAAATTAGATTCCAATACGAGAAAATTTTGGGAGCAATCGCCCATTGAGGGAAAACTACCTACTCTAAAGGAATTTCTAAAATGTTTATCGTTACGAGCACAAACTTTGGAATTAATGCAAACAACGTAGAAAAAGTCTTCTGTTGGGATCAAACCTCAGATAGGATTTAATAACCCAAAAAGGGAATCTGTAGCATTTTTAACAGCAAAAAACGGAAAATGTATTTTTTGCGATAAAGATCACTTAGTATATTATTGTAAAAAATTCTTAAATTTAAAGGTACAGGGTCGAGTTAATGCAATAAAAGAGCGCCAAGCATGCTTTAAATGTTTAAAACCGGGCCATCTAGCTGATGATTGCAAGGTAACCTTTAAATGCAGATTGTGTAACAGTGAAAGGCATAATACGCTGTTACATAAAAAGGAGATTGAGGCGGAATCCTCAAACATGGGGACGGATGCTGGAGAGGTGTCCGTCAACAATCACTCTGCAATAGGCAGAACCGAAAAAATAGTATTGTTGTCCACGGCAATGGTTGGCATTGCTGGGGTGGATAACAGGATACATAAAGCCCGAGTCCTGCTAGATTCGGGATCCCAGTCCAACTTTATCCGGAAAGATTTCGCCGAAGAATTGAAGTTGGAATTTGAGAAAATAAACAAGCCAGTATCAGGAATTCACAAGAATGTTACCCATATAAAAAATAGAGTGTGTGTAAAATTGAATTCTTTGAAATCTGATTATAAAAAAAATATTTCTTGCTTAATCTTACAGGACATAACCTCAAATATACCGCAAACCAATATACCTAGGAGCGAGTTCAGGCTACCTGCAGGGTTGGAACTAGCCGATTCTAAGTTTAACATCGCCGCTCCTATTGACATACTACTCGGGGCGGAGGAATTCTGAAGCATCCTGACAAATGATAGGATAAAGTTGGATATCGGACCCACGTTACAACACACTCAACTAGGGTGGATTATAGCTGGACCCACCGCTACGAACCACAGGAAAAGGCCAGTATTAGAAACTTGTAATTTGTCCTTGAATAAAATAAGCAATCAAATGGAAAATTTTTGGAAAATAGAGGAAATAGGTACATCCAAATTTCAAAATCATGAGGCAAAGGCCTGTGAAGCTAGCTTCCTGGCAACCCATACTAGAGATGAAAGGGGTAGATTCTTGGTGACTCTACCTACCCGCCCATGTATCAATCAATTAGGAAATTCGTTGGCCATGGCGGAGAAAAGATTTAAAAACTTGGAGAGAAAATTGTCTTCCGATAAAGAGTTGAAATCACAATATGTTCAATTTATGAAAGAGTATAAGGAACTAGGTCACATGGAGGAATGCGATAAGCTAGAAGGAGACCTTAACTCTTATTTTTTACCTCATCATGCCGTCCGGAAGGAGTCTAGCACGACGACCAAACTAAGGGTTGTTTTCGATGGGTCGGCGAAAACTTCAAGTGGAATATCTTTGAATAATGCCTTGATGGTAGGACCAGTCATTCAAAGAGATTTATACACACAACTATTACGTTTCAGGAAACATAGCTACGTTATCACGGCGGATATTGAAAAGATGTATCGACAGATAAATTTGAGTGCAACCGACCGCAAGCTGCAAAAAATAGTATGGCGGGAGGAGCCGGAAGATGAACTGCGTCACTACCAGCTGAAGACTGTCACCTATGGTTTGGGACCTTCATCTTTCCTGGCTACAAGGTGTCTGCGTCAGATTGGTATGGATAATCAAAATATATTTCCTAAGGCTAGTCAAGTCATACAGGAGGATTTCTACATGGACGACCTGTTGACGGGAGACGATGACATCCAAGCTTGTAAAAACTTAAAGCTTCAGCTGATAAGCTTGCTGCAATCTGCCGGTATGACCTTGCGAAAGTGGAGGTCGAATGTGCAGGATTTGTCATCCGAGGCGGGCCAAGCTAGAATTGCCGAAATAGGCAATTTTGAGAAAACGACCTCTGACAAATCCAACAATGAGAAAATTTTGGGACTAATTTGGAACAGCTCCTCGGATTGCTTCTCATATAAAATAACAAAACCAACGAACCAAACTGCAAGTAAACGTAATATATTGTCATGCATAGCATCTACGTTCGATCCATTAGGGCTACTTGGCCCAATTATTGTAGTAGCAAAGTTGATAATGCAAAACTTATGGCAATCAAAAGCATCATGGGATGAAGCATTGCCTAATGAAATACTAGTACCATGGAGGAATTACTTAGAGGATTTATCCAATTTAAACGAATTAAAAATCGATCGAAACGTAATGTGCAGAGACTATAATGACCTCAAAATACATGGATTTTGCGACGCTTCAGAGAGAGCATATGGAGCTTGTATCTACGCCGTAACAATGGACCCAAATGGTGAGAGACATTCTCAATTAATCACTTCCAAATCTAGGGTAGCGCCCCTGAAATGCATATCATTGCCAAAACTAGAACTTTGTAGCGCAGTATTACTAGCCAAGTTAATGAGGACTGTCAAACAAGCATTAGATATAATGGAAGCGGACACCTACTACTGGAGTGATTCAACTATCGCCTTGTGCTGGTTGAAAGGCCAGCCTGCCCGTTGGAACACCTTCGTTGCTAACCGAGTAGCAGAGATACAAGAACTTAGTAACCATCAAGATTGGCGTCACGTGAACTCAAGTGACAACGCCGCCGATATATTATCTAGGGGTTCCCCGGCAGAGAAGTTATTGAGCACCACCACTTGGTGGCATGGACCAGGGTGGCTGATTGAAGAGCCTAGCAACTGGCCAATACCCAAAATGGAGTGCTTAAACCCACCTGAGGCAAAGGCAAAAAACGTTATGTTGGTAACTAGCGCAAGTGATTGGGACATATTTGAAAAATTTTCATCTCTCACTAAATTAAAGCGTGTAATTGCTTACCTACTTAGATTTAAACATAACTGTAGTAAGCCACAACTCAAGCGTACTGGTAATTTGAAGGCTGAAGAATTAGAATTAGCGTTAAAACGATTGATTGAATCGGCTCACAATAACTGCTTTTTTCTAGAAAGGGAAGCTTTATTAAAAAATAAAAATGTAAACAAAAACAGCCCTTTAAAATCACTTAACCCGTTTTTGCATGAGGGTTTGTTATGTGTGGGAGGTAGGTTATCTCACTCAGGGGATTTAACATTTCAGCAAAAACACCCAATAATATTACCTGCAAGGCATAGATTGACCGAATTAATAATACGACATTATCATTATATAAATTTACATCCCAGGCCTTGCTCGCTGAAATAAGATTGAAATTCTGGCCCATCTATGGAAAAAATACAATTAAACAAGTATTACATAAATGTATTATATGTTTTAGATTACGCCCAGTCATTGGCCAACAGCTGATGGGCAATTTACCAGCTGATCGGATCCATCCAAATCGACCATTCAGCATAGTCGGGGTCGACTATTCCGGACCACTGTCAATCAAGGTTGGAGTCCAAAAAAGGGCTCCGATCACTAAGGCGTATTTATGCATCTTTGTTTGTCTAGCCACGAAGGCGGTCCATCTAGAACTGGTATCAGATTTGTCCAGTGATGGATTTTTAAATTGTTTAAAACGTTTTATAGCTCGCAGGGGTCAGCCAAGGAAAATATACTCTGATAATGCAACTAATTTCAGGGGAACTTGTAATAGATTGAAGGTATTATATGACAGTTTGAAGGAAAATGGTGACCAGATTCAAAAATATTTAGCAAATATAGGTATTGATTGGAGTTTCATACCTCCACAAGCCCCTAAACAGGGCGGGTTGTGGGAGGCTGCTGTTAAATCTGCCAAATATCATTTATATAGAATCACCGATCGTTCAGTTTTAACATTATTTGAATCATTGTACACTATAATATGTCAAATTGAGACTTGTTTGAATTCCAGACCTTTGACTCCGCTATCTAATGATCCAAACGACCTAAATCCTTTAACTCCTAATCATTTCCTTATGGGCACTAGCGCTTCATTCCTGAACTGGATGTTCAGAAAATACCGTACAACCGACTGGAGCAATATCAAAAAATGATAGAACTAATTCAGTGTTTTTGGTCCAGGTGGAAAGAAGACTATCTCGGTGAGCTTCAGAGAAGATACAAATGGCAAACCAGCAATCAGCGATCTTTACAGAAGGATGACTTAGTAATCTTAAAAGAAGACAATCTGCCGCCTGCAATGTGGCGGATGGCACGCGTTCTATCCTCTCATCCCGGTTCTGATGGCGTGGTCAGGGTGGTCACCCTCCGGACGTCACAAGGGACGTTTGTACGTCCCATAACCAAAATCTGTTTAATGCCCCTGGAGGACAACCTAGAACGAGCCCCGACCCCGCCCCCAGAAGATGAAGGAAGATCTCCGAAATAAAAGTAAAAAAAAATTCCAAAGAAGAAAGAAATTCCCAGAAGAAGATGAAAAAGAATCACTACAAAAAGGAAGAAACATAATGACTCGACACGGCAACCTTGGGATTTGTGATGCTCTCCTTGGTCTCTACCTTTGACCAGCTAGATGATTCTCCCCTCTCCCCAATGATGAAAGGGAAAATGGGAAGCCCACTGTGCAGCATCTCATGAATGGATCAAGCAGATGACTAATCTAGGACCTCAAGACTTGAGTGTTTGTGTTGTTAAGAGTCGTTATTATGAAATTATTATTTGTATGTTATTTTTGTTGAATAATTTATAAGGGTTCAATTTTATTAATAAGTTTATTTTAGGTGCAGGTTATCAATTCTACGATATTTTTATCTATGAATTTATTTTTGTGGTTTTTTTTTGATAATGTGGAGTGATAATTTTTTTGATAATTTTTTTTTTTTTGATAATTTTTGATAATTTTTTTTAATTATAGTGTCAGTATTAGCATTTATTTAGTAGATTAAAAAAAAACGTAGAAAATGTTAAATGTCAATGTAAATGTTAAGGTAAATGTGGAATACTTAAGTAGTGCTCTACATTATACATAATGAATTATTTAGCTTTTAGATTAGTTCTATATTTTTTCAGTTCATATATTTTGTTTATTAATCTGTCTGAATATTATGTTTAAATTTACCATTAGGGTTAGATTTAGAAATGGTTTAATTTTATTTAAAATTAACCCCTTTCCCGGGGATCTGTTAAGAATAGTTAGTGACATCTATGAGATAAATATTGTAATTAATTCCATTTGGTTAATTATTCTTAGTTTATTAGAAAAGTGTGCATATTAGAGACCTCTGTGGGAATTTTATAGAAGCTAGTGTTATCAGCCAACAAATTTAGGGCACGTGACCTCAGTGGATATTTGCTACTTGTATTGTTATTATTGTATTTGAAAACAGTCTGAAAGACGGTATTTTTATAGTTTTTAGTAGTATAAAAAGGGCTATATTCAAGAAATTTGTTCTCTTCCATTAACCCTTACCAAGAGTATAGAGTATGAACACGAGAATTGTTGAGAGATAAAAGGTATGAAATGTTAAGGGGGGACTGGTGTGTGATTTTAATAAGCCGGCGGTATATGTTCTTGAAAGATGAATGGTTTTTACAGTTAAAGAAAAAGTGGTCGAGGGTTTCCTCTTCCACACCGCACTGGCAGACCGGATCATCTAAAACTCTAATTCTAGATAAGTGAGATGCAATTGAACAGTGACCAATTCTCATTCTCGAAATACATGAAATGAATCGTTTTGAAAGTTTTTTACCGTGAAACCATGGCTTAGCAGGGATATGGTTTTGAATTCCAGCATAGAAAGTTCTTATTTTGGAGACTGCCCAATTTTCTTCCCAGGCACGAGTCATGTTGGATTTAAGAATCGGGAAGACATCGGAGATAGGAATTCTAAAATTTAGTGGGAGAGTTCCGGAATCTGAATCAGATTTGGCGAGAAAATCGGCCATCTCATTACACTCGATACCCAAATGGGCAGGGACCCAGGCCAATATCGTCTCAAACCCAGATTCACTTAGAGAATTGAGAAGATATTTTATTTTACATATAATATTGTCTTCCGGATAACATAGAATATTTGACCTAATTTTAGTTAGAGCACTTAGCGAATCAGTACATAGTAAGGCTCGATGAATGTTGAGAACCAGGATTTGATTTAGCGCTTGTTCAATTGCAAAGCATTCAGCTGTAAATATGGAAGCTTCTTTCGGTAATTTATAAGTGAGATAAGTGAGATTGATGTTGAATTCTGGACTATATATCGATGCTCCACATCTTTTATTTTCAAATTTGGAACCATCAGTGTAAAGGATGGAAAATCCAGGGAATTTTGAAGCCACAATGCTTTTAAAACAATCATCCACATTTTGAAATCTATTTGGGGAGGATAAAATATTCTTCTGAAAGACTGATGTTATTGTGTTCGGCATAAAAGTGATTGCCTTAAATGGAATATTGTTTATAGGGAGATTGGGAACTTCTTGAAGATATTGGAGGGAAGATGATAGAGAATTATAGAGATGAAAACTTTTAATTAGGAGAGGAAAACATTGTTTTTCTCTCAATCTTTTGTTAGAATTCAAATTAACACTTAACCGATTAAGACTTTGTTTAATAGGATGATGTGATAACGATAAAGCCTTGAAAATATATTTATTGGCAAGGAATTGCCTTCTGAAATATAATGGAGGCTCCCCACATTCCACCTGTAGCGCATTAATTGGAGAAGACTTCATAGCTCCAATAATCATTCTGAGGGCTTTTGATTGAATTCTTTCCATTTTCTTATATAAATATTTAGGGAATGGGTCAAAAAGGAATGAGCCATAATCCAAGTGGCTCCGAACTAGAGAATTATACATTAATTTAAGAGTGGTAGGATGAGATCCCCACCATACTCTGGAAACTGCTCGCATCATATTAAGTCCCTTTTCACACTTTGTAGAAATTATCTGAATGTGTGGAAGCCAGGAAAGTTTATGGTTCAAAAGAAGACCAAGGAATTTGATTTGAGTAGCGGTTTGTAGAGGCACATTATCAAAAAAGATTGAGTATTGGGTAACTTTTCTTTTGCGCGTTAAAGCCACGACCCTTGTTTTAGATGCCGCCAGATTCATCCCATTTATTGACAACCAGCTTTTAATATATTGTAAAGCCAAATTCATTTCCTTAGCTGCAAGAATAATATTTTTATGTAACAAATATATAAGGATATCATCCGCAAAGTAAAGTCGCTTGATAAAAAAAGGAATTAATGAGTCTAGGTCGCTTATATAAATATTAAACAACAGAGGACTAATAACAGAACCCTGGGGCAAACCTCTCCATAGTTTGCGCCTTAAGCATTTAGAGGAAGACTCAATAATAATGGACCTATTTGAGAGCAAATTAATAATAAATTGGACCAATTTCGGGGGGATTTGTTTATTAATTAGCTTTTCTTTCAAAACATTCAGTAAAACATCATCGTAAGCTGATGAAAGGTCAAGGAATGTGGCCAATGTATAAGAATTTAGGGATTGAGAAACTCGGATATCAGTTGTGAACAAACTTAAATTATCCATTGTAGATTTCTTTTTCCGAAAACCATACTGATTTGGTGAGATAATATCTTGACTTTCAACAAACCACTCTAATCTGTTTTTGATCAAACGCTCCGCTACTTTCATCAAACATGATGAAAGAGCAATAGGCCGATAAGACGAAATTTCAGATGGATTTTTTCCAGGTTTTAAAATGGGAATGATTTTTTGAGTTTTCCAATCATCCGGAATTAGTCCTGTTTCAAACATATTATTGATAAGAGATAAAAAATATTCAACCGCCATATCAGAAAATGATTTAATGAAACTATTAAATACTCCATCGGGACCTGGAGCAGAATCAGAAAGGGCTCTTATTACTCGTTTCATCTCATCAATGGAGAAAGGAGCATCTAGCCAGTTAGAATGAGATGGATATGGCTTAATAGAAGGCATTTCTTCACATCTGGCCACTGATGGGGGGGCTATTTTATACGCAAATCCTAAAAGAATTTCTTCTGATATATGTTTGATTCTCGGCGGAGAATACGATGATTTTTTTAAGCTAGACCAAACTGAAGACTGGGAAGTTTCCGGAGACAGGTTCTCACAGAACTTCCGCCATCCAGCGCGTTTTTTATTTTTCAAAATTCGTTTGGTTTCTGCCTGGGCTTTTTTAACTGATAAAAAATTTTCTAGTGACATACACTTACGAAAAGAGGAAATTGCTTTTTTACGAGAGTTGACGGAGCGAGTGCATTCCTCGTTCCACCACGGAGTAGAGTGTTTTATTTTAATATTCGCATTGTGTTTCGGGATGGATTTTTCTGCTGCATTTATAACCATAGAGGGAAACGTCTCACATTGCATTCTGATGTCTCCCGGAGATGATTTTGTTAAATTAATAAGGTTATCTAGTTCAGAAGAGAAAGTGCTCCAATTCGCATCTTTTGTTCTAAATTTGAGATTATTTTTAACTGGGGGGGGGATAAGTGTTAGATTGATGGTGGAATCGGATTATAATTGGGAAATGATCACTAGAGAGGGGATCGTTTAGGATGTCCCAAGAGCATTTAGATGCTAACGAATACGAACAAAGAGATAAATCAACAGCACTTTTCCGTTGATGAGGAGGGGGGGGGGGTGAATCTGGTTGGAGATCCGTCATTTAAAAAACAAAGGTTATGGGTATCAATAAAATCTAAAAGATTGCGGCCAGAACGATTTGTTATTTTGCTACCCCAAGAAGGGGAATGTGCATTAAAATCTCCAAGGATCATATAAGGGGAACAAATCTGGGTTAAGATTGGTGCCCATTCATTTTCAATAAAAGTCGTAGAGGGAGGAATATATATTGATAATATTGTGATATCAGATAAGACAGCTGCTTTTATCTGGATATCGTCGGAGGGAGTATGAATATTAATTTGTTTAAACGGGATAGAATTATGGATTATCAGAGCCGTGCCGCCTTTAACATCCGGTCTGTCGTGTCTGAGACAATAATAACCTGGAATTTTTAAGTGAAATGAGGGTTTTAACCACGTTTCAGAAATGGCGGCTACTGAAACGTCGTGTTCGTCGAGTAATTGAATTAGGTCAGATTTGTTAGCGAAGAGGCTTCTACTGTTCCACTGAAGAATTTTGTGCAGTTTCGAAGTCATTGGGGAGGCAAGATAATAAAGATTTAATGTAATCGGCAGCGTTGGACAGTACAGTATTGTTGTTTGTAAGGATAGAAATTAAAAGGGTAATTAAGGTTTGTATAAAAGAATTATTATTCATTATTTCAGGGAGAGCAGGAGGGGAAGTATTACCATTAATGGCACACCCATTGGGGGTCTGGGATTTGGCATTCCCATTCGGGCTGGCCAAAATATTATTCAATTGTTTTTTATCAAGATAAGGAGTATATTTTGGGTTGGGTTTGACTGGCTTGAGAATGGTTTCTCTGTGAGAAGATGACGTTGAATTTAAAAAGGTGGTTGTTTGGAAAGGAGCTGAGGACGATGTCATCTCTGCGAATGATTTTTTCGCAGGAGAGAATAACTTTGAGGCCTGGAAGTACGAAATGTTGTCGGTAGCCATTTTATGTTTTATGTTCTTCTGTCTTGATAATTCCGGACAGGCTAGACTGACCACAGTATGTGCACCCGAACAGTTAATGCAAATGGGGTCATTGGAAGATTTCGGACATTGATCAAATGGGTGACCTTCTCCGCAAAAGTAACAACGTGGAGGGGAGCGGCATACGGGTTTTGAATGTCCAAACTGGCAGCAATTGAAGCATTGAATAGTTGGGAATTTATAAACTTCGACGAGAAGCGAGGTATAATAAATAAACACACGAGACGGTAGGGATTGTCCTTCAAATGTAATAACAACAGATTGGGAAGGTTTCCAGATCGTGTTTCCATCAGTAGAATCCTTGTAGTTCAGTCGGCGTGCTTTTAATACTTTCGGGGTTCCGTGGGAATTATTCAAAGCATCAACAATTTCAGCCTCTGGGATCTCCGCTGGAATTCGTCGCACAAGACCCAGTCTCGTAAGGTTAAATATCGGGATGAACGATTTTTATTTATGTTTTGAGAGCGAGTCAATTTTTTTTACAAATCCATTTGCGGAAGCGGCAGACTTTAACTTTTTTTTTTTATATTTATTTAATTACAGAATACATTTTGTACAAAAAATTTGAGTAGACCCACAAAGCTGTCATATGACAGCTTGTCTGCAGGTTCTAACAATTTAAACATTCTTAATATAATATCTAAGGAAATATTTGTAAATACATTTATAGTTTTAAGGAAACATTAGAATGGATCACATAATATTAGATAATTTAACTTACAACCATAAATATATAAGATATTTCAATATACCTGCCTAATAACAAGATATGTAGGCAGCTATATTAAGATATTCAAAGATACATGGAGCTTTCGCTCATTAACCATAGTTTTATCATTTTAGGACATAGTCTCTCATTTTTTTCAAATTTTATGTTTTTATTGATTTTATTGAAAATCACTGGTATTAGATATTCAAGAGTACGGCTTCCATATTTATTTAATATTCGAGGAGTTTGTAGGCCCTTTCCTTCTCTAAATCTTGTGGTATGTTTGTGTACAAGTAGGTGTTTGTAAGGGCTTTCCCCCATATTATCCATAATAGTAGTGAACCAGTGGAGACCTTTTATTGTAAGTAAGCTCTCTGAGCCATACAGTAGTTTTAAGTTATGTCTCTGTTTGTAAATATTTGTTGTGACAATTTTTTTTATTATGGCAGTTTTTAAATTTTCAATATATTTAATGTAAGTAGTGCTTGCATGTCCCCAAGTTCGAATACCATATCTAAGGATGGATTCTACCATAGAAAAATATATGAGTTTAAGAGTACAATGAGGCAAAATAAATTTTAATTTGTAAAAGTTACTAGCTAAGGATCTGAGCTGGTTACAAATTTTAGCCACTTGTTTATCCCACTTAAAATTATTATCAACAATTATTCCCAGATAAGTATATTCATTTGTGAAATCTATTTTTTCACAGTCACAAACATTAATAATTCCTCTATGTATACAGTCAAAGCTATGAGCGGTTATTTTAGGAACATTCCACATTTTCAAACTTGGTGATTTTATGTACATGCATTTGGTTTTTTTTACATTAATAATTAATCCTACATCATGAGCCCATTTAAGAAGCTCGTTAAAATCTCTTTGTAATTCTTGTATAGCTATTTCAGGATTTTCATTTGATACAAGAGTAGTATCATCAGCAAAAATGAATCGACGAGCTTTTTTGAAAATCTTACACATAGCAATTACATATATAATATATAATTTTGGACTTAGAATTGACCCTTGCGGTACTTTCGATAGATAATTTATATCGTCCTTCCGGTTTAATTGAACCGTTAACAAAACCAAGGTTATTATTTTTTGAGTCAAATAAGAATTTCCAAAATCTAAAGGATGAATAAGTTTTCCTTGTTCAGTTCTCTGAACCATAACGATAAAAGGACCGGAAGCGGAAGCAGGATAATGTAAGTCAGTATTTTTTGTATTATCGCTAGTTAAAGTACTTGTCTGGGTGTTACTATTGGTGTTAAGGTCGTTAGAGGTCGAGGTTTGTTGAATCGGCGGTATAGGTTTAACTTTCGATGGAATGTGAAGGCTATGCGATGGTCGTCGCTTACGAGATGGGAGTGCAATAGAAACATGGCTAGTATTAGAATTGGAATCAGAAAAATCTAATATCGACCCTGGGTCGGGAGGCCTATCTTCGTCTTCCTCCATTATATAAAAAAAAACTTAACCTTTAAAAATTAAACTGAAAAAATAATACGCAGTCTATTTCATTGACTGTACAAACAAAAACGGATTAGCCGTAAGCAGAAATGCAAACAAATAGGTATACGATAAACAAAATGAAATAAAATGTAACAATAATCTCTTATCTGTATGAGGCACTAGAACGGGCGAACGGCACTAAGCAATAGGTAAGGGAACGTACCCATACTACGTGACCAACTTTTTGCAATTTTTAACCCCCCCCCCCCCCCCCCCCGGTGACCAAAAACCTAAGCAACCCGCCGCTCATTTGTATGGAGCGTGACATTTTGAAGACTCCCCCCCCCCCTAAACGTGTCACGTAGTATGGGTACGTTCCCTATGGTACACACAACCACTGTTGACTGCGGCTCGAATCGGACTCCATTTACCTTTTTTCTTGTTAATGTTTGCATTCCATTTGTGTGGTTTCATTCTTGGAATATGTAACGTCCACTAACAATAAATGGTTATTACAACCCAAAAAATAACTTATCAGTATACGATTCATTGACGCTTTTGCAGGAGTTTGTATGATTTAAAGTATGGCGGCCATTATGAATAGAGCATCCTGATTGGCTATTTGAAAAGCTGCCGCTTTTGTTTCGGAAGGAGGTGGAAACTGCCGTATTTGTTACAACAACAAAACTTTAAAGCCAAAATACTATGGTTTAATGACGTTTATGTTACAAACAGATATATTATGGAGAAAGAATGAACTTTTCTCTATGAAACTGCATATTCAACTCATTTTTGACCTGTGGTGGACACTTCCGTCTTTGTTTCTAGGGGCCTCTTTTTATCACAAACCACCCCTTAAAAGTCTGAATTTCGAAAAAAGTTTTTTTTTTTTACTTATAATATCATGTAGAATCACCTCCCAAAGTTAATGCAATTTACCCCAGGACACCTTGTATATTTTTTTAAATGCCATGAAATAGCTTTTAAATTCAAGTGACACATGAGATAAGTAACTAGTGGAAGAGCCTAGAAGGGCTTACGTCTATAAGCGCGGTGATTACGACCAAATTAACACATCTCTCGACCAGGTAAACTGGCACGAGCTACTTTCGTTTGGTGACGTGAACGCAGCATCTTATAGACGCCCATATTCCTATGAAATTATGTAGGAATTCGAAATACCCGCCATGGTATAACTCTGCCCTTATCAAATTAACAACAGAAAAATATAAATACTTTAAAAAGTTCAAGACATATAAAAACCCTTCTGACTATGCCACTTTCTCTCTACTAAGATCACGTCACAAAAAACTTAACTGGGAATGCCATAATAAATACTTACTTAAAATAGAACATGATATATCCTCCGATCAAAAAAAGATATGGAATTACATAAAGTCAAACTCCAAATCCCATGGCGTACCGAATACCATGATGTTCAAAGACGAAAAAGCTGAAAATGGATCAGATATCTGCAACTTATTCTCTAAATATTTCACTTCAGTCTACAATAATAATGCTCGGATTAACCAAATCCTGCCAGACTACACCAGTGAGCCCTGTATTGCTAGCATTCATAATATTGAAATCAACCAGCATCACATACAGAAACAGCTTGAAAATTTAGATCCCAATAAAAGCGCAGGCCCAGATAAAATTCCCCTTTTCCTCATAAGCAAATATGCGCGCAGCCTTTCTAAACCATTATTCATAATTTTTAGTCGCTCCCTTAATGAGGGAATTGTGCCAAACACTTGGAAAACTGCATTTGTAACTCCCATTTTCAAGAACGGCCAAAAATCTGACTTTGAAAATTATAGGCCCATATCAAAGCTCTGCATTTTCAATAAGGTTTTCGAAAAAATTGTGTACGACCAGATGTTTACAGCCTTGAGATCGTCACTTAACAACAATCAGCATGGATTTATGAAAGGAAAATCTACTACCACTAACCTAACGGCATTTGTCGAAATCTTACAAGACAATATGGACCAAGATTTAGTAATCCATGATGTTTTGTTGACTAAACTTACACGGAGATCTCCTCAGATGGCTCTCGTCGTATTTGAAAAAGAGCAGCCAAGCAGTAGTCGTCGGTGGCTATAAATCGAATTGGGTAACCGTACCGTCAGGAGTACCCCAAGGGTCATTATTGGGACCATTGCTCTTCAATATATACATTAATGACATTGGAAAATGTTTTCTCCACTCCGGAACGTTATTATACGCAGACGACATGAAAATATTCTCTTCTGCACACAACACAACCTTCAAATAAATGTTAAAAAATGCGGCGTCATCAGCTTTACCCGAAACGAAAATCCCATTTCTTTTGATTATTCCCTTAACGGCACAATATTTAAAAAAATTATGGAGGCCAAAGATCTGGGAGTAGTGCTAGACCCAAAATTACTTTTTGACCGACATATCGAATCCATAGTTGCAAAAGCTTCCAAGGTACTTGGCTTCATACTCAGAATCAGCAAACACTTTAAAAAGGTAAACACTATGAAAATGCTGTACTTTGCGTATGTACGCAGTTCTCTGGAGTACGCCTCTCAAGTCTGGAATCCCAGGTACACAACATACATAGAAAGGATTGAGAAAATACAAAATCGTTTTCTACGATACCTTGATTTTCGGGGATATCGTCCTCATATAAGTTATGTGGAGTCAGCCACGTTTTTCAAAATCTCGTCACTAGAAAATCGTAGAAATTCTACAGACGTAATATTCTTGCAAAAGATAGCCACCTGTGCGATAGATTGCCCGGAATTACTTGAAAGAATTCAATTAAGAGTGCCCACCAGACAAACTAGACTAAATCACACACTTAACACACCTCGATGCAATACTAAGTCTAAACAAAACGCATTCATTAACCGCGTTTCACACTTTTTAAACAATTCATACAATGAATTCGACTTATTCAACACAGCACCCCAAATTCTAAAAAAAATAAACAATAAATAACTTCTAAACATATACAAACTATTATACTCCTATACAAATAACTTATTCACTCCCAGATTAGATCCGTCCCCTTCCCCTCCCGCCCACCATCCCATCCAATAAGCTATTATAACTATTATAACTTTTATAACTTTTTAATCTCTCTAATTAATACACACCAGTGAAAACCTAGTATTGGTTCAATATCATATACATATGTAAATACACCTAAGTAAATAATGTAACTGTTGGTTTTCCAAATAAAATAAAATAAAAATAAAAGTAAATATACGGTGGTACGAGTACAAAGGAGAGTTTCAATATTACAATAAAAACAAAAATAAAATATTTAAACAATAGTTTAATAGTACATTAGGTTTACAAAAGAACTGGCATAAAACAAAGTATGATAAAAACAAGTATATATGTATATATAAGATACAATTTTTAGGTATGTATTGGGTTACTGCCAAAAAAAAGGAATATGAACTCTTAAGAGAATGTTATAATCTTTACATAGGATAAAGCAAAGTCGCTCCCGCTGTCTGTACGCTTAGATCTTTTAATCATCACAACGGATTTTCATGCGGTTTTCATCAATAAATAGAGATTCATGAGGAAGGTTTAGGTATATAATTTGTGAAGGGTTTGTGTAAATTGGTTGAAATATATAATATAAAAAGGGAGAAGGCTGGCTAGCTAGCGGACAGCGGGCTGGCAAGCGGGCGGTGTGGATTTGATGTGTATGCAAATAATAAAAATATGTAAATAAAGGTGACTTGTAAGCAAGTATATCTATTCATACATTCGCATTTTCTGAAATATTGTAAATAATATAGTTATTGAGAGAGCAATATTGTTTCACTAATGTTTCACAGATAATGGGAACCTTTTTATTTCTATTGTCGTTAGTACCTGCCAAGCTGATACAAGCAAATACATATTAATTTCTTTCTTTCAATTCTCATATGTTATTGTTGAGTCTCTTTTTTCTTTAGTTTTTATTTTATATGTATCTTAAGTAAAATAAAAAAATCATATCAAACTGTAAAATGAGGTCCTCAGCACGGGTAAAGCACCCAGTGAGGCCCACATTAGTCAAATATGTAACACACATGTATAAATCAGGTGAATCAAATAAAAAAAAAAAATAAAAAAAATTTAAACACAAAGGTTGGTTATGTATTGAAATTTGATTTAAAATAACAAGTATTTAATGCTATTAATTTAGAAAGGACAAAGATGAAAAAAATGGAAATTCTCTGTTAACTGAAATATTTTTGAAGTGCACAAGGAATTAGATAACTAAATACTTATTCACTGTTTTTCCAAATACGAACCGTTCAATGCATGTGGTGAGCCGTGGCACATGTTTTTTTATGCCCTCCTCTTTGAAATCTCCCGCAAGCTCCTTCCCCCACTTCAGGACAACTTTCTGCACCTGCTCGTCA
The DNA here is from genome assembly GCA_929108145.2 of Limnephilus rhombicus. Lineage (NCBI taxonomy): Eukaryota > Metazoa > Arthropoda > Insecta > Trichoptera > Limnephilidae > Limnephilus > Limnephilus rhombicus. The sequence goes on along the minus strand of OV815290.1, from coordinate 10,328,819 downwards.
GTTGAAAATTTATTTTCATCCATATATGCCTTTAGGAAGGTAAAAAATGAAAATCTGAAGACGCCAAGTCAGGGGATTACGGGTGGTGGTTCAAAACATCCCAATCAAGTGAGTCCAAGAGCGTATTGGTGGCTAAGGCTGTGCGAGGATGGACGTTTTCGCGAAACATGTACACTTCTCTGGTCAGCATTCCTCTCCTTTTGTTTTTAATGCTGCTTTTGAGTTTTTTTAGGGTATCACAATATTGTAATCAGTGGCGTAACTATACCATCTGAGGCCCGTGGCAAATTCATTGATGTGCCTCCCGTTAGTAAAATTGTCACGTTGTAGAATTTTTGTAAATCACCTAAAAAGTTACCCAACAGTATTACTAATATTGTGTTCATTTTTGTCAAATATCTGATAAATTTTATTTTTAATAGCATAGGTATTACATATTATTTATAATGATATAACAATTTAATCTTTACAAGATGTTTATTGATAAACTTCGTTTCTCCGAGCTTTCTGCTTCACAAACGTATCAATAACGTCATCAAAGTTAGAATCAAAGATCGGGCCACTGAATTTTCAATAGACAGAATAGCCAAGTTACGTAGCCTGTCTTGTCCCATTGAGTTTCTTAAATAGGATTTTTTTAATAATGGTTTCGAAAATAATCTTTTAGCACTAGCTGAAGCCACAGTACATAATATAACAAATAACATTATCTATTTATAATAATTAAGTGGTTAATACAAAGTTATCTATGATAATAAATTGTATGTTAATAAATTGCTTAGCAACGCTAGCCTCGACGTTTGGTTGTATTTTGGCTCTCTGATTTTTTTTATTGTATCAGATAGAAAAGAATTAGCTTTGATCCCAAAACATTAAATATTTGAAAATAAGTATATTAGATAACCTAATAAATAAACTGCCAGTGAACCGTAGGATATTTAGATAAATAAATACGACATAAAATTTTTCCTTTTATGAGGACTTCAGTAACTAAGATAAACAACAGTATTTTGAGATTACGTTGAAATATATTTTGTAGGTAAATTTAATTATATATTTTATTTTGATAACATTATTCTAAAATATAATATATATTACAGATTTGTAGTATTGAAGGGTAGTTTACATTAAAATATTTAATTTGGACATATTGAAAATTATTTGTTGACAAATGACAGTACTAGGTAACGACGACAGTTGCTTGGTTACTGGAATGTAGGAATAATAATAATAATTAATTACAATCATTTCCAAGTTGTTTTGAAAGGTGACAAAATGTCATTTTCAACCAACGGAAATGAAAATGGGTTGATTATGTCATCTTTACAGATGAACATTGATAATCTGAGACCCCAAAAAACAAAAGCAGGTATTCCTAGGCAGCGAATGAAATGGACGAACGATGTCAATATGTTCATCGTTCGTTCATATATTTATGTGACTAAACTAGAAACAGATATGTTATTGTATAGGAAAAAATTACATTTACTTTTCTCACAAAATTATCCGGTTGCCCAAGTAAACGAACAAAGATTAGCTGACCAAAAAAGGGCAATTTTTAAAAATAATTTAATCCCTGTAGTAACATTAAATCATATAAAAAAAGGAAATAGGAGATAGATTGCAATTGGAGAATAATTAAGAACAAATTAATACGAGTAGTAATGTTATATTAGATGCATTGAATGAAGACAGTTTAGATAATATTCTAGTAGAAGAATCCAATGATATTACAGTAGATTCAAATAACTTAGACGCTATTCACAATCTTAGGGAAATCAACATTGCAAATTTAAACTTACTAGATGATAATGTAATAAAATTAGCTTACTTGCTTCATAATAATATAAATAGATATACAGATATAGAGCCCACAGTTAGACCAAAATTACCAAAATTGCATACGTCAAAAAAATTATCTAAATTAATTTCTGAATTAAATAATTTAATTTTACCAAAAATAATATTTGACGATATTAGTTTTTTAGATCTTCATACAATAGTGTACGCTAGTGCTATCACTATATGTAATAAGTTAGGAGTTAAATTAACATCCTCTGACGATAGATCATATAGTTATAGTAAACCAGAATGGAAGATTAGATTAGAAAATGATGTAGTATTTTTAAGAAGTAGTATAGCTAGAGTAATTGAATATAAAAATGGGAATAGAAGTAGAAATATTTTGAGACATGTAGATGAAATTGGGAGAAAATTTGGTTATAACATTGGTAGTAATAATAATGAAAATATAATCAATGATTTATAGATTTATTAAAACAAAAATTAGGTGTAAAAGCTAGTAGATTAAAAAGATATAATTATACGTATAATAAACGAAAAAATAATAGATTATTTCAGAAAAATGAGAAAATATTTTATTCCAAACTTGATGATAAACAAAATATTATTTCGAATAATAATATTTCGTTGCCATCTGAATCAGATATGCGCGATTTTTGGACAAAGATTTGGAGTAAAGTTATAAAACATAATGAGGCAGGTCCATGGATAGAAAATGGAGAAATCAATTGTTCAGACATTGAACAAATTAGTTTTTCTGATATATTGGTTGAATTGTTAGCCAAAATTATGTTATGAAGCGATTGTATTTATCGTAAGTTAGGTACTATTTTTTAAATGCATTTTAATTGGTTAGGTTGGCAAAGCTGGGGGAGTTTCGTTCAACGCGTCGGTAGGCGGCGTTTGGTTTTTTCCGTTTCCGCACTCTGGTTTTTACGGCGATATGTGCGGTACGCCGTGAAAACAACGGTCACTTAATTTTTAAGTTTGAATACGATGTGATTGAAATCCAAGTTTTGGGCATGTGCATTCGGGGGAAGGAAACACGTTGTGTTTTTTTTTAAATATAAATTTCAAAGATTTATTCACGTAAAACGTGAGTTTCGCGCGGGTCCCAAAGTGACCACGAGTTAATTGGCGATGTTCGAGTGTTACAATTAATGTACCTCTTTATCCGAGAGATCGGTTTATATAATAACCCGCCACGCATGTCATTGTATGCAGGGCAAACATTGAATTCCCACCGGGGGTTTATTTATGGAACAAACCCGAGATTACCGCAGTGTTGAACAATACTCCGCCTCGATTGCTGACGAGCCTTCCTATACAATTTGGAGGAGAGTTTGGGTACTCCTCCCTTTCTCTGAGGGTCCAGGTCTATCATCCCTTCCATGCGACCGCCGTGGAGGTCGCAGGCACAAGCTGAGCCGCAGAGGTTGGGACCTCCCTTGCCACCAGGAGGTGGTGTTGGTTCTCGCGACATCGGGGGTACGGCGGCAGTAAATTTAATTAGTGTAGCTAGGAATAGCATAAATTACGAAATTGGTCCCGGGGGTGAGTCCATACAATTTGTTTTATTATGTCTTATCATGTCAATACAGTGTACCGATTTTCTACTCTACTCTTTGTTTTATTATGTAGATTCCTTGTGCAGCCTTTTCAGGAATGCTATGAAACCAAATGGCCCACACTCTGAAAATTGAGTATCGTGATCTCCGCTTGTTGACATACCCAGACATTAGACTGGGTTTGGCGTCCAAGATTTCCTGAGATGAAATCAAAGTTGACTTGCAGATTACACCCGAGCCCGACCAAGGCTCATCATTACATTTCCCTTTAATAATATAACACAAACACATAACAATATGTCATTACATTCATAATTGATAACAATTATAAAAAAATACTCATAATTGGAAAGCCACGGGTTGCGATTGGATACATATTTTTTGGTACATACGTCTAACTACTTTACATCCTCTGTTTGCAAAAAATCTTTCAAAACTTGTCAAACAACCTCAAAATTTTCCTAATTTTCTAACTAAGGGCATTACTTATATTTTACCTAAAAGCGAAAATATTAATAATCCTTCTCAATATAGACCCATTACATGTCTACCGACAATATACAAAATTTTAACCTCTTGCTTGACAGATTTAATATATACTCATTTGGATGAAAAAAATATTTTATCTGAACAACAAAAAGGTTGTCGCAGAAAAAATATGGGATGTGTACCGGACGTGTCGACGAGGGAAAGAAGATTCCCTTCCGGACATCTTCTTCCTTTATTTTTAAGAAAGATTAAATGTATTTTGTAGACGAAGACGAGGATGAGTTCCCTCACAGGCCGTCCTCGTCTCTTTAAATAACGTAGGATTAAGGGTTTGAGGCAAATAATATGCTAATAATTATGTTCACAATTAAAATGTACCCTGTTTGAATAAAGACCAGTTCCCTTGGCCCGAGAACGGGCTCCTCTTGGTTCCCGTCGCCCAAGGCGACGATTCCCCCGCGTGGACGGGCGGGCACTGCTTCCTACCCTTCCCCTACCACCTACCCACCGGGCGGACCGATAGGAACGCTCCGTCCAGGGGAGTAGGTATTCCTTTGCTCCCAAGAACGGGCCCCTCTTGGTTCCCGCCGCCTTGGGCGAAATCCCCCCGCGTGGACGGGCGGGCACTGCTTCCTACCCTTCCCCTCACCTACCCACCGGGCGGACCAATAGGAACGCTCCGTCTGGGGGAGTAGGTATTTTTGAATCGGAAATACACGAAAGGCTCCGAATGTTTTGGCAAATTATGAGAGTTCGGTCTAATCTGTCACCGAATAAATGATATGGACAGATAGACCGGACTTTCCTTTATGTTAGTAAATATCTCTGATAAATGTATAATTAATGATGACTTAGATATTTAAGTTTCCCTGACAAAATGTGGGTGCAGGGACCCCAATGAAAGTTATTTGACATGCCATAATAAAATTAAATAAATTACTAGGGGAGAGGTCGTGGGGGTCAGACATAAGAGAAGGATAAGGGGAAGAGCTGAGACAACAGAGAACTCTGCTGTGTAGCCCACAGCAGAGGTTATAGCCCGCCAAAACTCGAACCGCCGGAAAAATGGGCAAAAGGTTCGAGCCCACCCGCGCCGGCGGCAAGGGCAAGGGGCCGGCTATAAATACAGAGGTACCCCGGGAACATCGAGCATCATTCTGCTTTTGCCTGCGCTAGCGATAAGACGTCTGTCTCGTACAGTTATATTTCTCGCTCCCGTCTGCTGAAACAGTTAGAATATTCTATTCAATTCTTTCTTTTGCATTGTGCTCTGCACATGTGATTGTGATAATTGCGTACACTATTTGTTGCCTAAATAAAATCTGTTGTGATATCTCGGAACTATACGAGTGTTTTTATCTCGGGGAGAATTTTCCACTCGTGGTTCCGTTTATACGGTCCCTGCCTGCAGTGTGTGTTCGTGGTTTTCAGTGCATCCGGTGTTGTGGTGTTGGTGCTAGTGTTTTGGTGAAAAAACAGTGTGTCGAATGGTGATTAGTTCATCAGTATTATCGAGAGTCTCCTCAAAAGCAGTAAGTCATTTCCATTTATCGCTACATTGATTGATTTATTCTACAGAGTCCATCGCCTCCGTTTCATTCCAGTAATATCTTGTTCCAAATTATCACAATACAGATTAATATTGCCTTCTACAATTCTCCGTAGCAACAGCTTTTAACTATTGAAAATATTAATTCCCCCGCATTTTCAAACAAATTCTCTGCATAGTAACAGTTCAATACTCATTAAAAATATTAATTTACCGTAATAGCAGAAGTGCCCAGCGCCAACGGCTATTAAAAAGCAATTAGTAACGCCCCGAGCAAGTTAATTCTCAGAATTTTCAGTCAATTAGAAAAGCGCTCAGCGTACCTCAGTACATCTTTGACCGAAAGTTAAATTAAAATACTTTAACATGTCTCATTTTGAATCCGACGTAAGAACGTTTATCGCCAACCGGGTTGGCCGTGATCTTTCTCCTGAGGAGAAGGACCACTTAGCCAAGATCGTCCTTCGGACTTATCTTGAAGAGTCCGTTGACTCTTCACCAAAAACTCTTTACCCCGAATCCAGTCAAGGTTGTTCTCGCGCCTGGGAAAACCACAACGTAGAGATGGAGGACTGTCAGTCGTCGTCCGACGAATCCGGCTACGAATTAGTAGCCAGACGTAAACGCTCACGAACAAACTCAAATGAATCACTGACGCCGGTAAATTCTCCGCGATCGTCTCCCGTATTAAAGAAAAAACACCATCAGTCACCCAGAGCCGACGTGGCTACTAATAATAAATTTACCTCCCTGAGGTCCAAATCTCCGTCCCCAGATAGATCTGTAGAGCCTACAGCTAATGACGATACGCCAAAAAAATTTGCGCGTATCCCACCCATCGTACTACATAAAAAATCTGAAACTACGGCCCTTCTTCGCTCGCTTGAAGATAAGGGTATCGATTTCATGGCTAAAAATATGGGGAACGGTCTCCATATCATCACCAAAGTGCCGCGCGACCATCATGCAGTCACGCGCTACCTACTAACTAAAAAAGTGGAATTCCACACCTTCAGACTGCCCGAAGAGAAACCTCTGAGGGTGGTCCTGAGAGGCATACCTGAGGATGTCTCCACAGAAGAAATAAAGGAAGAACTAATCCGTAAATACCCGGTACAAGCGGTCCACCGGATGAAAAATGGTAGAACCAAGGCACCTATCCCCCTCGTGCTCGCCACTCTGACGAAAAATGAAGCGGGCAAAGACATTTTCAATTCGCTGACGTCGATCTTCCGTCTGAAGATCCAAGTAGAATCGCTTAGAAACAAAGCTAGAGTAGGTCAATGCTTCCGTTGCCAGGCGCACGGACATTCGGCAACGTGCTGCCATGGAAGTGAACGTTGCGTCAAATGCGCGGGTCAGCATAGGTCATCTGACTGTAAAAAGTCTCGTGAGACTCCGCCAAAGTGCGCTTTGTGTGAAGGTGCGCACACAGCCAACTATGGAGGGTGCCCCGCAAGGCCCCAAAAGAATTTCAACTTTAATAGGAATAGAAATTCCAATTACTATAAAAATTACAACAACAACAAAATAAATAGTCGTAATAGTCAAAACAATATCTACCAACATAGCCAACCGCAAAGGCAACCAAATAGTCAAATCCCAAATCAGACCTCACCTACAGCCTCTTTGGCGGAATTCCCCCCCCCTCCCCCCCCTTCTCCCCACTCCCCCCACCTCCGCCAATACAGCTCCACCTCCCCCCCCCCCACCGTAAGTGGCCTGAGTCACATTATTATAAACCCCGTTCCTCCCAGAGGGAGAGACGAGCCCCCACAAACCCGGGGCCCAGTCAGCAACATAGGTTGGAGCGAGAGCCCCAACCAGCCCAAGCGTCTCAACGCGCCTCCAACCCTGACCTTCCCCCGCCCACTTTAGATAGAGTTCATAGGCAAGCGCTTATCGAACAATTGGCGACGATTACCAAAGAGATGGCTAGAATTCAATCAATTTTAAATTATTACGATGTCTAGACAAAATGTTAAATTAATCAATTTGCAGACGGCCTATTGGAACGCCAACGGCTCTGTCCTAACGCACAAGGAGGAAATAATTGAATTCCTACAAGATTACAGCATTGAAGTATTCCTCATTAATGAGACCTGGCTTAAGCCGTCTAGAAACTTCAGAATTCCAAATTACATAACCTATCGTGACGACAGACTAGCCAACAAGGGAGGCGGAACCGCCATCTTGGTTAAGAACAATATTGACCACCGTCTAGCGCATTCATTCTCTAGTGATAATATTGAATCCACATCGGTAATAATAAATACCTCTTCAGGACCACTTAAATTCATTTCAATCTATGTACCTCCTAACCGTCAATTAATTCCATCCGAATTAGATAGCCTCCTGTCCGAAAATGTCCCCACTATAATAGCTGGGGATTTGAATGCTAAAAACGGATCGTGGCATTCCAAACAGAATAACACAAAAGGAAACGTGCTCGCAAAGTACGCGAGTACCAAACCTATCGTAGTCGATGCCCCTGATAGACCCACGATTCATCAGCACAACGGTAATCCGGATGTGATTGATATCGTTCTACTTAAAAATACCAGTCATTTACACTCCCTCCGAGTACTAAAAGAACTTACTTCAGACCACGATCCAGTCCTTCTAACTTTAACAGGAGGCTCTAACCCCCTGGTCCCCGATAATCCTCCTCGCACTAAAATCAAATGGAAAAAGTTAACCGAGCTGCTAATTAAAAACATAGTTATACCTACATCAATTCCCGACGAAGCCTCCCTAAATGCCGCTACCTCCAACTTTATCCAGACAATAAAATCATGCATCACCGAGGCGTCCGATGAGATTCCCAACGTCACAACACGTCACGGAATACCCGAAGAGATCAAAGATCTTATTAGGGAAAAAAATCTTGTTAGAAAGGAGTGGCAAAGATCTTGCAACCCGATAGTGAAACAACATTTAAATCGACTCAACAGAGAAGTGCGCGATGCCCTCAGCGAATTTCGCAACGAGCGTTGGCACGATTTCATTTCAACTTTAGAAGACGATAGAGCAGCTTACTGGAAGCTCTCCAAAGCACTAAGACGCCCGAAAACTAAAATCTCCCCGATTCAAGGCCTCAACGGAAAAGTTTACTCCGCTGCAGACAAGGCAGAAGCCTTTGCAGATAGCCTTGAAAGTCAATTCTCTCCAAACACCGATCACGACGATCCTGCGTTCGTAGCAAAAGTGGATTCAAAAGTAGAAGCAATCTTAAATCTAGACCCTGAAGACCCCCCAATCAGGTGCACAACTCCTAAGGAAATTTTAAATATAATTAGGAAATTAAAGAAGAAGAAGGCCGCCGGGCCCGATGGCATTTCAAATAAGATTTTAAAACATCTATCAACTAAAGGCATCTGCGCCATCACAGCCATCTGCAACGCGTCACTTCGGCTGCGTTGCTTTCCTAAGGATTTTAAAGAAGCTGACGTAATTTTAATTCCCAAACCAGGCAAGGATCCATTATTAACGGAGAATCATCGGCCAATTAGCCTCCTTCCATGCCTAGGTAAAATCCTGGAAAAAGTAATACTAGCACGACTGAATGCATTCACAAATAAAAGTAAATTCTTGCCAGACTTTCAACACGGTTTTAGAGCAGGTCATTCCACCTCTCACCAACTCCTACGTGTGGTGGAACACATCACGGAGGCATTCAATATCAAGAAAAAAACAGTAATTCTCTCACTCGATGTCAGTAAGGCTTTCGACAAAGTCTGGCATAACGGCCTCTTATATAAAATGTACTCTCTTGGTTATCCATTAAGACTTATTCAACTAATAGCCAGCTACCTAAGAGATAGATCCTTCAAAGTCAAAGTAGAAAATGTATTCTCCACATCCCGCCCCATATCAGCTGGGGTTCCACAAGGCAGCCAACTCTCACCATCCCTATACAACATCTATTGTAGCGATATTCCTAAACCCGTGGATCATAATGTTAAAATCACTCAATTTGCGGATGACACTAACATCATTTCTAGCTCGACTGACGAGGCCACTGCTACACGCCGCGTACAGATACAAACCACTCTAACTGAAAAGTGGTGTAAAAAATGGAGAATATCTATTAACCCGACTAAAAGCGCCGCGACCGTTTTCTCAAAGACACGGCCAAGACGGCCCCCATTCATTAGACTGTTTGGGGATAATGTTCCATGGGAAAAGTCAATTAAATACCTAGGTGTAACGCTAGACTCCAAGCTCACCTGGAAGAAACACATAACTGGAAAAATTAAAGCAGCTAATAAATGTCTATCTTCACTCTATCCAATGATGGGAAAAAAAAGTCGTTTATCAACGGGCAACAAATTACTGTTATATAAAACAACCATAAGGCCTGGCTTCACCTATGCTTGCCCCGTTTGGGGGCACGCGGCCCCCAGTCTCTTAGAGAAGATTCAAATATTTCAAAACAAAGCCATTAGACTTGCCTTAAATGCGCCTAAATGGAGTAGAATTTCTTGTCTCCATAAAGACTCCAACATTCCGTTGATAAAAGACTTCATTTTCTCACAAGCAACTAAATTCTACGCCGGCCTACCCGGCCACTCAAACCCCACGATTAACACGCTCGCGAAATATAGCGAAAATGAAAATTTTAAATATAAAAAACCCAAGATAGTCCTCCGGAAGGAATAAAAAAAACCTGCTTACAGTCGCAGTATAGTTTTAATCTCACTTTCAAACCAACCATTATAATAAAATACCAGTAAAGTATCTATAGATAATCCATTATATAATTATGTTAGAGTCAGTAAACTCATGTTTAGGAACTCTGTAAAATGAATCAATCAAAAGTCAAAAAAGAACATCGAGCATTCATCAGTAGCATTCGACAAGAAGCGTTTCCAACGCACACACGCACTTGACAAACTCGATCTGGTACCGTCTCAAGCACTTCTCCGCCTCTTCTGCCTGACCTAAGGACCTCTTCCCGGACTTGACTTGAAAACTTGGATTTCATTTCTGCCCCCCCTTTTGGACGCTGCCTCTTCCTCTTGGGGGCCATTACTGGGGCGTTATTGACGGACATCTTGGCGGCTACCCAGGACTATCCAGCCCCCCTATTTTACAGTCTATGTGAGTGGCGGGAAACGTCGCTTACAGGATGTAAAGAAGAATTAGTTATTGATTCTGTAATTTTAAAACAAAATCAAAAGCGTAATTTAAATACTTGTTATATAGATTATCAAAAAGATTTTGATAGTGTCCCGCACTCGTGGCTAATCAAAATATTAAAAATATATAAAGTTAGCCCAATTATAATTAGCTTTTTGAAAAATATTATGTCCTTTTGGAATACAGATTTACTAGTAAATTTAAAAGGTACGAAAATAGTAGTACCGGGCATTTCAATAAAAAGAGGGATTTTTCAAGGAGACTCATTGAGTCCTCTTTGGTTTGCTTAGCATTGAATCCGATGTCTAAAATGTTAATTAAAAGCAAGTTTGGAATAAAAATTAAGGGTAATACAAGAGAGAGTAGTATAGTTTCACATCTATTATATATGGATGATATAAAATTATTTTCAAATTCTGAATCAAATTTGGAGAAAATGATTAAGGTAGCTAAAATTTTTTCAGATGATATAATGACTTTTGGTTTAGATAAATGTAAAACGATCCATATAGAGAAAGGCAAAATTGTAGATGGAGACGAGGGTATATTAAGAAATTTCAAAATTAAAAGTATGAAAGGGGATGAGGTTTATAAATATTTAGGATATCCGCTATCGAATAGATTAGATCACACTAGTATTAAAAATGATATTAGGATTAAATTTCAAACTAGGATCAGAAAATTTTTAAAATGCAATCTATCTGCTAAAAATTTAGTAAAAGCAATAAATACTTGGGCAATACCTCTATTAACGTACTCATTTGGCATAATTAAATGGTCCAATACAGATTTAGATAGTTTAGAACGATTAATTAGAACTACGTTAACAAAGTTTAATTGCCATCATCATCAAAAAAAATACTCTTGCCACATTCTTGAATCGTCTAATAATGTATCTGAACAATTATTTATTTGTGTTCTACTTGGTTCCAAGAAACTTGTCATTGGTTGTATATACATTCCCCCCTCCTCTTCAATAGAAATCTATAACTCACATACTGAAGCAGTTGAGCGTGTTTCCATAAAGGCCGATTCCTTACTTATTTGTGGTGATTATAATCTTCCTAAAATAGTGTGGCTTAATGATAGTCATGGTGTGAAAACTCCTAATAATGTTTCAAGCTTCCATAATAGTAAATTTCTTTGCCTTCCTGAATATGTACCAATTAAACTCGATCAATAACTGTGGAGGTTACTGTCTTGATCTAATATTTACCAATATGCCTAGCGTTTGTGTATGTGAAGCTACTGACTCAATATTACCAATAGATAAATATCATCCACCACTCGATATTAACTTCACAAATCTTTTCAAAAGTGACACTCTGAAATCAGCAGTTACGTTCCACTACAAATTTAACAAAGGTGATTATACTGGTATGAATAGGTACCTTGCCCAATATGACTGGGCAGGTATGTTATCAAACAACAATATTAACGATGCTGTATTTAAATTCAACGAATGTATAACTCATGCTATAGATTTGTTCGTTTCAAGGGGAACTTATTCCCAGCCTAAATTTCCTATTTGGTTTTTTTTTTTTTTTTTACATTAACTCCACACAGGAGGCCCTGAGGAAAATAATTTCCCTCAGGGCCTATGTCATCTGGGATGCTGTGTGGAGGGTCTTTTTGAGGAGAGGAAGGAATGAACATTGGTCTTGAAGAGACCCATGTTGTAGGAAGGAGGAAACACAGAGGCCGGCAAATCATTCCACAGCCGAGCTGTTGAACATAAGAACGAGTCGAAAAAACGACCCGTTCTCATGTGACTAATGTCAACTGTGTACAAATGTTGGGCACGCGTTTGGCGTGTTTCCCGACTATGCACCGGTGCCGAAGGGATCAATGATGCTAGTTCCTCGGAGCATCTTCCATTGTAATACCGGTAGAACAAGGATAGCATCCCCACCCGACGCCTGTGCTCTAAAGATTGCAATCCGTCTGTTAAGATGGGAGAATCTATCAAACGGACCGCCCGTTTCTGCACAGAGTCGAGGGTATTTTTCAGGTATTTTGGAGCTCCAGACCAGAGGTGGCTGCCAAATTCAACCGTGGGGCGCACTTCCGATTTGTACAGGGTTAGCAGTTGTGTACTTTTAAAGTATCTGCGGGCCTTGTACAGTACGCCTAGTTTTTGGGAGGCTAACTTTACTCTGGCTTCGATGGAGCCCCCATACCTGAGCTGGTCACTTAGGGTTACACCAAGCAAATCAATGGAGGGCCTGTTCGGAAGATTGCTTCCGTTGAAAGAGACTAGATTTAGTATGAAACCAAAGCATTTGATTATGGAAAAAAAGAAAACACACAAGTTATTCAAATTAACGAACAACTTAGCGCTTTATCAAAAATTTTCTCAGTTAAGAGAATTATCCAAAATTCAATCTAATTTGTGTTTCAAATCTTATATTGAACTCACTGAGACAAAATTAAATCTTAACCCTAAACAATTTTGGAAATTTATTAAACAAAAACGTATTGATAACGATCTCCCTTCAAGTTTATTCTTTAATGAAACTCACGCCACCAAAGATTTCGATATAGCCAACCTTTTTGCTGAACATTTCTCCTCTGTCTATACTGATAACATATGCACCATCCCTCCACTTAAATATGCTAATACTATTGACCTTAATAATTGCGAAATCACACTTTTAGATGTTTTCAATTACTTAAAAAATCTTCCCAGCAAAACCTAAGTATACCTGAAATATTATTGAAAGAATGTAAATCTGTTGTATCTAAGCCAATTTGTTTATTATATAACTTATCACTATCATCTGCCACTTTTCCGGATTCCTGGAAGGTTTCCTATATACGACCTATTTTTAAATCGGGTAATAAGTCGAACGTAGAAAACTATAGACCTATATCGATGTTATCTCATATTCCTAAAATCTTTGAATCTTTATAGATTATTTATAAAAAAAATAACACCTATTTTCAAAAATGTGCTGATTGGGGAACAGCATGGCTTTAGATCTGCTAAATCTACCACTACAAACTTACTCTCCTTCACCAACACCGTAGTCAATGGCCTAGAAGATAAATCACAAGTAGATGTTCTATATACCCACTTTTCTAAAGCTTTTGACAAAGTAAAACACGCTATCCTTATGGCCAAGCTATATGCTATAGGTATACGAAACCCATTGCTATCTTTCTTTAATTCTTATTTAAGCAATAGAAAACAAAGAGTTAAAATAAATAACATTGAGTCTATTATTATTGAAGTAACATCCGGCGTACCGCAAGGAGCACATTTAGCCCCGCTTCTCTTCAACTTGTTTATAAATGACATTATTCGTATTTTCTCTCACACACGCTTTTGGCTTTTTGCTGATGACAATAAGATCCTAAAAATAATCAAAAACTACCATGACTGCCTTCTTTTCCAATCAGATATTGACTCTTTCAATGACTGGTGTAAAATTAATTGCTTGGAAGTTAAATGTCGATAAGTGCAAAATTATGTCCTTCTACAGATCTAAAAATCCGATTGTTTTCGAATACAAATTAAATAATAATTGCCTAACAACTGTTCAATCCATTAAAAATCTTGGTGTCTCTCTTGATAGCAAGCTTTCTTTCCGGAAACATATAAATATGATTGTTAATAAATCTCTCAAGCTACTTGGTTTCATCACTAGAACCACTTCTGACTTCAAAAACATAAATACCCTAAGAACTCTTTACTGCTCCTTGGTTCGCCCCCATCTTGAATATGCTTGTATTATATGGTCTCCTTTTTATGCTGTCCATATTCGTCATATTGAATCCGTTCAACATCGCATCGGTTCCTAAAGGGAATTGCTTGGAGGCTAGGATTAGAGCGAGGCAATTACTCGTATGCTGAAATTGAACAAACTCTAAACCTTTCTCCTTTAGAAGACCGTCGGATAAAATCTGATCTCATTTGTTTCTTCAAAATTATTAACTGTTTAATCGACTCGCCTACATTACTACAACTCATCACATTTAATATACCCTCTCGTAGACTCAGAAATAAAGACCTGCTTTTCCTCAATCAGCACTCGACTAACTATGGTTATAACTCACCACTGTTCAGAATGTGTAGACTGGTCAACTCACGTCAAGACCTTGATTTTTTTGGTATTAGCTTAAATGATTTCTGTCGCTCTTTAAATAAATGAAGATATGTCATATTCACCCTAATTTTTGCAAGGTCTTGACGTGACTTGACACTTATTTTTTCTTCTATTTTCACTGTTTGTCTTAGGAAAGCTAATAGTTCAGATATGCACAAAATAATTTGCAAGGCAGATATAAACATTACACCTTTAAATTTATATAACGAGAATGCCAACATTCTTATAAATACTAACCAGGAATTCTGAAGGATTCCTGGTCAAATAAAATTATTCATGCAAAACACTTCAAGTATCCCTACCAAACGTATGTTGATAAACTTTCGTCAAACAAATGGTTGAGTATTGGAGAGTTGAGCGCAGAAATAGAAGGATTTATGCTTGCCATTCAAGATAGAGTCATTAATACTAAAAATTATAGGAAGCATATAATCAAAGATATAAATCAAATTGATGATTTATGTAGAAAATGTTTGGCTTTTACGGAAACTATAGAACATATTATATCGGGATGTTCTATATTAGCGCCGTCCGAGTATACATTTAGGCACAATCAGGTTTTAAAAATAATCCACCAAAGTTTGGTAATCAAACATAACTTGATTGACTGCCGTAATATAGAACCATATTATGAATATGAACCAAATTCATTTTTAGAAAATGAATTTTATAAAATATATTATGATAAAACTATACTAACAGACAGAACAATTAGTCATAATAGACCTGATATAGTTTGACGTGACAAAATTAAAAAAATAACTTATATCATTGATGTAGCTATTTCAAATTCCTGTAATATTCAAAAAACTTTTTCTGAAAAAAAATAGAAAATACACAGATTTAGGAAATGAGATTAAAAGAATTTGGCATTTTCGGACTATAAAAATATTACCATTTGTTATTTCGGCTACTGGCATAGGTCTCTGTTTCAAAATTTAGGCGTATTAGATTTTTCAAATAATTTATATATAAAAATGCAAAAATCGGTAATTTTAAATACATGTAGGATTACAAAAGATTTTTAAATATTTATATTGAGGGATCAGTAGGATTTATAGGTTCAATTAGAAATTCCACAGAGCCGAACCCTCTGATATGAAAATATCTGGAGTCGGTGAATTATTTTCCCATCTGGTCTCTGGTAGGTTGACATGTTGTTCTTGTATTGTTTTGTAATTATAATACTTATATAGTGCAATTGCATAACGTGGATTGACCAAATGATCATTTGGGAAGTGAGTGAAAGGGTTTAGTTTTTCCTGTGGGGAAAATTAAACCCGGACATTTAAATCTGGTGCGTAAAAATTTGGATTATTTATTATTAATAAATCAGCTAAAAGTTCTCTAATACACGAAGCCTATTTCGTATCTGAAAGTGGACCGAAAACTGAGAATTTCCCTGGCAAATGATTCAAATATGTCTTTTTTTTATATACATCATTAAATTCTAGAGCTTTTTTATGAGATCAGTGTCATTTAAATATTGCAAAATGTTAGGTTTCAAAACACTGAAATTGCAAACAATTTCATGCATTGGAAGGAAACGCGATTTCAGTTGATTAATAATGATGTTCAATACTCGATAAAATAAGTTCACTTTAAACAAACTTTCTGGAACTTGGAGACGCTCATCATCGCAAAGTTCCCCAAAATGTTAAATTTTGTTAAAAATGTTAGGTTACTTCTGAGCACGTGGCCTCTCGGGCCAGGGTCCAGGCCCCCGCGGAGCCCGTGGCGTTTTGCCAGCCCTGCCACCCTTTAGTTACGCCACTGATTGTTGTACATTGATGGTCTCAACTTGGGGCAAAAATTTGACGAAAATTATGCCTTTTAGGTCCTAAAGTACTGAGACCATGACTTTTTTTTTTGCCGGATATTGTGGTTTTCAATTTTTTGACAGATGGGGGAATTGGTGTGATGTCACTTTGATGACTGTTTTTTCCCATGCGTGTTCCCATCCTCACCTTTTTTTTGTAGGATTTATTCCTTCCATGAGTAAAAAGCGGATCACATCACATGGCGGGATTTTTTGCCGACACTTTCCTGTGCTGCGTTCCTGCGTGTTCCTGCGATGCTCATTCTGGTCAAGAGACCCCCCTCCAACACTCAATGTTGCTAACTCTCAAAAAAATAAAAACCAACTGCCCGTTATGGTCACAATACACTTACTTTCTGAACATGCTAAGTATTCTAAGTGAAGCCTGATACAAATAATTTCTTCCTCCAGAAGAAGATGTTGATTCAATTTCCATAAAGTTCAAATCAGAGGCAATCTAGTAAAACGAATTTGCTGTGTTCTTTCTGCAATATTAAAAATCTACAAAGCGTTTGTGTAAAATGTAGTGTAAATTGTAATTCATGACATTGCATCCTTTATATAACAAATGTGTGGATATTTAACTATAATAGGCCTTGGCTACACTTCTTGCTTCAATAGCATTCACACATCTCAAACGTACACTACTGTTATTCTGAGTGTTGACAGTATGATATTATATAGCACCTGATCTCGTGCCTTGTCTTCCTCGGGTGTCCCCAATATCTTTTACCATTCACATTCACCTCATACTCCTTTCTTCGTTCATTCTATCTTCTTACCTAAACCTTCAATGCACATATTTCTTAATCTTACTCGTTGGGTACACAACGTACCACATTATTTGAGAATCATTTTTCAGGCGATCATACATGGATCTACCACACACGCGTCTCATGGATCTCATTTCTACAGCATTTAGTCCACTTTCATCGTTCCTCTTCTAAATCCAAACCTCACTGAGGAGTAAGCACCAGCACTCCATTATGGACTGTTAACTTCACTTCTGGGCACAACTTATTGTTAGCGCCAGCCGCGATCAGTACTCCATTTGAGTTGTCCTGCATTGACCCTTCTTTCAATATCCTTATCAGCCTTATCTTTCGTAAATAAGAGTCCCTTTCTTATTATTATTCATACGCTTACATCAGACTAATGAAATTGATTACAGATTCTGTTCCATTGAAGAAAGTTGTTATCAGAAGTAGGAGTTTACATTTTGGGAGGCGGGTACGGGTACCGCCGCCCGGGAACCATTTAATGGACAATCAACACGTCTGCCATAGGTCACTCCAAGTGCTTCAGTAGGCTCGGTGACTAGGCAGGGATGCCCGGATTCATGGGGTGAGGTTTGTCAAGGTCTTGCCGGTCAAAGTGACTGGTTGAGGGGGTCTTTTGACCTCTCAAGCCAGAATCCCTCGACCCATCACCTTCACAGTAGAAGGGATTGATTCACACATCCGTCACTCCTGGACACACTGGCCCCCAGATTCATGAACACACCCCTCATACTTACTTCCTTCCCAGAACTTCCTCTTCTTCCTTTCCTTAAAAAACCCCCCACACAGCATCTCCTAAGATGAAATAGACTCTAAGGAAAATTATTTTTCTCAGGCATTCCTGTGGGATATAACGTAAAAAGGGAGTAATTTGAGATAACTTCTGGCACAAGGACACTTAGGGAACGTACCCATACTACGTGACCAATTTTTGCAATTTTTAACCCCCCCCCCCCCCTCCCGGTGACCAAGATTCTAAGCAAACCGCCACTCATTTGTACCAAGCGTGACATTTTGAAGACCCCCCCCCCGAAGAGGTAACGTAGTATGGGTACGTTCCCTTACCTCTCTTCAGTGGAGTGAATACAAACAAAGGAAACTTCCACAACACTGAATATTTTTTCAAAACAGAAGTAGAAGATAGGATTGCAAGGCGTTTCCCAAATAGCTAACACCTTCTCAGAACCACACAAGTGGACATTTGACATGTCGCCTCTAGTGCAAGTACTGGGTCCCTAGCATGGACATATAATAAAGGCTTTTATCGACAACATCTGTAATAGAGAATACACCAACAAAAGGTTTCGGTCTGAATCAAAACAAAAGGTATAAAAGTTTTTTCAAAATTTATTAACATCAATCATAGGACAAACCTTATTACTTATTTTATTCGGATGTTGCACAATATTATATAAACATTCTATAACCCAATAATATGACAATAATTCAAAGAAAAACATATTATTCTAAATAAAACATGTGAACACCTCGACATAGTAGGTTCACCTAGTGGGGTGTTCACGAAACACTATAAAATATTCCTTAAGCATTTACACACACAGTATCTAGCCATCATTCCAACTATTCTCAATACGGAATTGTTGTTTAGAAAGAAATGGTTTTAGAATTGAGTGTAGACTTTCATGAATACGCCTGTCCAAAGTGAATAGTGATATTTTGATAAAATGGTAAAGTGATAGAATTAGTAAGAATGCTCCTATTGACAAATACTGAGAAGGAAACAAGTAACAAGAACTGAAGGGCAGAATGCCTTAATCCGTTTTACAAGAGAGAGGGACAAGTTGTTCTTGGCCCTGGGTTGGCTGATTAGCCGCTAACTATCAATTACTGCATTTAAATCTCATCCAATGGTACATTCATTATATAAGCACTTTAACAAATCGGCAACCAACATTTATCCACAACCAATTGGATGATTGATTTTATATTTATAATATATATTCAGTAAACAGTTTTTTTTAACATTGGTAGCAGAATTAGGGCAATAACATTTTTATTTTATTTTTAATTTGCGTAAGATGCCGCCATTTTGTGAAAAAAAAATAAATGTAAAAACTTATACAGAATGAGAATAGTTACATTTTTTGTTCAACTTCCGGAAGACTAGTTACCATTGATGGTTGTTTTCTGCGTTCCGTTGATGTATTAAGCTTTGTACATGAAACAATATTATGAAAATATTTTATTTTTTCTATAAAAAGGGTTGGAACATATTTTAAATTTCAAATAGAAAATTTAAATGATTTGAAATTATCAAATTATAAAAAATCATCTGTGCCTGTACCCACATAATAATAAGTGAATTAGAACTTCCTTTTACTAATCCCAAGTATGGAGACTCACGGGCCTTGCCTATGTGGAAGTTTATGTTCTACATATTGTCCGGAATCTCGTAGTACAAACGGGAAACTCGTGAATATATCGCGTTAGCTTACTTTTTTTTGCTTTCATTTTCAGGTAAATTAAGTCCGGAGTTGGAATTTTTATAATAACTCACTCGCGTGGTCCCGGCTCCAGTAGATTTAAAAATATTTAGTTAATTTTTTTGGTTCTCTGTGATGTACATAAATTTGCCAGTTTGAATTATGAATTTCCGAAGATCGTGTATATACTTTATACGTAAATGTTTTGTTTTCTTATTACTATTTATTTTTATCTTTTTTTAAAGTTATTTATCTATGAATATCATTACACTTGTAATAAAAAAAAATTATAATAAAAAATATCTCAAAAAACTTCCTAGTTAACAACACCGCTTTAAGTCCAAACGATACCCTCTATCCAGGGGATTAAGGAAGATATGCGGGTGCTGGTGACTGTGCAGCTTTCTTGATCGTATACCAACCCCACCAGCAGGTGAGTACACGCCACCCTGTGACTATTGTGGAGGATCAACGGGGAACCGTAATTCCAGCCCTGAGAACAAATAAAATAATACGGTGAACACACTAAAAATGGCAGATTATAAATTCCGAGGAGTTTTACATTTTTATCAGTTTTTGAATACACTTTCGGTGGGAGGGGTAGTTTTACCTTTTACGCCCGATCCTACTTGAACAGCGGGAAAAGCATTGTCGTCCGATCACTTTATAAAAATTTTGTACCCAAATCTCTTTTTCCAAGTACATGTTCAATATTTTATCAAAATGAAAGTATATTAAACCCGCAGAATGGGTAATAAATCTTTACACTTATAGCACTGGAGATGCGAAAATAGTTGTTTTTTATAATGATTTGTGCCAAAGTGAAAACCAATGTATTTGTTAAGTAATAAAATGCGTACATTTGATTCAACATAAAACACCACGAAATGGCCCAACACTGACTTTACTTTAAGGAGTTTAACTTCAGTTTCAGGAGTCGTATTAGAAAGTACGCTTTAATTTCACTCAATATTTTATTATTTGGGGTGTGGTGAGTACTATGTAAAAAAAATGATTACATCGGATATGATTTCAGATTTTCACGGTTCAAATATTATCGTTATTTATTTTTGGGGTGTTTTGCCATGTTGTGCTACCTCCTTCCGAAGCAAATGTTTCGGACAGTGTTGATCAGGACAGATGTGTTATGATGATCACCATAACACTGTGCGAAACGTTGGCTAAAGACGGAGGGAATGTAAAAAAAAAATCAAAATATATTTGTTATTTCCAAAGAAATATACCAGTTTCAAACCTAATCTATAAAGTGGAAGTTCACCTTCGTTTTTGCCCATAATATGGGTAGGTTGTCACTGTTGTCAGTGTTTACATTCATGGTTAATGGTTCTAATTGCGGTTCGTTGCGGTTGTCTGTCTCTATAGCCGAACTGATGTCAACTGTGTGCGAATGCTGAATCTGGAAAACTCCAGATTCGACGAAAAACTCAGAATCAACAGACTCGGCTGGACGACAGGCGAAATCCTTGGCCCTTTGCCATGGTTCAGGAGTCTACAAGCATTTCTGATGTCCAGACTCACCGCTCCAATCTGTTAGACCTATTTTTAACCACTGTGCCACACGGATATAAGATTGAAGTCACGACACCTTTAGGATCGTGTATATACTAAAATTAATTTTTAGTGTCAAATCACAACTACTGCCTGGTGAAAATATCAATCCCTGTAAACTTCAGACCACCAAATGAAAGGCTGAAGAGAAACGTGTAGCACTGTAGGTCAGCATATTGGTTCGTTCGGCGGGCACGTTTTAATGCTTTCCCATGGTCAGTTGTCTGGTTTCAGACTTCAGATCCCTCAAGACGTGCTCAAGAAATTGGTGAAGTCATCACATCCGTAATGGATGGCTTCATCTGATCTTCCGTTAAAGAAACTGGTGTGGGCTCAAAGCCATGGTTAAGTCGACAATGCTCTGAAGCAGTGCGATGAAAAAACGCAGCTTACCGAGCCTACATTACATCTAGAAAATCTTAAGACAGAACGGCTTACAACAATTTTTTTTTTCGTCAGCTCCACACAGGAGGCCCTGAGGGTAGGAATCTGGGGTACAGTGTGTCCTGGTCATCCGCCTCCAAAACCTAAACAAACCTCGCCCCATGAACCCGGGCACCCCTGTTAAATCACCAAACGTAGCGAACTACTTGGGGTGACCTATGGCAGAGGTGTTGGTTATCCAATAAAGGTTCCCGGGGCGGCGGTACCCGTTTTCGCCTCGCAAAGGAAACTAACAGAGTCATAAAAAGGTCAAAATTCCAGCACGACCTGCAAACCAGCAAAAAGCTGGCTGCATGCCCGCATGGCAGCAGGCAATTCTGGTCGCTTGCGGGCTCAATAGGTCGCAATTTCTGCAAATCCAGCCTGCCGCCTCTTACCAGACCTGACGGCTCACTATCAAACACCGCCACCGAAAAGGCTAACCTATTTTAAAAATGTTTGCGGATAACTCAACCCTCGATGACCAAGGTGCTGTCCCGACGTCGGTTCTTCCCTGCGTTTTTCAAATGTAGAAGCTGAGGATTCGACATCGGGAAGTTACTCCATGTTTTACGAGGGCTTGATGTTAAAAAGCTAGTGGGTCTGACGGAATACCTGCCATGGTATTGCAGAAATAGCTCCAATTTTGACAAAGATTTTTAAAATGTCCCTGAAGTCTGGCTCCGTGCCCTCTGGTTGGAAAAAAGCGGTTATCCATCCTATTCCAAAGAAGGGTGACCGCTCCGACCCGGGCAACTACCATCCCATGGCGATCACATCAGTTCTGTCTAAGGTGATGGAACGTGTGATCAACGACAAGCTGCTCTCATGCTTCGAGAAAGCCAAAATTATTAACAACCGTCAATACGAATTCCGGCGGAATCTTCTCGCGTGTGTGACGCTTGTTTGGGGGCGGTGCAGGTGCCTGGAACGTTTTTGTGAAACCCAAACGTTTGCATTGGACATATCCAAGGCCTTTGACCGGGTTTGGCACCGAGGACTAGTCAACAAACTCCTCCAGCATCCTTGTGTACGTAGATTGCTGACTTCTTGAGGGCGATTCAGACGATAGCTGATGGTTTCACTTCTTCCTCACACTCGATAAATGCTGGCTTCGGTTTGGCGCCGGGATCGGTTTTGTCGCCGACTTTGTCTTTGCTGCACATCAACGACCTTTTGTTATGTGGACCAACTCATTGTTACGCGGGAACAGTCCATGATATCTTTTTGTTTGACAAGCTCCCAAAGGTCTCACAAACTCCACTGGATGGTTACCTCGAGAGTGTTATCTCTTCGGGTAAAAATAATCTCATTGGATTCAATGTTTCAAAGACCCAATAATGTCTAATTACGTGTAAAAGCGATCGAAAGGAAAACCTTGTCTTCTTCAACGGAAGCAATCTTCCCGACATGTTTGGTGTAACTCTAAGTGACCAGCTCAGATTTGGGAGCTTCATCGAAGCCAGAGTAAAACTAGCCTCTCAAAAACTGGGTGCAGTGTACACGTGTACAGGGCCCGTTGATACTTTAATAGTACACAACTGCTAACTCCGGACAAATCACAAGTGCGCCGCACGGTTGAATTTGGTAGTCGCCTCTGGTCTGGAGTTCCAAAATACCTGAAAAATTCCCTCTAATCAGTGCAGAAACTGACAAAGTTGGTCACGTAGTATGGGTACGTTCCCTTAACAGACGGATTGGAATCTTTAGAGCACAGGCGTTGGGTGAATGCTTTCCTTGATCTACCGGTATTTCAATGTAAGATGCTGCGAGGAACTAGCGTCACTGATCCCTTCGGCACCGGTGCATAGTCGGGAAACGCGCCAAACGCGTGCCTAACATATGTACACGGTTGACATGTGTAACATGAGAACGGGTCGCTTCTTCGACTGGTTCTTGTATTCAACAGCTCGGCTGTGGAACGATTTGCCAGCCTCTGTGTTTTCTCATTCCTTCAAAATGGGTCTCTTCAAGGCCACCGTTCACTCCTTCCTCTCCTCAAAAAGACCCTCCACACAGCATCTCAGATGACATAGGCCCTGAGGGAAATTATTTTCTTCAGGGCCCCCTGTGTGGAGTTAATGTAAAAAAAAAATAACCTAACCTTTTTTTACATAAGCTCCACACGGAGGTCCTGAGGAAAATAATTCCCCTCAGGGCCTACGTCATTTTTGGGGATGCTGTGTGCAGGGTCATTTTAAGGAAAGGAAGGTGAGAAAGTTGTGGGAAGGAAAAAGATATGAGGGGTGGGTAGGAATCTGGGAGTCAGTGCGTCCAGAAGTGACGGACGTATGAATCGATTCCCCCAATGCGGGTAAGGCGATGTTTCGAGAGTCCTGCTGGAGAGGTCTACAGGTCTTCCTCAACCAGTCTCTCCCGATCGGCACTGCCCCGTACTTGGTGGGCAGACGCATCCGCCGCCAAGATCTGGACAAACTTCACCCCATGAACCCCTGCTTAATCACTAAATGTAGCGAACCAAGTGGGGTGACTTATGGCAGAGGTATTGGAAATCCAATAAATGGTTCGCGGGGCGGCGGTACCCATACTCGCCTCTCAATTGAAATCCTAACCCATTACTATTAGTATGTTTCCACTTTTCTCTTAACTAAAATTTCCTGTGAAATCGTAAGATTTGTAAGTAGGTACTTAAATACCAACCTACTTTTTTTTTACATGAATACCGCACAAGAGTCCCAACTTCTCCCGTCTGGAGCCAGTGGGACTATGGCATCCCCAATTGGGGTATGTTGTGAGGTTGGAAGCAGTGGGGAGGGGAAGGAGATAGGGAAGCGGAAGGTGGGGAAGTACCTGGCTATTCAGATCTGGTCACCAAACACGGCAGAAGCCATTTCAAGCAACGTTTCAATTCTGAATGGTGGTCTTACACCAGGGCGATACTGAGAGTATCTTCCACTCTGGAACGTGCCGCAAATATACCATATATTATTTTAAATGAATAAATTGTGAAATAACACAAATTAATCAAATAAAATTTATTTGCCCCGCCCTTCGGAATGCTAGTAAGGCGCCTTACCGCTGCACTACGCCGGCCGTCATACTTAATTATGAAACAACTTTTCGATTCGAATGATGGTCTTCCACCAGGGTGATACTAAGAGTAACTTCAACTCTAGAATGTAACAGAAATTAAATAAAATCATTTAACTTATTTGCGCACACATTAGAAATGCATTTCATGCACATTTAAATAGAAACCAATGTCGCCATTTATTTAATACATTTTGGTTCTAGTCCATTTAGTACGCACTCTGCCTCACATTGAATATCGCCACCCCATTTGAATTTCATTTTTATACAGGACATGTATTTAAATATTTTAGGCAAAGAATGGCCAGACTTTTGGAACATGAAACACGCCCACAGGACATTTCTTGTGTTGTTCTTTATTCTATGGCGCCGCCAATAATGAATGTCACATGTCGGCTGTCTTCAGCAGCTTTTATTACTATTTTTTTGTTATTATTAAACTGTTTATAGTAAATAAATAAATAATAATATTATAATAAGCTTGGTTAACAATGAGTTACATACCGCACATCCCCCAGTTGTGTCGACTGGGCGGCTGCATATCTCCTGGTCATGTTTAACGCCGGCAGGGTGAAAGCTCCTGTCAGTGGGAAATGCTCTGGAGCACTCCTCCTGAGACAGTCTCTGCATTGTCGTCTGAAATGTTGAAAAACAAACCAACTGATTGTTTTATCCAGTGAGAACAAATGTGCCATTACTTTTTGCAACAAATACATACATATATACCAAATGTAACATAATTTTTTTAAATATAGGAGAAATTTACTCAAGGCTTTTGGAGAAGCTGTGTGGAGGGCCTTTTAGGGAAAGGAAGGAGAGGAATTTCTGGGAAGGAAAAAAGGTATGAGGGGTGGGTAGGAATCTGGGGTCAATTTGTCAAGCAATGACAGACGTATGAATTCATCCCTCCCACTGCGGTGCAAGGCGATGGGTCGAGAGAGTCAGAGTTCAAAAGTTCTCCCTCAACTAGTCTCTCGTGATCCGGCCCGCCAAGCAGTAGATGGGCAAATGGATACGCAGAAACATGTGGGCAGTTAGCACGCGGTAGAAGCGAAACATTCAGAAAACTTAAGTAGACGAGAATGGGGGGGCTACGAAGCATCGCACAAAGAGGAGACCGATTCTCCTATCTCATTCTCTCAATCAATCTCATAGATGTATGTGTAGGTCTCTTTTTAGTGTCGCTTTTTCGTTTCATCGAGTTTCAATTCACAACGGTTCTAAATAAGTTTCCACTTCACAAACATCAACCAGTAAACTTGGGTATCCATGCTAAGTCGCCAAACGTAGCGAACCACTTGGGGTGACCTACGTCAGGGGTATTGGTTATTCAATAAATGATTCTCGGGGTGGCGGTACCCATATCCGTCAGATAAATGAATAATTAATTTGTTTTTAGGTTTATCAGTGTATTTATTATATTAGACCCATTGAATGAACAGATTTAACATTACACAGTGGAGTGATGCGGCCTTTCTGCCACTTTCTTCTAATCAACCCAGAATTGTTGTACTTAGTGGGAATAACAAAGCAAAAACAACCAAAGAACGTTTCTACCGCGCTATCCCTATACTATTACAATATGAAGTGAGCTATTAAAGATCTATGTTTTTATTGTGAATACAGCACAAGTCTCCCAACTGCTCCTAACCGTCTGGAACCAGCGGGACTATGGCATCCTCAATGTAGGTATGTTGTGAAGCTGAAGGAAGTGGCGGGGAGGGTAGGAGATGGGAAGAGGAAGGTGGGAAAGTACCTATTTAATTAGATCTGGTCACCAACCACGACTAAAGTCATTCTTTCCTTCAGTCTTTCACCAGGGTGATACTGAAAGTACCTTCCACTATGGAATGTGACACAAATATATATGTATTACATTCAAAGATTTAATAATTTATTGTGAAATTATTCGTTAGGATTTGAACCCGCTACCTCTGAATTCGTCGTCGAGGATCTCAACCACTTGACCGCGGGGCCGTCGGATGTGTGCTTTAATTAATATTTCATTTTAATGTTTAATATTTTTTGTTTATTTGCACCTCTTTAGAGTGGTAGGAAAACCGTAAACTTGTATATGGGTACCGCCGCCCCGGGAACCATTTATTGGATAACCAGCATCCCTGCCATAGGTCACCCGAAGCGGTTCGGTATGTTTGGTGATTCAGCAGGGGTGCCCGAGTTCATGTGGTGAGGTTTGTCTAGGTCTTGGCAGCCAATGCATTTGCCCACCTACTGCGTGGTGCGCCGGATCGGGAGAGATTGTTTGAGAGAGACCTAACCTAGACCTCTGTAGTCGGACTTTCGAAAAAAAGATTCTCCACACAGCGTCCCCAAAGATGACATGAGTGATTTTTTTCCTCAGGGACTCCTGTGTGGAGCTACTGCAAAAATAAAATTTTAAAAGGGACGCACAGATGGTTTTGACATGTAGAGCGGATCGCCAGAGAAAGGAGTGCCAGGAAAATATAAGACGTTTAAGTGAATGATAGAAAAGTGTGGAAAACATGGCGGTTAAGTTGGGTCATCTCAAGATTCAGAACAACAGAAGAGTAGGTACCTATGTATGAGATGATGTACGAATACGAATGAAGCAAGGAGTGTTTGTCTAAACAGAGTTAGTTGTGAGCGGTCCATCCTGTGGGGAAATAGCGTGATTGTATACGCCTACTTTTGAAAAATATACTTTAATACCGGCGACAGCTGTCCATCTTGTCATTATCACATCATTGGTCATTGTTCATCATGAAGGCAGAGAAAAGTGTTCTAACCTTGTGGTCAGGTGAGCCAGTTAGTATGAAGCCACTGTCGGGAAGAGGGGTGCCCGTGTGGAGACACACTGGCAGAATTCTGGTTGTGAAGGTCACCCTGAAATCAAACAAATGGTAAATTATAGTTATTTTCTTTTGAAAACAATAATTAAAAAAAAAACTATGAGGTGGTATTACGATGCAAGTATAATATATAATATCCCTTAACCCTTTAGGTGTGGTATGCAGATATTCCGGCATGACGCATGACACGCGTGAACATTCCACACGTGTCTCTGTCACCTGTTCATTAGACATTGGTAATAAAGGCGATAAATATTTTTCCAAATAAAAAAGTAACATTAAATAAATAATAAATATGGTTACTTTGCTTTTCCACGAATTATTGTCTGTTACATTTAAATAATAATTAAAAGGCGTACTAATTTCGGTAGTGATTCTATCTGTAACTCCAATTCAATGAACTCTAGAAATATGTGCTATGAATTTAAGTGTCATCATATTCAAAACAACAAACATGTTTTGAAGAATTTAAACAATTGCTAAACCACCAACCTTTATTATATTTTAAACAGAATTTAAAAAAAAATTTTTTTTTTTCAGATTTTAGCACTTTTTATTGAGAATTTCGGCAATTAGCGATTTTTCACCAGTCTTAGGTAAAGAAAAGTGTCTGCGACCATGGAATCTACAGTTCCATTCCGATATTGATGAAATTTTGTACACTTGACCTCCAAAACGAACGTGAGGTCACTGTCTGCATTAGAATTGGAAATACTTTTTTTTTTTTTTACAGTGAATACCGCACAAGAATATTAACTGCTCCCGTCTGGAGCCAGTGATACTATGGCATCCCCAATTGGGGTATGTTGAGAGGCTGAAGGTAGTAGGGAGGGGAAGCAGGTGGGGAAGAGGAAGGTTGGGAAGTACCTGGCTATTCAAATCTGGTCACTAAACACGGCTAAAGCCATTTTCAAGCAACGTTTCAATTCTGAACGGATTTCGGATTTTTTCAGATTTTCAGATTCTAATCCGAAAAATGAAAATTAATTAAAAATTATAGCTCGGGCAAGGCTGGGGACTGCTCCCAACCGTCTGGAGCCAGTGAAACTATGGTATCCGCAATTGGGGTATGTGTGAGGCTGAAGGTAGTGGGGAGAGGAAGGAGATGCGGGGATGAGGAAGGTGGGGAAGTTCCTGACTATACAGATCTAGTCAACAAACTCGGCTAAAGCCATGTCAAGCAACCTTTCATTTCTGAATGGTGTTCTTGCACTATCTTCCACAATGGAACGTGCTATAAATATAGATACCATTTATTGCTTTTAAAGATTTGATTGTGAAATAACACAAATCAATCAAATAAAAGTTATTTTCACATCCCCAAGATTTGGTCCTGCAACCTTCGGATTGCTGGTCGAGAGTCTTACCCCTCGACCCTGGAAACCGTCAGCTTTGTTATATAGTTAAATTAAATTGTACTTGAGTACCTAAATGTTTATAAAATAGAATGGAGAAATAGAGCAGGTCGTGTGAAGGTTCGCGAGATAGAACAGTTGCTATATTAAACGCCCGAAAAGCATATGGTCTGGAAATACAATTACAGTCGCACCAATGGGCGTATTCTGCCTCTGTTTTTGGGTGATTTTTATTTTTCATTTTGTCAATATACACAAAGAGGGTTACACCATTTATAACTCGAGAACGGCTGGGCCGATTTTCATGATATTTGATTTGTCGGATTTGTCTCCGCCCCGAATAGCAGAATAGCTATCAAAACACGGGAAAAATTCAAGAAAAAAATAAATTATAAAGAAGATTATTTTTAATTAAAAACACACACTTTGTAAAGCACCACTTTTAATTAGAATTGATATTTAACAGCCAACCAGGTTTCGCTCATCTCGAGCTTCATCAGGGCTTATTATAACAACTAAGTGTGTTTTTTAATTTAATATATAATGTCACACCACAAAGTATTTGCTTCCTTCGATAAGATTATTTTCCTCATTTGTATGGAATGAATTCTCATATTTTGAAAGAGCTGTAGAAATATTGTGATAAATATAATAATATTGAGTAGAGTGAATTCCAAAAATTCAAAACGTCAAATGTCATTGGGCTAATTGTTTTGCTTTTGTTCAACATATAATGCTGCCCCTCTTTCTTACACACTAAATGTCAACTGTCGAAAATGGGACAAACGGTGAACGTATGTCGGCACCCCAAAACGAAAAATTCACTATTTATTATATATCTCCCTAACACGTATAAAGAATATAAAACCCAATTCCTGTAAGTTAGTGGAAAAGTAAGAAAATTACAAAAAATATAATTCAGTACACAACGCCATCTCTGATCTGACAAAAAAAAACACAAACAGTTTCGCATCTATAATTGCTTCATTGTGTAACTTTTAAAAGTCGACGAAGAATTGGGGAGGGAAAAAATAGTTGGGGGGAGTTTTTATTCTGAGGTAAATATTGTGATTAGTAAGAAATTAGGGGAAAAAGGGCGGAAAAAGCGGTGAGGGGGGGGGGGATAGGGGAGAAGTTGGAGAAGTGGAAAAATAGTTGGGGGGAGTTTTTAGTTGGGGGAAAATACTTTTGGGAGATTAGGGGAAAAAAGTGGTGGAAGGGGGAAAGGGGGGGGGGGGGGATAAGTTGACGAAAAGTTGGGGAGGGGGAAAATAGTTGGGCTAAGTTTTTAGTTGGGGAAAATAATTTGATTTTGGGAGAATAGGGGAAAAAAGAGTGGGTAATGGCGAGGGGAAGTTTTTAGTTGGGGGAAAATAGTTTGATTTTGGGAGATTAGGGGCAAAAAGTGAGGGAAGAGCCGGGGAGGGGGAGGTGGAAAATAGTTAGGGGAAGTTTTTAGTTGGGGGAAAATAATTTTCATAAAAAAACCGAATTTAATTCAGCTAATAAGTTAACACAACAGTTATTGATTGTGAAGCGGTACGAAGTTCTTCGGGTCAGCTAGTTTTATATAATTATGAAATACTTACCTCCTGTCAAGCTGAAGGAGGGCGATATTGTTGTACACTATAGAGTAACTTTGGTTGTATAGCGGGTGGATGTGTTGTTTTATGACGCCATATGTCTCATCTGGATTGTACCGGGGTGAGAAGGTCCCCCCCAATCCGACAAAGTTAACTCTACTGGAGCTGAAACAAAAGTAGTGCAGGTTAAATTAACATTGCAAAGTGAATAAATTTCCTCATATTTTGATCTAATTGTCTAATATAATGACTACATCATCTGAGATTCTTGAGCATAACATACTTGTTATGGGTTTATATTTTAAAGGAAAACAGCTGAATCAATTTAATTCAGTTTTTCATACTCAAACATCATAAAATTGTTCATCTTAAAGTGTTTTACAATTAATTGCATTAATATAAGTACATATATAATACTAGCTGACCTGGCCACGCATTGCTGTGGCGAATGAAACACAACGCCATCTACTGGATGGTTTCCCTACCTAGATAACCAAGTGTTTTGTCGATAAATTAACTCACACCGCCATCTGTTAGAAACTTACAAATAATTACAAGGCATCGTCCTATAACAAAAAATTAATGAACATTTAATTCGCATTGAGGTCGATAATCGTGATAAAAACTATTCTATCTTTAAAGTTGGACCAAATTACACACGGTAAGCTAAATTTCATCAAAATCGGTTGAGTAGTTTTGTAGTTCATCTCGAGATAAAATAATATCATAAAGATAAAGCAGAATTTACCGCAGATAAATAGTACAGTTTATAAATTTAATAAACATGCGAGTATTAAATAATATTAGGTACCAAACTAGCGGCAACAAAGATTGTTGTTTAAAAGCTGGTTCTTTAAAGCTAAATATGTCCATATCCAATTAGATTCTGTTCTACCACTGATAGTCCTATCGTAGAGATACAAAAGGCTTTTCCTTGCAAAAGATGGTCTAGACGTTGTTATGATTTTATTTGGTAAAGGTTGGTTCCCTGAAAATAATTTCATGTTTTCAACCTCGGTTGACCTCTGTTAGGGTCGCCGTTTTATAGGAAATGTGACAAAAAATGTTATTTTCAAAATAATTCCCTAACGGTCGATCTTGACAAAGTAGTTGAAGACAAATTAGAAGAAGATAAAAATTATATCATGAAAATGAGCGACATTTTAACAGAATAATAAATTTTAATGATATTTATGGAACCGGTGACTTTTAAAAAATTATTTTTTGGTAAAACCAAACAAAAAAATCTTCTACATGTCATCACTGGTCGCTCAGCCGAGTAACCACACAATCCCTCACCCGACCACAACTGTGCAAACACATACTGATTTCTGACCAAAATCTCATTTAAGTACATTTTTTACTCCAAATATTGTCAGGAATCACCGGTTAAAGTAAGTCAAGTGCTTCCCTTAACACCCTGTATAATAAATTATTATTTTATTTTATTATATTTTTTAAATTCTTTGTGATTTTTCCTTGAAATACTTCTCAGTTTTACATTTCATAGGTATATTATAAATCTTTTTTCAAAGATATTTTAGGGTTTGGAAGATTTCAGACATTATTTTTATCTTTAGTTCAAAGTCGAGCAAATCCATATCACTAATAATTGACTGATTGCATTTCGTCTGTCTGTTAATTTATTTGTATATTCCGTTTCCGGTTCAAGATGGTGGCCGTTTTATTAGGACAGTAAAGATTATTTTTGAAATATGAAATCTTCGTGTTTATTTCGACTTTGTTATTTGCATTTTTTCAATAAACTAAATTATTTTATTATCATTGAGGTAGTGACGTTTCTTGGATAAATTTAGTACATCGTTAAAGGAAATAATTGTTTTTACAGAAAATAAGTGGTTTAATAACGCAGGTAGGTATTTAAGTTACAAATCTCATGATTTTAAAGGAAATTTTGGTTTAAATTAATTAAAAAAGAGAAAATTCTGTTTTGGACGCGAGGTCTACTATTGGCAGAACTACAGAGTACATGTACTAGAGTGATAGATAGGTATCTACTGTCGGTATCGCCCCGGTGAAAGAACACTATTCAGAATTAACTTGCAAAATTACTTGAAATGGATTTGGGCATTTTTGGTGATCTAATCTGAATGTCGAAGTACTTCCCGACCTTCCTCTACCCTCTCTCCTTGCCTCTCCAACCGCATAACCCCTTCAGCCTCTCAACATAACTGTTAAAATCGTCGTGGCGTTGACACTGTTCTTCGGATTATATTGGATGTTTTATGTGTTTACAACACAAGAGTACCAACTGCCCGCATCTAATGGGACTATGGCATTCCAATTTGGGGAATGTTGAATGGCTGAAAGAGTGAGGAGAGGAAGTATGTTTTAAAGTGGATTGTTGAGAAGTAGATAACTGGCTATTCAAATCTAGTCACGCA
The DNA here is from genome assembly GCA_929108145.2 of Limnephilus rhombicus. NCBI lineage: Eukaryota > Metazoa > Arthropoda > Insecta > Trichoptera > Limnephilidae > Limnephilus > Limnephilus rhombicus. The sequence goes on along the minus strand of OV815290.1, from coordinate 10,295,900 downwards.
ACACAGCAAACAAATAAACATATCCCATTCTGAATGGTGGTCCTTCACCAAATTGATAAATACACCCTTGAAGTTGGTTTTTTTTCGGGCATACTTTTTTTCCACGAGGCCCTTAGGAAAAAAAATCCTCCAGGGCCTACGTCATCTTTTAGGGATGCTGTGTGGCGGTTGCTTTAAATGAAATGATGTAGATAAAGTTCTGGGATTTAAATAGTATAAGGGTGGGTAAGAATCTTGGGGTCGGTGTGTCCAGGAGTGACGGCTGAATGAATCCATCCCTCCCACCGCTGTTTAAGGCGATGTTTCGTGAGAGCTCTGCTGGAGACGTCAAAATATCTCCCTCAACCGGACTCTCCCGATCCGGCCTGCCACGCACTTGGTAGTAGAAGCATCAGCCGCCAAGCCCCGGACAAACCTCACTCCATGAATACAGGCACCCCTGCTAAGTCATTAAACGTAGCAAACCACTTGGGGTGAAATAAATGGTTCCCGGAGCGGCGGTACCCACACTTATGTTACAATCAGCTGTTTATTATCTTATAAAATGTGTCGAAGCGTTTGACCGGACCACAATAGTTTCTTAACTCTAAAGTAGGCGACAAAGTATGAAAAAAAAAATTCTCATGACTATACTATACATATACTAGTAGGTATTTAATTCTGTAAGGATAGACCTCCGTCCAAACAGGCGAGTTTTTAATTTATTCCAACTTAATAAATAAAAACCATACAAATTTTTTTTTTTTTGTAAGTAGGTACTTAATACATACTTAATTATGAACCGTACACTTTATGTAATATTCTTAAATTTCTAATAAAGAATAATTATTCACTTTGTTCAAAAAAGCGTAAACTATCTCAACAATAATTATTTTTTCAAACTTTCTTTAGGCAGGTAGGTACCAAATACAAACATGAAAGTACAAAAAATCGACCGTTTTACATTTCACAATTTAATCTTTAAATAACTATTATTACAGCCACCATCTTGAATCGGAAACGGAACGTATAAACTAATGTACACACAGACGAAATACGAAATAGTTGAGTTAAAACAGGTCTCAGGTACGCTCAGTCAATAATTATGTGAAGTAGATTCACCGGTTGCCCGCTTATACCACGAGTTTCCAAACACCGTGTTTAGCGCCAGTTTTGTGAAATAACACCTCAAAGGAACTTAAATCTTTAAAACTTGATTGTTCAAATATCAAATCAATTCGACCACCATAACACGGCATCAGCCTACTAGGCATGGTGATCGAAAAATACACAAATAATGTAACCATAATAGGCAATGAATAAAGAAATTTTAAAATTTAAAAAATTCGATTGTCTATGTTCATCATTGCGGTCATTATTTCAAGGACGAGTTGAATTTTATAATAAAGAAACCATAAACTCACCCAATAATTCCAGTGATGACTACTGCAGAACACAACACCCACTGGTCACTCACGAGACTTACAGGAATCCCCCGCCAGGAAATGGCTCCTCTCTGACCTGATCCAATCCGTCCCTGGGAACACAACATGACATACAAATATTATTCTCTAAGAAAGTGTTGTTTTAATTATTGCTCTAAAAATGTTTGATGACTTTGTTATTTCATCTTATTTTTTTTAAATATGTAACAACGGCCAACGTGGTCGAGGGATAAGGCTCTTGACTCCCAATTTACTGGGCGAATAAAGTTTATATGTGTTATTTCACATTTAATTCATTAAAAATAGCATACAGTTTATTTGCGGCACGTCCCAAATTGGAAGATACTCTCAGTATCGCCCTGGTGTAAGACTACCATTAAAAATTGAAACGTTACTTGAAATGGCTTTAGCCGTGTTTGTTGACTAGATCTGAATAGCCAGGTGCTTCCCCACCTTCCTCTTTCCCATATCCTTCGCCTCCTCACTACCTTTATCCTCACAACATACCCCAATTGGGGATGCTAAAATTTCACTGGCTCCAGAAGAGAGCAGCTGGGACTCTTGTGAGGTATTTACATTAAAAAAAAAGTAACCGCACACGAGTCCAAAGTGCACCCAACCATCTGGAAACAGTGAGTCTATGTCATCCCAAATTGGGCTACTTTGTGTGACTTAAGGTAGTGGGGAGGGGAAAGAGATGGGGAAGAGGAAGGAGGGGAAGTACATGGTTACTCAGATAAAGTCACCAAACGCGGCTAAAGTCATTTCAAGCAGCGTTTTTATTTTGAATGGTTGTCTTGCACCAGGGCGATACTAAGGGTATGTTCCACTTTTGAATAAGTCGAAAATTTATATTATTTTAAAATAATAAATTGTGAAATATCACAACATAATCAAATAAAGTTCATACTGGGATTTGAACCCGCGACCTCCGTATTACTACATCTTAACCTTCTTGCCTTGGTGGAAGATCACCGTTCAGAATGGAAACTTTGCTTGAAATGACTTTAGCCGTGTTTGGTGACCAGAACTGAATAGCCAATATCTTTCCCACCTTCCTCTCCCCATCTATTTCCCATTTATTTACCTTCAGCCTCGTAATATACCCCAATAATAGATGCCATAGTCCTACTGGCTTCTGACGGTTGTGAGCAGTTGGGCCTTTTGTGCAGTAATGAATTTAAAAAAACCGCGTTTTATAATTTATAGGTGAGTATTATTATGAAGGCATCTCCAATATGGGGGTCAACGTCTAAACGCCGTTCCGGAGTTATCCTGAGGGTCGAAGAAAGCACCAGGAGATTAACAAGTGAGATTGAATGAAATGGAGAAGAAAGGTGAAGGTTGGGAGTGTCTGCCTATTCAGATCTGGTAACACGGCTCTTGTCAATTTCAATACTGAAACAGTCTTCACTAGGGCGATACTAGGAGTATCTTCTACTCTGGAACGTGATGCACACAAACCGTTAATAGTTGGTATCAATATTACATGTAACATCTGTGAAGAATAATAAAATGAACGAATATAAAATGTTTCAACACACAGTATTAGTATTCGATCTCGTGATCTCTGAATCCAGAGCCAAGGATTTTACCAGGCTGTGAACGTGTTCAGAGAAAAGTCACTTCTTAACGCTACATTTAAATTATGTTTAGTGCAATTTTAGTTTCAAACTTTAATTTTTATTAACAAAATAAAAATTATTATTTTTAATTGTTAAACTAACGTTTAAGACAAGATTTTTATGCATAGCACAAAGGGTAACAATTATTATAAGCAATAATTATCAGCCTGAAACACTCATCCACATTGAAAAAATCTTCCGGGAAAAAAAAATACATGACGCCAACGGGACATGAACACGTGCCCTTCTGATTGCCGGTCAGCTGCTCTCCCAATTGAGCTATGGCGGCTTATCTTATACCCGCCAAATGATTCAATATATACTAGTGTTTCATTCAACAATTACTGCTTATTGTATTTTTTCCACCTGAAAACAACCAACTTTATTTTTGCGACAGAGACACTGTTAGTGTTAAATCCGTCGCTAGGTGGCGTCGAGACAAATTGGTTGTCGTCATGTATTTTTTCTCGGAAGATTTTTTCAATGTGGATGAGTGTTTCAGGCTGATAATTATTGCTTATAATAAAATAAAATTTAATTTATCTCCAAATAAGGTTTTTAATAATGAAATTAAAATGACACAAACAATCTTCGAGGAGAATGTTTTAAACACAGAGTTCTAAACATGAAGCATGAAATCCTTGTCTTAAATATAATTTTAAAAAATATTGGTTTGGAGTGAACACTGTCGGCAAACGTGCGTTATAAATTAATAACAACTTTTTACAAACATGTTTCCAGATGACCAAGGTAAAGAAAAATGAAAATTTGAAATGACAGTATTAGAGTAACAATTATTATAAGCAATAATTATCAGCCTGAAACACTCATCCACATTGAAAAATCTTCACAAAGAGCAGCTGACCGGCAATCAGAAGGGCACGGGTTCAAGTCCCGTTGGCGTCATGTATCTTTTCTCGGAAGATTTTTCAATGTGGATGAGAGTTTCAGGCTGATAATAATTGCTTATAATAATTGTTACCCTTTGTGCTATGCATAAAAATCTTGTCTTAAACGTTAGTTTAACAATTAAAAATAATAATGACAATATTAGAATAAATAAATGTATTGCAATGAATAAGTAAGTAGTTTGGAGGTATGTGTCGGTTTGAACGGTAATTATTTCAAGAATGACGGTCTCTCGTGTCTAGGATGAATAAATTGCGCTGCCAAATATGACTAGGGTTAATGTACGAGTATGTGGATGCCTCCATCAGTCCTCAGTCCTCAGTCCTCAGTCCTCAGTCCTCAGTCCTCAGTCCTCAGTCCTCAGTCCTCAGTCCCCACGCACTTGTCATGGCAGCCAGTCCAACTGGTGACATTGGCTGCTACAAGCTACAACTGGCTTCAAGAAATGGCTGCTCCTGTATAGCCCGGCCTAATGCACAGCACAACTCTAAGGATGTGGTGTTTGAAAGAGAGAGTACGGAAACAGAGTTCAATGTGGTTGTGAATATTGATTTTTAAAATTCATTTGAATACCTTACAAGAGTCCCAGCTGCTCCCGTCTGGAGCCAGTGAGTCTATGTCATCCCCGATTGGGGTATATTGTGAGGCTGAAGGTAGCGGTAAGAGGAAGGAGATGGGGGAAAGGAAGAGGAAGTTGGGGAAGTACCTGGCTATTCAGATCTGGTCACCAAATACGGCTAAAGCCATTTCAAGCAACGCTTCAATTTTGAATACTGGTCTTACACCAGGGCGATACTGCGAGAATTTTCCACTCTGGAAAGTGCCGCAATTGTACCATAAATTATTATTTATTTTTTTACATTTGCTCCAAACTAGGCCTACACTACCACAGAAGGCCTTGAGGAAAATAATTCCCCTCAAGGCCTATGTCACCTTTATGTGTGTGGAGGGTCTTTTGAGAAAAGGAAGGAGGGGCAGTTCTGGGAAGGAAAACGATATTAGTGGTGGGTAGGAATCTGGGGGTCAGTGTGTCCTGAAGTGATGGACGTATGAATCCATCCCTCCCACTGTGGTGCAAGGCAATGTTCGGAGAGAGTACGGCTGGTCAAGTCAAAGTGACTCCCTCAACCATTCTTTCCCGATCCGGCCTGCCATGCAGCTAGTAGACAGATGATCCGCCGCCAAGACCTGGACGAACCTCACCCCATGAACCCGGGCACCTCTGCTAAGTTACCAAACGTAGTGAACTACTTGGGTGACCAATGGCAGAAGTGTTGGTTATCCAATAAAAGGTTCCGGAGCGGTGGTACCCATATCCGCCTCCCAAATTGTGAAATAATACAAATTAATCAAGCACACCGGGATTCGATCCCGCGACCTTTGGATTGCGAGTGAAGAGCTTTACCTCTCGACCACGGAGCAGATTGTTTATTGGGAAGTGTGTTTAGTGAGAGATTTAAAGGCTTGGGACTGAATGCGATTGGCACTAATATTGTTGAAAGAAGCGAAGTTAGCAGTCCGCAATGGAGTGCTGATACCAACCCTGATTTATGAAAGTGAGTCATGAAACTGGCAAATAAAGAGTAACATTGGGTTAGATAGAAATGCGATTCCTGAGGCGTATGTGTGCTCAATCACGTATGACCGTGTTTAATTCGTCGATACAAGAGTTAAAAAAGAAGAAAATGATTACTGAAGATGGATTGAAAGGGAGATATGTAAATACGAATGATAGAGGGAGCGCGTTAATATAAAAAAAACCATTATAAATAGGCGTAAGTGACCGTTGTGAAAATATTAAATCAAACACGACTTATGGTATTTAAAATACAACAAAAAGATTTAGACATTAATTTCTAAGTTTTCTTTTAGTTATTAATTTTTCCTTAAGGTTTATTTTGGCCATCTTAATTCAAAATTAGTCTTTTTTCTCTAAACTACTGTTAAGTTAAGTTAAATGAAACAATTAATGTTTTTCATACAAGAGCATGTTAAATAACAGAACTAGATTTGTTTTTTATAATTTTGGGATTAAACTTTGTGATTTTTTGTATCGCGGGAACTTCATATACTTATTACTTTTTCAACTTTATTTGACATCGGAATACATATTTTCTTCAAAAGTAACATTTATTTTTGAAGAGCTTAAAAAATGTTCAAGGGAAGTATGTTATATCTCTTAAGATTAAGAAAGAGTCGCTTAGATGGTTTAGAGCGAATGAACGATAAAAGTAATGTTAAGAGAATAATATATGACGCAGTTAATGGAAGTTACTTGAGACGGGTCGAGTCAAGAGTCAGAATAACACAAGAAGAGTGTATATATATATATATATGAGGTGAAATATGAATGTGAATTAAGCAATTAGTGTGTGCCGAGACAGAGTTTTGTAATGGCCTATCTTCTCCTCGTAATCCTGCTGAGAAACGGCATGATGGTCAGTTAGTTGTGAGGAGGATATGGGTAGCGCCGCCCCGGGAACCATCAAATATTGGATTACCAACACCTCTGACATAAGTCACGCCGAGTGATTCGCTATCTTTAGTGACTTAGAAGGTGTGCCCGGGTTCATTGGGTGAGGTGTGTTCTGGTCTTGGCAGCGGTTTTTTACTGCCCGCAAGCTGTGTGGCAGGCTGGATCGAGGGAGGCCAGTTTAGGGAGATCCTTTGACGTCTGCAGCTGGTCTCTCTCGACCCATCGTCTTGCACCGCAGCGAGTGAGACATACGTCCGTCACTCCTGGACACACTTACTTATCCCTGGAATCCTACCTACCCCTCATATCTTTTCCTTCCCAGACCTTCCTCTTCCTTTCCTTAAAAAGACTCTGAACGCAGAATCCCTAAATATGAAGTGGGCCCTAAGGGAAATTATTTTCCTCGTGGGCCTCCTGCGTGGGGTTAAAAATAATTATAGCCATTTCAATAAATAAATTACTACTTTAGCTCATGAATAAAGCTACCTAATGACTGTAACTTACTAAGTACGGGGCCTCGGCTGTAGTTGTGATAGGAGTCTCGTGATATAGTATATTGGAGTCTGGTGGGAGTAGAGGACACAAATCCCCCCGAGTCCAACCGGAGCGTGTTTCTTGGCACGGGTGAATCTTCTCTGCCAGCTCTATGCAGTCTGTTGAGGGAACAAAACATTACAAATCAACGTTTCAAGTGCCTACAGTTATTCATGGGACTAAGCAACTCATAGAGTGCAAGATATTTATAGTAGTATTTCTAATAGATCAGATGTTAAGCCGGTCCTGGCAGTCCAAAAGGCAGTATGGGGTACTGCCTTTGAAAATCCAGTCAATATAGCCAGGGCCGTATTATCCATAAGAAGTGTAGGCAACTGCCTAGGGCCCCCGCATCGAGTAGTGGCCCCTATTGTAAAGGGGCCCCGAGACGTGCACTGCCTAGGGGGCCCGACATGTATAAGCCGGTCCTGGTAGGACCATATTGTCCGCAAAGCAGAGTAGGCCACTGCCTAGGGGCCACGCGTCGGCTAGGGGCCCTGATGGTAAAGGGGCCCCGAGACGTGCCCCCCAACATGTTTAATCCGGCCCTGACTATGAAATCATTTAGGGATTGTTTTATAAAGGGCCCCCTTCTAATTTTTTTTATTTTTTATGAACGATGAAATTGAAAATAAAATTCGCATTTCTATCTTTTTTTAGATATCGAAATTCCCCTACATGGTGCCATAGACACTGGACTTTCAAACAGTTTAAGAATTGGTATATGCGAATTGGTTGTAAAGTTTTTTTAATATGTTGTCAACCAGGTTGAAAAACGTATTAAAAAGTTTCGAGAAATACGCATTCAAAGTTTTGTTGAAGTATAATTCAAAAAGGTTTCACATAAAAAGTTTTATTTCCGTGAATTTTTCAAAATTCTTTAAAAAATTGGTGACAGCATTCTTAATAAGCACATCTTTCAAAAAATTAAATAAAAAATTACTAGAATTTTTTTACAGTGTCCTGGGGTCCTAGCATGGTCGATCGATATAAAACAGTAATAGTCGTGAGGTTCGTTTATTTTATAATACACGCGGAGTTGTTTTAAGGGCGATTAACCGAGAGCGGAAGCACAAAATGGCTATACGCGGCGGGAGTTTATTGCAGACTGACTGTGGGTAAGATTGGCAGGTAGACAAATAGGGATGGGTAGGAAAACGAACTTGCAACAACATTAATACCAATTCCAAACAGTAACAGTATGTATGCGTGCTATGTAGGTGTGTGTATGTGTAGGTATGTGTATGGGCGTAACCATTAATTGTATGAATATTTTTTTATATTTCTCAACATTTTTCTTTTTCTTTTTCTTTCATTCTATTTATCTTTTCATATATGTATAAATTAAAAAAATTATCTTATTCTTTTCTTACAAGATAAAGTTATCAAAATTTGACTAAAAACCTGCCACCTCGGAACAGGCTCAGCCTAGTGAGGTGGTATTTACCAAAAAACAAAAAAAAAACTTTTATACTTCAAACTGTAAAAAAAAAACAAAAAATGCGTTTGTGCTTGTCTAAATAATATTTGAAAAAATCGATAAGTATTCTTAAATTACAAAAAAACATATAAATTACGATTCATAATATCTTGCTACTTAATTTCAATAATACTATCGTTCCCGATAAAAGATATTTAATTTTTGGTGAAAAGTGACAAAAAAGTGATGCAAAGTAACATCGGTTTACGGTATTAGGTTTATTTGTGAGTCTTTTATAAAAAAAAATTCTCTTGTAAACTGACAGATTTTCATATAGAGCACTTTACGTAGAGCATGTCGAAATCAAACATAATATTATTATAACATTTTAGCTCTAGTTTTGTGAAACTCACAGTCCGCGGCCTTGGAGCCAACCGGCAGTTGAGTGACAAGTCCCTTCGGCAGCGGCGGACAGTCGGTCTCTGGGCAGCACACCAACTCCGACTCGTTATCAGTTAAGTCACATCTCTGTAAGCAAAGGAAGGTCATGTTAGGGGCTCGTAAGTAAAACATTTTGTTATTGTCAGAGAAACAGGGAAATGATTAGTACCTGAGGTAAAATGCCCTTACTGGCGCCCTCCTGCGCTGAATGGCAGTTGGCGAATGGTCTGCAAACTCCCACTTTTCCTGTGTGCTTTAGTGTGCAGTTACTCCCTGCAAATAAACAGACATAACAGGGTTACACAACAACACAACATGACGATAAAGATTCTACACAAAATCCACAAGTAATGTACGTCAGTGGAATATTTGTGGGTTGATGTTTGCCGGTCTTATATCTATATATATTAACGATTTTGTTTACATTCTTATTTTGCTTAGATGTTATTGAAAAATGATAAATACTATGATCAAAAAATAATTACAAAAAGTACATAATTTGAATAGTTTTATCATCATGCCTTTCAGCATTTTTGGATGTAGGTATAAATTAATGCAAATTTGGAATGAAATAAAATCGATATTGAGTTTTAATTTTAAAAAGCTGGTATGGAGAATAATTCATCTTTCTCTTTGGAATCGCCCTGTACGATAGTAAGAACATCTTTCGACGAAATGTGGATTTTCGGCCGATGGCTGATTAAAGGCCCTTAATATTCTGTATTTGTCGCCAACCACTCACCTTTACTGTGAAGTTTGAACCAGAATCCCATTTCACTATTGAGTTATCGAAGGTTAAGAGAGGAAGTGCCGTTTTCAAAAATTTTCTGGTGAAAATAATTTGTTTGCATCTTCACTGAGTGAATCGGACTGGGTGAATCATTTTAAGGTGAGTAAAGTGGTTTGTTATGTTAAATTTCATTGTGAAAATGAAATTTAATATGAAAAAATATGTTTTACCAAATGTAAAAATTAATATTTTTTCCAATGTATTTTTAGAATGCTGTCTCGTTTTCCGTTAATATGGGGTTACTTTGCAATGTTACCACAATCCTTTTTAATTTCTGTTGGTAAGCTGTTAAATGTATGTTTTTTAATAAGTTTGGTTTTCAGGCATGGGTCGAGTGTATAGGAGGAAGGCTGGAAGTCGGCAATCCATTATTTCATGTCAAGTGTCTGTTGGTGCCAAGAAAATCGTCAGAAAAAAAATCAATGTCCAATTAAACAAAAATTAACCAGAACAAAAAAAATGACTATGTTTGCGCTGATATACTTGGTGGTATAGAGTATATCAAAGCATTTTTTGGTCGGAAACGTTTGCGGAAACAATTAATTACAGTTTTGTTTTAATTTTAATTTTTTTGTTATTATTTTATTTTATTAGTTCAATATTATGAACAACTAATGATAGTTAGTTATCCGCCACTTGCCACAAATTATGAACAACTATCATAATTTGTGGCAAGTGGCGGATAGCTATTTTTCTCTTTCAAAAACAAAAACTCTACCGGATCTGCCCTGATGATGGACACTGCAACGATGTCCGAAACGTTGGCTAAAGAAGGAGGTAGCGCAACACGGCATAACACCCCAAAAACAAATAACGAAAAAACAAAAACGTTCATTTTAACCAACTAACTAACTAACCATCACGCCGTTTCTCCGCAGGGGTGGGCAGAGAGGACGGACCGCCAAACAACTCGGTCTTGGCACACACTCTTTGCCTCGCTCACATTCATACATCGCCTCATACATACCCTTCTATTATTCTGATTTTTGACATACCCGACCCAAGTATCTCATTCACTTGATCGTGCCATATCTTCCTCGGGCGTCCCCGACCTCTTCCATTCACATTTGCATCATGTATTCTTCTCACACTATTTTATTCTTTCATTCGCTCTACATGCCCAAACCATCTGAGGGTTTCTTTCTTAATCTTACTCATTATTTTTTTTTTAGGTTCTCCATAAAACAGTTATACACTAAATTATTACGGAGAAAAGTCCAAGGGGGCAGTTTCACTATGTTGAGACGTATGTCAAAAGATAACTGAACTCTCTATAGGTAACATTGAAGATGAGAATTTTCAATGCAGAATCGTTAAGCAGTTGAATTGCTCTGTGTAATGGGGCATTCTGAAAGGAAGAAGTTCTCGCTTTCGGGGCATAAAAAAGTGCGTGGGATCTCCCACGAGTACACGCGTTAGGGACATAAGTTAATTTTCTTCAACATAGGTGGATTCAGTAAAGTACCGGAGATCAGCTTAAAAAAATGTTTCCCCAAAAATATTTTTCGGCGGGCTTCTAAGGTATTAAGATCGAGCATATCTGTTAAGAACAACGATGGATACAGGAATGGGTAGTATGTAAATTCCCTCATATACAAGTAACGCATTAACCTTTTTTGTACTCTTTCTATTTCTATTACGCTTACAGCAGCCTTACATTCTTTGCAAATATTATCCACATCTCACACGATCATACATGGTTTTACCCAAGTTTTACCACACATTCGCCTCAGGGATCTCATTTCAATGGCATTCAGTTTACTTTCATCCATCCTCTGCCAGTTCCATGCCTCAGTGCCATACATCGGGGTAGGTACTAGGACTCCATTGTGGACTGCTAGCTTCGCTCTTTTTGACAGTTTTTTTTTATTAGCGCCAACGGCATTCAGTCCTCCATTAATAGTTACCTGCATTAACCCTTCATTCAATATCTCTATCAGCCTTCACATCTCTCGTAAGCATACTACTCAAATACACAAACTCATCCACCTGCTCCAAGTATTCATCATTCACAACTATATTGCACACTGTTTTCGTACTCTCTCTTTCAACACCACGACTTTAGACTTACTTACATTCAACATTAACTTATTCTTCATACACACTTTGTTCATCCTAGACACGAGAGACTGTAGATCTTCCATAGTGTTAGAAATCAGTGCCGCATCATCTGCATACAACAGGCAACATACTTTCAGATCACTCATTCAGATGTTCATTTTTATAAATCGAAATTTAAAATACCTATTATTTTAATCATTAAACCATACATTTTCTTTTGTGTCTTAATAATGACAAGTAAGGTCCTCACAATATTTTATGGAGTTAAATTGCATTAATATGCGATATCTACTGAGAAATTACAGATATATAATTGTGATGCAAAGTCGCCCCCTAATATGACTTACTTTATATCACTTTTTAAAAATTCATAATTAATTTATGAAATCGATAAGTATTTGACTGGTCAGTGGTTGAGTGGGCAAAGCGCTTGGATCCCATTCGGGCGTCGCGTGTACAATTCCTCGGCTGGCTAAGTCCTCCATCACAACACAAGCAACATTTTCGGCTTTCTGTGGTGGTAGTAGGAGATTTTCAAACGTTGTTGGGTTATTCGTAACCCGGGAATGTTTGTCTTTCTTTAAAAAAAAAAAAACTTAAAATCCCAAAAAATATATAAATTACGATTCATATTATCTTGCTACTTAATTTCAACAATAATAATCGTTCCAGTTAAAAGATATTTAATTTTTGGTGAAAAGTGACAAAAAATTGATGCAATGTATCATCGGTTTACGATATTAGGTTTATTTATGAGCATTTTTTTTATTTTCTCCAGTAAACTAACAGATTTTCAGATAGAGCACTTTACATAGAGCATGTCGAAATCAAACATAATATTATTAGAACATTTTAACTCTAGTTTTGTGAAACTCACAGTCCGCGGCCTTGGAGGCAATCGGTAGTTGGGTGACAAGTCCCTTCGGCAGCGGCGGACGGTCGGTCTTCGTGCAGCACACCAACTCCGACTCGTTATCAGTTAAGTCACATCTCTGTAAGCAAAGGAAGGTCATGTTAGGGGCTCGTAAGTAAAACATTTTGTTATTGTCAGAGATACAAGGAAATGATTAGTACCTGAGGTAAAATACCCTTACTGGCGCCCTCCTGCGCTGAATGGCAGTTGGCGAATGGTCTGCACACTCCCACTTTTTCTGTGTGCTTTAGTGTGCAGTTACTCCCTGCAAATAAACAGACATAACAGGGTTACACAGCAACACAACATGATGATAAAGATTCTACCCATAATCCAGAAGTAATGTACGTCAGTGGAATATTTGAGGGTTGATGTTTGCCGGTCTATGGTATAAATGTCATCAAGAATTCTTAGTGATAAAGTTGCAAACACTCTGATTGCGGTTGGTATTCTGCCCCAATGACTCGCCACCTTTTGCAATTACGGTATTGTGGTGATGATGGAGCCTAGGAAATCAACGAACCTTCGCATCGCCTTTTGGATTTGTAATGAATGATGATTAAGTTCTGGGTACCGTACCTTCTACAATTGTCTCCAGAGGACAGCAGACATTCTGTATGGTGCCTTTTACATCACATATCTGAAAACAAAAACAGTTTTGTTATTATTTATGTCATTGAAATAAAATGTAAAATTGAGTAGCTTGTGATGTCCACAACAATTGCAAAAAATTGTATGTGTATGAATATGTAATCAATCTTTGTTTATTTTACACCATTTCCATGAAACTATTTATTTAAAATGTTGTTTTTTTTGTTTGTTTAAAATTGTTTTTAGTGTCTCCTTACACTTACTATTCTTACGAAGAGTGATTTGGAAAAAAACGGCTAGAAAATGGATTGATTCCAAACAGTTGTAACTTGCTAATGTAGTTATTATTAATAGTTAGTAACATTGACGTGAGTTTAAAAATGTTTTTTGTTTAAAATGTTTGACATAAAGGATACAATAGTTACCTGTGGCAGAATGCCTCTAAAAGCGGCCTCCTTTGCTGTCTGGCAGTTGGCGAATGGTCTGCACACTCCCGTTTTTCCCGTGTCCACAACAGTACAGGAGTCACCTTCAAACAAACAGACACATCAGCGTTACATGACAAAACATGACGATGAAGATTCTACCCACAATCCAGAAGTAATATAGCGGAATATTTGAGGGTTGATGTTTGCCGGTCTACGGTGTGAAATATCTTCAAGAATTCCTAGTGAAAATGTTGCAAACAGTCAGAGCCGTTGGTATTCCGCCTCAACGACTCGCTGCCTTTTGCAATATAGAACAGTTTTGTGTTGATAAGGAAGCCTACACAACCAAATATACCATCGTCTACTGGATTTATAATGATTAAAGAATGGTGGCCAAACCTTCAACAACCCCCTCGCAGCAGACAACTGGGACAGAGCCATCTAAAACACAAATCTGAAAATAAAAACAAAAAAACAATATTAAAATAAACTTATATAAGTATACCGATGAAGAATTGGTTTGTTTTAAAGAATTTTGATTTTTTTCATAAAAAGTAATAATGTTTACGAAGACTGAATTTTACAAAAAAAAAAACATTTATTAAAGCTGCTTGTTTCGTAGTGATTTTTATGAATGGTACAATGTAAGTAAGATTTAATTTATATAAAAAAGAAAGAAGAGAGACATGCAGTGGTTACTATAAGAGTGTCAAGTTGCGGCTTAACCTGAGGAGTTTTTCCCATCAGGGCTGTCTCCACCGCGACGGGACACTTCGATATACGAAGGCACTTGCCGGTCCGCCCTGTAGCTGTCGAGCATTGATCACCTGCAAAAGCAACAAGACCGTTATATAAGAAGAGAGAATGATGAATTATTGATAGAATGATGAGTAAGTTCTGAGTACTATACCTTCAGCCACTGTCACCAGAGGGCAGCATACGATCCGAGTAGTGCCCTCTACTGCGCAAATCTGAAAACACAACAAGCTTAGTCTTCATTGTGATTTTAACTATTACTTGTACAATGTTCTTTAGAATTAAAGAACATGAAGGAGAAAGACACAGAAAATTAGCGATTAGATCTCCACCGAGAATCGAACCCGGGATCTTTCCTCGCTCTGAAAGTAATGCATTAACCAATTTGCTACTGAAAAACCTTATTTTAACCATTAAACCTTTTTATCCTCTTATCTTCCTTCTAACTCCGTGGTAACTAACTAACCCTTGAGCTGATTTTCTTACGAAAATGGCGCTATAAAAATCATCCAACAATTATTATTATTATAACAACTCTTAATCCTTCAATATTAATATCTATTTAGGTTATCCTTGCAAAGAGTTTCTTAATAGGTTATTTTTGTAGATTTAGAATCGGAAAGTTTGAAAGTGGAAATATTATTTATTCATGAAAACTTCGATTTAGCCTTAGTACACACACAGCCAGTGTACGGTTTTGCAGATCACAAATCAAGGCAGCATTATTTAATACTTTCTTTACACGGTACAAGTGATGTAGTTAAGGTAACTAATGAACTGTCCTGCCAGTGCTGTCCAAATATGAATTAAGTAAGTTGATGCCCCCACCAAATACATGGATGCGCATGGAAGTATCTATAAGCGGATAGTGGATAGTTACACCTAGCCCAGTGTCGGTGGAGGGGACCTCAAAATAGACTTACTTCTTTGAAGAAACACTAATAATCTAAACGAAAATAAAAAAAATAACAAGATAGGAAAAATAAAAAGTTAACGGTTTCAACGGGACTCAGAAATCAGAACCTATCGTCTTATCGGGATGAGCGCTTTATCCAATTAGAGAGAGATGGTTACTGGTGGACATCTTCTTCATAGATTTTTCTTCTGGTCTACGGGTGTTACTTTTCAATGTCAAGGTGGGGACTGGAGAGGGCAATCTTATTGTTATATCGAATCACTTTGGATGTCGACCCATACGGTTGCGTTCAAAAGTCAAGCATTATTCCTGTATATATCATACGAAGGTTTATAATGATTTTTTTTTTGAAATTATTATTATATATTGTCTTTTGACACTCCTGTTTAAAGTTTATTGATTTCAAACAGTTATATAATTGTGATTGTAATAATTATTATTAATCGCAAGTAAAATTTCTGCAACTGTGAAAACATGTTGTTATTTTACATAAATGATGGAACAGTACCTGTGGGGATTGACCTTTACTGGCGGCCTCTATTGTTGTCTGGCAGTTGGAAAATTGACTGCACACCCCAGCCCTTCCTGTGTCTACCATCGTGCAACTATCACCTTCAAACAAACAAACACACCAGAGTTATACAACACAACAGGTGAAAATGAATAAACAGTATTATATGAAAGTGAAGTACCTTCTCTAGGGATAGTTGTGTTTGCCTGGCATCTGGCTTGCAGTCCTGTCTCTTGCCCTGGTACCCAGGGGCAGCACACTATTAACCTGTTCTCCGGGGAGGCGCACACCTGAAAACACACCACATTGTGTTACCATTAAAATTAATAAATCAACTCTTACTCTGAACTACGCGCACCAGAAAACACTGGCCCAAGGCAGTCAACCCTTAGATCGGCAACATCATCATCAGCTATAGGCAGACTGATAGAACCTAAGCACAAGCCAAATACAATGTTTGGAGATCGTGCTTTAGAGTATCTGTGTCTAAGGCTTGGAATAAACTCCCTCCGAAACTTAAATGCATAACAAGCCCAAAACAATTTAGGTTCAAACTAAAAACCTACTGTTTTAGGCTCTCATTCCCTTAAATTAAATATATCGAACAAAGATAATCATTCTAGTTTTGCCTGTAAAATGTCTAAATCACATTTTTCTTATTAGATTAACATCACTCGAAGCCTTACACGTCAATCTGTCTCTTACCGAGAGACGAATCACATTTAGGAAGATATGTTATTATACTATTCTAATCAAACTATTGTACCGCCCATCATAAAAGTTTACTTTTCAAACACATTCATAAAAGAATATATTATATAAACCCATCCCATTAGGGGCCTTCCGCCACAAAAATATTTTCCCTATCCCATTACGCCCCCTCCGTTTGGCAAATATAATCGTGACGACAATTCCTGCTTCCGATTCACGAGTTAGGTGGTGCTAAAAATAAAAATATTCTCAAAGTGGGCGGTGGGCAAAAAGAAGTTGAGAATCTATCCTCTAAATAAACAGTGTTTATCGCATGTGACCTATCAGGTAAGTATGATCCTGTATGATTAATTACTCTCCGTACCAGCTTTTTATTATATTTTTTTAGAAAATTGAACAAATCTGCCAACGACCTACGGTGTAACCTTATTAGACTAAAAATTTACATTTTTGCTCGAAATTTAAAACAAACCTTTAATAGCTAAAAGATCTTTCGAATCCAATATTTAATTTTTTGTTGAAATAAGTTAATACTTCTAAAATTTTATTTAAAAATGACATATTTCCGGTTTTCTCTGGATATTCCCTCTTTAATGGGTTTTCTTTCAAAGAAATGAATCATGAAATATAAAATATCCATAGAAAAATACATGTAGTAGAAACTGCGATTGGTAAATAGAATTACGAATAAGATTATATAGACTAAAAGAGATTATATCTTTGTGACTTCACCTGATATGGTATTCCTTGGAATGCAGCTTCCAAGACGGCGGAGCACCTCATTATATGTCTGCAGACACCAGGCTGGATAGTTCCCGCCATGACACACAGATCTCCTGCAACATTATACCACAATGAAGTTAGAGAAAGGAGAAAAACCCACAACTCTTGGATTCCTAGTCGAGGATCTTACACCGTGGCCATCACAATTAGTCAATAGTTCACGATTATAGGTTATTATTTGGCCATCTCAATATTAACTCTTACTTCTTGAGATATTTCTTTCATTAATTCCACACAAGAGATTTCACCTAATAATTTCCTTCAGAACCTATGTCATTTTTGGGGATGCTGTGTTGAGGGTCTGTTTGAGGAAAATTAGGAATGAACCTGGGTCTCGAAGAAAGCCATGTTGTAGAGGGGAGAAAACAAAGGGGTCTGCATAAATACCCACCGCCACGGATTTTTTGCTGCTAGGCCCTGCTGGTGGCTTTTAATAAGCGTTTTTACTTATTATATTATTTTTTTAATATTATTAGAACTATCTGTTAAAAACTCGCTCCACAGGTTTTAACTGCTAGGACCTGTGGGTGGCTTTTGGTTCGGCTTCGCCCAGTTAGTGTTGGTGACCATTTTATGGATTCAATACGAACTGATTCCAAAAACAGCCCGTTCCTTGGATCCACTGTAGCTAGTCACCGGGACAGAGTAACCGAGACAGAGCAATGACGTCATATTATGTAATATATAGCCACTTGATACAACATGTATTGCCATCAATCTTTACACATCCGGAGAGATACCACATATATTCACAAATTCGTAGCAGTTATACCTAGGGGGGAGACGTCCCCGTCCGACCTGCTGACGGAAGTACATCGACATCTTGTGTAGAATTCTTGTTTTCGAAACCGAATTATAACAGTAGCTTTGTGTGAAATTTCACGTACTCAGACGTTATTTGTGGCGCGGAGCGTATGGCGTGGCGTCCAACATGCACTCGTAGCTACGGTAATAATACTGTTCGATGTGAAATCATTAGGTACCTATTCATTTATCTTTCCAAATATAAACAATTTGAGAATGCATAAATATTAAATGTATTTAGAATGACTTCGATCATTTGAAATTCAATGGACGAATAAAAACTAGTATTTTCAATGTAATTAACTGTCGTTATCTAAGAAATTTAGTGCCAAACAGAACTCAAGAAATTAAATAACGCCACCAAAATTGTGTTTAGAAAAAAACAGTTTGGACAAACATAATTTGAACAATTCATCAAATTTAAGAGAAAAGTTTCTATTCATGTTATGTTATGAGTTATTACATAATAACTGGCTAGTCGTTTCACACAGCTGATGTAATCACAAAACTTGAATAGAACTTGAAGATTAACTTTGAAACACAGAACTTGCAAATTATCTTTGAAATTTTGAATATCGTTGAATTTCCGTGAAACATCCTTCGATTTTTTTTTTTTTCATTTTTATAGACGGCATGATTGGTTAGAAAATTGAAAAATCAGAAATCTTGAACTCTGAAAATGTATCGGGAAATTTTTAATTAAACCTTTATATTTATTAGGGAATCTTTGGAATACATTCAAAAATGGGTAAACGTTTCTTCAATAATTGGGTCAGGAAATTTTATAAAAGGTTTTGAAATTGGTCAATTCCAAGTTTCGTATTTTTCGTTTTCGGCATATTCTCCTGGGGGATGCTGTCTGAAAACTTCAATCGTTTTTTTTTTAAAGTATATCGATACTACCAGATAACCTGAAAGAAGAATCTACCAGATAACCTGAAAGAAGAATCTACCAGATAACCTGAAAGAAGAATCTACCAGATAACCTGAAAGAAGAATCTACCAGATAACCTGAAAGAAGAATCTACCAGATAACCTGAAAGAAGAATCTACCAGATAACCTGAAAGAAGAATCTACCAGATAACCTGAAAGAAGAATCTAACAGATAACCTGAAAGAAGAATCTACCAGATAACCTGAAAGAAGAATCTACCAGATAACCTGAAAGAAGAATCTACCAGATAACCTGAAAGAAGAATCTACCAGATAACCTGAAAGAAGAATCTACCAGATAACCTGAAAGAAGAATCTACCAGATAACCTGAAAGAAGAATCTACCAGATAACCTGAAAGAAGAATCTACCAGATAACCTGAAAGAAGAATCTACCAGATAACCTGAAAGAAGAATCTAACAGATAACCTGAAAGAAGAATCTACCAGATAACCTGAAAGAAGAATCTACCAGATAACCTGAAAGAAGAATCTACCAGATAACCTGAAAGAAGAATCTACCAGATAACCTGAAAGAAGAATCTACCAGATAACCTGAAAGAAGAATCTACCAGATAACCTGAAAGAAGAATCTACCAGATAACCTGAAAGAAGAATCTACCAGATAACCTGAAAGAAGAATCTACCAGATAACCTGAAAGAAGAATCTACCAGATAACCTGAAAGAAGAATCTACCAGATAACCTGAAAGAAGAATCTACCAGATAACCTGAAAGAAGAATCTACCAGATAACCTGAAAGAAGAATCTACCAGATAACCTGAAAGAAGAATCTACCAGATAACCTGAAAGAAGAATCTACCAGATAACCTGAAAGAAGAATCTACCAGATAACCTGAAAGAAGAATCTACCAGATAACCTGAAAGAAGAATCTACCAGATAACCTGAAAGAAGAATCTACCAGATAACCTGAAAGAAGAATCTACCAGATAACCTGAAAGAAGAATCTACCAGATAACCTGAAAGAAGAATCTACCAGATAACCTGAAAGAAGAATCTACCAGATAACCTGAAAGAAGAATCTACCAGATAACCTGAAAGAAGAATCTACCAGATAACCTGAAAGAAGAATCTACCAGATAACCTGAAAGAAGAATCTACCAGATAACCTGAAAGAAGAATCTACCAGATAACCTGAAAGAAGAATCTACCAGATAACCTGAAAGAAGAATCTACCAGATAACCTGAAAGAAGAATCTACCAGATAACCTGAAAGAAGAATCTACCAGATAACCTGAAAGAAGAATCTACCAGATAACCTGAAAGAAGAATCTACCAGATAACCTGAAAGAAGAATCTACCAGATAACCTGAAAGAAGAATCTACCAGATAACCTGAAAGAAGAATCGGGTGTCACGAAAGAGGAGGAACAATTACATGAATCCTAGAAGTGTTTTCATTGATAAAAGAGCCAGACTGTCGCGTATTTGGATTATATTGCACCAAAAAGTTCTAGAAAGATCAATTACGACTGCCGATTGTTTTTGGAAGAAATACCATTTTAACTGTTTTAGATTGGAAGTGACGGGTCGTACGAAAACACGGGGAGTAATACTGATGCTGATAAGATAAACCATTTCAAGGGATAATTAGCTGGCTTCACATGAAGGAATCACCATTTCAGACATATTCAGGGAAAATATGACAAGCATAATGCTGCTTCACATTAGCGGAACATATGTAATTCGTAGTTCGGCTGGCTTGTCTATACAGTTGTTCTTTTTCAGAAAATTATCTGAATTATTAACTGAGTGCAGATCAGTTATGTTTAAATAAAATATTAAATGCAGTTACCTGAAGATTAAGACAACCCCTCACCATCACCAATATTAAAACGGCCATCACCTTCAACCGGAAACGGAACGTACAAACAAACCAGGGCGATACTGAGAGTATCTTCCACTCCGGAACGTACCGCAATAAAACTTAATATTATTTTTAATCAACTAATTGTAAAATAACATAAAATAATCAAATCAAATTTATTTGCACACGCCGGGATTTGAACCTGCGACTTTTGTTTTGCTAACGAGAGCCTTACCCCTCGAAGTCCGCCATAAAATGTCGAGATAAACTTTACGTAATAAATGTACACAACAAAATTTTGCATTTCTTATTTTGGACAGTTTTTGAAAATTTATTCTAATCTTCAAATAATGAATCGCTAGTTTGAGAAAATTCAGCTTTGCCGCCAGAACATTAGATAATATTTTTCAAACTGTTAAAAAATGTAATTTAATCAATCAATTTATTTCCTTACAAAGGTAATGTTTAAATTATTTTTATTGCATACTAATTATTTTTTTTGATATGATTTTCTTAGTAATATGTATTAAAATTGCGAAAACATGACGTTCTTAATCTCAATTTGTGAAAGAATCAAGTGACAGTACAATACAAGTATTTGATAATATTATGGGTAATATTGTTTTTGATCAAAGGGAGCACACATTGTATATTGTGAAAGCAGAATCTCGTAGGAAGCATTTTGGATTTTGCAGATAACAATGCATGGGTTTTGTTTAAAGAGAGCAGTGGCGCATCTACGGGAAGGCCCAGGGAGCCCCCTCCAAAAAATAAAATGTGCATAGAAGTGATTCCAAGAAGAAGCCTTGCATTATCTGCGTGCGTAATGCTTGCAGTGGTTTTAATTAGTTCCCCTGGTAGGTACTGGCTCAAGCACTGTGCATTATGGGAGTTATTGAGTAATTAATGCATACACTTATTACGGACTGCACCTCGCCGCAGGAAAATTACAGAAACACACTGAGTCTTGCAAGGAACAAATAATATTGTTTAATGCTTTTGTGTATCACCAGTATTTAGATTGGACCTCACGGAGGGAAAATTGAAAAACAAAATAATAATGTTGCAGTCAGCCATCTTCTGAATATTATAAGTCCTGAAAGGTTGGATTTAAAAAGGAATGTTTCAGTCAGTCATCTTCTAAATATTATTATTCCTGAAAGGTTGGATTTAAAGATTCACATAATAATATTATTTATTATTTTATTTTAACAAAATCGATATTAAAATAAAAATTTGCTGCATTTTATTTAACGAGGATCAAAACGACGGATTTTATTTTCAAAAAAATGTTTCATTAAAAATGCAAGTAGGCATTTAAAATTAACAAATCTCTTAACAAAAATGTATTGAATTAAAATAAATAAATCAGTTTTTAATCAAACTGCATTATAATATAGCCACTAGGTACCCTTGAAAAACACGAGTTTCACTAAAAATGCGCAAACAATGCCTGAAAATCTAGTTTTCTTTGGAAAAATTCGGATAGCCGCTAGGTATATAAATAATAAAGTTAGGTAAAAAAATAGAAATATCTATTATTGTGATATTGATTGCTGTCAAGTTTAATTTGTGGATCTACGTTTTAGTTTGAAGATTTTTCATTTATGTATTCAATAATAGTATAATATAACAAAATAAAAACAATTTGATTTAATTAAATAAATAGGATTTTATTAGGATTAAATTTCAAACTAGGATCAGAAAAATTTTAAAATGCAATCTATCTGCTAAAAATTTAGTAAAAGCAATAAATACTTGGGCAATACCTTTATTAACGTACTTATTTGGCATAATTATATGGTCCAGTACAGATTTAGATAGTTTAGAACGATTAATTAGAACTACGTTAACAAAGTTTAATTGCCATCATCCAAATTCAGCTATAGAACGAATTAATTTACCTAGAAATTAAGGAGATAGAGGTGTAGTCAAAATAACATCTTTGAAACACAATCAGGTAGAAATGCTTAGAATTTTTTTCCAGAGGAAAGCTAATAGCTCAGAAATGTACAAAATAATTTGCAAGGCAGATAGAAACATTGCACCTTTAAATTTATATGACGAGAATGCCAACATTCTTATAAATTCTAACCAGGAATTATTAGATTCCTGGTCAAATAAAATTATTCATGCAAAACACTTCAATTATCTCAACCAAACGTATGTTGACAAACTTTCGTCAAACAAATGGTCGAGTATTGGAGAGTTGAGCGCAGAAATAGAAGGATTTATGCTTGCCATTCAAGATAGAGTCATTAATACTAAAAATTATACGAAGCATATAATCAAAGATATAAATCAAATTGATGATTTATGTAGAAAATGTTTGGCTTTTCCGGAAATTATAGAACATATATAACAAGCGATACCGCACGGGCGCGAATACTTTCTCGCTCACACATGATGCGCCATCCTTATCTACAAACGCAGCCTGCCGTAGGGATAGCATTGGTCGCACCACTCAACCCATCGGCTAATCACCGGGCAGCTTCCCTCTCCCGGCCACCTAATTACCGAAGGATGTACCACCGGAGCCCTATATAAACGACAGCGCGGCCTTGAACAACTAGAGATCCAGAAAGACAGTCCTAGGGCTCAATACCAAGGATCAGCTGTGAGATATTTTCTTGTCCACACTGATAGGGTAGAGGAGTCCCTAGAGATAGTCAGACCTAATCTCCGGCTTTGGAGATTACGCGCCGCGTTCGTACCTACCTCCCAAAGTATTGTTATATCACCGTGTACTTAGTCTTATTTTGTTATGTTATACTGTTTACTGAATAAAAAGCTCTCTGTTTGAATTCACGCATTACTTAATATAAATAACTAACGTTATACATATTATATCGGGATGTTCTATATTAGCGCCGTCCCAGTATACATTTAGGCACAATCAGGTTTTAAAAATAATCCACCAAAGTTTGGTAATTAAACATAACTTGATTGACTGCCGTAATATAGTACCATATTATGAATATGAACCAAATTCATTTTTAGAAAATGAATTTTATAAAATATATTATGATAAAACTATACTAACAGACAGAACAATTAGTCATAATAGACCTGATATAGTTTTACATGACAAAATTAAAAAAATAACTTACATCATTGATGTAGCTATTCCAAATTCCTGTAATATTCAAAAAACTGTTTTTGAAAAAATTAGAAAACACACAGATTTAGGAAATGAGATTAAAAAAATTTGGCATTCTCGGACTATAAAAATATTACCATTTGTTATTTCGGCTACTGGCATTATACCTAGGTCTCTGATTCAAAATTAGGCATATTAGATTTGTCAAAGAATTTATATATAAAAATGCAAAAATCGGTAATTTTAAATACACGTAGGATTACAAAAGATTTTTTAAATATTTATATTGAGGGATCAGTAGGATTTATAGGTTCAATTAGGAATTCCACAGAGCCGAACCCTCTGATATGAAAATGTCTGGAGTCGGTGAATTATTTTCCCATCTGGTCTCCGGTAGGTTGACATGTTGTTCTTGTACTGTTTTGTAATTGTAATACTTATATAGTGCAATTGCATAACGTGGATTGATCAGATCTGATGATCATTTGGGAAGTGTGTGAAAGGGTTTAGTTATTCCTGTGGGGAAAATTAAACCCGGACATTTAAATCTGGTGCGTAAAAAATTAATATTAAATTGTCAACAAGTTTTGGTATTAATTTTATTATTATTACGCGTGGTAGCTATTTCGCCTTCAAAAGCATAATCAATCAGTATAATATATATTAAAAAAAAACACAAATTTTCTGATTTCAAATACCAATATTTAATATTATGAAGTGGGAATGTTTATAAAGCTTGGAAAATACTCTTACCTTCCCTCTGTGCTCCCACGAATTTTGCCACCACTAAAACCGTTAACACAATTTCTAGGAATTTCATTTTGAAAATAATTTTATAACACTGAATTTATTTAAAAAATTCACTTGTTAGTATCACTCGAAGAGTTGAACTCCAACTGTGATTCAATGAGCTTTACTTTCATATTTATATCAGTATATTTGCACTCGGAGTCACACAGGAGATAAGGATTTTCCTCTGTCGTATGTAAATTATTCATGAATAACTCTCTTAACCCTCTGGCGCTGGATGCCCGTGTTATTTTGCATAGAGGAAGCCTTTATGTAAATATTTTCCCCGAAGGCCTGTCTTCTTTGGGGAGGCTGTACGGAGACTCTTTTTAACAATTAATTATTGTTAGTGGGTTACGCGAGGTCAGTCAACGGTTCCATGACCGTGAGTTAATCCGTCGACAATTGGTCCCCCGACGTTCTTATATATATGCAGTCGGTTTAAAGAAAATATGGCACAACTAATTGCATAAAATATATCTAAGTGACCCCGAAGGGATGCGCAGAAAAGATGTAACGCCGAATAACATATTTTCATTCAAATAGATCAAGGAAAGGAATAGGATTTGCTTCTCTATTGCGCATGTACAAACAAATCGACACTGTGTATAAATTCGTTTGATATTCATACCAACTTATTATTATGGGTATTATAGAAGTTGATTTTATATATGAAATTGGTAAATTATGCATTGTAATTTTCTAGTAAATATCATTTCGGGGGTTCAATTGTCAGGTCACCCTGTAAACGATGTTAATTATTAATCGGAAATATAAACTGAAAGGAATAGAATGCCAAACCAAATTTTCATAACAGCCGCAGGACGGATTACAGAATTATAAATAATAGAAGTATTCGAAAACTGACCGAAGGCAACCACGTTACAAATAATTAACTTAATCAAGAAAAAACTTTAAAAGAAAACGTTATTAACAGTTCACCAAATCATAAAAAAAACAGTTGGGAAAACGTTTATAGTTTTGATGACTCAATTCCACGATCTTGTCTATTGAATAGAATAGGTGTACATAATGAAGCGTGAAGTTTCAAAAACACGTGGAAAATGTCGATGGTGTTCCCCATTACCTTACTATTATTATTTACTCTGATTAATACAAAAAGCGCTTGAATTTCAACAAATATTGTGTTATCACAAAACGAGCAAGTACCTTCCGAAAATAATGGCTGCTTAAATAGAATTTCGGAAAAGTAAAAAAATATATTCAAATTATATTTTCAAATTTTACGGAATAAAAACTTTTGTGAAAAGGCCATCAACATAGTTGTGATTCTTCGGAAAGTAAATATACCAAAAGCAATTCACTATTTCAGCCTTCCCTGTCCATTGAACCATTGGTCTTTCAGAAGGCGTCGTTCAGAAATTATTAATAATTAAGAGAATGCTTCCAAGGCAGAAAATGTGTAAAAACTCGTGTAGCCATTATCGGAACCAATGGAAAACACAATAAGTATTCTTCAAGAATCGGTATTGGGTTACTTTTCATTTTACAATGATTTTAATGATATAATTATACATTAATTTTTACATTTTAATGTGCTGAGTACACAGGCAATAAAGAAATTAAATAAAACCTGCAAAATATGGCATGATGGATGACTAAATCAAAATCAATACAAAAATATGTTAAAATTCAAGAAAGCATCTATTAAATGTATGATTTTTTTAAATGTTCTAGAGATGCATGAAAGTGTGAGAAAGAAAATAATACGTAATATTTATATTCTAGAGGCGGGTTTCTGCCAGGTGGGCATTTATTTCAACCACGCAACTATTTATTTATTTATAAGTACATGTTAAATGATTAATACATTTACTTGAGAAGATACATTAGGTCACCATACTAGGCAGCTGCCTGTATCATGGTGACCAATGGAAGATAGTTATATTGAAATGAAGTCTAGTAAGTATAGGCAAACATATTTAAGTAAAATTATATAAAAAAAATTAGAAAATTGGTCGAAATGTTTCCAATAACTCACAAATTGCCAAAGTTGCCTGGAAAATAAACACAAATAAGTAAGGTAGCTGATATGTATGTACATAAATACACATACTTACACACATGCACACATACATTGTTAGGTTGCGAGATTGGTGAACGAAGTGCTTGATTTGTTCCGCAGTACACAAATCAAGCAACAGAGGGCGCAGACTGCAGATTTGCGAGATGCAAGTTTTCACCGCGGCCGGCGGCATTGGGGGACGCCACAAGCGCAGTCGCCATTCTTCCCACGACGTGCCCATGAACGGCCGCGCATTTCGCGACCCGGGTCCGCTGCGCTTTGCCCGAAGCCACGCTCGTCAACCGCGTGTTAGTTTTACCACGGGATTCGAATCATTACTCAGCGTTCGGGCTAAGTTGGCCGAATCGAGCGAACCATGTTTAAATTCCTTTCTACGGTCCGGGACTTCAAGCCAGATACCGGACGGGTGCCCTGAACGGAGGCATTCTTGCGCACGCCACGTGGACGATGACATGGGACCCCTACCTCTATCACCTCGAAAGCTAACTTACTTTACCCTCTTTAATGTGCTGTTTCCGTTAGTTTTCGCGTACCGCGAGGATGAATTCCAGAGGGAGAGAGAACTTTTAACTTAGACTAGCCCAATTCGTAGCATAACCCACTCGCCATATTGTAACTACTGTGGTTGCATTTGTCCCTTGGGATTATTGAATAAACCATGTAAATCGACCTTCCTGTCTTTAATTGTTGAGAAGTTCCTAACCGACACACTCTGAGAGCGTCATTATTGGTGCTCGTGGACTAAGCTGCGGCGGATCTCCCGACCCTGGGGGAGTCCATATTCCTTTTCCAACTGAGCTGGTCCCAAGGGGGCATTTCTGTCAGTATTTAACCTTGGCTTCCACCTGGGGCCCCATTTTGCTATTATTTAACAACATACATATATATACTTACATAAACATGTATTTATGCATACCCACACATACATGTATATTCATATATATACACATATACATACATATACCTACAAACACATACACTACACACTTAAGTTTGATGGCAGGAACAAACCGTCAGCAAATAGTGGCAAAAACAAGAACATCTAAATGAGGCTGGATAATACTGCACGATATTTATACATTCATACGCCTGCGTTATAAAGTTATAATATACACATGCTATGTTTGCACGTCTTGGTTTTAAATAATATATATATATATATAAATAAAATATATAAATATATATACTATATTACGCTTTTCTGTAAAATAATAGATATTCGTGGTTTATTTTATTGAAAAGTATCCACGCATTTAAGTTAACATACCATCTTATATAAACTATCCTAATCTTAATATATAAAACAAAGTCGGGTTAGTTAACCCTTTGTAACTCAAGAACGGCTGGACCGATTTTTACGATCTTTGATTTGTTGGATTTGAATCCGTCCCGAATAGCAGAATAGCTATTAAAACACCGGAAAAATTCAAGAAAAAAAATAATGGTGAAAATTCTTTTCCTCGTACATTTTGTAAGGAACAAATTCTCATATTTTGAAAGAGGGGCAGCAATATTGTGATAAATATAAATAATAGAAAAGTGAGTGAATTCTGAAAATTCAAAAACGTCAAATGTCAATGCGCTGATTGTTTTGCTTTTGTTCTTAAACATATAATGCTGCCCCTCTTTCTTACACACTAAATGTCAATAGTTGAAAACGAGACAAACGGAGAACGTATGTCTGCACCCTCCAAAGGAAAAATACAATAATTATAATAAATCTCCCTCACATGTATAAAGAAAATGAAACGCCATTCCCGTAAGCAAGATGAAAAGTAAAAAAATCTCTGATACTGACAAAAACAAAACACGTATAGTTGCGCATCGATAATTGCTTCATTACATAATTTTAAACTTAATAAAGAAACTGAAATTATTTCAGCTAATACAGTTAACACTACAGTTATTGATTTTGAGGCGGCACGAAGTTGATCGGGTCAGCTAGTATATAAATAAGTAAGAAAATTAAATCTATTCTGTGCTTTATCCCGCTTATAATCTTTTGCAGCTAATTTTACATTTATTGGATCTATAATATTTTATAATATTCTTTTCGAGCCATTAACTAGATAAATTACTACCTACATCATTAAAAAAACACTCCGCATCCAAAGGGTTAACGTTCTTACTACGGCAGGGGGCTAAATCCGTGGGCGGGATAGGCGGTTTTGCACGCGGCCCTAGAGTAGCGGTCAGCATTATTCATAATGACGCAAACAACATGATAACTGTTTATCAATTTATTGTTGGCTGGCTAACAGGGGGTCAGTGTGATAAGGACATTAAAAATATTAGTTTTTGCTTGCTCCAGTCGTAAACGAATTAACAACTGATACCAAAAATAAAATAGCAAGTTAAACAAAGGCACTTTTAGCGTTCTAAAATAGTAAAAATATTAAATTAGTCTAATAAAAAATTTTCTAAAAATCCTGACATTCATTGCAAATTGTACCTTCAATTCATTGAAACCTAACCATTTATATTTATTGCTACTTCCTTCAATGTAATTATTATTTGTAGATACGTCACTTAGCTACTGTTTCAATGGAAAGAAAGTCCCTTTTTAAAATAATTATTGTATGGGAGTAGTTTTGGTAATAAAATAGGTAGGTAAGATTCTAAATATTGCACCCGACCCTCACAAAATAGTTTTATTATGGAGCAGTTATGTTTACAATGGTATTTTGGTTATTGTCTTTGATATTATATATTAATAAGTATTGTCTTCGATACCGAAACAATATCATGCCGTGCTGAGCAGAGAGGATTTACCACCAAAACCCTCTGTCTCGACAAATACTCCTTGCTTCATTCGCATTCATAAATGGTCTAATGCAGATATGCAGATAAATCTGAATAAATATATGCTTGGTTGCGTTACGGTGCACTCTATCGGAGTACTACCGCTAGGTAAGAGATGCTCTTTTTAAAATGATTTATCTGTATATTTCTATTATTCTGTCTCTTGGCGTGGTCAGACTGAAAGTATTTGCATATTTGTAAAAAGGATTAACTTTGTGGCTCGCCATAATACACATACATTTGTTGTAGACCACTTGAAAGTATTTGATTCACTTGACCATGCCATGACTTCCTTGGCGTCATATCTTCCTTTTGAATCCCGTCCATCAAGTGCACTGTGCACTTGACGTGACTATCACTAAACGGCGCTATAAAAAGGTAGGAGTTATTATAATTTTTATCGGCCTTGCTTCCCTTCCAGATCTCCACAATTTAAAATGGCTCTACCTATGATATATGGTTTTACAGCACATACATGTCTGGAATCTCATTTATACAGCATGTCTACAATAATCCTTCCTTTGCCAGTTCAATTCCTCATCTTTCAATTTGGGAGGCGGGTATGGGTGCCGCCGCCCCGGGAACCATTTATTGGATAACCAACACCACTGCCAAAGGTCACCCCAAGTAGTAAGCTACGTTTGGTAACTTAGTAGGGGTGCCCGGGTTCATGGGTAGAGGTACTGGTCTTGGCTGCGGATGCATCTGCCTACCGACTGCATGGCAGGCCGGATAGGGAGAGAATGATTGAGGGAGTCCCTTTGACTTTTCCAGCTGAACTCTCTCAGATCATCACCTTGCATCGCAGTGGAAGCATACGTCACTCATACGTTCGTCACTCCTGGACACAATGACGCCCAGATTCCTACCCACCCCTTATATCCTTTTCCTTAACCTTCCTTTCCTAAAAAGACCCTCCACACAGCACCCCCAAGGAAGACAAAGGCTCTTAGGAGAATAATTTTCCTCAAGGCCTCCTGTGGGGGCTACTGTAAAAAAAAAACTGCATTGTCATTGTCTTAATCAAGTCTTTCACGAAGAGATTATTTGATAAAAATAAAATAAAATTAAATAAACATTTATTACTTACGAACTAATGTGGCATGACCCTGCAAATAACCTAAAACACATAAAATTAAACAAAAAACATCCCCTGTCATCTGATTGTCTAAAATCGTTCCATTTTATGGCCAATTTTTTGACCAAGGGATTAAAACATGACTCTGGTTTGAGGATCAGATTAAGGGTCGACCGAGACAGGTTTTTCGTTCTCGGGCGAGACCGAGACCGAGAATAAAAATTAAAATCTCGGCAGAGACCGAGAATAGATAAATTGAGAAAAACTACCTAGGGACTACCTAATGATACCGTTTTCTTTAACAACTTACACGTTGCCTTTGAAGGTTGTAATGAAATATGTTTTTCAAAATATTCCCAAACAGGATTTACTTTCGGCGTATTTAGTTTTCATCCGCAACAATAAAACATTATACCTCCTTAGTAAACACATTAAATCGAAATAACACACCCTAACAAACCCTATCTGTGAATCAATTGCCACATTCATCAAAACACATTGATCAGTTTTTTTTTTTTTTTACATTAACTCCACACAGGAGGCCTTGAGGAAAATAATTTCCCTCAGGGCCTATTTCATCTGGGATGCTGTGTGGAGGGTCTTTTTGAGGAGAGGAAGGAATGAACATTGGTCTTGAAGAGACCTATGTTGTAGAAAGGAGGAAACACAGAGGCCGGCAAATCATTCCACGAAGAAACGACCCGTTCTCATGTGACAAATGTCAACCGTGTACAAATGTTGGGCACGCGTTTGGCGTGTTTTCCGACTACGCACCGGTGCCGAAGGGATCAATGATGCTAGTTCCTCGGAGCATCTTCCATTGTAATACCGGTAGATCAAGTATAGCATTCCCACCCGACGCCTGTGCTCTAAAGATTGCAATCCGTATGTTAAGATGGGAGAATCTATCAAACGGACCGCCCGTTTCTGCACAGAGTCGAGGGTATTTTTCAGGTATTTTGGAGCTCCAGACCAGAGGTGGCTGCCAAATTCAACCGTGGGGCGCACTTGCGATTTGTACAGGGTTAGCAGTTGTGCACTATTAAAGTATCTGCGGGCCCTATACAGTAGCCCAGTTTCTGGGAGGCTAACTTTACTGTGGCTTCACCAAGCATATCAATGGAGGGCCTGTTCGGAAGATTGCTTCCGTTGAAAGAGACTAGATTTTCATTTCGATCCCTTTTAGACGTAATCAGACAATATTGGGTCTTTGAAACATTAAATTCAACGACATTATTTTTACCCCAAGAGAAAACACTCTCGAGGTAACCGTCCATTCTTTGCTTCAAAGC
Organism: Limnephilus rhombicus; assembly: GCA_929108145.2. NCBI lineage: Eukaryota > Metazoa > Arthropoda > Insecta > Trichoptera > Limnephilidae > Limnephilus > Limnephilus rhombicus. Next base: position 10,263,941 of record OV815290.1, on the reverse strand, counting down.
CCTACGAGCTGTTGGAGTTTGTGAGCCCTTTGGGGGCTTGTCAAACAAAAAGCTATCATGAACTGTACTGTCATCCGCATAACAGTGAATTGGTGCACATGACAAAAAGTCGTTGATGTGCAACAAAAACAAAGTCGGAGACAGAACCTATCCCTGCGGGACGCCAGCACTTATCGAGTGTGAGGAAGAGGTGAAACCATCGACTACCGTCTGAATCGACCTCTCCCTCAAGAAGTCGGCAATCCAAGTACTTGTGGATACGGGAAGTCCGTAAGAATGCAGTTTGTTGACAAGTCCTCGGTGCCAAACCCGGTCAAAGGCCTTGGAGATGTCCATTGTCCGGTGCAACCGTTTGGGTCTCACCGAAACGTTCCAGGCATCGCCCCCAAACATGCGTCACATACGCGAGAAGATCACGAACCTTCCGGTCGGCCGAACCTTCCGATGTGGTTTCTTATTTGTTTGTGGCTCTTTTTTTAATGAAAACGGACAACCCAAGTGTTTTGCAGCAAGATAATTAATATTGTCATCTCTGTTTTAGACATTTCAAATTAATGCACTAGAAAGAAACGACAAACGTATTATGAAGTCAACTTTGAGAGGTAAAATAGTGTCTACAGAGGTAAAAGGTTTCATTTAACGTTTAATTTTACATCTCTTTTTGTCATACATAATTAAAAGAAGATCGTAATATTTCACGTATGAGGTTAGAATGAATTAATGTTTTGTCTTCTCTGTTATTTCAATAGAAATTTTAAACTTGTTGTCTTATCTGACATAGAAATGTGTCGACATTTAGGAAAACATTTTTATTATTTTATACAGAATCGTCACAATTTTTTAAAATACTTTTTGTGGATGCAAAAATATATTTTTTAGGAAAACCTAAAATGTTGATTTAATGATTAAAGCATGTAAGGGATAATTGAAGTTTTAAAGAGCGTGGTAGACTATGGACGCAGCGCGGATCCGCGAGGGTCAAAGTTACAAATAAAGCGCAATCAAATATATTCATTCGGATAAACAGGAAAAATAATATATTTATTCTGTAACTGCCTTCTTTATCTGCAATGTTTCGCAAACAATACAAGTTAGCAGGAAAAACCAACGCCATGTTATGTTATGACTGATTAAACGATATCAGTAAACGAGGAATATTAAATTATACCAAAATCTTTTTCCTCCAGACTTTTGAGCCATAAATAAATAATCATGACGCGTTTGCACTCTTTACTGATATACAGTGGCGTGCGATCTAAAAAGACTGAAAAAGCCTTTCCTGTGGGAATAAAAACGAACAAATCTTTTTTATATGAATACATAAACATAAAATTTCGGTTGTTGGTGCATGGATAATGTCTAATATTCCAGTTCAATGATAACACCATTCAATTTCAATGAACTTTTAGTTTAAAAACTTGGAACTGATAATAAGTATCAATACATAGCTTTAAAATAAGTATCTCAAAAGGTTTTATTAATTAATATATATTTTTAGAAATGTGCAAGTATTTGAAAAATGCTTTTAATGAAGGATACTGATACAACGCGCATGGTTTCACTTAACTAGGCCATGTAGACATATTTTGGTGGGCCATTGTGTAGCGGTCCCAAGGGGGGGAGGCCACCTACCTTTTGCTCTCAGCCAGCTCAATGTCGTCGGCAGGCAGGAAATCTCTCCTCGCCAAGGTCGTAGGTGACTAGGGGGTAAAGGGTACATAGGTAATTTGCCAAAGCCCGCCCACGTGATCGATCAAATAAAAGAGGTAGCTAGGTGGAACATACTTGTATTGTCTGGTGTACACAATTACATCATCTTGCAAAACATAACTATTAGTCACAAAAAACAACAATGTCTAGCTAGGTATTTCCTATGAAGGGGTCTCTCAAATCCCTCTGGGGCGTGGTCATATCAACCGAGTAGGGCTAGGGGACACATTTAATTAAGGGGGAAATCGTGGTTCAACTCACAGCTGTTGGACTGGTGCAGGAAGCCAGGGGGCAGTAATCCGGGCTGGTGCAAGTAGCGGTGATCTCCAAGTGGAGCGGCCATGTCCACGACCACGTATACTACTTTTGAGATCGGCTTTAATTTGAACGCCATTAAAATCGGCGATTCCGCGGGGGTTTTATGGAGTATACCGCGTTAAGCGCGGCCTGTCGGAACGACCGCCGGTTGGTTTCTGGCGGGCGGCGGGCTCGCTTCCCACGGGACTGTGTGGGGGAAGGGTGCGGTATGTCCTTTCTTGCAAGGGGGGCGAGGACGAGGGAGCCGCGCGGCTTGCCGGAATGTGGGCGAGGGGTGCGGCATGTCCTTTCTTGCAAGGGGAAAGCGGGCGTTTACTCGTAGGGCGTATCGTAACACTTCCTCCCGCGCTCGGAAAAAAAGTGACGTGGCAATGGAGCAATAGGGCAAAAATCCTCTAAGCTACCAACGGGAATTTGAGAGAGATTTGTTGACCAGAGAGAAAACTGACTAAAACATAAAAACTAGCTTATGCCATAGGCTAGGTAACAATGTTTGTAAGGGTAGGGAGGGGAGGTACATAAAATATAAGGACCAAACAGTTAAAACATAGAGGGTTGAAAAAACATACAGGGTTATGCAATTGAAAGAACAATAAAACAAGGTTATGAAATTGAGAAAAAGAGAAGAAGAAAAAACTGTGTGTGACTTTAAGGTTTCATTGGTCTGGAAGCTAAGTTTGCGGTGCGTTGATTTGTTTATGATTTCGACGAGATGCGAAGAGTTTCGAAGAATTACGAAGATACGTGATTTCACAGACTCTAAAAGGATTTCATTATCACTGTAATCTGACCCATTTGAGATAACACTCAGGAGTACACTAGGGCCTTGGAGAAAACACTTTACTTCGTCGTAGACGTCGAAGGTTACGAAGTGGAGGCTGTGGTTGCAGTGCGGAGGCTATGGTTACAGAGGTCGATGAAGAGAAGAATCCAGGATCTGCAGACATGCCAGTACGAATCCTAATTTGCCATTATGGTGGGCACGGATCGTATATAATGGTTATCGAAGCATAATGTAGCTCGGAATAACTTGTAAAGGTATGCATTCAGCGAATACTGGAGAGTCAAGGTAATAATGGTTTACACATGACATGGTATGCGTCACTGCATGGCAGAGCAAGAGACGGCCAAAACTGGCTTGGTAGTGAGAGCAGGAACAAACCCAGGGGCTAGCGTGCCCAAAAGGTAGTCCAGAGTGTCGTTATGTATAGTGGGACAACTCGGCTTGCAGCGGCACAACAAGACAACATACATATGTACGGTATGGTCCGTGCTTTCAGGAACAAATATGTAGAAAATAGCAGCAAGGGGGACCTCCGTAACCATAACGAGGGCTGCCAGGATGTGAAGCTCAGCTTGGCTGCCGGTGAAGACATCCTTCTGGGCTTCTTTTTAAATCCAGGAGAAATTATTATTAAAGCAAAATTCTTGAAGTTTACCTGCCTAGAGACCAATGAAAAAAAGGTTTGGAGAGAAACAAATAGTGTCCAGAGAATAAAACAAACGAAGTTTAGACCACAGACCCAGAGAGAACGAAGGAGAGAGAGAGAGAGATTCCTAACTAGTTTAAAGTTAATTATTATTTTTTAATTTATAAACTAACGTTTAGACAAGATTTTTATGCATAGCACAAAGGGTAACAATTATTACAAGCAATAATTGTCAGCCTGAAACACTCATTTACATTGAAAAATCTTCCGAGAAAAGATACTTGCCGCCAACGGGACTTGAGTCAGAGCATTCGACCGGCAATCGGAAGGACACGGGTTCAAGTCCCGTTGGCGGCAAGTATCTTTTCTCGGAAGATTTTTCAATGTAAATGAGTGTTTCAGGCTGACAATTATTGCTTGTAATAATTGTTAGTTTAAAGTTACATTCCTGAACATTATCCTTTGTTAGGATAACCTGGCTTTTGCCGAGTGACAAAATACCTTGGTTGAAAGACAACCGGCCTTCCATGGCCTATGTTAACATAATGTGGTAACATTTTCGTAGAATTTCAAAGAACAAGACAAAAAGTCCTGAACGAGTCACGGCAAAGTAGAGAAACTGATTCATGAATAAAGGTTGTCAAAGAGACAAATGGTACGCCAAGGGCATGCCATACGTGTCCAATATTCATGAATGTGTTTCATTGAAACCAGGATGAAGATGATGAGACATACGAAGAGAGTGAGGAAGAAAGCCTGTTGGTAACCGGTCAGTTACCGATTCGAACTCCAAGTGAGGGCGAAATATGGTCAACAACAGATTTTCCACTTCATCACATATATTTGAGAACGTGAGGGTGGGGAGAAAGGAAAGGGACGGAAAGGAGTTGAGTGACGAAACTTGCTAGGGACTGGACTAATTTCCAATTCAAACTCTATGTGAGGATGAAACATAATCCACCAGCATGTTTCCTGACTCTTAACATTAACCAAGGCGGATAATATTAAAAACAATGAGATGAGAATGAATACACATTATACCAAAAGCTTATCTTATTAGGGGTCGTTTAAAAACTTCTACTTGATTGTGAAAAAAGATAGACCCTTGCTCCAATTTCACAAACCTGGGATTTTTCGTATTCGTTTCCCAGACGACGAGTTTGGTGGTTTTGTGCCCATCGATTAACTCCTGCGGCACTATGCCCCATGTCTACTAGTCCTTTTGAGATAGTAGATATTCCTGGGCTCCTTTCCTTTTGGAAAGAAGGAGAAAAACAGGAAGTCCACGGGCATTTGCGTTGAATAAAAAAGGGTTGTGGACTACATTGCGTAGTACGCACACAAAGTCTTGATATTATTTCGTTCGCACGATTCATGGTGAGTATTGTAACGTCTTCACGTGTGGTGTACAGGTTATACAAGTACACAAGATACAACACAATTAAAGACAGAAGTCAAATAGTTTTATACAATGCATCTTAAAGAAGATAGCAAGGCCGATATTATGTCGTTCACACGATTCATGGTGAGTATTATTATTACGTCTTCACGTCTGGTGTACAGATTATACAAGTACACAATTATACACAAAAGCGATTCTCATGACAAATTAATGACACACGACCAACTCAAAGACATTTAGTTAAGAGTATAAAGTAATTAAAACGAACTTCTCGTATCATGGCGGGTATTTTAAGGATCTCTCCTATCGTGTAACAGAGTTACGTTTAAGTACATCACAATAATGTTAACAATATTTCTTTTAATATTGTAAATGAAGATTTGTTAGATCAACTAACCCCGTAGCCCGGAAGGCGTACGATAGAACAACAAAGAAGATAGATAATTTAATGTTACTTCATATGTCACAAGGTGTAAAGTGATGGCAGAGTATAGTTCTGCTTACACCAAGCAATATAAGAGGACAGACCTACGGTGGTTTTACATACTGTCTATAATAACAAGTTTTGGTGAAGAAAACAAGAGGTGATAATTGCAAAACGATGATCAAACAAAACAATGCTGATTTACGTTAAAAATTACAATTATTTGAGTTCGAGAATCAGGATGACCGTGAGGTTTTATTAACCTGTCCCGTGGGGTTGAAACGTGTAATACAAAACATACGTGACGTAACAGTAGAGAAGAAACAAATCAACGGTTTCGTTATAACAACCAAAGACCGGATGATTCGGTTTTACATACTTTAGTTGAAACGAGCCAAAGGATTTGTATATGAAATTATAAAGACCGACTTTAGGTTTTATAAATACAATTTCCAAAATGCACGTATCAATATCCAATTTTGGGGAAAACATGAGCATGGGTGAAAAGGACGCCATCAATTTTTTAAAAAAATTAAGAAAAAATTGAAAAATTTATATGTACAAGAAAGGCAACTATAAAAGTAACCATTTCTGATTTTCATACTTGAGACCACTATTGGGTTTTACGTACTCAAGGTAAGCTGAAAATCAAGGGGGAGAAAAAAAAGCGTGACTTTACCATGGTAGGTAAAATATGGTGATTGTAAAAAAAAGGTTTAACTGGTTTTGAGTCGGAATTTATCCCTTGGAACAAAAATCGACTTCTAGAACGGTATGCCGATGAGCAATTGTTAATTTTTTTTTTTTTAACTTTAAAGAAAAATTTACACAGAGGCAGCCAATGCAAGGGCCAATAAACAACAAAAATTACAAGTTACATGACATGACGAGACCAAGCAAGACAGGCATGAACATTGTATAGTGTAAGGGTTGAGAGACGACGATTGGGTTCATGACTTCCCAAACATCGTGACTCGAAGGGTGTCTCTGTTCTGAAGTGATCAGCCTCAGAACAGGTGAGAAAATAAACGAAAAAGAAATAAACGAAGGCAAATTGCCGTAAGAGAGAGAAAGTTGGTACAAACGCAACATTTGGATGTACCTATTATGAATGTAAATTTATTTACAAACAAAATAAATAAAGGGGCTTGCTTTATTTATGAAGGGCTGGACATGTAATTGACACTTTACACGCCAACTAAGGTAAGACTTTGTAGGTTTACAAAAGTGTTGTGGTGATACACAGTGAATCAGTTTGTGATTCCTGCTACAGTGGGAGCTCGACTGGCTCTTCACTTCCGGACTTTACGATGTCCTTGATATGGTAATTACCGATATGCTTGCCAGAGGAGTCGGACAAGGAGTAAACTAAGTCCGATATTTTTCTTACAACATTGGCTTTGACAAAACGGGTTCCAATTTGGCAGAGAAGTACAGAGCTCCTCGAGAAAGGGTATTATTCCTCCTCCAGACGACATCGCCTATGTTAAAGGTGACGTGTTTCCTACGTAAGTTATACCTGTCCGCACTCTTTTGGTGGGCCAGTAGTAGAGCATCGGTAACTTCACTGTAAATGGCAGACCTACCTAGAAGTGGTTGACGTAGGGAAATTCGTGTCCCAATGTAATGAACCATGGACGATCTGTTCCATGCCGTGTTTTAAAAAGAAAGGGGTGTAGCCAGTGGTTAGGTTAACAGTGTTATTCATGGTGGCTTGGATTTTACCTAAATTTTTACACCATGTACGTTGGTTTTTATCAACCAAAATAGCCAAAGCTGTGTTAATAGTTTGGTTGTACCGTTCAACGGTGTTATTTTGGGGGGTATACAAGGTATTATAATAGATATCCTTAATCCCATATTTAGCAAGGAAGTCTTTGAATTCATGTGCTATAAATTGTTTTCCGTTGTCAACTATTACAGTTCTGGGCGCTCCGTAAGGTATGAAGATGTGTTTTTCCAGAAGTTTGACAATGGTAGCAGCGTTGGCTCTTTTTAAAGGGAAGATCCAACAAAATTTAGTGAAGATATCCACTACGCTGAGTATATGCATATGTCCGGCATAGCTTCGCGGAAAAGGTCCAACAAGGTCCATAGACAGCGATTGAAGGGGTCTATCAGCGCGTTTGGGTTTGCCCATTAGTCCGGCAGGTGATGCCGTACTATGTTTGTAAGCTTTACATGTTTCACATTTAGAGATATAATTGCGAACTTGCTTATAAAGGCCGGGCCAGTAGTACTTCAAAGAAATCTTTTTATACCTCTTGAAGGTTCCTGGGTGTATAGAGTCGGGCGCACTGTGATTGTTGATAATTATTTGTTCTCTCTTCTCGAGGGGAACAACAAGTTTCCAAGAGTGATCTTCAAGGATAGATAGTGGAACCTTACAATTGCGGAATAGTTGTCCTTCTTTTATAATAAAATTGGGAAACTTTTGTTGATTATTTTTACAACCTTCAAAGATTTTGAGGTACCATTCATCTTTTGTGGATGGAGTAGTGGCAATTGCATCGATATTTAAAGTGGCAAGTTCAATTCTTGAATGAGCGTCTGGGACAATATTGTCCGCACCTTTACGGTGGACGACGTCAAAGGTGTATTGAGACAAACGGGAGGCCCAGCGAGCGAGCCTGCAGGAGGGATTATTTAAGGAGATCAACCATTTCAAACTACTATGGTCTGTGACTACAGTAAATTTGCTACCGTCTATGTAACCGCAGAAATGGTGAACAGATTCCAATACGGCCAGTAACTCTTTCTCGGTGATACCGTAATTCTTCTCATGTTTGTTTAAGGTACGGGAAAAATAGGCTACTGCGTGTTCGCCGTCAGGGAATTCTTGAGTCAAGACTCCACCGATTCCAACATTAGAAGCGTCCGTGTGGAGAGTAAAATAGAGTGCAAAATCCGGACAATTTAAGACGGGAGCTGTCTGAAGAGCATTTTTTAAAGTTATAAAAGCTTCTTCAGTTTCATTGGACCAACGAAAGTTGCTGACGCCCTTGCGGATACCAGTAATTTTATTAAGAGGTGCTGAGATGGTGGAAAAGTCTTAAATGAATCTCCTGTAGTAACCTGTGAGTCCGAAGAAAGTTTTGACTTCTTTCGCGTTTTTGGGTGGGGGAAAATTTGCCATGGCTTCAACCTTAGCAGGGTCTGGTCTTAGGCCTTTTTCGTCGACAATAAATCCCAAATAACGCAAACGAGACCTACAAAATTCAGACTTTCTTAAGTTGATGGTTAAACCAGCCAACTTAAGTTGTTAAAAACTTTTTCCAGCATTAACAGATGTTTTTCGAAGGTGTCGCTAATGATGATGAGGTCATCAAGGTAGCAGAATAGATTGTTGTCGGCTTCAGGAAATCAATTTGTCCACCAGTCTTTATAGTTTGGCGGGGCTATTTTTTAGACCAAAAGGTAATCTTTTAAAATGGAACATTCCCCTACCGGGTACAACAAAAGTAGTTTTTTCGCAAGACTCCGCGTCCAAGGGTATCTGCCAAAAAGCCTTGCTAAAATCAATAGAAGAAATGAACTTGGCGTTACGCAATTTGTCTAAGATTGCGTGGACATAGGGCAGAGGGTACGCGTCGGCCTCCGTGCAAGAATTAAGGTGTCTGCTGTCAAGACAGAAACGGGCGGAACCGTCTTTTTTAGAAACCAAGAGAGTTGGGTTGGTCCTTAAAAGAGGTTAAAAGGTTAAAACAACCTCTTATTTTTGAGGTTCAGTTATAATATTCTATTTGCAGACTAACTATGTGCTGCCAGAATCAAAGAAAAACGATTTTCATGTTCTGAGTGTAGTTTTAATTCGCCAGGTACATTTCAAAGGAAAACATTCTGTTATTCGATGTGCAGTTATAAAATTCTAGATGCAGACTATTTATTTAATGCCGGAATCAAAGACAAACCATTTTTATGTTCTGAGTGTAGTTTTAATTCACCGCATACAAACTGGTTTTGTGTTCAGAATTGTACAATAAATTAAATAACGAGTTGCAGATTCATCGTGCATCGAGTAAAGTTTTACATTTAAGTTTTACATAATGCTACAAAATTCTGAGAAATTGATTGTTGCGTGCGTAACTTTTATTTTGGGACTCTAACTCAGTATCAATCAATCAACTTTGGAGTAGAATTTATAAACATGATTTTCGTTGAAAGAATACTCGTCAAATGTGATTATTAAAAAATCTGGCTCGTATATAAATACGTTGTAATAAAAAAAATGGATTTCCGAATGCGACCCCCCCCCCCCCCTCCACCGCTTGAAGTACCCAAATAAGGGGGTGGCGAAATTTTTCTCCACCCCGATGTTCTGAGTGAAGTTTTAATTCACCACATACAGATTTAATTAAAACCAGTTTTGTGTTCAGAATGTAAGTGCCAACAAAATTGAAGAAAAGCCCTTTTCATGTTCAGAGTGTAGTTTCAATTCACCGCGTACAGATTTAATTAAAACCAGTTTTGTGTTCAGAATGTATGTGCTAATAGAATAAAAGAAAAACTTTTTTTTTAGTGTAGTTTTGCTACACCGCATATTTAGTTTAATTTAAACCAGTTTTGTGTTATCGATATAACAATAAGTTGCCGATTCATCGTTTACCGAGTGAAGCTTTGCATTTGAGTTGCATTCCATACGTATGCGTGATGAAGATGCGAAATTCTATTACAGGCATACCGTTTTCGATTTCTGAGAGCAGTTATGTATAAATTTGTAGTAGAATTTATAAGATTGATTTAATTGGAAGAGTACTCGGCACATGGGATTATAAAAATCGGCAAACAAAAATAGGATACCTACCCCCTCCCCCCCCCCCCCCCCCACGGTCAGCGTTTGAAAATCTGCGGAAGAAGTACCTGTAGGGGGGGGGGGGGGGGAATGTTCGTGGCGTCCGTCGGGCTGCGAGGGGAGGATGCGCGCGCCATCGCGCCGTTAGCTCTATCTCTCTGTCGTTGTTTAGGCGGTCAGTTTAAATGCTCGTCTCGGCGCGTTATCTAACAATATGTACACATAATAATAGACGGATGTAATAGGTAATAATCCAGAAAGCTTAAATAAATGTATATTCAATTGTCAACAACAGTCGCCGGAAGATCATAGTCAAATTATTGTAAATATGACAAATATATGAAAATAATTTTTAAATTTATATTTTCGACACGTTCAACAGTGAAAATACTTTCAGTACTGCCTAGATGTAAGAATGCCATTCGGAATCGAAACGGTGTTTGAAACTGCTTTGGAGACCAGATTCGAATAGCCAGTTAATTCCCCAACCTCTGCCCCATCTCCTTCCCTTTCCCACTAGCTTCAGCCTCACAAAATACCCTAATTGGGGATAGCATAGTCTGACTGGCTCCAGACGGTCATAGACATGTATACAATTATTATTTGGTCACAGAGAAACGCACGCGACTGCTCTATGACCAAATTATAACAATTATCAAAATACACGCGCTAATAGGCTTTTTCATTCTATGTTACAAGTTGTTTGTATCACTGTTATTAAAACAAAAAGAGAAATTATAATAAAACTAGCTGATCCGACGAACTTCGTACCGCCTCAGAATCAATAGCTGTTGAATTAAATTCAGTTTTTTTATTAAGTTAAAAGTCCGTGTTTTGCTTTTGTCAGTATCAGAGATGGCGTTGTGTATGGATTTATATTTTTGTGATTTTGTTACTTTTACAATTACTTACGGGAATTCGGGAGGCGGATACGGGTGCCGCCGCCCCGAGAACCATTTATTGAATAACCTATACCTCTCTCTGCCATAGATCACCCCAAGTGGTTCGCTACGTTTGGTGATTTAGCAGGGGTGCCCGGGTTCTTGAGGTGACTTATGTGCGGGTCTTGGCAGTTGATGCGCCTGCCCACCTGCTGCGTGGCGGGCCGGATCGAGAGAGACTGATGGAGGCCTTTTGACCTTTCCAGCCGGACTCTCTCGACCCATTGCCTTGCACCACAGTTGGAGGGATGGATTCATACGTCCGTCACTCCCGGACACACTGACCCTCAGATTCCTACCCACCCCTCATACCTTTTTCGTTCCCAGAACTTTCTATCCTCCCCTTTCCTTAAAAAGATCCTCCACACAGCATCCCCTAAGATGACACAGGTCCTGAGAGAAATTATTTTCCTCAGGGCCTCCTGTGTGGAGCTTATGTAAAAAAATGCGTTTCATTTCAGAGATTTATTATAATTATTGTATTTTTCCTTTGGAGGTGTGCAGACATACGTTCACCATTTGTCTCATTTTCGACTATTGACATTGAGTGTGTAAGAAAGAAGGGCAGCATTATATGATTTAAAAAAATGCACAACAACGCATTAACATTTGACGTTTTTGAATGTTTGGAATTCATGCACAGTTCAATATTATACCCCTCACAATATTGCTGTAGTTCTTTCAAAATAGGAGAATTCGTTCCATACAAACTGTATGGGGAAAATAATTTTCTTTATAAATATTTATTTCGTTAACTTTTGTGATGTTTTAATAGTTATTATCCTATCCGGGGCGGAGACAAATCCAACAAATCAAAGATCATCAAAATCAGCCCAGCCGTTCTCGAGTTATAAATAGTGTAACTAACCCGACTTTGTTTTATATATTAAGAAAAAACTTAACAACAAAAGCATAAATTTAAATACATTAGTAAAAATATATATGTCATTATATAGTATAGTTATCATTCCATTTATGAAGTTTGTACTCATTTAATACATTTTTAATGTACTCGTAACAGAGTTTTTATATTTATTTTCGTCACAATTGAAAATATCTACATCAGATAGAATGTTATCATATTTATGTTGAAGACAAGGCAAGCATTTTGGTTTGAATTTGTTTTACAGTGTTTTTCTTTAAAAATATTACACAAACGTATGATTGTTATTGCACTATATGTGAAATCGACCACCACAACACGGGCATCAGCCTAGCTTGGTGGTCGAAAAATCCTCTTATAAATGTAACCATAAAATTTTAAGCAATGAATAAAGAATAATTTTTAAAAAAATGTGACAGACAATAAGTAGACAATTCTAAACTATACAAAAAGATATTCAATATAACAAAAATAGAAGCAAGTGTTTACCTGAAGAAGAAGATAACACTAATAATCTAAATGAAAATATGAAAGAGAACAAGACCAATAAAAATAGAAAAAGATAATGGTCAGAACTGGGACTCCTACCAGAACCTCTCGTCTAACCAGGAAGTACGATTTTACCAATTCATAATTGTAACCTAGATAGCGTCTCGGATAATTTTTTTTATTTTTTATTTAATTACATATGCATGTATATTACAATACATTACAATGTGATACTTTGTCTGTCCAACTGGGAAAAATAGCCGTTTCAGGACAGCCAAATTGTATATTTAGTTCATAATATTCTTAACAAAGGAATGGTTTCGTTCAAGATATCACGGGAATTTGCTTCTGTCAAGACAACTTTTGAGAACATTAAGAATTGTATATAATTAAGGGATAGTTTCTTTATATTTTTACAAGAATCGCAAAGATGTGATTTTTTTAAGGTCAATTTGGAGAACATTAATAAATGCATTCAGAGTGAATGCATTTATTAATGTTCTATGAGTGTTTTCTTTAGTGAGATCACAAGTAGGAGATTCTTTCCAGGCCATTTTAGAGAATATTTACAATTGCATTATCAGAATTTGCACATTTATTAACCAATATTTAACAGATGAATTCCCAATGTATTTATGACTATTTAATTTTGATAAAGTACTATAATTTTTAGAATTTCTTAAATAGTAGAAATCATACAATTATAATCCAAATATATGAAAAATGATTTTTTCAAGCTCGTTTTGGAGAACATTAATTTATTGAGTTGTTTTTTATTTCTTTTATTTTACGCCCAGAGGGCTTTTACATTAATAATAAAGGCAGTACCTCCATCTTTAACATACGAAAACAAATAGTTTAGATAAAGTTACGATGGAATTAAAAAGTACATAAATTAAATAAAAATATATGCAACAAAAATTTAGTACAGTGAGATATATAATATCAATATGTTACGATCTTTGATTATATAGACATTTATATAATCAAAGGTTACGATTAAAAAATACGTACATAATATAAAAATACAACCATCAAAAATTTACAATTAAGTGATCCAAGGTTTGCAAAATTGCAACATTAATCATGTCTTTAACACCTATAAGTATGCTTCACTGTGTCAAGCCGATGTATCGATGGTACCGCCCTCATGTACCTCTCTATGGAGTTGCAGGAGTTCGAAACCATCGGAACTATCCAATTTCGAATTCAATATTTTAGGTAAAAAAGTTTACTAATTTTTTCCAAAGAAATTACAAGGGCATAACATTTAATTACATTCATAATTGCATTCCGAATAAGTGAATGGTTTCCTTCGGGAAATCACAATTATGAGATTTTTTCCTGGTTATTTGCAGTTGCATAATTAGAATTTACACATTTATACACCAATATTTGACATATGAATTTCCAATGCATTTATGACTATTTCATTTTAATAAATGTACTATTATTTTTAGATTTTCCTAAGTAAAAGAAATTACCCATTTATAAACCCGAATATATGAATATGAATTTCCAATGTATTAATGTAGAAATTTACAAAACTTATTTTTGAAATGTCTAGTCGTTATTTTACAAGAATCATAGACCAGTCGTTATTTTTCACGGATCAAAAAACAGAGCAAAAGTTTTATTTTTATGCATTAACATAAACTTTTTAGTACATATTAGGTATGTGAGATTGTGTTAGCATATGTTCGCTCTCGACTCTCCCCATATCAAGAAGCCCATTGCTAACCCATTTCCGTAAATGCTTGTACTTTTCAGTTTCCAAGCATCGGGTATGAAGTTGAACAATTTAGGCCCTAAGTAGGAGTATCGTCTTTGTGCATGTGATGTGTTTGTAGTATATCCGATAAATATATCCGATTTTATTTATTTATTTTATTTTATTTTATTTATTAGCGTTATAAACAGTCATTACAAGATCATATATAACAGTGTTAGAGATAGTCATATCATTGACCAATAAAATAACGACATAAAAATTTGAGACCATAATAAAAATAAAAAAAAAACAAACAAAACAATATATGTATGTAATATAAACAGTTCTGAAAAAGTGCATCTACTCACTTAAATCTACAAAAAATGTAATTTCAAACTGCTGAAATCAAAAAAGAAAATGTAATGAAAATGAAGAAAAATGAAAATGTAACAGAAAGATAAGGAATTAATGAAACATTAAGTTTTCCGTTGAATATTACTTTTTACGAATTTTATGAAGTTAGCAAGGTTCGTGTTAAACATGTCAATGTCTGTGCATAATCTATTGAAAGTGCTACAGCTTCTTCTTATAAACACATTTTGAAGATAATTAGCATTGCTCTTAGGAATATAAAATATGTCTGGAGATCGAGTGACTCTTATTGGACATCTGAAATTGATATTTTGTAATAGGTAAGGGCTATCAATAAAATTGTGGATTATCTTATAAAGCATTACTAGGTCTCTGATATCTCTGCGTTGATCAAGGGTTTTGAGGTTCATAGAGACATAATTTACATCATTTCGCATGCGAAACGAAACATATTTCAAAAACTTTTTCTGGACTCTTTCTATATTTGATTTATATGTAGAACAATGGGGGTTCCATACTGTTGAAGCATACTCTAGGTGGCTTCTGACGTATGATATGTAGAGAATCTTAAATGTTTGTGGAATTTTGAAAACAGAACTTACTCTAAGTATAAATCCTAGCATTTTCAAAGCCTTAGACGTGATGTGCTCGACGTGAGATTGAAAAAGAAGCTTACTGTCTAATAGAACTCCAAGATCTTTAATTTCATTTACTCTATTTAAAAGATTGTTTTTAATTATGTACGGATATAGTATAGTGTTTTTCTTTCGAGAATAAGATATGACGGAACATTTATCTGCATTCAAAAGAAGGCGGTTTTCTAAACAATACACATTGACCAGGGGGTTCAGGTCATCCTGGAGCTCTATACAATCCATCTCAGATTTAATGATTTTGACAATCTTTTTGTCATCCGCATATAGGAACAGCTGAGAATTACGAATAGTTTTGTTAACATCGTTCATAAAAATGTTGAATAAAAGGGGGCCAAGGTGAGATCCTTGGGGAACTCCTGAGGTTACGGGGACAAAGCTAGAGCAGAACCCCAGTACAGTTACAGCTTGCGTACGATTGTCGAGATAAGAGGCTAACCAACGAAGGAGGTCACCGTGTATACCCATTGCTTCGACTTTCTCAATTAAAATGCTGTGTGGAATTTTATCAAAGGCTTTGGAATAGTCTGTGTAGACTACATCGACTTGAAAACCGTTATCCATAGCAACAAGGACTGTGTCAACAAATTCGCACAGATTAGTTTCTGTTGATTTTCTGTTCACGAAGCCGTGTTGATTCGAAATGATGTGTGGTCGTATACAAGGAAAAATGATATCGAAAACAATCTTTTCAAAAAGTTTACCCATTACATTTAATTTAGAGATTGGTCTGTAATTTTCTATGTTGTGTTTGTCGCCTTTTTTGAATATAGGCACAATATATGAACTTTTCCATTCTAGTGGAAAAATACCAGAAGACAAAGAAGTTTTGAATATTAGACTTAGCGGATAACATAAAACATTAGCGCAATTCTTTAAAAATACCGGGTGTATACCATCAGGCCCACTGCCTTTGGTAGGATCTAATGATTTGAGATATTTACAAACTAATTCAGTGTCTATATGAACATTATTAAGATTTAGTACTGAGGTGTTTGGATTATATATTCGATTGGTAGACGAGGTGGACGGGGCGGGGGATTCAAAGGAGGATTGAAAATGTATGTTGAATAAGTTACTTATAGCTTCTCCACCCGATACACGCTGGGAGTTAAGAAACATATTGTTAGGTAGTTCAGAGCTTCTTTGCTTAGATTTAACAAAGGTCCAGAAGTGTTTGGGATCGGTATTGATATTAATTTCGGCCATATTAATGAAATTATCATAGCACACCTTCTCCATATGCTTTTGTCGTTCTCGGAGAAGAGAGAAAGTTTGATAGTCAGAGATGCGGTTATAAATTTTATATTTTTTGTGGAATTTAAGTTTATCTTTAATTACTTTTTTTAAGACAGCGCTGTACCATGGGGGGTACCTGGAATCTATGTTAACTGTTCTAGATGGTACATGGATGACAATTACCTTATTTAATTCTGAATAGAAGCGCGCCGTGACTGAGTCTACATTACTGCTGTTAAGAGTCGTTGTCCAGTCAACGGCTGCTAAGGCGCTATTAATCTGCACATAGTCAGCGCTGTGATAGGAGCGGACCGTGCGCGAGCGTGGGATTTGGAGGGACGGCTCGCGGGCCATGCGCAGCACCACCTCTAGCGAGCGGTGGTGTGCATCCTCCGGCACTAACGGTGTATTGCACCCCCTTACAGTGCACATGCAACTCGAAATCACCAGGTCGAGAACACGCTCGTTTACATTAAGCTGGTTGTTGAATTGATGGAAGCCGGTAAAGTCTAAAAAATCAGAAAGTGTTGAAGTTAGTGCATCGGTTGAGGATCTATTAAGTACCAGGGCACCGTCTGCGGTCAAAGGCAGAAGCCATTGGGCATGTGGTATGTTGAAATCTCCTAATAGAAGGAATTCATCATCAGGGAAATTGGTATACAACGAAGATATAAATTCAAAAAAGTCACTTAAAGATTTACTCTGCTCCGCACCTTGGACGAAGTATGAGCAGTATATGCGTAGTTTAGAAGCACGCGCGCCAGAGCCTAGTGCAAGAGTAGCTGTGGATATCTCTGCGCGCTGTACGGGTGGGAGGGAGAGTGAGGGGCACGCGGGCAGTTCGCGACGTACTGCAATCAGTGAACCACCACCGAGCGCCTGGCCTAACAACATGTAGTCGCGATCACAACGGTACACTACATAACGTTCATCGAATAATTCACAGTCAAATATACTTGGCAGAAGCCATGTCTCAGTTAGGCATATCACGTCATAATCGGCATTAAGAATGCTGGAAAGAAACACATGCGTTTTGGTTCGGAGACCTCTAACATTTTGATAATATATATTTAATTCACCGAGAGCATGCATTTGAATGGAACATGTAGGTCAACATATTATGTGAAAACAATAATAATAATAATACAGTATGTTGGACTATGGAAACGTAGCAAAGATCAGTTGAATATAATATTATAATTGACAATTTGACATTGAAAACTGTAAAATAGTATACATTTTTTAAAGATTTTATGGTGAATCTTGATTTTGAAATCGAACCCATTAAATTTACATGGTTACAATAATAACGTACGTTTGCAGTGATTACAGTGGAGTAATACAATAATATTATTTTTGTTAAGTACTTCCAGCAAAGTAAATGATTCATTAATATGGTAGTGAGCGAGACAAGAGAGCTAAAAAAACATATATTCGACCTTTTTATAAGTCTAAACGAATATTGATTTTTTTACAAGAACAACTCTATTTTTATAACTTTTGATCATTGAAAAAGGAGATGACACTAATAATCTGAACGAAAATATGAAAGAGAACAAGACACATAAATGTAGAAAAATATAATGGTCGCAACTAGTACTCGAACCCAGAACATCTCGACTCTGTTTTCTTTCATCTCCGTTTAGTTTATTGTTGTTATTTTCTTCTTCAATGATATATTACATTGATGAATAACCCTCAAAAGTTATAAAAAGAGAGTTGTTCTTATAAAATATTGCTAGTATCATGACCGGTCAGTGGTTGAGTGGGCATAGCGCTTGGGTCCCATCCGAGCGCCGCGTGTTCGATTCCTCGGCTGGATAAGTCCTCCATCACAACACAAGCAACATTTTCGGCTTTCTGTGGTGGTAGTAGGAGATTTTCAAACATTGTTGGGTTATTCGTAATCCGGGAATGTTTGTCTTACTTAAAAAAAAAAAAACACCTACTAGTACGTCTTTATTTATTAATTTATTTGAGACACAAACAGGATATTTATAAAACATTTTGTGGGCAACGTAATATATAATAAATTAAAATACAAATATAAATATCCCTTGACTAATGTGTCTGCAGTAATCACATTTGAATTTTTACAGAAGGAAATACATGAAAAACAATGCAAGTATTATTTATACATAACCTAAAACTTAAATACAAAATTGAAATACATTATAAGTATACAATATTTATGAAGTATTTAGTGAAATGTAATAAAACAACATTTTTATTTTTTAGGTGCACATATCGTGGAGATATTTTTTGAAACATAATATATTATTAACAAAAATATCTATGAAAGTGTGTATTTTAACAAGATCGTTGAATGATCAAGATATTCTATGTAGACATGGGATTAAAATATCCAGTATTATTGGTAAAAATTTCAGTCCAGAATATGTTAAGGTTTCTGGTAGATTTGGGCCTGGCGTATAACTTGATTTGGTTGACTAAGTTACTGTCTACACGATTATTCACAATTTTATAAAGCACTAAGAGGTCATTTATGTTTCGTCTTTTAACTAGACTCTCTAATTTGAAATGTATAAGTCTTTGTTCGTACCCGTCTAGAAGATGGTAGACAGTTGATCGGTAAGACAAAATCCGTGGAAATTTTGTCTTTGTGTCAAGGTAAATAAAAGTATTGGAATATACAACAGATAGATTAATTATTTGATGAAATATATATTATAAACGATGTCCGGAAACTAGTGGCACAAGCGGGAACTAGAGTCTCATCGTATTATTATTATACGTTGTCTCCGGAAACTAGTGGCACAAGCAGAAATTGGAGAGTCTAATCATGTTATTATACATAGTGTCCGGAAACTAGTGGCTCGAGCGGGAACTGGAGAGTTTCATAATATTACTCTTGACTAATAAATTTGATTATATTAATTTGTGTTATTTCACAATTTATTCATTTAAAATAATATAAAGTATATTTGCGGCACGTTCCAGAGTGGAAGATACTCTCAGTATCGCCCGGTGTAAGACCACCATTTTTAAAACACTGACGCCCTTGGTGAGCTTTAATGCGGCCAATTTGTGAAAATACTTTAATCTTTGTGCCGCGGAACAGGTACTTACTATTTGTGTTTATTAAATTATTTATCTTTGACAGCCTCCGTGATTGAACGGAAATACTCTTGCTAGTAATCCGGAGGTTGCGGCTTCAAAACCCGGCGTATGTAGGTACATTTTATTTGATTAATTAAAATAATATGTAGATATATGTGCAGTATTTTTTCGGCACGTACCAGTGCGGAAGATGCTCTTAATATCTCCCTGGTGTAAGTTCATCATTCAGAATTGTAAAGTTGCTTGAAAAGGCTTTAGCCGTGTTTGGTTATTAGATCTTAACATATCCAGAGGAGAACCCAGGTTGATGTCTTGAGGGGGGGGGGGGGAGGGGGTGCGAGTTCAACAAACATATCCAGAGAAGAACCCGGGTTAATGTCTTGAGGGAGGGGGACTTCAACAAACATATCCAGAGGAGAACCCAGGTTGTTGTCTTGAGGGGGGAGGGTGATTTCAACAAACAAAACCAGCGGAGAACCTAGGTGGATATCTTGGCGAAGGATGAGGGGAGTAAAACGAACCTAAAGCCTCGATTACATTAAGCAAGTTTACAAGCTACTAGCCGGCGTATTCACTATCTGCTAGTAAACTCCTTCAGTGTAAAATCTGCTAGTTAGCTAGTAACATCGCACTGGTAACTGCGTCCACATTTTTAGAGTCCCTTCATCTTTTTTTTTTTAACATTAACTCCACACAGGAGGCCCTGAAGAAAATAATTTCCCTTAGGGCCTATGTCATCTGGGATGCTGTGTGGAGGGTCATTTTGAGGAGAGGAAGGAATGAACATTGGTCTTGAAGAGACCCATGTTGTAGGAAGGAGGAAACACAGAGGCCGGTAAATCATTCCATAGCCGGGCTGTTGAACACAAGAACGAGTCGAAGAAACGACCCGTTCTCATGTGACAAATGTCAACCGTGTACAAATGTTGGGCACGCGTTTGGCGTATTTCCCGACTATGCACCGGTGCCGAAGGGATCAATGATGCTAGTTCCTCGGAGCATCTTCCATTGTAACACCGGTAGAACAAGGATAGCATTCCCACCCGACGCCTGTGCTCTAAAGATTGCAATCCGTATGTTAAGATGGGAGAATCTATCAAACGGACCGCCCGTTTCTGCAAGAGTCGAGGGTATTTTTCAGGTATTTTGGAGCTCCAGACCAGAGATGGCTGCCAAATTCAACCGTGGGGCGTACTTGTGATTTGTACAAGGTTAGCAGTTGTATACTATTAAAGTATCTGCGGGCCCTGTACATTACGCCCAGCTTTTGGGAGGCTAACTTTACTCTGGCTTCGATGGAGCCCCCATACCTGAGTTGGTCACTTAGGGTTAGGGAACGTACCCATACTACGTGACCTCTTCGGGGGGGGGGTCTTCAAAATGTCACGCTTGGAACAAATGAGCGGCAGTTTGCTTAGTATTTTGGTCACCGGGGGAGGGGGGAGGGGGGAGGGGGGAGGGGGGTTTAAAATTGTAAAAAAAATTGGTCACGTAGTATGGGTACGTTCCCTTCATCACTCTCTAATATCCCGTACAAAACTTGCCATTGACTGGCAGCTACACCGTCTAAGAGACTGGGTAGATAGCCTGAAATGTGGCCACTGTCAATTATATGGTCACATAGCTTCCAAGTGCCAACCAGACTTACCCACCTGTGCCCACTGTGCCAAAGTTGGTCACAACCGTGATGCCTGCCCCAAAAAGGAGAAATCTCCATTGTGTGCCACCTGCACTTTCTTCAGAAAAACGGCTTCCCATAAAACTGGAGTTCAAGTATGCCCGCCAAGCTGCTGAGAGACGTGAACTTTCTAGGATAATTTTTTTAGGTTGAACCTGAAGAATCGTTCTATGAATAATTCCTTCTCAACGTACTACCAAAACATTCGTGGCCTAAGTACAAAACTGAACACTATTCGCTGTAACGTCAGTGTATGTCATTACGACTTTTTATTTTTTACCGAAACATGGCTCTCTGATAATGTCTCATCTGCTTAACTTGGACTGTTTGACTACAACATTTTTCGTTGTGACCGTTTTACTTCTTCTGTGAAGTGTAAAGGTGGTGGAGTGATGATATGTGTAAACAAAAATACCCTTGCCATATCGTCGCCCGAGTTCTTAATTGTCCAAACTACCATTTGCGTATTTTACAGGAGGAGGTTTTCTTTGATTATTTCAATGAAACATTATGATAGGTGTGTAAAACGAAGCTATTTACGTAAAGGTAAAGGTAAAGTTGAAATAATTCTTAAAAAGGTGACTTATTATCGTTTTTGATACTTTATTTTTAATTTTAAAATGGAGATTGAGCAAGAATGCAAAATCAAAATTATTCTTAAGGAGATTGACCACACTAAAATGGAGATAGAGCAAATTCTGCATAAATATTTTCCGTGCTTAATTGTGCAAACGACCATCTCAAGTTATATACAGGATGAGTTTATTTTCAATATAGCTCTTTGTGATATCGACAATTGTGGTGGGATATATGTATGTATAAAAACTTATTAATTATGTAGCTTGTCTGTCCGTCATTATTTTCTCTTCCATTTAACCGGTTGTGATGAAACTTTGGGTAGTTATTGTGCGCTTGCATGCTAAAACTTCTATGTATAATGGTGAGCTCTGACTTTATGAAATTTGCACACATATTCCCTTATTATTTTCTGTACCATTCATCCGATTCCGATGATACTTTCGTGAGATGTTTTACGCATGCCCGCGAAGGTTTCAATATATAATGGTGAGTTCTGGTGTTATCAAATTTGCAATTAAGTGAGTTCTGGTGTTATTAAATTTTCCTTCATTATTTCCTAAACTATTCATCCGATTGCGATGAAACTTTGGTGAGGTATTGTGCGCACGCCTGTGAAAATTTCTATATATAATGATGAGCTCTGGCGTTATGTAATTTTCATAAAAAAACTTTGATGAGTTTTTTTACGAACGGCAGCGAAGGTCTCTGTTAAGATTTCAGGTACTGAAATATAAATTTTTTGTGATTGTCACCCTAATGGTTGTGGCAACATTTTTTTGTGTTGGCGATTGCCAGGGCGATTTCGTATTGCCACGGATTTTTAAATTTCTTCTTCTCTTGTTACTATCCGTCTTGGGCGGGTCGTTTTTGGCAAAACGTCTGCTGCCAGGTTTTCACTTCATGTGGGTTATAAAAACCGCGGAGAGAGATAGCATTATTGGGCTCACCGTACATGAGCTACCTTAGCTGGAGTTATTATTGAAGAGTTACTCCAGCCACACTTCCTTTCGGAATCAGGTGTTACCACGCCGGATTTCTCTGTCAGGAGAGCGGAAGTTGAGATCCTGAACATATGTAATGGACAGATCTGGGGTTATGAAATTTGCTTAAAATTATCTTATTATTTCCTACACAATTTAACCGATTGTGGTGAAACTTTGGTCAGTTGTTGTGCTGAAACCGCGAAGGTTTCTATGTATAATGGTGAGCTCTGACTTAATGATATTTATTTAAAAAAAAATACATTAGGCGGCTCGCGAGTTGTTTGAAAAATGTGTGTATTTTACAAAGTTAAGCGGTAGGGGGGAAGGGGGGGGTGGGGAATCTGGCAGGGAGGAAAGAAGGAACGAAGCCGAGGGAGTCGCGGGAGTGAAACAAGGGAGGGGCGACGGGGAAAGTGGAAGCGGGAGGGGGGAGGGGTTGGAAGGTGAACGGGAACGCATGGGAATGGACGTGCAGCAAAAATTACTTTAAAAAATACCATAGCTATAATTGAAACACATTAAAACTTGTTAAAAATTTATTGAAATGCGTTTTCGTGAGAAAAATACAAACAATCTGAGAATAAGGCAGAGGGGATGCCTGAGGGGAACAGGAACGGGAATGCTTTGAAAAGGTCATGCAAAGATAATTAAAAAAAAATAATAAAACTATAATTGAAAATTTTTTTTTGTGAGGAAAATAAAAACCATATGAGAATAATGAATTAAAACATTTTTTACCGATTTCAATAATCTTAATCTTGAATACATATGGAAATGGCGTTACCTCGTAAATGAATTAATTAAAACATAATTAATATGTTGAATGCCTATTTTTTGCATGTTTTTTGTCTCCCCCGACATAAATACTCACTTTGCGTGATAATACAGATAAATCTAACTGTTTGAATAAGAAATATTGCGTATTACAAGATGGCCGGAGGCCTGACTAGCATTCCGAAGGTCGCGGGATCGAATCCCGGCGTGGCAAATAAATTTTATTTGATTAATTTGTGTAATTCACAATTTATTCATTAAAAATAATATATAGTATATTTGCGGCACGTTCCAGAGTGGAAGATACTCTCAGTATCGCCCTGGTGTAAGACCACCATTCAGAATTGAAACGTTGCTTGAAATGGCTTCTGCCGTGTTTGGTGACCAGATCTGAATAGCCAGGTACTTCCCCACCTTCCTATTCCCTATCTCCTTCCCCTCCCCACTACCTACAGCTTCACAACATACCCCAATTGGGGATGCCATAGTCGCACTGGCTCCAGACGGGAGCAGTTGGGACTCTTGTGCGGTATTCATGTAAAAAAAAGCGGCGTAATTCATAAATAATAAAATATTTTTCACAGAGTCAATAGTTATTGAGTTATAATTAAAATCCTGGAAAAACTCTTTTTTTTCATGTTCTTTAGCTAAAACTCAAATCCCAACCATATTTTTGTTGGCGAAACTCGGATCACCCCACAACACATAGATGAGGAAAAAATCAGAACTGCACCAGAATTTATATCAACAAACTGCCTAATGACGGGACTTATTCTTAAATGTCAAACAAAGGCTTCATACAAATACGGATAAACTGACAATTTCGAATCGAACTTCTAACTTTAATATGAAATGATAATCAACAAAACTGATTTCGACAATAAAAACTCTCGGAAAGGAGAACTGTGTTAAAACCGAAAAATGAACACGCTGTATTACAAAGCTCCTTGCCATTTATAAAACAAAACTGAAACGTCATTGATAAATATACTTAAAACTAATACTAACCGCTCTATTTTAGCACTGCTGCGTATGTATGATCTTTTGTCAATAGTTTTAGACATTTTGTTGTAATATCGTTATTCAATAACTCACTTGTAATACAATTAAATGCCTTTTGCTTCCTCGTAACACACCACAATAACAAAAACAATGTGAAGTAAACAAACAACATGGCGGCGCGGTATCGTGGATCGGCGTGCTGTGATTGGTCGATTGGTGGAGTTTGACTAATCTAGCCCGCAAATTTTATTTCGCGGCAACTGAGATTGAACT
The DNA here is from genome assembly GCA_929108145.2 of Limnephilus rhombicus. NCBI lineage: Eukaryota > Metazoa > Arthropoda > Insecta > Trichoptera > Limnephilidae > Limnephilus > Limnephilus rhombicus. The sequence goes on along the minus strand of OV815290.1, from coordinate 10,239,207 downwards.
AAGAAGGAGTTTAACTAATTAAGAACTCACTTTTAGAATATTGTTGTGGACATTGACATTTTAAAAAGCTTGTAATTAATTGTATATGGCTCGTAAAACTGATTTTTATTTATCTAACGATGCGAAATTTTATCCTTAACATGATTGCATTTAAAACTCATTTTCGATAAAATGGTAGTTTGCACAATTAAGAACTCGGGCGACGATATTCTAGAAACATCCAACGATGTTTCTGATCAATTGTTCCTATGTGTTATATTTAGTACCAAAAAGCTTGTACTTGGTTGTGTTTACATTCCTCCTTTCTCTTCGGTAGAAGTCTACAAGTCGCATACTGCTTCAATTGAGCGTGTCTCTAGAAATACTGATTCCTTACTTATTTGTGGCGATTATAATTAACCTAAAATATTGTGGCTGAATGACAACCGAGGGGTCAAAACTCCTACTAGTAATCTTTCCCAACAAGCTACTGAAATTGTAATTTTTTTTGCCTTTATGAATATGTTTCAAGTAAATCCTGTCACTAACTACCTATGTTCTTGCCTGGACTTAATTTTCACTAGCATACCTAATGTCATAGTATGTGAAGCTGATGTCTCGTTGTTACCTATTGATAAATATCATCCACCTCTCTCTATTAACATCACAATTTTTTTTAAATTTTAATCTTTGAAAGTGTCTCGTATCACTACAAATATCTTAATGGTGACTATTCTAACATGAACAAATATCTTTCCCTGTGTTTAAAAAGTGAAGGCTACTGCCATCTAGCGGTGTATATTTGTAGCTTGACTGTTTGGATCACAGATTACAGACTACCCACGTAGGACCGCACTGTTTTAAGTGCTAGACGATAAAGCAGATTTCTGGAATCTGTATCGTATTTATAGATTAATAATGGTGGTTTGTTTTTGTTTGTGTAGGAAATGTGGTTTATAAATAGCCTGCGTTTTAGTTAAAAACTCTCTCAAATCGTGGATCTCCTGTAAACAGCTAGCATTATCTAGGAAGTGGTCGAGTGACCGAAGTAGTGTTTTATCGGGACGGGAACAAAAAGTATTGTTACACGTGCTGTGAATAAACGAGAAGAATTCCGCCTTGAAGAAAATGTTTTTATTTTAAGTCCTTCTGCCAAATTCCAATTTATAACACCCTGATTAATTGGACAAAACTATTTTTAAATTCTTATATAAATAATGCCGTATTTAAATGTAATGAATGTGTAACACGTGCTACAGATTTGTTTGTTTCCAAGGGATGTTACTCTCAACCCAAGTTTCCAAATTGGTTTAGCTCGAAACTTAAGCAGTTATTAATTTTAAAAAAAAACTCATAAGATATTTAAAGAAACTGGCACCTTAAAATTTTATCAAAAATTTTCTCAATTAAGGGAACTGTCTAAAATCGAATCAGCCAAATGCTATAAATCTTTTGTAGAAGTTACTGAGACAAAATTACTTAAAAATCCTAAACAATTCTGGCAATTTGTTGCGCAAAAGCGTACAGATAATGTAACCCTTCAAGTATGTTTTATCATGAAACTCACGCTACAAATGGTTTAAGAATTAATTTCAAACTTATTTGCGCCCACACTAGAAATGATTTCTACACTAAATTAATTAAAAAAAAACAATGACGCCCCTCCCGTCACCGTCACACATCGTCACATTTGTAACACACCCTCCCCCCTAGTGTGACGTAACATATTTTGCAATTTCACATCTAAAAAAGTTTTGCATTTTGATAATTAAAATTTTAAGATGTGACGTCACAGAGCTGATGACCCCCCCCCCCCCCCATACCCCTCGTCAAACAATGTCACACTTCTCTACTCCCTTACCCCCCCCCCCCCCCTTTAGGTGTGACGTAATTTATGGGCGGCCCTAACGGCCGGCGTGGTCGAGCAGCTCTTGACTCGTAATTCCAAGGTCACGGGATCGAATCGTTATTTCACGATTAGTTCATTAAAAATAATACCAATATAGTATATTTGCGGCACGTTCCAGGGTAGAAGATAATCTCAGTATCGCCTTGATGTTATTAAGATCACCATTCAGAATTGAGACGTTGCTTGAAATGGATTTAGCCGTGTTTGGTGACCAGATCTGAATAGCCAAGTATTTCCCTACTTTCCTCTTCCCCATCTCCTTCCCTTCCCTACTTTCATCTTCCCCATCTCCTTTCCCTTCCCCACTATCTTCATTCTCACAACATACCCCAATTGGGGATGCCATAGTCTCATTGGCACCAGACGGGAACAGCTGGAACTCTCGTGAAGTATTTATTAAAAAAAATCCCATTTGAATTTTATTATTATAGAGGAATAATATTTTAAGCAAATAAGGGTCTAAATCAAATAATGATTTAAAGCATAATAATATTTTAAGCAAATTATGGTCAGACTTTGAGATCATCACACTCGCCCACAGGGCATATCTTGTGTTCTTGTTTATTCTATGGTGCACGCCAATGAATGTCACATGTCAGCTATTTTCGGCAGTTTTGCGTGACTACTTATTAGTTATTATTTATTATTAAATTGCGTGTATTCTCAATGTTTGTAGCTAATTAACAATATACTCGGATATTATTAAAGAAAGTTCAAAAAACGTGCGGACCGCAAAAACTAAGAAACGAGTCTCTGTATGATCAAGGGTGTGGTAGATCTCTATCCCCCTCCAGGATGAGGGTACCCGTTTTAACCTAAAGGGCGTGCCTTTGAATATATAAGGGGTTGAAGTTTGGCCCTCTAGAAATTTCAAAAACAGTCTTCCGGAAAGTTCTAGAAGGTTCGATAAAACTCTAGAAAGTTCTGGAAGGTTTAGCGGAATCTGTCGGTGAGACTAAAAGTCTCGAGAACCTTCTGGATGGTTCGCTAATGTTCTTGATGGAACATTCCATAACACATTTTGTCCTGAGCGAAGTCAAGTACCCCAGCTAGTAAATAAGAATAAAAAAAACTAAAAATCAATATTATAATAAGCTTGGTTAACAATGAGTTACATACCGGACATCCCCCAGTTGTGTTGACTGGGCGGCTGCATATCTCCTGGTCATGTTTAACGCCGGCAGGGTGTTGATAGCTGCCAGTGGGATATACTCTGGAGCACTCCTCCTGAGACAGTCTCTGCATTGTCGTCTGAAATGTTGAAAAACAAACCAACTGATTGTTTTATCCAGTGAGAACAAATGTGCCATTACTTTTTGCAACAAAATATCGAAGAGTAAATTAATGAAAACATCCTTTTTTAAATATCTCTACATATTATAAATTAAAGTCCTCCGCGTCTTTTGTCTGTCTGTCTATTCGCAATTAACTCAAAAACTACTGAACGGATTTTCATGCGGTTTTCACTAATAGATAGAGTGTTTCTTGAGGAAGGTTTAAGTATGTAATTTGTTAAGGATATATGTAAATTGGTTGAAAAATAACGATAATTATTAGAAGTGTCAGAAAAAGTCAAGCCGCCTGATAGCTTTCATCGAAAACACTGCCTTATCTCTTTGAGATATAACAAAACAATGCATGGCGGGATATTCCTCTTTTATGGGTCTACAAAAAAATCCGCGAAGGCATATATCTATCTATTACGGATAGCTTACTATACCCACTCTATCTTCTAAAAAAATGATCACGTACATTGCGGTAATTGGACAGTTATTTTGACGGATACAGTATTAATCTTTATTAACTTAAATACGTTAGTTACCCCAAGCATTTCATGCACATTATTATATGTAATCTTTCGCGCCATCTCTCCGTATTATAAATTAAAGTCCTCCGCGTCGTCTGTCTGTCTTCTCGCGATAAATTTAAAGACGGCGGTGGTTATAAAGGTTGGATAACCATCCAGTAGATGGCGTTGTGTTTTGTTTGCCTTGCCTTGCGTGTGGAGGGCCTTTTAGGGATAGGATGGAGAGGAAGTTCTGGGAAGGAAAAGGGTATGATGGGTGGGTAGAGATCTGGGGTCAATTTGTCCAGGAGTGACGGACATATGAATCCATCCCTCCCACTGCGGCGCAAAGCGATGGGTCGAGAGAGTTCAGCTCGAGTGTTCAAAAGTTCTTCCTCAACTAGTCTCTTGCGATCCGGCCCGCCAAACAATAGGTGGGCAAATGGATACGCAGGAACATGTGAGCAGTAAGCACGTGGTAGAAGCGATACCTTCAGAAAACTTAAGTAGACAAGAGTGGGGAGGCTACGAAGCATCTCACAAAGAGGAGACCGATTATTCTATCTCATTCTCTCAGGTGATCTTATAGAAGTATGTGTTTGTCTCTTTTTAGTGTCGCTTTTTTGTTTAATTGAGTTTAAAATCACGACGGTGCTAAATAAGTTTCCACTTCAACAACTTCACCCCATAAACTCTTGCATCTATGCTAAGTCACCAAACGTAATGAACCACTTTGCGTGACCTACGGCAGGGGTATTGGTTATTCGATAAATGGTTCTCGGGGCGGTGGTACTCATACTTGTCAGACAAATGAATAATTTATATCTCTTTAGCTTTATTAGTGTATTTATTATATTAGACCCATTGAATGAACAGATTTAACATTACACAGTGGAGTGATGCGGCCTTTCTGCCACTTTCTTCTAATCAACCCAGAATTGTTGTACTTAGTGGGAATAACAAAGCAAAAACAACCAAAGAACGTTTCTACCGCGCTATCCCTATACTATTACAATATGAAGTGAGCTATTAAAGATATATGTTTTTATTGTGAATACAGCACAAGTCTCCCAACTGCTCCTAACCGTCTGGAACCGGTGGGACTATGGCATCCTCACTGTAGGTATGTTGTGAAGCTGAAGGAAGTGGCGGGGAGGGTAGGAGATGAGGAAGAGGAAGGTGGGAAAGGACCTGATTGAATAGATCTGGTCACCAACCATGACTTAATTCATTCTTTCTATCAAGAATTACAAAGTTGTAAACAAAAACATGGTGAAGATATTGCATCTTTTATGTTTAAAATTGAAACTTGTGTAAAGAAATTAAAAACTTCCATTAATCATTCAACAGTTAATAGGGATGAATTAGAAGGAAGATATGCGAGCACTAATGATTTAGCTCTACAGACGTTTATAATCGGATTAAATACAAAAATTTCCGAACATCTAAGGGCACGGATGCCTCAAAATTTAAATGATGCTTTCCAAATAGCACTAGAAGAAGAAAGATTAACAACACTTCTTAATAGTACTCAAAGACTTAACTTAAAACATTGTAACCATTGTAATAAAGATGGACATACAAGCTTAAATTGTTACAAAAGAAACAATAAGACCAATAAAGTGTACAATTTTGTACCACGTAACTAAAATTTTGATAGAAGGAAAAACCCTAAAATTCCAGAATGTTCATTTTGTAATAAGAAACGACATTTAATAGATAATTGTTTCTTAAAAGACCCAAGTAAGAAAATCAATTTCAAAAGAGGAACTCCCTCAAACTCTCATGCGATCAATCATTTAAACTCTTGCGGATCCACGTCGTGCATCGCGACGCTGGAATAAAGAACATGGCCGATGCAAAACCAATTATTTATACTAACCCTACTAAACCCGATGTACAAGATGGTTATGATATGTACTATAAAATATGTGTAGTGGAAATTAATAGAGAAAGATTATTAAACCTGCCGTTTGTTAAAATACCGTTTGGTAATAATAATAAAACATGTAGTCTCTTAATAGACACAGGCGCGGCAATATCACTAATAAAGAAAAATATTCTCGATAAAAATAATGTTCGTGAAATAAATAAAAATAATAAATTAAAAATCCAAGGAATCGGAGAAACCGAGTCCGCCTGCGAAACAGACGGAACTATTGAACTTAAATTTCATGAAAATATAAATCACGTTTTTCACGTTATATCCAACATCAATATAGAATATGATGGGATATAAGGAAATGATTTCCTAATTAAAAATAAAACTAAAATCAATTATGAAACAAATAAATTAATTCTTTTAAATAAAATATCAATCGATATGCATAACAGAATTGTTCTATACACGCTTCAACCAAGATCAGAGACATTTCTCAGAGTCAAAGTTAAAAATAAAGATATCAAAGAAGGTATTCTTTTAGACTTTGAAGTAACTAAAGGAGTGAAAATTTCTAACACACTCACTAATGTAGACGAAGATGGGAGAGCATTGATATCTATATTAAATACAACAGAAAAAACTGTTAAGATTCATATGCTAGAAATAACTCTTGCCCCATTCGACTTGCCACAATCTATTTGTACTATAACCGAACAAAAAATTGTAAACCTTGGACGTGTAGATTCAATAAAAAATCTAATTAGAACAAAACATCTAAACAATGAAGAATTAAAATCATTGATAAAAACATGTGAAGAATATGCTGATATATTCTTTATGGAAGGCGACGACCTTACCGCAACAAACGCGATAAAGCATAAAATTGCAACCACAAATAATACTCCAATATTTACCAAAACTTATCGTTACCCGGAAATACACAAACAGGAGGTTAACCGACAAATTGATAAGATGTTAAAACAAAAAAATAATTAAACATTCCAATAGTCCTTATTCGTCACCTATATGGGTGGTCCCTAAAAAAATGGACGCAAGTAACGAAAGGAAGTGGAGAATAGTCATTGACTATAGAAAATTAAATGACGTCACAATTGGAGACGCATACCCCTTACCTAATATAAATGAAATATTAGACCAGCTAGGAAACTCTAAATACTTTACTGTATTAGATTTAGCTAATGGTTTCTTTAAAATAAAGATGGAAGAAAACGACAGTGATAAAACAGCATTTACTGTCCCATCAGGTCATTATCAATATGAAAGGATGCCCTTCGGGTTAAAAAACAGCCCTGCTACTTTCCAAAGATTAATAGACACTGTGTTGTCAGGATTAAAAGGAGTAAACTGCTTTGTATATCTAGATGATATAGTTATCTATGCTAGTTCTCTAGAAGATCATAATATAAAACTCAAATCGATATTCTCAAAATTAAGGGAATACAATCTTAAAATTCAACCAGATAAGTGCGAATTTCTTAAAAAGGAAGTTGCCTATCTTGGACACATAATCACTGATCAAGGAGTTAGTCCAAACTCTGAGAAGATCAAAACTGCATCAGAATTCCCAGCACCTAGAAACCCCAAAGAAATTAAACAATTCTTAGGATTGGTAGGATACTATAGAAAATTTATAGATGACTTTGCTAAGATCTCTAAACCTTTAACATCACTTTTAAAGAAAGGCATTAATTTTGACTGGACAGAAAATCAACAAAACGCATTTGAAAATCTGAAAAATAAATTAATAACAGCACCTATATTACAATACCCAGACTTCTCTAAACCGTTTGTTCTGACCACAGACGCTTCTAATTATGCGATAGCCGGAATATTATCACAAGGAGAAATCGGTAAAGATTTACCTATTTGTTACGCATCTAGAACTCTAAACTCAGCGGAAGGAAATTATAATACCACAGAAAAGGAATTATTGGCTATTGTATGGTCCGTGAATCACTTTCGACCATATATTTATGGAAGAACATTCATTATAATAACTGACCATAAACCATTAACTTGGTTATTTAATGCGAAAGATCCAGGTTCAAAATTAGTTAGATGGAGATTAAAATTAGAAGAATATTCTTACAAAATTCGATACAAACCAGGAGTTTTAAATTCAAATGCTGATTGCCTATCACGCATACCAGTAAATGCATATACAACTAAGTTAGATATGACGTATAAAACCTTCTTAGAAAAGCATAACGAATTAGCTTTAGATGATGTAATAATTAACGAGTATGACGACAACCTTTTAAAATCAAAGGATAAACACATCGCATACCCTACATCAATTGACCTTGATGACTGTGTACCTTATTGTACTGATATTATTCATCAGTCAAGTGACCCAGAAGCTTTCAAGATAAACAACCACGAACTTTATCAAATAGAAACCACAATAGGAAAAACTAAAATTTACTATCATTTGTTTATAAAAGTAAACCACTATGATAAACCATCATATCCTGATGTATTTACCGCCTTAAAGAATTTAAAATCTAAATTGATAAATAAAAAGATAAAAGAATTTTAATTATCGGACTTTAATGATTCATTTAACCACATAAACTATGACAAACTAAAATAAATGTTGTCATACATATTTCATAAATCAGATATAATAATTAACATGTATAGGAATAAAATCCAGAATGCTGAAGTCAATGATATCCCTAGAATACTCTTTGAGAATCATGACTCACCATTAGCAGGACATTTAGGATTCCATAAAATGCATAATCGCATTAGGAACCAATATATCTGGAAAAATCTATTGAAGATTATATAAAGAATTGTTCCCAATGTCAAATGAACAAGACTTATAGGAAAAATAATACGGCACCCATGATGATAACATCAACATCTAGAGAGCCTTTTGAAAGACTAGCTCTAGATATAGTAGGTCCGTTACCTGAAACAAAGGATGGAAACAAATTCATTCTTACATTTCAAGATGACTTGACCAAATGCAGTCAAGCTTATGCAATTAAAAATGCAACTGCAGAAGAAACAGCTAATAACTTCATAACTTTTGTCTCATGTTTTGGTATTCCAAAATTTTGTTTCATCACTTTTTACCCAAGTGACTAAATTATTAAATGCAAAGCATAGGACTTCAACACCCTATCACCCTATGACTAATGGAGCCCTAGAGAGGAGCCATGCTACCTTGAAAGATTACCTTAAACATTATGTGAATCAAGATCATACTGATTGGGATAAATATTTAAATCTCGCTATGATTAGTTATAATTCAAACATCCACTCTACTACGAAGTTCACCCCTTACGAATTAGTATTCGGGAAGAAACCGGTAATTCCTAATAATTCAATCAGAAATGAAACCCCTACGTACAACGATTATTTATCAACCCTTAAATATAAACTCTCACAAACACATCAAGTTGCGAGAGAACATATTGAAAAATCAAAAGAAGATTCTAAAGAACGCCATGATGCTCACGCTTATGAACATCAATATAAATTAGGAGATCTCGTACTACTTAAACAACATTTAAGACTACGAAAAGCTCTCTCCTCAACCTTTAAAGGACCTTATGAAATAACAAAACTAAACTCACCCGTAAAAGTAACTCTTAAAATAAATAAAAAATTTGTAAAATACCACGTTAATGAGATAAAACCATACCATAAAAATAAATAAATAATTTCTTTCAGATGGATTGCCACATTATTTATAATATCAACTCAAGGCAACCATATTGACGTTATTAAAAATGGTAGTGGATTACTGTACGATACCCTTGGAACAGCAAAAATCTACAGCGACTACTGGACCTTGGTAACATTCCAAGATACTTCAAAATTGATACCTCATCATATAAAAATAATGCAAGTTTATGAAAGAACTAACACTGCTTGAATTACATTAGTTACACATGAACTAGAAAATCATTGCAAAACCTCGCTTTCATCCATAAACTCGGAACTAAATGATATTGAAATCAAATTAGATGCGATAACTCATTTAATTAGAAATCCAAAACCAGAAGAAAACCTTCGAGTAAAACGAGGATGGTTTGACGGAATTCGACATATATTTAAAACCATATTTGGAACATTAGACTCGGAAGATGCTACGTATTACGACGAAGCAATCTCAAAAGTCATCAAAGATGACAATCATATTACATCTCTGTTGATAGATCAAACACAAATTGTAAAATCAACTATTATCAACTTTAACGATACTGTTAACAAATTCAATACAAATGAACTTCTATTGAATAGAAATCTGGCAAAAATCCAAGAATTTCTCAAGAATGTTCAAGAAACTAACGAAAGAACGGAAGCAAACATTATTCTAATAAGTCAAATAAACCTATTGCGCGATGTGACATCGAATTTAAAACTAAGAGTTGAAAATATAATTAACTCTATAATGTTCAGCAAAAGCAACATACTATATCCAGGACTAATAACTCCAACAAGGATATATTAAGAATTGAATGATAACATTAAGTATTTAACACAAGAAAGACAATTACCAGCTCCCTTGACACTTAATAATATACACATTATCATAGAAACCGCAACTTTGACTTCATACTACATAAATGACCGCGTGATATTTATTATCTCGATTCCGTTAACGCAGATACAAGAATACAATCTTTATAAAGTTATACCTTTACCAATACCAATACCGCATAACCACAAGAATCCTGAAATATTTTCACTAATTCAAAACGAATTTAATTACGTTGGAATTACAAAATCAAAATTGACCTATATAAGATTTAACAATATAGATAAATGTAAACTTATTATCAATAGGCAATACATATGCAAAGAAGAAAACGTTTATTCAACAGAAGATAACGCTATTTGCGAATCAAACATTTTAGCAAACAGTCTGTCTAAAATACCTAACGACTGTCAAACTAAAACTATCTATGGAAAAATAAATATCTGGCACAAACTCACTAATAATAGATGGGCATTTGTACAATCTAATAAAACCAGATTAACTATCGACTGTAGTGACAAACAGTTCACAGAACACGATATAATAGGAACAGGAATACTGACCTTAGAAAAAGGATGTAAGGCTTACACGAAATACTATCAAATAACAGCAGAAAATGATGTAACCACAAACATTACCTTACCACAGATCGACCTTAACATAATTTTGGACGATTGCTGTAACAAGAAAAAAATTAACAAAACTTTACCGTTATTGACCCCAATTTCGATAACAAATATAAACTTAGATGAATTAAAATTGTCAACGTATAAATTAGGACAATTTGACAAAGAACTCCATAAAATAAAAAATGAGAGTCATATAGTTAAATATTCGAGCTACTTTGGTACAACAATGTACACATTAATCGGAATAATAATAATTTATATCTTTTATAGGATATATAAAAAGACTAAAAGAAATTGCTGTAATCCAGATGGAATTTGTTTAAAAATATATAACCAATGTAATACTACTCGTACTACAAGGACCCATCCAGCTCTTTCATTTAGCAGTCTTTCAAATAATAGAGAAAATGAGATAAGTCTTTCTGAGGAAAGCTTACCTATAACCTCTGAAAGACCTATAAAACCAATGGTTTTGAGGGAAAATACCTTCACATAAATAAAATAAAAGTGATATAAAATCAAATAAAATAAAATAAAAATAAAATGAAATTCTCAATCCACCACTATAAAGTACTATCATAATATCGTAACCATTCTTATGTAATGAAAATGTAAACATTACTTACCGAAATTGTAAAACATACTATTTAACCATGTTTATTGGATGTATGTATTTTTCTATTAATAAAAGGGTATATAAAAAATAAATAAAAATATAACGGGTATATATAAAGAATAGAAATTGTAAAACGTACTATTTTACCATGTTTATTGGATGTATGTATTTTCTATCATAAAAAAGAAATTGTTAAACGTACTATTTTACCATGTTTATTGGATGTATGTATTTTCTTTTATAAAAGGCCATTATGTATTTAGTGTACTTAAAAGGCTTATTAAATATGTTATAAATTATAAAACATATTATTGTGCAATAATAAATAATTATTGTATCATGTTGCAAAGATATGGAATAAAAACGTTAAAATCCTATCGCAAAGGTTGAAACCTAAAAGACTTCTTAATCCTTGAAAATACTATACCATAAGAGTATGTATTATGATTGAAAAAACAATCGTGAAATCATGTTTAAAATCTCTAGAGTTGATTCACTTAAAATATTTTTTATCGTCATGTAAAACCAAGTATTGAGACTGGACTCATGTTAAACTTTGAGTATTGTTCGAAAAATATAAGTCTTTGGTTACCGGACCCAAATGACAATAAAATAATAAAATGCATCAAATAATGTATATATTAAAAAAAAAAAAAACAAAACCAAAGGAAACATATGTATATATATTACAATTGATAATATAAAGCGCTTATAAATTAATCAAGTTTCTTCTATAGAAATTAATCATTCTATTTTATAGAAATTAATCAATTTTCTTTTATAGAAATTAATCAATTTTCTTCTATAGAAATTAATCAATTTTCTTTTATAGAAATTAATCAATTTTCTTTTATAGAAATTAATCATTCTATTTTATAGATGTTAATCAATTTTCTTCCATATAAATTAATCATTCTATTTCATAGATGTTAATCATTCTACTTCATAGAATTTAATCCTTCTACTTTATAGATTAATCATTCTACCTTATAGAATTTAATCATTTTTCTTTTAAAAAAAAAAATTAATCATAAAAAAAAAAGGAAATTAAAAATTATAAATTCATGTCTTATAAAAAATAAAATGTAACATAGAAAATGGCCATAATTCTTACCATAATTCTAATCATGACCTAAATAATATGTATTACACAAATATTAAGTCAGACAATTTATCTTATTTAAAAAATATTGCTTATAAAAAACAAAATGTAACTGAAATAACTAAAAATTTTCACAAATATGTAAACAAAAATGTTAATATTCAAAATGTGAAAATGATAAATGAAGATAAATATGCAGAAACAACTGAAAATGTTGCAAAGAGAAATTATAAACCAGCACTAGATACATGCAGACTTGCAAATAAAAGACTAATCAATCAGATTTCACTCTCCAAATTTAAGAGTAAACCTTGATGATATAATTACAACTATTTTTGATTAAAAAGCCAATAGTTTCCATTCTAGAGGGGAGTTGTTATGTACCCCAATATACCTATGTACCTAGCAAACTATGACCTATTTTAATTACGCATGTAACTACGCATTTGATGACACAAGAGGATGAGACTTGAACCACATCCCAGTAAACTTAAAATATTATTAACCACAGAAGCCACAATCAAAAGATTGGATCAAACAAAGGATTGAATAGTATATAAGTCCATACAACGAATTAACCATTGTCATTCATCTCTTCATTGTCATTAACATCACTGTACTTTCAAACTTGTCTTAAATTGTAGAAATACAAGTCGTTTAAATAAAACTCTAATTACATTCCAAACATCTTATTATTGTGTGCATTCATCCTGAAGTTCATCCTGAAGTAAATCCCGGAAAAGCTGCCTCTTCACCTACAACAAACTCATACCAGCAGTTAGAAGGCCATTGAAGAAGGAGCTTAAAATTACAGATCTCACTGACTTACACAATTTAACATTGGTGTCAGAAGTGGGATTCCAACAGCACGACCAAGTGAATCAAGAACCTAGTTGAGTTGGGTCATCTCAAGCTTCAGAACAACAGAAGAGTAGGTACCTATGTATGAGACGATGTACGAATGCGAATGAAGAAAGGAGTATTTGTCTAAACAGAGTGGTGAGGCGGTCCTACCTGCTTACCCCTGTGGGAAAATGACGTGATTGTTAAACAAGCATTTTTTTAAATGTACTTTAATACCGGTGACAGCTGTAAATCTTGTCATTATCACATCATTGGTCATTGTTCATCATGAAGGCAGAGAAAAGTGTTCTAACCTTGTGGTGAGGTGAGCCAGTTAGTATGAAGCCACTGTCGGGAATAGGGGTGCCCGTGTGGAGACACACTGGCAGAATTCTGGCTGTGAAGGTCACCCTGAAATCAAACAAATGGTAAATTATAGAATTTTTCTTTGGAACAATAAATTTAATTTTGGAAAATAAATTATTATGATGCAATATTGTCCCTTAACACTTTACGTGCGGTATACCGATATTCCGGAATGATGCATGACACACGTGAACATCCCACACGTGTTTCTGTCATCTGTTCATTAGACATTGGAAATATTGGCGATAGGTTTTTTTTGCAAATAAAGTAAACAATAAACAATAAAACAATATATATGGATATTTTACTTTTCCACGAATTATAGGCTGCAATATTTAAATAATAATAAAAAAGAGGTACTGAATTCAGTTGTGACACTGTCTGTCTGTGACTTCAATTCAATGAACTCTAGAAATATGTGCTTTGAATTTATGTGTCATCATTTTCAAAACACCAAATGTTTTTTTGGAGAATTTAAACAATTGGTAAACCACCTACCTACATATTTTATTCTTATAACAGAATTGTTTATTTTCCAGATTTGCATTGTTTATTGAGAATTCACACCATTAGCGATTTTTCGCAAGTCTTAGGAAAAGAAGAGTGTCTGTGACAATGGAATCTACAATTTCATTCCGATATTGATGAAATTTTGCACACTTGACCTCCAACACGAACGTCACTGTCTACATTAGAATTGAAAATACTCTGCGCAAAGCTCGGGCGAGGCCGGGGACTGCTCCCAACCATCTGGAGCCAGTGAAACTATGGTATCCGCAATTGAGGTATGTTGTGAGGCTGAAGGCAGTGGGGAGAGGAAGGAGATGGGGAGGAGGAAGGTGGTGAAGTACTATTCAGATCTTGTCATCAAACACGGCTAAAGCTAAAGCCATGTCAAACGACGTTTCATTTCTGAATGGTGGTCATACAGCAGGGCGCTACTGAGAGTATCTTCCACAATGGAACGTGCCGTAAATATACTATATACTATTTTAAATGATTAAAATTGTTAAATAACACAAATAAATCAAATGAAATTTACTTAAACATTCCGGTTTTTCATTTTTTTTACATTAGCTCCACACAGGAGGCCCTGAGGAAAATAATTCCCTTCAGGGCCTATATCATCTCTTGAGATGCTGTTGTGACTGGTCTGTGGAGGGTCTTTTTAGAAAAGGAATGGGAAGAAGTTCTGAGAAGGAAAAATGTACGAGGGGTGGGTAGGAATCTGGGGGTCAGTGTGTCCAGGAGTGACAGACGTATGAATCCATCCCTCCCACTGCGGTGCAAGGCAGTGTTCCGAGAGGGTACGGTTGGAAAAGTCAAAGGAACGATCCCAAACACTTCTCTCCCGATCCGGCCTGCTGCTATGCAGCTGTCGGACAGACGCATCCGAGACAAGACCCGGACAAACCCCTGCTAAGTCAGCAAATGTATCGAACCACTTAGGGTGACCTATAGCAGAGGTGTTGGTTATCCAATAAATGGTTCCTGGGGTGGCGGTACTCATACCCGCCTTTGAAATTATTCGGATTTACGACTCGACCATGGAGACTGTCAGATTTGTAATATAGATACTAGATAGCTCAGTTGCTATAGTAAATGCCCGAATAGCATATGGTTTGGAATTACAATTACGGTCGTACGGGCGTATTCATTTTCTATTTTTTTTTGTTGATGTGTTATTTTTACTAATTTTGTCAATATTTTATATAATTATGAAAAACTTACCGCCTGTCAAGCTGAAGGAGGGCGATACTGTTGTACACTCTAGAGTAACCATAGTTAAAAAGCGCGTGGATATGTTGTGTTGTGACGCCATATGTCTCATATGGATTGTACCGGGGTGTTAAGGTCCCCCCCAATCCGACAAACTTAACATTACTGGAGCTGAAAAGAAAGTAGTGCAGGTTAAATTAACATTGCAAAGTGAATAAATTTTCTCGTATTTTATTATTATCGTCCAATTTTCGTCCTTATTACCAAAATTTAAGGTACCAAACTAGCGGCAACAAAGCTGGTTCTTTAAAGCTAAATGTGTCCATATCCAATTTGATTCTGTTCTACCACTGATAGGCCTATAGCAGAGATACAAAAGGCTTTTCCTTGCAAAAGATAGTCTAAACGTTATTATGATTTTATTTGGTAAAGGTTGGTACCCTGAAAATAATTTCATGTTTTCGACCTCGGTTGATCTCTGTTAGGGTCGCCGTTTTATAGGAAATATGACAACAAATGTTATTTTCAAAATAATTTAATAATTAACGGTTGATCTTGACAAAGTAGTTGAAGACAAACTAGAAGAAGATACAATTTACATGAAAATTAGCGACATTTCAACAGAATAATAAATACTGCTAATGAAATTTATGCCTCCGGTAACTTTTTTTTCATTCTTCCACGTCTCATCACTGGTCAGTCAGCCGAGTAATCCCCACCCCTCGCCTCGACACCAACTGCCCTATTGATTTTTGTTTGATTTCAGTTGAAATAATAAAAAAAAAACATGAAAAAGGCACCGGAGAACAAAATCTTATTTGAGTAAATTTTTTAGTCCAAATATTCTCAGGAAACACTTGTAGGCATTGATATATATATACTAGATGACTAATGACCGCGCCAAAGCATTGCCACTGTACATATGTCCAAAAGCATATGCCCCGCTAACGTCAGTCCAGTGCTCATTGTGACGCCGACCGACTTGTGCCGGACGATACGCGATCAAAACTATCACCAAAATGGTTAAATGCGTCGCGAAAAAATGCGATTCAACATAATAAAGCAAGTGGAATTACTTTCCACACCTAAGTTTATTGTTTACATATTCACATTTAATTAAAAAAAGCAGAAAATGAAATAAAATGTCAAATACTCTAATATAGGTTCAGTGTTGCCACTAAAAAGTCGTTTTGGTTTCCTACATTAATGGGAGAATACATAATTTATGGAATAAGTTACTATGGAGGTAACCATATTAAAATACTTAATAAAAATTATGTTTTAATCTTCATACAACATACTTCATTAAAACTTATGTTAGTTTATTAATGAATAATCTAGTAAGTAATTATATTTTTTTACGTATTTTATATTAATAATTTTGCAGGGCACCATAAGATGCAGCACGCCGTGAGAAGTGGGTGGAAATAATTCGATTGCCGAGAAAAGAACTTTGAAAACACTTTTGAAACAATTTCTGTTTGAGTATTATATACTATTCGTTCAATAAAAAATATTGGAACAAATAATGACTTCATTATTTCATTAGTTGTGCATTCTTTTAGTCATATAATGAAAAATACAAATTTAAAATAATTTAAATAAGTTTATTTTATTACAAACTAACGTAAAAAAAAACTATTTCATTGTTTATTTTGGGTAAAATTTCAAATAGTATGCAACACCAAGCCGCTATTGCAGGTTTGCGTTTCTGGCTTTGTCTAATCCTAGCGGTGGTAATGTTCTCGTGACTTGTGCAAGTGAGACAAAGATATGTTTACGTTCAAATGTTTAGTAATTCCAAAGCTGCGTCGTTGAGTTGTAAAGTGGTTACGTTTTTTTCGATGAGCGGTAATGAAGTTTGCTTCTCTATTTATATACCTCAATGCTTGTAGGAATCTAAGGGTCGCTGTGTCCAGGAGTGACGGCTGAATGTATCCATCCCTCCCACTGCGGTTCAAGACAAGTTATGAGAGAGCTCTGCTGGAGAGGTCTCTGAAAAAATCATCCCTCAACCAGTCTCTCCCGGTCCGGCCCGCCACGCAGTTGGTGAGCAGTTGCATCAGCTGCCAAGACCCGGACAATCCTCTCTCCATGAACCCATGTACCCCTACTAAGCCACCAAATGTAGCAAACCATTTGGGGTGAAAAAAATGGTTCTCGGGGTGGCTGTACCCACACCCGCCTCGCATAGGATAATAACTATTAAAACATCACAAAAGTTAACGAAATAAATAGTTATAAAGAAAATTATTTGCCCCATACATTTTGTATGGAACGAATTCTCCTATTTTAAAAGAACAGCAGCAATATTGTGAGGGGTATAATATTGAACTGTGCATGAATTCCAAACATTCAAAAACGTCAAATGTCAATGCGTTGATTGTTGTGCATTTGTTTTTAAACATATAATGCTGCCCTTCTTTCTTACACACTCAATGTCAACAGTCGAAAATGAGACAAATGGTGAACGTATGTCTGCACACCTCCAAAGGAAAAATACAATAATTATAATAAATCTCTGAAATGAAACGCATTTTTTTACATAAGCTCCACACAGGAGGCCCTGAGGAAAATAATTTCTCTCAGGACCTATGTCACCTTAGGGGATGCTGAGTGGAGGATCTTTTTAAGGAATGGGGAGGATAGAAAGTTCTGGAAAGAAAAAAGGTGAGGGGTGAGTAGGAATCTGGGGGTCAGTGTGTCCGGGAGTGACGGACGTATGAATCCATCCCTCCAACTGTGGTGCAAGGCAATGGGTCGAGAGAGTCCGGCTGGAAAGGTGAAAAGGCCTCCCTCAACCAGACTCTCTCGATCCGGCCCGCCACGCAGCAGGTGGGCACGCGCATCAACTGCCAAGACCCGGGCATAAGTCACCTCATGAACCCGGGTACCCCTGCTAAATCACCAAAAGTAGCGAACCACTTGGGGTGATCTATGGCAGAGGTGTTGGTTATTCAACAAATGGTTCCCGGGGCGGCGGCACCCGTATCCACCTCCCGAATTCCCGTAAGTAATTGTAAAAGTAAGAAAATCACAAAAATATAAATCCGTACACAACGCCATCTCTGATACTGACAAAAACAAAACACGGACAGTTGCGCATTGATAATTGCTTCATTGCGTAATTTTTAACTTAATAAAAAACTTAATTTAATTCAACAGCTATTGATTCTGAGGCGATACGAAGTTCGGGTCAGCTAGTTTCTAATAAAGTATAATTAATATTTTGTTCAAGGAAACGTAACTATCTCAACGATAATTCTTTTTTCAAACTTTCTTTAGGTAGGTCCTCCTTTGACCAACGTTTCGGACAGCGTTACGGTGTCCATCACCAGGGCAGATGTGCACACATCAGGAGTAGGTAGCGCAACACGGCATAACACCCCAAAAATAAATAACAAAACAACAAAAAAAATAAAATCAACTCACCCAATATAATGAATAGCTGCTGCAGAACACAACACCCACTGGTCACTCACTAGACTTACAGAACGATCGTTCCAGGTAATGTCTCCTCTCTGACCTGATCCAATCCGTCCCTGGGAACACAACACGACATACAAATATTATTCTCTAAGCAAGTGTTGTTTTAATTACTGCAATTAACTTGTCCGTATTGTTATTTCATCTTTTTTTCTTTTCTTTTATATGTAACGACGGCCAACGTGGTCGAGGGGTAAGGTTCTTGACCCGCAATCCGAAGGATGCAGGATCGAATCCCGGTGTGGGAAAATAAACTTGATTTTATTGAAGAAGAAGATAACAATAATAATCTAAAGGAAAATGTGAAAGAGAACAAGGCACAGAAAAATAGAAAAAGACAATAACTCGAACCCAGACCACTCGTCTAACCGGGACATGCGCGTTAATCAATTTCACCATTGCCATCTTCTGTCAAACCGTCATATTAGTCAATCTTATATTTCAAATTTTAGAATTAACAATATTATCTTCAACTAATTATTTTTCAGTCCCAGTTGCGACCATTGTCATTTTCTATTTTACTGTGTCTTGTTATCTTTCATATTTTCGTTTAGAATATTATTGTTACCTTATTCTTCAATGATATATTACATTGATGTAAATAACCTTCAAATGTTATAAAATGATAGTTTTTCTTATAACAAAACAAAAATTTATTTGTTTAATTTGTTTTATTTCACAATTAATTCATTTAATTATTAATTTATTAATTTATTTAATGCTTGGCTTCGTTCTTAGAAATTCCAGAGGTTTCAAGAATATTTCAACTTTAAAAATTTTGTATACATCCTTAGTACGAAGTCAAGTCGAATATAACTCCTCGATCTGGTCCCCCCATTTTAAAATACATTCAGATTCAATCGAAAAAAATCAACACAAATTCTTAAGACACATTAATTTTAACCTCGGTGTTCCCATTGAAAACATAAATTATAATTACTTGATGAAAGAATTAAATTTACTAAGACTGTCAGATCGAAGAATTATATCCGACTTAATATTAATGTTCAAAATTGTAAATGGTAGAATAGACAGTCCTAATCTAACTAAGCTCATTGAATTTCATATTCCCACGAGAACCACTCGTTCTAAAATCCTTTTTAAATGTAACAATAATCGGACTGAGTATACGAAACACTCACTTTTACCTAGGTTGCATGAAGTTACTAATAGATAGGCAGATGTGATAGATCTATTTAACTGCACGGAACATAGGTACAAGACGGCTATGCTATCATATTTTTTTAATCACTATTAATTTTATTTGTATTATAGATTTTTGCATGTAAATGTATCTCTGGTGTCACTTCCCAAAGTATCGTAACAATTAACTGTTATACATACACTGTTTTACCATTACTAATATTTTTAATATGAATTTGTGACATGTAATTAATGTTTATGGCATACTTATGCCGTTTGTGTTAAATAAATAAATAAATAAATTAATTAAAAATAACATACGGTTTAATTGCGGTACGTTCCAAAGTGGAAGATACTCTCAGTATCGCCCTGTTGATAAACGTGAAACTGAATAACCGGTGCTTCTCCACCTTCCTCTTCCCCATCTCCTTCCCCTCCTCACTACCTTCAACCCCAATTGGGGATGCTATAGTCTCACTGGCTCCGGACGGGAGCAGCTGGGACTCTTGTGAGGTATTCACATTAAAAAAATAAAAACATGTAAAGTGCACCCAACCATCTGGAACCAGTGAGTCTATGACATCTCGAATTGGGCTACTTCGTGTGACTTAAAGTAGGGGGGAGGGGAAAGAGACGGGGAAGAGGAAGGTACGGAAGTACAAGGTCCTGAAATCCATGAAATCCATTGAAATCCATTTCAAGCAACGTCTCTATTTTGAGTGATTTTCTTGCACCAGGGTGATACTGAGAGTACCTAGGTATGTTCCACTTTGGAATAAGTCAAAAATTTATATTATTTTAAAATAATAAATTATGAAATAACACAACTTAATCAAATAAAAACATGCCAGGATTTGAACCCGTGATCTCTTTATTACTAGTCGAGAGCTTTACCCCTTGACCACTGATGTCGTTGTTTCAATGCTAACTGCCCGGAGCCAGTAGGACTGTATCACTTGAAGTGAAATATCGTAAAACATTTCAGTATCACCCCAGTGAAAGGCCAACATTAATAATGCAAACTTTGCTTGAAATGGCTTTAGGCGTGTTTGGTGACCAGAACTGAATAGCCAATATCTTTCACACCTTCCTCTTACCCATGTCTTCCTCACTTCACTACCATCAGCCTCGTAATATACCCCAATAATAATGCCATAGTCCTACTTGCTCCAGACGGTTGTGAGCAGTTGGGCCTTTTGTGCAGTAATGAATAAAAAAAAAAACATTTAAAAATCTGCGCTGTATAATATATAAGTTAGTATTATTATGACATCTCCAATATGGGGGGCAACGTCAAAACCCCACTCCGGAGTTTTTCCTGAGGATAGAAGAGGACAACGGGAGATTAACAAGTGAGACGGAATGAAGTGGAGAAGAAAGGTGAAGGTTGGTAGTGTCTGCCTATTCAGATCTGATAACACGGCTCTTGCAATTTTTAATTCTGAACGAGTCTTCACTAGCGCGATGCTGGGAGTATATTCTACTCTGGAACGTGATGCACATAAACCATTGATAGTTTGATATCAATATTACATAAAACATCTGTGAAGAATAATTAAATGAATAGAATATAAAATGTTTCAACACACAGTATTAGTATTCGATCTCGTGACCTCTGAATCCAGAGTCAAGGATTTTACCAGGCTGTGAATGTGTTCAGAGAAAAGTCAGTTCTAAACCCTACATTTAAATTATGTTTAGTGCAATTGTAGTTTCAAACTTCAGTTTTTATTAACAAAATAAAATGTAATTTTTCTTCAAATAAGGTTTTTGATGATGTAGTTAACTAATATTACACGAAGAACCTTCGAGGAGAATTTTGTAAACACCGACTTCTAAACTTTAAGCTTAAAATCCTTTTCTTAAATATGTTAAAAAAATGTATTGGTTTGGAGTGAACACTGTTGACAAACGTGTGTTACAAATTAATAAAAACTTCTTTACCAAACATGACCATGCTAAAATTAATGAAAATAGGGTATATGGGTAGGGGGGGGAGTTGAGAGGGGGTGGGAGGGTTGGCTTTTTTATATCCATTTTTTGTATTACAAAGATAACACGGGAGGCGGGTATGGGTACCGCCGCCCCGGGACCGATTTATTAGATAACCAACACCTCTGCCATAGGTCACCCCGAGTGGTTCGCTACGCTTGGTGACTGCACTGATGATGGAAGAAGATGGATTAATGTGAAATAAGAATGATAGAGAGATTATATTAACAAAACGATAATGAAAAGGCTAAGTGGCGGGTTCAATCACGATTTATCTTATGGTATTTAAAATACAGCAAAAATCGACAACAGAGTTTTCTTTTAATTATGAATTTGTCTTAAGGGTGACTTTGGTCATAAAAATTTCAGAATTTATTTTTAAATTAGTCAAATTTTTTGTAAACTTCTATTAAATTAAATTACATGAAAGAAAACACAGAGTTTTTTCATCCTAGAACATGTTAAATAAGAGAACTCGATTTGTTTTTATGATTTTGGGATTATACTTTACTTTTATTCCTTTTTCAACTTCATTTGACATCTGAAAGTAACATTTATTTTTGAAGAGCTTAAAAACTGTTCAAGGCAAGTATTTTTATATCTCTTAAGATTAAGAAAGAGACGCTTATAGGTTTATGCATGTAGAGCGGATGAACGAAGAAAGTAGTTTAAGGAGAATATACGACGCAGAAGTTAATGGAAGTTACTTGAGTCGGGTCGGGTCAAGAGTCAGAATAACACAAGAACAGCCTTACTAAAAAAAACACAGCACGCCCACACCCGTGTTGCTGCAGCAACATGAATAAAATCCTTATCCTTAATCACTGTCAAATTCTTCAATCAAATAAAGATATGCTAAAAATTTGGTGCTCACAGAACAATCTATATTTAAATGTAGAGAAATGCAAAACTTTGACCTTTTCCAGAAAAAAAAACATCACTGTTTTTCGACTATTCAATAAATAAAATAAATTTAGAAAGAGTATCGGAAATGCGGGATCTTGGCATAATAATGGATGATAAACTAGACTTCATTCAACAAACTGCAAATAAGGGTATGAAAACTTTAGGATTTGTGTTAAGAACAATTAAAAACTTTGAATTGTTACAAATCATTAAACTACTGTATACATCCCTTGTTAGAAGCCTAATAGAATATAACTCCATAGTCTGGTCGCCCTTCTATAAAATTCATATTCATACTATTGGAAGAATTCAAAGAAAATTTCTACGTTTTGTAAATTTTAAACTTAACATCCCTTTAGAGCACATAAATTATCCGTCGTTAATGAATACTTTAAATATTCCAACATTAGAAAACCGACTAAAAATAAACGACCTAACTTTTTTATTAAAATTATTAAACTCTAAATTCGACAGTTGTGAACTCCTGCAATTAATAAATCTACATGTACCTACACGAACAACTAGACAAGCATTGACATTTTATATACGTACATATCATTCGAACTATGATTTACATTCTCCAATACAATGTTTGCATAGTCTTGGTAACAAATACTTAAACAATCTGGATGTATTTGACAATAATTGGAACTTAGCAAACTTCAAACGCCATATGTGCCAACTATTTATTTCTACCAATCCCATAAAGTAATGAGAACAACAATTTTAAAAATTACCTACTTTATGTCAACTACTATATTTTATGGACTATATTTTGTTTCTTATATTTTATGTTACCTGTATTTTGTTAACGCTTATATTTTATGTAACCTAAATTTTTAATTTTATTTTTTTTTAACCCTTATATTTTATGTAACCTATATTTTGTTTTTAACAAATATTATGTTACTTGAATTGTGTATTGTATTTTGTAAACCCATTCTTTTCACTGTAATTAAAAATGTACTGCATTCTATGTAAAAGCCCTATGGGCGTTTAAATAAATAAATAAATAAATAAAACAAAAATACACTAAAACACGATAACATTACTAATAAGGTTTGTTCTTAAAATGTATTTTAAATCTGGCAACAATGTAAGTTTTTATAGTGTTAGTACTAAATTGTTTGTTTTCCTTCATAACCGCTAGGTGGCGGCGCCTGCGCATTCGTTGTTCGCGCTCATATCATAATTGAACTTTCGCGCTGGAAGCAAGAAACAATTTCGCTTCGCGGATGTGCGTGCAATATTACTTAAATGTGATGGTTAATTTCTAAATATGACTAATTTACTCCTTTATTTATATAATTGATATATTCACCGTGTTTTTTGTGGTTTTTCATAAGTTTTAGTCAAGTTATAAAACAATAATCGTATTTTGAAAATTGAAATGTCAAAAACTATTTTATATGATACAAGAAAATTCAAATATATATTTAAAGGATTTTATTTTACGAGAATTTTAGGAAAGTGGTGTTTTTTTAAATAATAATATCTAATATATGTGTTCCTAAATGTATCAAATAAATTAACGTCCTTAGAGATGCAAGAAATCTGTTATAAAAGCCGGTATAATTTTTAGGTTAGTTTATTAGCAATAAAAAAAATTTGAAATTTTTTATTATTTTTTTATTGTATGCACGAGGAAAAAGTAAGTTGATAGTTTCCTTCCAAATTTATTACATAAAAGGACTGCGTTTTTGAAATTTTGTTTTTTTTGTAATTTCTCTACAATTTAGTCAAAAAAAATTTGGTAAGAATTTTTTTTCCATTTATTTCCGAGTTTGAATCTTAAAATATGCCAGTTTTTGAAAATTAAACTGTATTTCAAATACACAAATCTAAAAGGTAATTTTATCTAGTTTTAATATACGGTATTTGTTTTTACGACACCTTCAAAAATAAGAAATATATAGAACATAAAAAAAAAATACTTTGGAAAAATTTCAAATATCGTTCGGACATCAATCGTTAAAACAGAGATAAACTACCCTCTCATTCCGTGTAAACCATGTGTGTTTCTTTCGATGAACAAATTTTTAATTAGTAATATTTTCACATCCGCGGCCGTTTGTCAACTGAATAAATTTTTCAATGGGTTTTTTAGTAAGGCTGGAATAGTTTAATATATGAGATGAAATATGAATGTGACTGCAGAAAAGAGTGTGTGCCGAGACAGAGTTTTGTAGTGGCCTATCCTTTCTGCCAACCCCTCCGGTAAACGGCATGAAGGTCAATTAGTTGGGTGGAGGATATGGTAGCGTCGCCCCGGGAACCATTTATTGGATTACCAACACCACCGACATAAGTCACCCTAAGTGATTCGCTACGTTTGGTGACATGGCAGGAGTGTCCAGATTCATCGGGTGAGGTGTTTTCAGGACTTGAGACCAAAGGAGACCGGTTTTGACTCAACCCATCGTTTTGCTCCGCAGCGAGAGGGATGGATTCGTACGTCCGTCACTCCTGGACACACTTATCCCCAGAATCCTACCTAACGCTCATATCTTTTCCCTCCCAGAACTTCCCATTCCTTTCCTTAAAAAGACTCTCCACACAGAATCCCAAAATATGAAATGGGCCCTGAGGGAAATTATTTTCCTCATGGGCCTCCTGCGTGAGGTTAAAAATAATTATAGCCATTTCAATAAATAAATTACTATTTTAGCTTATGAATAAAGCTACCTAATGACTGTAACTTACATAGTACGGGGCCTCGGCTGTAGTTGTGATAGGAGTGTAGTGATATAGTATATTGGAGTCTGGTGGGAGTAGAGGACACAAATCCCCCCGAGTCCAACCGGAGCGTGTTTCTTGGCACGGGTGAATCTTCTCTGCCAGCTCTATGCAGTCTGTTGAGGGAACAAAACACTACAAATCAACGTTTTAACCTGTGGGTTAGTACATCCATGAATATGTTAGTTCATCCATGTTTATTAAACCTGTGGGTTAGTTCATCCATGTAAAGAAATAGCTTTATTTGTTATGTTATAATAAATGTTATGGTGTCCAGGGGTTAAGTGCTTTAACTTGGGAGGTGATTCTACATTATGGTAGGAGTTAAAAAGATTAATATTTTTTTCTGAAATTCCAATTTTTTTTCCATACAAAAAGACATACTTAATAAAAATCCTTAGTGTAAGGCGGCCCCTAGACGATACAATAACATTTTACAATATATTGGTCAATGTTATTATAGCGTCTAGGGGCCGCCTTAAAATTAAACTCGCTCAAAATTTTGTTCAATCATTGAGCAATCTTCAATATAAACCCTAAACGGTCAATAATATTGTTCAATTTGTAATATTGCCGCCTAAGGTAACACTTACCCAACAAAGTTGCTGTTAGCCTGCCGGGCGCAATTGCTGCAACGTTGCTTGGTGTGATTTGGCCTGTGTCCATGTAAACCGTTTGTAAACAATAACAAAACCGAGATTTTGACGTTTGTTTGTACAGATCGTATGTTTTAAACTAAATTTAAAAAGATAACTGCACTTAAATAACAATTGAAGGCTTTCAACGATTAAATTGTTATAAACTAATTTAACACTTAACTAATGTCATCGCTTTTAACTAGTTTTCAAAATGTCTACCTTCGGCTTGTAAGAAAGCATGTAAATGTAAAGTAATATTATTATCAATTCGTACATTGTGGCGTATCTTATTAATGAATTTCTGCCCGTCCTTTGTTGGTAAAGTAAGGCATTGACCGAATAATTCAATAACAAAATTACGCGGTATTGGCACAATAATTCAATGACAAAATTACGCACAAACACAATTTTTACAGTCTACAACTAAATAAACAAAAGAAAGTCTGAAAAAAACACGCATTAATGAAGTTGTTCCTTAAATTACTTGCAGCTTTGGCAGATTGGGTAATTATTACTAATACAAATATTACGTCTTTTGCGAATCTTATAATAAGTCAGTCTTATTAAATACACACTAGATAAAGACACATTTAATCAACAATTTTGACTAATAATACTTAAGTTTTAAAAGTGAAACACTACTACGCAAATAAAATTGTTACATTCGAATTCAACACTGACACTGAGCGCTTGGAGCGGGGATTCGGCAACAGCGGAAAGTAATAATGCCGCCCGCACACGGCGGTCTAATTTTATCTTTTTAACAGAAAACTAAAAGTAGGAATTTCAAAAAAAGTTATCCATCTTTTTTACTTGTACTATCAAGTAGGATCACCTCCCGAAGTTAGTGCACTTTACCCTCCGGACATCCTGTATATTTACGCACCAGATTTAAATGTCCGGGTTTAATTTTCCCCACAGGAAAAACTAAACCCTTTCACACACTTACCAAATGATCATCTGGTCAATCCACGTTATGCAATTGCACTATATGTATTATAATTACAAAACAATACAAGAACAACATGTCAACCTACCAGAGACCAGATGGGAAAATAATTCACCGACTCCAGATATTTTCATATCAGAGGGTTCGGCTCTGTGGAATTCCTAATTGAACCTATAAATCCTACTGATCCCTCAATATAAATATTTAAAAAATCTTTTGTAATCCTACATGTATTTAAAATTACCGATTTTTGCATTTTTATGTATAAATTCTTTGACAAATCTAATACGCCTAAATTTTGAATCAGAGACCTAGGTATAATGCCAGTAGCCGAAATAACAAATGGTAATATTTTTATATTCCGAGAATGCCAAATTCTTTTAATCTCATTTCCTAAATCTGTGTATTTTCTAATTTTTTCAGAAACAGTTTTTTGAATATTACAGGAATTTGGAATAGCTACATCAATGATATAAGTTATTTTTTTAATTTTGTCATGTAAAACTATATCAGGTCTATTATGACTAATTGTTCTGTCTGTTAGTATAGTTTTATCATAATATATTTTATAAAATTCATTTTCTAAAAATGAATTTGGTTCATATTCATAATATGGTACTATATTACGGCAGTCAATCAAGTTATGTTTAATTACCAAACTTTGGTGGATTATTTTTAAAACCTGATTGTGCCTAAATGTATACTCGGACGGCGCTAATATAGAACATCCCGATATAATATGTTCTATAGTTTCCGGAAAAGCCAAACATTTTCTACATAAATCATCAATTTGATTTATATCTTTGATTATATGCTTCCTATAATTTTTAGTATTAATGACTCTATCTTGAATGGCAAGCATAAATCCTTCTATTTCTGCGCTCAACTCTCCAATACTCAACCATTTGTTTGACGAAAGTTTGTCAACATACGTTTGGTTGAGATAATTGAAGTGTTTTGCATGAATAATTTTATTTGACCAGGAATCTAATAATTCCTGGTTAGTATTTATAAGAATGTTGGCATTCTCGTCATATAAATTTAAAGGTGTAATGTTTCTATCTGCCTTACAAATTATTTTGTGCATTTCTGAGCTATTACCTTTCCTATGGAAAAAATTTCTAAGCATTTCTACCTGATTGTGTTTCAAAGATGTTATTTTGACTACACCTCAACCTCCTAAATTTCTAGGTAAATTAATTCGTTCTATAGCTGAATTTGGATGATGGCAATTAAACTTTGTTAACGTAGTTCTAATTAATCGTTCTAAACTATCTAAATCTGTATTGGACCATTTAATTATGCCAAATGAGTACGTTAATAAAGGTATTGCCCAAGTATTTATTGCTTTTACTAAATTTTTAGCAGATAGATTGCATTTTAAAATTTTTCTGATCCTTGTTTGAAATTTAATCCTAATATCATTTTTAATACTAGTGTGATCTAATCTATTCGATTGCGGGTATCCTAAATATTTATAAACCTCATCCCCTTTCATACTTTTAATTTTGAAATTTCTAAATATACCCTCGTCTCCATCTACAATTTTGCCTTTCTCTATATGGATCGTTTTACATTTATCTAAACCAAAAGTCATTTTAATATCATCTGAAAAAATTTTAACTACCTTAATCATTTTTTCTAAATTTGATTCAGAATTTGAAAATAATTTTATATCATTCATATATAATAGATGTGAAACTATACTACTCTCTCTTGTATTACCCTTAATTTTTATTCCAAACTTGCTTTTAATTAACATTTTAGACAAAGGATTCAATGCTAAGCAAAACCAAAGAGGACTCAATGAGTCTCCTTGAAAAATCCCTCTTTTTATTGAAATGCCCGGTACTACTATTTTCTTACCTTTTAAATTTACTAGTAAATCTGTATTCCAAAAGGACATAATATTTTTCAAAAAGCTAATTATAATTGGGTTAACTTTATATATTTTTAATATTTTTATTAGCCACGAGTGCGGGACACTATCAAAAGCTTTTTGATAATCTATATAACAAGTATGTAAATTACGCTTTTGATTTTGAATTTGTTTTAGAATTACAGAATCAATAACTAATTGTTCTTTACATCCCACATGTTTTCTGCGACAACCTTTTTGTTGTTCAGATAAAATATTTTTTTCATCCAAATGAGTATATATTAAATCTGTCAAGCAAGAGGTTAAAATTTTGTATATTGTCGGTAGACATGTAATGGGTCTTTATTGAGAGGGATTATTAATATTTTCGCTTTTAGGTAACATATAAGTAATGCCCTTAGTTAGAAAATTAGGAAAATTTTGAGGTTGTTTGACAAGTTTAGAAAGATTTTTTGCAAAAAGAGGATGTAAAGTAGTTAGACGTTTGTACCAAAAATTATGTATCCAATCGCAACCCGTGGCTTTCCAATTATGAGTATTTTTTATAATTTTGGCTAACAATTCAACCGATATATCAGAAAAACTCATTTGTTCAATGTCTGAACAATTGAGTTCTTCATTTTCTATCCATGAACCTGCCTCATTATGTTTTATATCTTTACTCCAAATGTTTGTCCAAAAATCGCGCATATCTGATTCAGATGGCAACGGAATATTATTATTCGAAATAATATTTTGTTTATCATCAAGTTTGGAATAAAAAATTTTGTCATTTTTTTGAAATAATCTATTATTATTTCTTTTATTATATGTATAATTATATCTTTTTAATCTACTAGCTTTTACACCTAATTTTTGTTTTAATAAATCTAATAAATCATTGATTATATTTTCATTATTCTTACTACCAATGTTATAACCAAATTTTCTCCCAATTTCATCTACATGTCTCAAAATATTTCTACTTCTATTCCCATTTTTATATTCAATTACTCTAGCTGTACTACTTCTTAAAAATACTACATCATTTTTTAATCTAATCTGCCATTCTGGTTTACTATAACTATATGATCTATCATCAGAGGATGTTAATTTAACTCCTAACCTAGTACATATAGTGATAGCACTAGCGTACACTAACGTATGAAGATCTAAAAAAACTAATATTGTCAAATATTATTTTTGGTAAAATTAAATTATTTAATTCAGAAATTAATTTAGATAATTTTTTTGACGTATGCAATTTTGGTAATTTTGGTCTAACTGTGGGCTCTATATCTATATATCTATTTATATTATTATGAAGCAAGTTAGCTAATTCTATTACATTATAATCTAGTATCTAGTATCTATCTTTGACGACCTCCGTAGTACAGTGGGTAAGACTCTTGACTCACAATCCGGAGGTCGCGGGTTCGAACCCGGCATGCGCAAATAAATTTTATTTAATTAATTTGTGTTATTTCACAATTAATTCATTTAAAATAATATATAGTATATTTGCGGCATGTTCCAGAGTGGAAGATACTATCAGTATCGCCCTGGTGTAAGACCACCATTCAGAATTGAAACGTTGCTTGAAAATGGCCTTAGCCGTGTTTAGTGACCAGATCTGAATAGCCAGGTACTTCCCAACCTTCCTCTTCCCCACCTCCTTCCCCTCCCCACTATCTTCAGCCTCACAACATACCCCAATTGGGGATGCCATAGTCTCACTGGCTCCAGACGGGAGCAGTTGAGATTCTTGTGCGGTATTCAATGTAAAAAAAAAAAAAAAAAAAAATAGTAAGTTTAAATTTGCAATGTTGATTTCCCTAAGATTATGAATAGCGTCTAAGTTATTTGAATCTACTGTAATATCATTAGATTCTTCTACTAGAATATTATCTAAACTGTCTTCATTCAATGTATCTAATATAACATTACTACTCGTATTAATTTGTTCTAAATTATTTTCTAATTGCAATCTATCTCCTATTTCCTTTTTTATCTGATTTAATGTTACTACAGGGATTAAATTATTTTTGAAAATTGCCCTTTTTTGGTCAGCTAATCTTTGTTCGTTTACTTGGGCAACCGGATAATTTTGTGAGAAAAGTAAATGTAATTTTTTCCTATACAATAACATATCTGTTTCTAGTTTCGTCACATAAAAATATGAACGAACGATGAACATATTGACATCGTTCGTCCATTTCATTCTCTGCCTAGGAATACCTGCTTTTGTTTTTTGGGGTCTCAGATTATCAATGTTCATCTGTAAAGAAAACATAATCAACCCATTTTCATTTCCGTTGGTTGAAAATGACATTTTGTCACCGTTCAAAACAACTTGGAAATGATTATTATTATTATTCCTACATTCCAGTAACCAAGCAACTGTCGTCGTTACCTAATACTGTCATTTGTCAACAAATAATTTTCAATTTGGCCAAATTAAATATTTTAATGTAAACTACCCTTCAATACTACAAATCTATAATAAATATTATATTTTAGAATAATGTTATCAAAATAAAATATATAATTAAATTTACCTGCAAAATATATTTCAAAGTAATCTCAAAATACTGTTGTTTACCTTGGTTACTGAAGCCCTCACAAAAGGAAAAATTTTATATCGTATTTATTTATCTAAATATCCTACGGTTGACTGGCAGTTTATTTATTAGGTTATCTAATATACTTATTTTCAAATATTTATATGTTTTCATATTACATTAATGTAAGAATATTATTAAATTTTATTTAATTTAATTTAAAAGACAAATCAGATAGATTATTACAATTTAAATACAAAAACCACGCCTGTTTTTAAATAATTTAATTTAATTTTTATAAACGTTTTACGTGATACGTAATATCTAAAATCACCACTCACGTACTTATTTGTCTATGAAATGTTGTCTACGACCAAAAAATATAAATTCGCGTCAAGTGAGCTACCTGCACGTAGATTATTGCGCAATGCTTGAGTTAAGCCACAAGCTTCCTCTGGAGACTGTCAAAACTCTAGCCATAGACAAAAAACTTCGTGCTACGTAAAAAACTCTGCTTGCCGCAAGCGGCTTAATGTCTCGCTAGCCCTTTATACGTAATTGTTTTTTTTTTTTAAAAAGGACTTTTTAACCCTAAAAATAAAAGAAATACACAAAATTTATTTTTAATGATGTGTGGTTTACTCTGAGGTTTCAAGAGAATACATCGATATGCTTTATGTAAAGAGCTTTATCTGAAAATCTGTTAGGAGAGAACTTTTAAAATAAAATCTCAGAGTTTTGTTATAAATCATTCCATAAGTTTGAAATTTGGGAAAACACGAAACGTGTTAAATTTTAAACAATGGTTTATTTAAAAAATTTTAATGTTCTCTTCTGGAAACTAACAGATTTTCAGATAGATCACTTAACGTAGGACATGTCGAAATGCAAAATAACATTATTAGAAAATTTCAGCTCAGGTTTTGTGAAACTCACAGTCCGCGGCCTTAGAGCCAACCGGCAGT
Source organism: Limnephilus rhombicus (assembly GCA_929108145.2). NCBI lineage: Eukaryota > Metazoa > Arthropoda > Insecta > Trichoptera > Limnephilidae > Limnephilus > Limnephilus rhombicus. Next base: position 10,206,626 of record OV815290.1, on the reverse strand, counting down.
TGAGTGACAAGTCCCTTCGGCAGTGGTCGACAGTTATTGGGCAATAGGATAGTCTCCGCGCAGCACACCAACTCCGACTCGTTATCAGTTAAGTCACATCTCTGTAAGCAAAGGTAGTTCCTGTTACGGGCTTGTAAGTAAAACATTTTGTTATTGTCAGAGACACAAGGAGATGATCAGTACCTGAGGTAAAATTCTTTTACTGGCGCCCTCCTGCGCTGTCTGGCAGTTGGCGAAAGGTCTGCACACTCCAGCTAATCCTGTGTGCTTTAGTGTGCAGTTACTCCCTGCAAACAAACAGACACACGAGGGTTACACAACAACACAACATGACCATGGAGATTCTACCTGCAATCTAGAAGTAATGTACATCAGTGGAATATTAGAAAATCTACGGTATGAGGTATCTTTAAGAATAGTTAACGATAAAGTTGCAAGCACTCAGTTGTTGGTACTCTTTGGTATTCCACCTCAATGACTCGCTGCCTTTAGCAACGACGGTATTGTGGTGATGAGGGAGCCTAGAAAATCAACGAATCATTGCATCGCCTTCTGGATTTGTAGTGAATGATGATTAATGTCTGGGTACCATACCTTCTACAATTGTCTCCAGAGGGCAGCAGACATTTTGCACGGTGCCCTCTACATTGCATGTCTGGAAACAAAAAAACAGTTTTGTTATTATTTTAAATGACCGAACGAGTATTACCTTATCCCGCATGACGGCATCATTCTTTGCCAAGAAATTCAAAAAATTTATTTTCACTCCCGCTTGGTGTTTTTTTGTCGAAAGGAGATCTTTAAAGTCTCATGTTATCCTTTACAAATCCTTGCAAATCTTAACAAACTTAAAAATTACATTGTAAATAATAAAGATAGTGATTAAAAAATTAAAATAAATCTGGAATCTATAAACTGAGTTGTAATGATTGTGGTTTCTTTTATAAAGGTTAAACTTCAAGGAATTTCGAAACAAGGATTAAGGAACATACGAAATCCCTAAACAATAACAACTTCTCGGAGTTGGCCAACCATTTGGTGAAAACCAGCCACACCTTTAACTTCAATAGTGGAATAGAATTAATACATTGTAATGTCAATGGCATTCAGTTGGATAAACTAGAAATCCGAAAGAGTGTTATTGCGAATTTGAATATGATTAATAATAATTTTTTTTCTTAAATGACCCAATATTAAGCCTGTTCCCTTTGTAAATCGTTCCCCATTGCCCCTCTCTCCTCTACCCACTCTCATATTTACATTGATTTCATTGTCTATGTCCATTCTTTTTCAATTGACACCATTGTCTACGTCTATTATTTATAATTAGTATCAATAAAAACACTGTAGAAGTGAGCGTTGCTCACGAAACATGTTGGTTTTTGTACACAATAAAAGTGGTAAAAGGTTTTTGTAAATAATAAAAGTGGTAAAAGGTTTTTGTAAACAATAAAAGCTATAAAAACTAAGTATTTTTTTAAAAGCTTAAAGATCAAAACAAAACGTCAACCAACTCCATGGTCATGGTTTAGCTCATCATTCAACGCGATGACCACCCTGAGCGAATAACCGTTAATTTAAATTTAATTTATTTCTATACATTATGTAATCAATCTCTATAAAATTATTTAATTTACACCCTCTTGCAATAAAAACCATAAAAAAATAACCACCTTCAAAAGAAACATAAAAATATGGATTATGGTCATGGGAAGGAAGAATTTAGATACAATTTTGCAACCTAACAAAGATTAATACTTGTTTTGTACTTTCTTTTAGATTTAACTTCATAACTTTCCTCTGTGGTATTCTAACATAGGTACCCCAGTAAGGACACATTTATCTCAAAAAAACTGTACAACAAAGACAAAAAATAAAAAAATAAAGCATTATTTTTATTTAAATTATTTCTTCAAATATAATAGTACAAAAAACATCAAAATTATTAATACAGTCAAGGATTGGCTGATTGGTTAGCTGATAATGATATTAAATTAAGTGGATGTGGACGATAGAAAAAGTTAAGGACGCCCGAGTAAGACGAGGCACGATCAAGTGAATCAAATAATAATAATAATGTGTGGTAGAATGAGGCGCATATGAACTAAGAAAGGTGTGCAAGAAGAATTCATAAAGAGACTGGTGAAAGAAATCGGGGACGCCCGAGAAAGACGTGGCAGTAAATCAAACGCCTACAAAAATCAACTATTTCAATCAATGACATGATGATGTACCTTAAAACTACAGTTTAATACACATCACAACCCCAAAACTTTACTCCAAACCATTCTTAATCACGAGCGACGCCGGGTTCAATTCAGCTTTTTATATACAGAAGTTTGTCTATATTCACTGGAGTGATTTTAATACAAATCTACAGTTTTATTCCGAGATTAATGAAATGTTGATCTCTTGATCTTTAAAAAAATTGACAGGCAGGATTGGGTACTGCCGTTCAAGGCGGTTTGCTTCGATTGATGACTTAGCATTGATGCCAAGGATCGTGGGGTGAGTTTAGGTCTTGGCGGAGGATGCACACGCCCGCCCTCTGCCTGGAGGACCAGATCGGGCATGACTGATAGGGGGAGTTCTTTTAACCTCTCCAACCGGTCTCTCTCGATCTATCAACTTGCACCGCAATGAGGGATGGATTCATACATCTGTTTCACATCCTGGGACCCAGAATCCTACGTACCCCTCGTACTTTTTTACTTCCCAGATCATTTTCTTCAATGATCTGGGAAGTAAAAACTTTAAAAAAATACTTCATACAGCATCCCCAAAGATGAATTATAGTTTGAAGTTATGTAAAAACGAAACAAAATAGATGGAACGTCACTGTTTACGTCTGATTTTGACAAACTCTGTACAAACTCTGTATAAAAACCACCATAACATGGGCATCAGCCTAGCATGGTGGTAAAAAAATACACAAATAATGTGACCATAATATGCAAAGAATAAAGAAAAAATAAATAAAAAAAGAAGTCCGAGCAACACAAGGGAGTTCTGCTAGTTTAACGTAACGAAAGAAACTGTACCTGTGGAAAAATGCCTTTAAAGGAGGCCTCCTTAGCTGACTGGTAGTTGGCGAATGGTCTGCACACTCCCACCCTTCCCGTGTCCGCCATTACACAGTGACTTCCTGCAAACAAACAGACACATCAGAGTTACATGACAAAGCAAGACGATGAAGATTCTACCCACAATCCAGAAGTAAGCAATAATGTGGAATATTTGAGGGTTGACGTTTGCCGAGCTACGGTGTGATACATGTATAAGAATCCCTAGTGAAAATATTGCAAACAGTCAGAGCTGTTGGTATTCTGGTGTAAGATATAACAGTTTTATGTTGATATGTAAGGCTTGACAACCAAATTTACCATCGCCTGCTGGAATAATTGTAATAATTAAAGAATGATGGCCAAACCTTCAACAACTCCCTCGCAGCAGACAACTGGGACAGAGCCATCTAAAGCGCAAATCTGAAAATAAAACCAAAAAACAATATTAAAATAAACTTATATTTGTATCCCGATGAAGAATCTATTAGTTCTGAAACGTGTTGATATTTTTCGTTTAAAAAAAAAATGCACAAAAAGACTTTTTTTTCGTTTTTAAATTAACTCCACCAGATTCAACCGTGGGGTGCACTTGTGATTTGTACAGGGTTAGCATTTGTGCACTATTGAAGTATCTGCGGGCCCTGTACAGTACGCCCAGCTTTTGAGAGGTTAACCTTACTCTGGCTTCGATGGATCCCCATATCTGAGGTAGTCACTTCGAGTTACACCAAGCATATCAATGGAGGGCCTGTTCGGAAGATTGACATAATACTTTAAAAAAAATGTATGAAAGCTGTTTGTTTCATTGTAATTTGTGTGAATAGTACAATGTTAGTGAGATTTAAATTATACAAAATCAGAAAAAAGAGACACATGCAGTAGTTACTATAAGAGTGTCAAGTTGCGGTTTCACCTGAGGAGTTTTTCCCTTTAGGGCTGCCTCCACGGCAATGGGGCATTTCGATAAACGAAGACACTTTCCCGTCCGCCCTGTATCAGCTACAAGGCATTGATCACCTGCAAAAGCAACATGACCGTTAAACAAGAAGAGAATATGATGAATTATTGAGAGAATGATGAGTAAGTTCTGCGTACTATACCTTCAGCCACTGTCACCAGAGGGCAGCATATGATCGGAGTAGTGCCCTCTACTGCGCAAATCTGAAAACACAAGAGGCTCTGTCATCATTCTGATTTTAATAATTAATTGTACAATGTTGTTCAGATTTAAAGACCATGAAGAAGAAAGACACAAAATTAGCGAATAGGTCTCCACCGAGAATCGAACCTGGGATCTATCCTCGCTCTGAAAGTAATGCATTAACTAATTTGCTACTGAAAAACTTTATTTTAACAGTTAAACCTTTTTATCGGTGTTTAACTCTAAACCCATCGATATTAATATCTATTTTGGGTTATCCTTGCCAAGAGTTTCTTAATAGGTTATTTTTGTAGATTTAAAGAAAAAATCGGAAAGTTTGAAAGTGGAAACATTAACTATTCGTGAAAACTTTGATTTAGCCTTAGTACACACACAGCCAGTGTACGATTTTGCCGATCTCAAATCAAGCAAATTTCAGGTAAATATTATTACACCTAAAATTAAAACACATGATTTAGATTGCTTACATGTCAGTATCTCTACATTGTGCACATGTGAAAATATTGAACTGGTTAAAGAATATGTTTATTAAGGTGTTATTATTGACTGTTTTTTCAAATGGGATTCACAAATAAATGAAGTCTGTGAACGACTCAGATCTATTGTTAGCAGATTATGTAAATTGAAATTCTATGTTCCAATATGCACACTTCGAATAATTTATTTATGATTAGCCGAATCAATTATAAGGTCTGGAATTACAGTCTGGGGACTTTCCTGTAACACAAAATGTAAATCATGTTCAGTCGGTTCAAAGATCATTAGGTAAATTATTAGCGCATAAAAGTTTATATGAACAAAGACATAATGTTCCGTACTTTTACCAGAATCTCAAAATTCTCTCAGTAAGAGCAATTCTGTGGTATAAAATTATATCTCAGCATATGAATAGCCCTATATACAAATATAAACTGAACCACACTTACAATACCCATTTTACGCTAAACGAAGGACTAATTTTACCTAAGCATTTAAACAAATATGGACAAAAAACGCTGGACTACATGATACCAAATTTATTAAATATATTACCTGCTGAAATTAAAAAAGTGTACAAATGGAAAAAACAAATATCATGTTGAAAAATTGGCTCACCGAAAGACAAATAAATTTTATTAGACACTAACACCAAAATTCTAACTGCAAAAATAAACTAAAATAAGTTTATTTATCTGTAAATATTATAAATTAAAGTCCCCCGCGTCGTCTGTCTGTCTGTCTGTTCGCGATAAACTCGAAAACTAATGAACGGATTTTCATGCGGTTTTCACCAATAGATGGAGTGTTTTGTGAGGAAGGTTTAGGCATGTAATTTGTCAAGGATTTGTGTAAATTGGTTGAAATATAACGATAATTGTTAGAAGTGTCGGAAAAAGTCAAGCCGCCTGGTAGCTTTCATCGAAAACGCTGCCTAACCTTTTAAGGATATAACAAAACAATGCATGGTGGAATATTCCTCTTTTATAGATCTACAAAAAAGTCCGTGAAGGCAAATATCTATCTTTTACGGATAGCTTACTATACATACTCTACCTTCTAAAAAAATGGTCACGTACATTGCGGTAATTGAAAAGTTATTTACATCGATACAGTATTAATCATTTTTAACTTAAAGACGTTATTTACTTAAATAGTTATAAATTAAAGTCCTCCACGACATTTGTCTGTCTCTTTGCCATTAACTCAAAGACGGCAGTGGTTATAAAGGTAGGATAACCATCCAGTAGATGACGTTGTGTTTTATTAGCCACAGCAACGCGTGGCCGGGTCGGCTAGTATATAATGATTTTTTTTTATATTCTTGGATAAAACAGAGGCGCTATTGTGTTTCTCTGTAAAAACAAAAGATTTATTACCAATAAGTATTAACAACTCTTAAAAATTACATTATCGGTTAACAAACGGTTCACTTACCTGTAAAAACAAAAGAAACAACATTTAAAGAGCTTATTTCAGGTTTCATTATATTGTAAGATAATATTTTCAGGATTTTTTAATGCAATAATAGGCCACTTGCATCACATTTTTTTTCTGGTTTAGGCAAATATTCTAAGACATTCCGTTTTTTTTTTTTAATCGTATTTTTGAAACCCTGGCGATTTTTTGAAAATTTAAATCCGAAAAATCAGACCATTTTTTATAAACCGGAAAGACGGGACATAATTTTATAGGTGCGAAAAAACGATAATTACATAGCCGAAAATCATTTTTAAAAAAAGAACGTTTTCCACACGAATAACACAGGAGAATAACGAGGCATACCAAAAATATAAAACCTCATAAATATTTTTTCCTTGATCCATCTTATTGATCATAAATCATTATAATGTTCAACGTCTATATTACTAAATCAAATGTAACATACTTGTATTTGTAAATTATAATAATAATAAGAATATAATAAAATTTGATTTTGTTAAAATCCGCACCATTATCATTATACCTCTAAAACACGTACAGTGTTTTCTGGTGCGCGTAGTTTAGAGTTACAGTTGATTAGTAATCACCAGGATAAATATCACATCCTAGATGACTACTTGTACTATCCAAATTATTTATGATTCACCAGAATGTTAGTACGAGTATTTAAGCAACCTAAACTCAACCCATTTGTTTGTATGGGGCGCGTGTGGCAGTTAATTTTAGCACGGATAGCGCCCAATACTTTTCAGCTGAAAAAAAACTATAATAATTGATCATGTCATAGAAAGAAACAGCTTCTTCGCACACCCTGATAAGTGCTTTGATGCTTTGCTGTAGTACGTGCTTTGCTGTAATTAAAATACAAATTACAAAATACACTTTCGCATGGATTTAAAATTTGAAATACAAAATACAGTATTTAAAGCATTTTTTTTATTTCAAATACAAAATACGTTTGATTTTGGTAGAACCTTTGGTTACAATAATTTGTCGTAAGTACCCTTATCTAATGGTGCGTTTTTATAGAAGCAAATTTGAGCAGCGTGAAACGGAGATATTAAAAAATTGACCAATCGTATTGCTCAAAAGACACATCTCATCTTTTTTTAACATTAACTCCACACTTGACGGCCGGTGTAGTGCAGCGGTAAGGCGCTTGACTCGCATTCCGAAGGTCGCGGGATCGAATCCCGGCTTGGCACATAAATTTTATTTGATTAATTTGTATATTTCACAATTTATTCATTTAAAATAAAATATATAGTATATTTACGGCACGTTCCAGATTGGAAGATACTCTCAGTATCTCCCTGGTGTAAGACCACCATTCAGAATTGAAACGTTGCTTGAAATGGCTTCTACCGTGTTTGGTGACCAGATCTGAATAGCCAGGTACTTTCCCACCTTCCTCTTCCCTATCTCCTTCCCCTCCTCACTGCCTTCAGCCTCACAACATACCCCAATTGGGGAGGCCATAATCCCACTGGCTCCAGACGGGAGCAGTTGGGACTCTTGTGCGATATTCAGTTAAAAAAAAATAAACGTTTGAAGTGTTCTACAATCAGTTCCGATTTTGAAAATGAAACTTAAATTCAAAGCAAATGTTCTAGACTTCATTAAACCGCAGTTACGGATATAGGTACAATCGAAATTAGTACTTTTTTAATACCTAGCGCAGACTCTTGGAAAATTACGGGCTATTGTATTTCTAATTTTATGTAGGTATTATATCATTGGTTGGGACCTACTTAATTGCGTGTTAAAAATTTTCAACAATCAGTTCCGATTTTGAAAATGGAATTTAATTCAAAGCAAGTGTTCTAGAGTTCATTAAACCGCAGTGACAGACAAAGACACATTCGAAAGCAACATTATAATTTACGATTATAAAATAAAAGGCGAAACGTTATCATGTGTAAAATCCGTGAAGAATCTCGGTGTCGTCTTTGATCCCGAACTGACATTCTCTTGCCATATATCGCAGCTCACTCAGTCTTGCTACAAACTACTTGGGTTCATCATCAGGACTTGTAAGCAGTATGATAACCAAGAAGCTATGCTAGCGTTATTCGATGGCGTACTGAGAAGTGAGAAGCAAGCTGGAGTACGCGAGCGATGCTTGGGTACCGTACCACCAGAAGTTCATCGATCTATGAGAGCAAATCCAGAAGAAATACCTCAGGTATGTATATGTGGAAGCATGGAATCTATCCAAGGTTCATGCACCATATTGACTTAGTTGAGGAAACTGATTATGTGAGTCTAGAAACTAGGCGGAAAGCAAGTCTTGCTAAACCGTCTTTCAAAAATTTGGAACAATTTCATCGATAGCCCATTTCCTTGAGATGCTGTGAGTACCAGACCACTTCAGCTATATCGGAGATACCATGATCTGTTCAGAGTACCAAACGGTAGAACTGACGTACTGGCAAAGCATAGCATGACGAGGAGAGCGGTGCAATTAAATGAAATTGCAAACCACTTGGATGTAAGTGACTGTTATTATTAAAGATACAGAAACTAAATTGTACTGACATTGGAATTGAACAACACCCACAGGCCTGCAAAAAACTGTAAACAATAAGCACCAGTACACAGAGACGCCCGACAATTGCAATGTCTTGATAGAGATGTTTTCTCTCCTTGACAGCTGTTAAAGTTCCATGGAATATCTGTCTACGCTGGACGGGCTCCTCTGCCGCGCATTGAGGTGGAGTGCTATTGCGTCTTCCACAGTGTATTGTGAGATGAATGCTCTTGCATCGGAGCATGTAGGCTGCGGTGGACGCTGGTTGCTAGTAATCGAGACGGGCTGCGCTAAAGATGGTGAATGTTCTCGAGTTGTTATGTATCCAAGGGAACAGCATTCAGGGCTGCGAGCAGGTCAGCAATCTGCTTGGCGTGGTGGTCTCAAGGGCTTGCTTGTGGTAATGTGGACCGCGCTCCAAATTTTGCGTTGTCGTGGATTGCTGCATATCTGGCACCAGCATCATAGGGATTGATTGCAACAACGTGGTGGTGGGTTGCTGGCATCCTAGGCTGGGGCGGTCGCAGCCACTCACATGTTGATTGGCTTCAGGGTATCGGTCTGCATTCTATTGGGCGTGCTGCGAGTGCATAGCACGCATCTCCAAATGGTGTCATCATTTTATCCGGCCATTACACGCATCAGTATTTGTGAGCCATTACACGTGTCAGTATACTGACGTCAGTATCGTTGCGAAACCTTGCGGAACAGACGCTTTTAAAGTGATTAATCCGAAAAGAAAAGCCTGTGTTGCTATAATTTTGGCGTTCTGTACAAAAAAGCGAGTGAAGAACTGGCTTCTCAAAAAAGAAAAATTCTCACACTTGAATTTAATGGATGAAATTTTGACTGATCCACACGACTTATCACATTTACGGTTGGTGTTAAAAAAACTGAGATTCCAAGATCCTCCTGGAATTTCAACACCACTAGAGCGAACTGGGATAACTTTGGGATAGCACTACGAGATACATTAAGGGATTTCCACCATGTAGCTGCTACTGATCCGGATAATTTGGGAAACTTTTTCAACAAGGCGGTTGTATCTGCTGCCAACTCGTCTTTGGGCAGATCAAACCCAAAGACGAGCATTCGGACGCCGTGGTGGTCACCTGAGCTGACTTCGCTGAAGGGGGCCTACAAGAGAGCCTACAGGACGCTGGGGTCGGCTAGGAGCTGCGGTCGTACGGAGGAGGAGACGGCCGCTCTCCTGGACGATCTCAGATTTGCCAGGTCGGCTTTTAAGCGGGCTGTTCTTCATGCGAAACGAGCTGCCTGGCGTAATTGGGTACAAGAAGTGGGTAACGCTAACCCGTGGAATATCCACAGCGCAATGGAGAAATCCGGTAAAGGATCTGATCGGTTTTTGTCTACTGTAATTGGGAATATTGATGGGAGGAACGCCGAGACGGTGGACGTGGCCTCTACCCTCGAGACACTTTTGGGCGAGTTAGTTCCTGTAGACTCAGTAATTGGGGAAAGTGACCACCATAACCAGATTAGAAATCTGGCACGGCTACCACCTAGTGACCTCGCCCAAGAGGATAATATGTATAGAGTCACTAAGGCAGAAATTGAAGTTATAATTAAGGGTTTGGGTCCTAAGAAGGCACCAGGGCATGATAGGCTCAACGGCGTAATTGCACAGCAAGTCTGGGTCCACGCCAAGGAGGAGCTCTTCCAGGTGATGGACACATGCATGAGAAGAGGAGTTTTTCCCTCAGAATGGAAGCGCGGCGTGCTCCGGATTATACCCAAGGGGAACGACAAACCACTATCAGATATCAAAGCGTACAGACCCATAACTTTACTCCCTGTGCTAGGTAAAATTCTGGAGAAAATCATTAGGGAACGTCTACGGAAAACGCTCTCCCCGGCCAGCGACTTGCAGTTTGGTTTCGTCCCCGGGAAATCTACGATGCACGCCCTGTCGTATGTGCTTGACTGGGTGAAGGTTTGCCCCAAGAGGTATGTTGTGGCAATTTTCCTCGATATAACTGGTGCCTTCGATCATGCGTGGTGGGCAATGATACGTTTGAAGGTGAAAAACAGGCAGTGCTCCAAACTTCTGTTTAAAATCATCGACGACTATCTAGCTGATAGAACAATAACTATTTCATTTGGTGACTACTGCATCCAGCGGGAAGCAGATATGGGATGCCCACAGGGCTCCATTCTTGGACCTGACCTGTGGAACATTGCCTTTGACGACTCCTCCAGGTTACCCTTGCCTGAAGGATGTATCTCTGTCGACTATGCTGATGACAAAGTGTATCTGGTCTCTGGGGACAGTAGAAAGGAAGTTGAAAAGAAAGGCAGTGAAGGTTTGCAGATGTTCCTGGATTGGGGAACAAGAAACAAGATGACCTTTGCTCCCCACAAGACCAAGGGCCTCCTGATGAAGGGTCATCTCAGTAGAAACAGAAACCCGACCATCAAAATGGGAGAGTCCAACATCCGTTTTTTTGATAATGTGAAATATTTAGGTGTCACACTCGATCGATCGTCCTCTTTTCTGGCTCACGTCAAGGATGTATCCAGCAGGGCTCAGGCTCTCTTTTTGAAGTTAAGGAGACTCTCCACAGCTGAGTGGGGACTGCGTAATCCGGCTTTGCGCATGCTGTATAGGTGCGTTTATGTGGCGCAAGTCTCATACGCTGCATCTGTTTGGGAGCATCGCTTGGATAATTCGCTTATACTCTTGGCTTTGAAGAGAGGCCAACGAACCCCTCTCCTGGCACTATCCGGTGCGTATAGAACCGTTGCTTCGGACGCTTTAACTGTTCTGGCTGGTATATTACCAATCGATCTTGAAATTAGGGAGGTGATTACTAAGCAGAAGCTCACTAGAGGAAGCCCGGCAACTCATCATGGTGTTGTCCTAACTCCTGGTGGTCCGGGGACTCTCCCTGGTCTGCTTCGTGAAATGAGGGAACTGTCGCTTCAGGAGTGGCAGCTTCGTTGGGATAGGTCGAATTTGGGGAGATGGACTTTCTCCTTCTTCCCATCAGTTAAAAACAGGATGGAAGGGGCCTTTTTACAACTGGACCATTACGTGACCCAACTTTTGTCTGGCCACGGGGAATTCAGGGGGAGACTTCATACTCTCTCCCTGTCCCCTCATCCCAACTGCGCGTGCGGTTGCACCAACCAGTCGGCCGAGCACATTCTGTGGCATTGTGAGATCATGATGGATGCTAGAGAGGAAATGCTTGATGGTTTGGACGTTCCTATTAGACCAGTATGGAATACTGATCTAGTATCGAATAAGGTGAATCTCGAGTGCTTGCGAAAGTTTGCTAGGATTTGGGTTGAAAGATGGCCTGCTCTTAGAGTCGCTGACTAGCAGAATTCAGGTCACCGGGTGTACTTGTTCCTGTTATCCCACGGACTATGTTTTGATCTTTCTTTTACTCTTCTGCCTGGATTGTACATATTTCTTTGACCTCTATTTTATGTTCTTTTTATTCTTTTTTTAAGGCTATATGTATATGCAATTTTTTCTATAGATACATAGTTGCAGTCCGGATGTACACCGTGCAGCATTTCAATTTTGCCAACTTTGATTTTTTTTCTTATTTTTATAAATATCTACCTTATATATATCTGACTTATATATTTATTTATTATTATTCTAGTTGTGATGCTTTTGCTCTATCTTTACACATTTACAGCCTTTTTTGGAAGTTTTCCAGACTTGATTTATAAATATCTCCAGTTTTTTTTCAATGTATATATGTAACTTTACCTAATAATTTGATATTATGAATTTCTTTTCTTTAGATGTTATATTGTTTATTTGGAGGTTGGACAGAAACTCCATTGTTTATTTTGTAATGTCCTTTTCCCCATTAAAGGGGTTGGACTTTGGGCCTTGTCCCTATTATCTTACTTTTAGGTCTATCTTATTGTAACTTATTTTTGTTATTTCCTTCTAATGCCCGCGCCACCCCCCCTGACATGATAAGGTTGGAGGAAAGGCCGAGCAGCATCCGGAGGTTTGTCCGTCCCTCCTCCAGCTACCCGACGCTTTTCTCCCTAGGGTCTTCTTTTTTTTGAGTCCAATTACTTCTTCTAGGCGCCACCGGCTAGCTGGCTAAAGGACGACTCCACTGGGTGCTGTAACGTTGGACTAATAACCTTATACATTCTCTGGGGGACTGCCGGGCACACGACGGTCATGACGGTTATCAAATTTTTTTTTACCCTTTGAAATGTTATATGCTTTATTTACTAACTTATTATTTTCTTTACACGCAGATGCCTGCAGTTTTGGGTGTGTGGTCCCCCTCTGTTTATTGTACCATAACTCTTTTGTTTTTCTCTTTATTACTGTACCGGACGTGATTTGACAATGAAATAATTGTATTTTAAATTATAATTAATAAATCAGCTGCCGGGGTCAAGTAATTCCAAAGGGATAAAAAAACAAAACTTGACCCCTTCACCCCCTTTTCCCACCTCTGTGTACGTACCTACACACGTATTTTGTTACTTTGCATAAATTTGTGATTTGTGCAAAGCCTTCTTGGTCTGTTGTACATACCTACAACCCTTTGACCTTTGCGCAAATTCAAATTTATGCAAAGTCATTCATATCTCTTTATGTACCCAATTTGTGCAAAACTATGTATTTTTATCCTGCACAAATTGGCTCTAATTCTATTTTGTGCAAAGTTTCATGATTTGTGTACATACCTACACACTTGAATTTGTTATTTTCATAAAATCTACCATGTCTATGCAAACTCATAAATAAACAAAATATCGGAGAAGCGTAGAGTGTAGGGCGAGATTGAACGCTGTGGCGTTTTTTGCTTCGTTACGCAACAGCGGAACGAACGCAGTGGCGTTTAAAGTCTCTAACGGCCGAAATACCTAGAATTCATCTCAGTTCGGAGAATTGAGATGAAAAAAGGGTCTAAGTATGGGCAGACTCCCGGCTCAGGGCCCTTTAAATACGGCCGAAATTGCGCTAGATCGGCAGAGCTCCAGATCTCACCGCCACAAAAGCATCTCGCCTTATCCTGCCCGCTCCGATCTACCACTGGGAAACTTGGACTTCTTCTTGGCCCTGGCCGAACCGCCCACCCTGAAGAACCTATTACAATTTCTCGAAACGCCTTTCTCAAGGCGCAGGTTACCCCTCTACTGCGCTCCACCTCCCTTCCTCCCCTCGCCTTCTCCCGTTTCTCCCTTTACCTACGGCAAGTTGGACTTCTTCTCTCCTCTGGCCAGCCCACCCAAGAAGACTCCGCATACAATCTCGAAACGCCTTTCTCAAGGCGAAGGTAACCCCTCTACGCGCTCTACCTCCCTTCCCCTTGCCTTCGATCCGTTTCTCCCTTTCTACCTACAATTTCTCCCCGTTTTCCCTCGCTTTCTCCCCATTTCTCCCTTTCTCCCTACATTTACCCCACTATTCCCTCTACCTACCCTTTCTCTCCCCTTCTCCCGAAGGCGTCGAAACGGCCAGCCGGTCCCCCTCCCACTACATCGTCTGTGCGGGTGGCGATTACAGTGCCACGTCCCGTACATGGTCCTTCGAGCCGGATCACCGTCTTCACGCCTTCACTTCCTGAGATGACGTCTCTCGCTGCCAGCCCTGCCGGCCCTTACACTGCCGGCCCCAACGCTGTCAGCCCTGCCGACCCCTACGTTGCCAGCCCTGCCGGCCCTTACACTACCGGCCCTGGCAACACACCGTCCTCTGATGCCGACGAAGACTTCACCACGGAGGCCATGGTCAGGCAACTCCGGAGGGAGAACCGAGCGATGAGCAGGCAGCTTGCTGCGTTGCTCTCGTTCATCCCCTCCGCGACGCAGTACCTCCCTGGCGCGCCCCCTGGTACCTACCCTGGCGTGCATACTCGCGCCCCCCCTGGTACCTACCCTGGCGTGCATACTCGCGCCCCTCCTGGTACCTACCCTGGCGTGCATACTCGCGCCCCCCCTGGTACCTACCCTGGCGTGCATACTCGCGCCCCTCCTGGTACCTACCCTGGCGTGCACACTCACGCCCCCCCTGGTACCTACCCTGGCGCGCCCCCTGCTGCATACCCTGGCGCGCTCCCTGGTTACTGGACTGGCGCGCCCCTTGCTGAATATCCCGGCGCGCTTCCTGGCGCGCTCCCTGATGCCCCTCCTGGTGCCCAGCCTGGCGTACACACTGACGCCCCTGGTGCCCCTCCTGGCGTGCATCCCGGTGCGCTCCCTGGCGCGCTCCCTGGCGCGCATCCCGGCGCGCTCCCTGGCGCGCATCCTGGCGCGCTTCCTGGCGTGCTTCCTGGCGTGCTTCCTGGCGTGCTTCCTGGCGTGCTTCCCGGCGCGCTCTCTGGTGCCCTTCTTGACGCGCACCCAGGCGCGCCCCCTGACGTCTTCCCTCGTGCGCATCCCGGCGCGCTCTCTGGTGCTCTTCTTGACGTGCACCCAGGCGCGCCCTCTGATGTCTTGCCTCATGCGCCCCCTGAAGCGCATCCCGGCGCGCTCTCTGGTGCTCTTCTTGACGTGCACCCAGGCGCGCCCTCTGATGTCTTTCCTCGCGCGCCCCCTGATGTCTTGCCGCGTGCGCCCCCTGATGCGCATCCCGGCGCGCTCTCTGGTGCCGTTATTGACGTGCGCCCAGGCGCGCCCTCCGATGTCTGGTCTCGTGCGCCCCCTGAAGCACATCCCGGCGCGCTCTCTGGTGCTCTTCTTGACGTGCACCCAGGCGCGCCCTCTGATGTCTTCCCTCGTGCGCCCCCTGATGCGCATCCTGGCGCGCTCTCTGGTGCCGTTATTGACGTGCGCCCAGGCGCGCCTTCCGATGTCTGGTCTCGTGCGCCCCCTGAAGCGCATCCCGGCGCGCTCTCCGGTGCCGTTCTTGCCGTGCACCCAGGCGCGCCCTCTGATGTCTGGCCTCGTGCGCACCCCGGCGCGCTCTCTGGTGCCCTTCTTGACGCGCACCCAGGCGCGCCCCCTGACGTCTTCCCTCGTGCGCATCCCGGCGCGCTCTCTGGTGCTCTTCTTGACGTGCACCCAGGCGCGCCCTCTGATGTCTTTCCTCGCGCGCCCCCTGATGTCTTGCCGCGTGCGCCCCCTGATGCGCATCCCGGCGCGCTCTCTGGTGCCGTTATTGACGTGCGCCCAGGCGCGCCCTCCGATGTCTGGTCTCGTGCGCCCCCTGAGGTACATCCCGGCGCGCTCTCTGGTGCTCTTCTTGACGTGCACCCAGGCGCGCCCTCTGATGTCTTTCCTCGCGCGCCCCCTGATGTCTTGCCGCGTGCGCCCCCTGATGCGCATCCCGGCGCGCTCTCTGGTGCCGTTATTGACGTGCGCCCAGGCGCGCCCTCCGATGTCTGGTCTCGTGCGCCCCCTGAGGTACATCCCGGCGCGCTCTCTGGTGCTCTTCTTGACGTGCACCCAGGCGCGCCCTCTGATGTCTTTCCTCGCGCGCCCCCTGATGTCTTGCCGCGTGCGCCCCCTGATGCGCATCCCGGCGCGCTCTCTGGTGCCGTTATTGACGTGCGCCCAGGCGCGCCCTCCGATGTCTGGTCTCGTGCGCCCCCTGAAGCGCATCCCGGCGCGCTCTCTGGTGCCGTTCTTGACGTGCACCCAGGCACGCCCTCTGATGTCTGGCCTCGTGCGCACCCCGGCGCGCTCTCTGGTGCCCTTCTTGACGCGCACCCAGGCGCGCCCCCTGACGTCTTCCCTCGTGCGCATCCCGGCGCGCTCTCTGGTGCCCTTCTTGACGTGCACCCAGGCGCGCCCTCTGATGTCTTCCCTCGTGCGCCCCCTGACGCGCACCCTGGCGCGACTTCTGATGTCTTGCCTCATGCGCCTCCTGAAGCGCATCCCGGCGTGCTCTCTGGTGCCCTTCTTGACGCGCACCCAGGCGCGCCCCCTGACGTCTTCCCTCGTGCGCATCCCGGCGCGCTCTCTGGTGCTCTTCTTGACGTGCACCCAGGCGCGCCCTCTGATGTCTTTCCTCATGCGCCTCCTGAAGCGCATCCCGGCGCGCTCTCTGGTGCCCTTCTTGACGCGCACCCAGGCGCGCCCCCTGATGTCTTCTCTCATGCGCCCCCTGAAGCGCATCCCGGCGCGCTCTCTGGTGCCCTTCTTGACGTGCACCCAGGCGCGCCCTCTGATGTCTTCCCTCGTGCGCCCCCTGACGCGCACCCTGGCGCGACTTCTGATGTCTTGCCTCATGCGCCTCCTGAAGCGCATCACGGCGTGCTCTCTGGTGCCCTTCTTGACGCGCACCCAGGCGCGCCCCCTGATGTCTTTCCTCGTGCGCATCCCGGCGCGCTTTCTGGTGCTCTTCTTGACGTGTACCCAGGCGCGCCATCTGATGTCTTGCCGCGTGCGCCCCCTGATGCGCACCCTGGCGCGCTCTCTGGTGTTCTCCTTGACGAACACCCAGGCGCGACCTCTGATGTCTTGCCTCATGCGCCCCCTGAAGCGCATCCCGGCGCGCTCTCTGGTGCCGTTCTTGACGCGCACCCAGACGCGCCCCCTGATGTCTTCCCTCGTGCGCCCCCTGACGCGCACCCTGGCGCGCTCTCTGGTGTTCTCTTTGACGAACACCCAGGCGCGACCTCTGATGTCTTGCCTCATGCGCCTCCTGAAGCGCATCCCGGCGCGCTCTCTGGTGCCCTTCTTGACGCGCACCCAGACGCGCCCCCTGATGTCTTCCCTCGTGCGCCCCCTGAAGCGCATCCCGGCGCGCTCTCTGGTGCTCTTCTTGACGTGCACCCAGGCGCGCCCTCTGATGTCTTGCCGCGTGCGCCCCCTGATGCGCATCCTGACGCGCTCTCTGGTGCCCTTCTTGACGCGCACCCAGGCGCGCCCCCTGATGTCTTCCCTCGTGCGCTCCCTGCCGCGCACCATGGCGCGCTTTCTGGTGCCCTTCTTGGCGCGCACCCAAGCGCGCTCCCTGCTACCCTTCCCAAAGCGCAGCCTGAAGCGTCAACTGGCGCCTACCCTGCGGCTCAGCCTATGGTATCTCCTGGCGCCAGACTGCCTGGCCGAAATGAAGGAGGGAGCCTTGCCCGAACGCCCGGCCAAAATGACGGAGGGAGCCTTGCCCGAACGCCCGGCCAAAAGGACGGGGGGAGCCTTGCCCACGTGCCCGACCGTAATGACATCGGCCGCCGGGCGGTGGTGCGTGGCCCTTCACCCCTCGCACCCCCCGCATTCTCTGGCACCATCCCCGCCTGTTCGGCGGCACATGGAACCAAACAAAAGGACATCGGCCGCTACCTGATACAGCGCGGCCCGACCTCCACCGCTGCGGATGAGCAGCTTTCCGTGCCGATATGGCCTCCCTCAGACAACGGAGACCACACAGAGACGATGACAACGATGCAACCAGAGTGCAGACGCAGCGCTACATACAGCCGCTCTGCCACCCTTCAGCAACAATTCGACAAATACACGTCCTGACAGCTAGGCGCAGCCGTGACTGCACCGGAGGGAGAATGTACCGGACGTGATTTGACAATGAAATAATTGTATTTTAAATTATAATTAATAAATCAGCTGCCGGGGTCAAGTAATTCCAAAGGGATAAAAAAACAAAACTTGACCCCTTCACCCCCTTTTCCCACCTCTGTGTACGTACCTACACACGTATTTTGTTACTTTGCATAAATTTGTGATTTGTGCAAAGCCTTCTTGGTCTGTTGTACATACCTACAACCCTTTGACCTTTGCGCAAATTCAAATTTATGCAAAGTCATTCATATCTCTTTATGTACCCAATTTGTGCAAAACTATGTATTTTTATCCTGCACAAATTGGCTCTAATTCTATTTTGTGCAAAGTTTCATGATTTGTGTACATACCTACACACTTGAATTTGTTATTTTCATAAAATCTACCATGTCTATGCAAACTCATAAATAAACAAAATATCGGAGAAGCGTAGAGTGTAGGGCGAGATTGAACGCTGTGGCGTTTTTTGCTTCGTTACGCAACAGCGGAACGAACGCAGTGGCGTTTAAAGTCTCTAACGGCCGAAATACCTAGAATTCATCTCAGTTCGGAGAATTGAGATGAAAAAAGGGTCTAAGTATGGGCAGACTCCCGGCTCAGGGCCCTTTAAATACGGCCGAAATTGCGCTAGATCGGCAGAGCTCCAGATCTCACCGCCACAAAAGCATCTCGCCTTATCCTGCCCGCTCCGATCTACCACTGGGAAACTTGGACTTCTTCTTGGCCCTGGCCGAACCGCCCACCCTGAAGAACCTATTACAATTTCTCGAAACGCCTTTCTCAAGGCGCAGGTTACCCCTCTACTGCGCTCCACCTCCCTTCCTCCCCTCGCCTTCTCCCGTTTCTCCCTTTACCTACGGCAAGTTGGACTTCTTCTCTCCTCTGGCCAGCCCACCCAAGAAGACTCCGCATACAATCTCGAAACGCCTTTCTCAAGGCGAAGGTAACCCCTCTACTGCGCTCTACCTCCCTTCCCCTTGCCTTCGATCCGTTTCTCCCTTTCTACCTACAATTTCTCCCCGTTTTCCCTCGCTTTCTCCCCATTTCTCCCTTTCTCCCTACATTTACCCCACTATTCCCTCTACCTACCCTTTCTCTCCCCTTCTCCCGAAGGCGTCGAAACGGCCAGCCGGTCCCCCTCCCACTACATCGTCTGTGCGGGTGGCGATTACAGTGCCACGTCCCGTACAATTACATTTTCTATGTTTACTAACACTAGTAGAATTAGTTTTTGACCATTACAGCATTGACTGTAGGCGATCCTACATTTCCGCCACCTAACCAAGTATGTAGGGACATTGAAGGTCTAGATTCGTTTTATTAAATGTAGAGTCGTTTATTCAAAAAAATTAGATTCTTGCGAGAGCTCCGAAGGGGCGACCATAAGTCGCCTATACCGGGGCGGGACAGGGTGGGTACTTCAATGATCCACACGACTATAAAAATTATTTAAGGATGAACAATGATAATTTCAACAAATTGCTAGATATGGTTATTCCATATATTTTGAAACAAAATACAGCCATGAGATATGATTTCTTTGAGTTGACCTATAATTGCATCGCAACGTATTTTCTTTTTCGTACATCTTCCCTCATAATATTTGGATTTATGCTTTCTATTATTCCCTTCAATTCCTCCAATACAATTTGGTAGGCGGGAATGGGTACCGCCGCCCCGGGAACCTTTATTGGATAACCAACACCTCTGCCATAGGTCACCAAAAGTGGTTGGCTACGTTTGGTGATTTAGCAGGGGTGACTGGGTTCATGTGGTGAGAGAGGCAGATGACCAAGATACACTCAACTCCAGTTTCCTACCACACCCCTTAAAACCCTTTTCCTTTCAAGAACTCTCCTCTCCTCCCTTTCATTAAAAAAAACCCTCCACACAGCATCCCCAAAGATGTTTTAGGCCCTGAGGGAAATTATTTTCCTCAGGGCCTCCTGTGTGTGGCTTATATAATAAAAAAAAGTAATAAAAAATGGCCCTATTCCTCTTTACAGTATTTTTCTAGTCCTTGTGACGCTTATTCCGTAAAATATCACGCATCTCATAAGCCTCGATGAATGTAGCTATGACGTTTCGCGGCGGAGCTGGAAATGCGACATCGCTGTCCGACATAGCTACAGGCGATAATACAGCACCGTCCTCCGTGGCGCATAAGAAATACTGACGTACTGATGCGGCGAGCCCTTACACGCATCAGTATCCCCACCACTTTTCGGCCACGCCCCAATACTGATGAGGTCGATCCAAATATCTAGATGCGCGTCAGTAATTTTGTTGATGCGTCACTATTAGCCATTACACGCATCAGTATTCGCATCCGTATTCAAATACTGATGCGTGTAATGGGGGGATGACAGACGTGGCGTCATCATCAGGTATTGGGCGTGGCGGAAGTCCTTATCTTGCGTATAGACGCAGTATTTCCTCGTTTGATTCGAATTGTATAATATCATCTTCAATGGATTTCTGGCAGTTTCAGACAGTAAAAGTGTAGCCCAAGATGGAGCCCCGGGGCGGTAAGGTTCAGGGCTCGGGCTTCAGCATCAGAGCAGAGAGATGCGAGGCTCGATACAAGGGCGCCCCAGGCTAGCAGCCAGGAGCAAGATGGCCAGGGGTAGCGCAGCAACTTCAAGAGCTTGGTAAGAATCAGCAAGTTCAAAGGAGTCCAAGGATGGCCATGGGGTTTAGACGTTATTATCAGGGTAGAGAAATGCAAGGCTCAATGCAAGGGGGCCCCGGGCTAGCAGCCCAGAGCAAGATGGCCTTTGTAGGTATTTTCCCATCGGGTGCTTGAGGTGAAAGAGTGGTATCTTGGAGCTTCAAACGGTGACGGCGAGACTGGCATTTTGAAGCGAGCAGCGTTTCGATGTCGAAGATCTTTAGGTAGCAAGTTTGTAGAGATGTTACTTTGATCGCTGACGGTGAACACTGAATACCAACTGCTTTCTTCGCAGCTCTTTTATAGGGCCAGCTCAGTTGGTTTCCACGTGAATCATCCCAGGTTGCAATTTCACGTTGTATATCAAAATAATTATTTTTTTCGGCAGCATGAATCACCTCACACTGAAAGTGCTGAGAAATCAATATTTCGGGGGCGCGCCTTTCAAATGAAGAATATTTTCTCTACGATAAAAATGCTCGATATGAAGAGTTTGCCGGTTTCATAATACTTAACTCGTTCGATATAGGAATAAGAATTATGTTGTACAAGAATATTTTGGATCATAAATAGTAATAATATTTTTTTTATAATTGCAGTTATAATACCATTTAAAAATAAACACAGTTTTCGGAAACTTGTGGTACAAGCGGGAAACTGTATATTTTATCTAAATCAGTTTTCTTTGCCGGCGTACTAATTTTGCAATCCGTAAAATAATTGACTATTTTGGAGTCGTTCTTTAGTAAAAAAAAAAGTAAAACAGAGTTAGTAAATGACTTAAGTCCAATTGGTGACTTTACAGGAGAGACAAAATACTCTTTCAGTATAGTTATACATGTGTGGCTTTATTTTATATACAAATCTATCGTTATATTCTGAGATTAATAAAGTTTTGCACGCCGTGGTTCAAAATAAGAGGACAATTACTTCATTGAAGAAGAATAGAATACTAAAAAATTAACCGAAACGTCAAAAAGAAGAAGACACAGACAACTTAAAAGATAATGATCGCAACTGGGACTCGAACCCAGAATCTCTCATCTATTCGAGCCAAAGTGCTTTAACCAATTCGGCTACTGAGACCGCTCATTTTTTTCAATCTCGAATCGAAATCGTACGCTGAAGTTTCGAAAAATGGTAAAATTAATGTAGAACAAACAAATTGTAAAAAACATGAACCTATCGTCATTATTAAGCCAAAAGATAAGGATCAAAAAAATACCGTAACGAAGGACGAAATAAAACAAAACATAGATCCTGTTAATTTTGGTGTTACCGGAATAAGAAACTTTAAGCAAGGGGCTATAATAGTAGAGTGCAAGAATATAGCTGCAACAAAAAAGATGGAAGAGCAAATAATTTCAAAGATGGGAAAAAAATATGACGTGAATACACCAAAACCCAAGAATCCCAAACTAAAAATTATTGGTCTATCGGATAAATTCACTCCAGAAGAAATTGTTTCACAAATTAAGATGCAAAATGATTACCTGCAAACAGTTGAAGCGAAAATTGACATAAAATATATAAAAGAATTAAAAACTAAACGAGGTGACGTCAACTTCACCATTTTCATGGAAGTCGATGGAAAAACTTACGACATAATGTTACAAGAAGGTAAAGCAAATATTGGATGGGATAGATGTCGGGTTTTCGACAACATCTCACTTCTAAAATGTTACAAGTGCAATGGCTATATGCACAAAGCACAAGACTGCAGAAGTGAAAAAGCTTGCACTCGATGTTCCGAAGCACATGACAATGTAAACTGTCAAAACGACATTCAGTGCATTAACTGCAAAAAAATTAATGAGAAATTTAAATTACAATTGCCAACTGACCATTATGCTTGGAGTAATGAATGCTCGGTACATTTGAGGAAAATTGAAGCTGAAAAGAAGAAAATTGATTTTTTATGCCATTAAAAAACTCCTCTATAAAACACCAAACGAAAATTTGCCAGCTGTACTACCAAAATGTCAGAGGCCTTAAAACAAAATTAAGTTTACTTCAATCTACACTACCAATGTTTGGGCACGAGTTTATACTACTTTCTGAAACGTGGTTAGAACCTAATATTCATTCTAGTGAATTAGGTTTTATAAATCATAATGTGTATAGATTAGACAGAAATACATTGACAAGTGCTAAAAGCAGAGGTGGTGGGGTTTTAATCGCTATCAGCAAGAAATACAAATCAAACTTAATTACATCTAAACACAAACTTCTTGAACAAATCTTCGTGCAAGTGAATGTTGCCAGGAATAAAAAGATTATTGTTGGTTGTATTTATATCCCACCAAATTCAAGCAATGAAGTATACAGGTGCCATAGTGAGGAAGTGGAAGTTATACTAAAAAAGCATGCTAATGCAACATTCTTGCTTGCTGGTGATTATAATCTTCCAAATGTGAATTGGGTGAACAGGGACAATAATATCAGTGTTAACGCATTATTCTAGACATGGCGTTATTTCTAGGCCTGAATCAGGCAAATACTATATCAAATGTAAATCATCGTACTCTAGACTTATGTTTTTCTAACTTAGAGTCCCTAGTAATTGAAGAATGTAGTGAACCGCTGGTGCCCATTGATGGTTATCATCCTCCACTGGAAGTTATTATTTCTAATGTACATGTTAATACCTGTACACTGTCTTTCAGTTACCAAAATTTTTTCAAAACTGATTATGAGAAAATATGTAATTATCTACTCTCTTTTGATTGGTCATCTGTGCAATATGATGATATTAACACAGCTACCAATAAATTTTATTCTGTTTTGGGAAAGGCTATTAGCATCTATGTTCCAACCGTAATATGTAAGCCAAATACCTATCCAAAATGGTACACCAAAGAACTTATAAATCTACTTATAACTAAAAAACTTAAACATAAAGACTATAAATTATATTAAAAAAATTCTGATTACAGTGAATTTAAATATTTAAGAACTTTGTGTAAAAAGATGTCTATGACTTGCTACCGTAACCA
This sequence comes from Limnephilus rhombicus, assembly GCA_929108145.2. NCBI lineage: Eukaryota > Metazoa > Arthropoda > Insecta > Trichoptera > Limnephilidae > Limnephilus > Limnephilus rhombicus. The sequence goes on along the minus strand of OV815290.1, from coordinate 10,182,808 downwards.
TATAAATGAAATTCAAAACTCCATAATAAACCATGTTAATTATTTTTGGAAATATTCGAAATCTCTTAAAGAAGATGATTCTGAATTCCCGAGCATTATGCACCTAAATGGCAGCCATAGCAATAATACTGATGGTATTGTTAACTTGTTTGCAAAGTTTTTTAAAAGTGTTTATTCAACAGACGCAAATAATGCTCCTCTTCCATCAACAACTCTAGATGAAATTCTCTCTGATGTAGTAACTAAAGTTAAATCATTAGATATCAAAAAATCTGCAGGACCGGATAATATCCCCACAATATTTATCAAAGAATGTATCAAAGTAATTGCTTTTCCATTAACCAAACTTTTTAATTTATCTTTATCCAGTGGAATTTTTCCCGATATATGGAAAACTAGTTATTTGACTCCAATTTTCAAAAAGGGCGATAAAAGTGATGTTTGTAATTATCGACCAATATGCATTCAATCCACCATACCAAAACTATTTGAAAGCCTAATACTTGACAAACTTTTTGCCCAAATAAAACCTGTAATATCACCTTACCAGTTTGGATTTATGCCAGGTAGAAGTACATTTTCTAACTTGATTATTTATGAAAATTTTATAACCAATGCTTTTAAAGAAAAAAAAACAAGTAGACTCTGTCTATACTGATTTTAGTAAAGCCTTTGATTCAGTTTCCCATAAAATTCTCATTTGGAAATTAGAAAAGCTTGGTATACGTGGCAGTATATTAGCCTGGTTTGAAAGCTATCTTACTGGAAGACAACAAATTGTTAGAATAAAATCCTCTTTGTCGGAAAAATTTATGCAACAAGTGGAGTTCCACAGGGTTCACACCTTGGCCCAATATTATTTATCTTGTTTATAAATGATCTTTCAAAAATATTTCATGATGTATTTATCTTACTTTTTGCTGATGACCTCAAAATTTTTAGAATAATTCAAAATATTTACCATTGCAATATTCTTCAAGATAATATCAACAAATTGTTAATTTGGTGTAATGAAAATAGACTTTACTTAAATATCTCAAAATGTCATATAGTTAGATTTTCTCGAATAAAAAATCCAGTGATCTTCAATTACAACATTGATAACAATATTCTGGAGACATTAACACAAATTAAAGACTTGGGCATCACTTTTCAATCTAATCTTTCATTTGTTAACCACATAACAGAAATCTCTAATAAGGCCTTAAAAATGTTGGGATTTATAACTAGGCTAACTAGAAATTTTAACAATATTAAGTGTATAAAACTGTTATATTTTGCATATGTTAGAAGTCAACTTGAATACAATTCTCCCGTCTGGAACCCGTATTACAATATACATGTACAAGCTGTTGAAAGAATACAAAACAAATTCTTACGTTTTCTTAATTTTAAAATGGGTATTCCAGCAATTATGTTGAACTACATTACTATTTTGAATGATATGAATATGCTCAAATTGTCAGACAGAAGAACTTTCACTGACTTGGTATTTATGTATAAAATTCTAAATGATTTAGTTGACAGTCCGGCATTGCTCGAATTGATAAGCTTCCGGATTCCACTACGTAATACTAGAAGTCAGGATTTATTTCAGTGCAGTAATTCTGGAACTAACTACCATATGTATTCCTCTTTACCCAGAATACTAATGGAGGGAAACAATTATACCAAGTCAGTGGACATCTTCAATTTATGTTTAAACAAATATAAAATATTGTTACGAAGGCAGTTCAGTTATGTACAATAAATACTGTATATTTCTTACTATTCATATGTAAAAGCCCCGAAAAAGGGCGTTAATAAATAAATAAATAAAAAATCTCATATTTAAAACTTCAGAATGAACAGAATGTTATCTTAAATGTTTTATTCCACATTATCGGAAGCAATCTTTTTAAACTGGAAACAGCACGAGCTTTGCTTTTTTGGAGTCGTTCTTTAGTGAAAAAAATAAGTAAAACAGAGTAGTAAATGACTTAAGTCCAACTGACGACTTTACAGGAAAAACAAATTACTGTTTCTAAATAGTTATACATTATATAAAGGAGAGTATCTATGGCGGGCGGTGTGGCTTTATTTTATATACAAATAAAGCATTTTATTCCGAGATTAATGAAATTTTGCACGCCGTGGTTCAAAATAAAAGTATATTTATTTTATTAAAAAAAAAATAGAAAACTAAAAAATTAACCGAAACGTGAAAAAGAATAAGACACGGAAAAATATAAAAGATAATGGTCACAACTGGGAGTCGAACAAATTTTACAACTTCAAGTCATTCTTGTCAATCTCATTTTTTAAATTTTAAAATGAAAATTAGTATTATATTCAACTATTTTTTTCAAAATTATCAGAAGCTATTTTTGAAACAATTAAAAAAAGGTAGGATAAACATTATAATGATTTATGATCAATAATATGGATCAATGAAAACAATATTTATGAGATGTAATATTTTCGGTATGCTTCGTTATTCTCCTGTGCCATTCGTGTGGAAAATTTAATTTTTTTAAATGATTTTTGGCTATATAATCATCGTTTTTTCGCACCCATAAAATATTGTCCCGTCTTTCCGGTTAAAAAAAAATGGTCTGATTTATCGGATCGAAATTTTCAATAAATCGCCAGGGTTTCAAAGATACGATTAAAAAAATACAGAATGTCTTAGAATATTATTTGTCTAAACCGGAAAAAATGTGATGCAAGTGGCCTATTATAAATGTGATGCAAGTGGCCTATTATAAATGTGATGCAAGTGGCCTATTATAAATGTGATGCAAGTGGCCTATTATAAATATGATGCAAGTGGCTTATTATAAATGTGATGCATTTGGCCTATTATAAATGTGATGTAAGTGGCCTATTATAAATGTGATGCATTTGGCCTATTTAAATGTGATGCAAGTGGCCTATTATAAATGTGATGTAAGTGGCCTATTATAAATGTGATGCAAGTGGCCTATTATAAATGTGATGCAAGTGGCCTATTATAAATGTGATGCAAGTGGCCTATTATAAATGTGATGCAAGTGGCCTATTATAAATGTGATGCAAGTGGCCTATTATAAATGTGATGCAAGTGGCCTATTATAAATGAATTTAATAATATTATTTTTGTGAAAAAGGATTCTTGAAAATTATACTGCTGCTTTAATTTAATAAAATTTATTACTTTATTGAAGAAGAAGAGAATACTAAAAATCTAAGCGAAACATGAAAAAGAACAAGACACAGAAAAATTCAAGGATAATTGGTCACAACTGGGACTCGAACCCAGGATCTCTCGTCTAACTGAGACGAATGGTCACAACTGGGACTCGAACCCAGGATCTCTCGTCTAACTGAGACGAATGGTCAAAACTGGGACTCGAACCCAGGATCTCTCGTCTAACTGAGACGAATGGTCACAACTGGGACTTGTACCCAGGATCTCTCGTCTAACTGAGACGAATGGTCACAACTGGGACTCGAACCCAGGATCTCTCGTCTAACTGAGACGAATGGTCATAACTGGGACTCGAACCCAGGATCTCTTTGTCTAACTGAGACGAATGCTTTAACCAATTCGGAAGCCGTCTTGTTAAATCCAAAAATAATTGTAAATACTAAAACTAAACTAACTAACTAACAATCACGCCGTTTCCCCGCAGGGGTGGGCAGAGAGGACGGACCGCCAAACAACTCGATCTTGGCACACACTCCTTGCCTCGTTCACATTCATACATCGTCTCATACACGCTCTTCTATTATTCCGACTCTTCACATGGCCCGACTCAAGTATCTGATTCACTTGGTCGTGCCATGTCTTCCTCGGGCGCCCCCGGCTTCTTCTACCATTCACATTTGCGTCATATATTCTCCTTACACTCCTTTCCTCGTTCATTCGCTCTACATGCCCAAACCATCTGAATCCTCGTCTTATTCTTAATCTTACTCATGAAACACAGAAATAATTATAAAAAGGTATAAATAAACAAACACTAAATTGTTTTGGGAATAACCTTCAAAAGGTAAAATAAAAAAAAGTTATTCAAATAAAAAATGGGAAATTGCTGAACACCTGCTGCGTGGTGGGCCAGAACAAGAGAGACTGCTTTAGGAGGTGTTTTGACCTCTCCAGCCAGAATCCCTCGACCCATCGCATCGCCTTGCACCGCAGTTAAAGCGATGGATTTATAGGTCCATCACTCCTGGACACATTGACCCCCAGATTCCTAGGAGCCCTTTTACCTATTTCTTTCCCAGCACATTTGTTTCCTTAAAAAAAATTCCACACAGCATTCCCTAAGATGACATAGGCACATGAGAAAAATTATTTTCCTCAGGCCTCATGCCTAAAATATAGGCACTAGGTACCCATGAAGGTGGGTTTACTTAAAGTGGGTATGCAATCATTGCCAGTAAATCTAGTTTTCTTAGGTAAAATTCGGATAGCCTTAGGTATGTTAACATTTTCCAATTTCCACGCCGCACGAAAAATAGAAAGATATATGTTTTTATGATATTTATTGCAGTCAAGCTTAATTTGCGGAACTCCATTTTAATTTAAAGCATTTTCTTTTATGTACCTATTCAATAATAGTATAAGACAAAATAAATTAAATAAAAAAAGTTTATTTAATTAAATGAAGACAATATTAGCGAAACTTAATCGAAATCTGGACACAGAAAAATCAGAAAAGATATTGGCTCCGCTGGGACTCGAACCCAGGACCCTTTGCTTACACGGCAACATCTCTACCGATTGAGCTACGGAACCCATATTAATTCGGTCACTTTTAACTGTATCATACTTCGACTAAGAACTACCAACATTATCTGTTAAAATTGTAAGGGTCCTTTAATAAATAACTCTTATGATAACTTTCACTTTTTATTTCGATCACAGTATAACATGTTTTAAAATATATAAAATAACGGTGATAATACTAAATACACCAGTTATTTATTATTTAAACTTTGCGTAGAAAGAAGCAATTATGCCCAGAAGCAGGCCTTTTTATAAGTAAAAACTCCACTACCCACTTGCAAGTGTTTGTAAATATGGCTCTTACCTAGCTCGTAGTTAAAACAGTTTCCTAAACCACCGACTTGAGTCTTAGCCTTTTAGCAGAGACTCACACCATCTTGCTGGATTGATACAAAGTCGGAGTTTACTCCAACTAACCACAGATGTCGGTAGCCCGTCAATTTTCAACATTATCATCATTTACTTACTGCACAGCGGAGCCAACATCTTTTCTGATTTTTCTGTCTCCAGATTTCGAATGAGTTTCGCTAATATTGTGTTCATTTAATGAAATATTACAATTTGAGATTTTACTAATAAAGTTTAAAAAATTAATAATAAAAAAAGTTTAATTTATTTAAATTATAAACAATTTTTGCTGTGTAATTATTTTAACGCTTTGCAGTTTTTTTACCTTCCTAAGGCATAAAAGTTTATAAAAGAGACAAATATTCTGATTTCAAATACCAGTTGTTCTTTAATTTATTTACTTAGTATGGAAAATATTGTTACCTTGCCTCTGGGCTCCCACGAAAGTTGCCGTAAAAACCAAGAATACAATTATTAGGAAATACCGCATTTTGAAAATAATTTTGCAACAATGAATTTATTTAAAAAAATTCTCTAGTTATTATCACACCAAGAGTTGAAATCGAACTGCGATCCAATGAGCTTTGCTTTCATATTTAAATCAGTATATCTGCACTCGGAGTCACGCAAAAGATAACAAACAAACATATTTTCAGTCCTTTTTGTTGCTATTTCGTTTGGAAATGTGTGCAAAAATACAAATGTTTTCATTGTCGTCATTGCTTCGATTTCCTGTTATTGTTATTGCCTGACCGCAATGAATTAAAAAAAAACAGCAGCTTGCTACTTGCTATGGCCGCGTGCAAAACCGCTTATTCCGCCCACAAATTTTCACTCCGCAATGGAAGAACGTCAACCCTTTGGGTGCCGAGTGTTTTTCATTGATTTTAAACTATCATTTGTAATGCCTCGAAAAAATATTTCATCCACGACGGTTTATTTCTATCACAAATAACAGATACCCATCAGATTATGACCGGAAAAAAGTACAAAATAGATTATTTTTCTTGTTTTTTTATTTATTTATTGTGATAATTTATTTAAGATGGTATTTTAACTTATGTGCATGGTTATTTATCTATTATTTATTAGAAAAGCGTAATACAGTTGCGTGGTTGAAATAAATTCCCACCTCTCGTCTTTAGATATAAATATTATGTATTTTTCTCTCTCGATACTTTCATGCTTCTCTAATTCTTTTTCTAATTTACACCCATAATGTGTACTGTATTTCGGTTTTATATATATTTGTAATTTTTTTTTTTAAAGTGTTTATTCCGGTATGTGGGGAGGAGAGTGCAATCCCACACATTCCATAAGGGCATAATATACACATACATGTATAAAGTATTTGAAAGGAAAAAAAGAAACAGAAGGTGGATATGAATGTACACGAAACGAAAAAAAGATAAAAAAGGAAAACAAAAGAAATAATAATATTAAGCTTTCAGGATTCTGTGAGCACGTAAGGAGCCAGTATTTTTCTCCAGTGTGCATCAATACTGGATGATGGACTGAGGCGGGCTTCCATGACGAGGATGTTTCCAGAGCTGGTTATCCTTTCCCTAATTCCTGCCACCCCGGATCTAATAAGGGCTGCAAACTGACTTTGTTTTAGTCGTGACGCCACGTTTTGCAAGTCTTTTTATAATTTCGCTATTGCGTATGTGTACACAGCACATGAAAATGTGAAATGTGTCATTATGTAATTAAAGTTAAATAAAAATGAAAAATAACCCAATACCGATCCTTGAAGAATACTTGCTTGTTTTTCATTGGTTCTGATAATGAATACTCTAGCTTTTACACATTTTCTTCCGTGGAGGTATTATCTTAAGTAATAAATTAGGGGCGACGCCTTCTGAAAAACTAATGGTTTCAATGAACCAAGAGTGCTGAAATAGTGAACAGTTTTTCGTATATTTACTTTCGCAATAATCACAACTATGTTTAGGGCCTTTTCCAAAAGTTTTTATTCCGTAAAATCTGAAAATACAATCACAATATTTTTATATTTCTCCGAAATTCTATATTAACGGTTATTATTTCCAGTACTTGCTCGTTTTGTGATAACACAATAATAGGTTGAGGATTCAAGTGTTTCTCGTATTAATCACAATACACATTAAAAGTAAATAAGTGGGGAACACCATCGACATTTTCCTTGTGTTTTTAAGCTGCATTATGTTAATCTATTCAATAAGATCGTGGAATTGACTCATCAAAACTCTAAACGTTTTTTCATCTGGAATTTCTTTTAAAAAAATCTTTATCATGTTTGCTTTAATAATGTTTATTCGACTTCCAGGTACAAGTTCTTCTTAATTAAGTTTTAGATTTGTTCCGGCAGTTTTCGAATTTTTCGAATACTACCATTATTTATAATTCTTTTATGCAGTTTATAAAATGTTGCGTGTTGTCCTGCGTCTGTTTTAAAATCCGGTTTGGTATATCATTCCTTTGCCGTTGGTTTACATTTTCCGATTAATAACGATCATCGTTCACAGGTCTCGCATATTTCCCTCTAACAATGATTAATTTTAAAAAATGCCCTCCATACAGCTTCCACAAAAGATAGCAGGCCTTCAGGGAAATTATTTGCAAAAAAGATTTCTGTTTGCAAAAAATAACTGGCATTCAGAGGGTTAGGAGAGTTATTCACAAATAATTTACACACGACACACAAAAATTGTTGTCTTTTATGTGATTCCGAGTGCAAATATACTGATTTAAATATGAAAGCAAAGCTCATTGGATCGCAGTTCGATTTCAAGTCTTGGTGTGATAATAACAAGACAATTTTTAAAATAAATTCAGTGTTGCAAAATTACTTTCAAAATGCGGTATTTACTAGAAATCGTGTTAACGGTTTTAGTGATGGCAACTTCCCTGGGAGCACAGCGGCAAGGTAAGAATATTTTCCTCACCAAGTAAACTTACCCACTGCAAAATATTAACGAAAAACTGGTATTCGAAATCAAAATATTTGAATTTTTTTTAATATTTATTAAATTGTTTGATTATGCCTTAGGAAGGTATAAAAGCTACCACGCGTAATAATGATCACACAGTAGAAATTGTTCATTATTTAATTTAATAAAACTTTTTTTAGTTAATTTATTTTGTTAAAAAGTATAATTCAATACATAAAAGAAATATCTTTAAATTTAAATGGAGTTCCGCAAATTAAACTTGACAGCAATAAATATCATAAAAACATATCTTTCTATTTTTGTGTGGCTTGGAAATTGAAAACTATTTATATACCTAAGGCTATCCGAATTTTTCCTAAGAAAACTAGATTTACTGGCAATGATTGTATACCCACTTTAAGTAAACCCACCTTCATGGGTACCTAGTGCCTATATTTTAGGCACGAGGCCTGAGGAAAATACGTTTCCTCGTGGCCTATGTCAACTTAGGGAATGCTGTGTGGAAGTTTTTTTTAAAGAAACAAAGTAGAGGATGTGCTGGGAAGGAAATAGGTAAAAGGGCTCGTAGGAATCTGGGGGTCAATGTGTCCAGGAGTGATGGACCTATAAATCCATCGCTTTAACTGCGGTGCAAGGCGATGCGATGGATCGAGGGATTCTGGCTGAAGAGGTCAAAACACCTCCTAAAGCAGTCTCTCTTGTTTTGGCCCACCACGCAGCAGGTGTTTCCGCAATTTCCCAGTTTTTATTTGAATAACTTTTTTTTATAAGCAATACCTTTTGAAGACTATTCCCAAAACAATTTTGTGTTTGTTTATTAATACCTTTTTTAATTATTTCTGGATTTAACAAGACAGCTTTCGATAATGTGAAAAAAAAATAGTGGAAGATGATATTGTTCATTCTGAAATTTGAAATATGAGATTGACCAAAATGATTTCAAGATGAGACATTTCAATAGCCAAATTGGTTAAAGCATTCGTCTCAGTTAGACGAGAGATCCTGGGTTCGAGTCCCAGTTGTGACCATTATCCTTTATTTTTCTGTGTCTTGTTCTTTTTCATATTTCGATGTATGAATGTGAACGAGGCAAGGAGTATGTGCCAAGATCGAGTAGTTTGGCGGTCCGTCCGCTCTGCCTACCCCTGAGCGGAAACGGCGTGATTGTTAGTAGGTTTAGTTTTAGTATTTACAATTATTTCTGGATTTAACAAGACTGCTTTCGATAATATGGAAAAAAAATAGTGGAAGATAATATTGTTCATTCTGAAATTCAAAATATGAGATTGACCAAAATTACTTCAAGATGAGAGATCTCAATAGCCTATTGGTAGCATTCGTCTCAGTTAGACGAGAGATCCTGGGTTCGAGTCCCAGTTGTGACCATTATCCTTTAATTTTTCTGTGTCTTGTTTTTTTTTCATATTTTGTTTAGATTTTTAGTTCTCTTCTTCTTCTTCAAGTAATAAATTTTATTAAATTAAAAGCAACAGTCTTTTTTTTAAATCAATATTTAATTTTTAAATTTGTAATATAATTTTCAAGAAACCTTATTCACAAAAATAATATTTTTAAATTCATCTATAATTCCAATCTGTCAGGACTTATAATATTATGTAAGTATTGGAAGAGAGTATCGCTTCGAAGTAAATAAGCACACACTTCACGACTAAAAAATTACACATCTACCGGATCTGCCGGATCTGCCCTGATGATGGACACTGCAACGATGTCCGAATTGTTGGCTAAAGAAGGAGGTAGCGCAACACGGCGTAACTCCCCAAAAACAAATAACAAAGATGGTTTCCTCTTTCACCGTACTCGTCAGGAATCTAATTTTTGTTTATAAAGAAGTTTTTATTAAAATGATTCTAGACCTCCAATGTCCGGGTATACATTGTTAGCAGGCAGTATGCGAGTGAATAATACGCGAAAAATACTCTCACTATTGCCCTGGTTTACGACCACCATTCGGAATTGAAACGATGCTTGAAAAGTTATTAGCCGTGTTTGATGACCAGATTCGAATAGCCAGGTACTTCCCCATCTTCCTGTTTCCCATCTTCTTTCCTTACCTACTACCATCAGCCTCACGACATTCCCATCTTCTTTCCTTACCTACTACCATCAGCCTCACGACATTCCCATCTTCTTTCCTTACCTACTACCATCAGCCTCACGACATTCCCATCTTCTTTCCTTACCTACTACCATCAGCCTCACGACATTCCCATCTTCTTTCCTTACCTACTACCATCAGCCTCACGACATTCCCATCTTCTTTCCTTACCTACTACCATCAGCCTCACGACATTCCCATCTTCTTTCCTTACCTACTACCATCAGCCTCACGACATTCCCATCTTCTTTCCTTACCTACTACCATCAGCCTCACGACATTCCCCATTTGGGTATGCAATAGTCTCACTGTCTCGAGGCGTGAGCAGTTGGGAATCACGTTTCTTTTTACTGAGCGTAACAAAGTCCTATTTTAACTCGCTCGTTGTACATTTCGTCGGTCTGTGTTTTTTGTACGTTCCGTTTCCAGTTCAAGGTGATGGCCGTTTTAATGGTTCAGTAAAAGTTCGTTTTTGAGACCTGAAATCGTCGTGTTTTGGATTTTCTTATTTGTTTTTTTTTTTCAATATTATACTAACTATTTACCTCTCTGAATGAAGAAAGTGTGAAAAAAGATTTGTCACTGAGTTAGTGACGTTTCTTTGGATGAATTCTGTAATGAATGTTACAATTAATATATGATTTGTAGTAAGGTAAGTAGGTATTTAAGTACCTACTTACTAATCTTATGTTTAAGGCGGAAATTTTGGTTTTCATTTATAAAATAAGTGAAATTTAGAAAAACACTTTTTTGGACTCGAAAATTACTTGCTGAAGTCCCCGGCTTTGCCCGGGCTTTACGCTTTTTTTCGAAATCAGATGGGGACCAGTAATTTTCCTTTTTTTTATTCGAACAACTTTCTTTTTACAATAACTTTTAAAGTTATTCCCAAAAAAATATTTTTTTTGGTTTATACTACCTTTTTTTAATTGTTTTAAAAACAGCTTCCGATAATTTTGCAAAAAATAGTTAATGTTAAGATAATATTGTTAATTTTTTAAAATGAGATTGACAAGAATGACTTCAAGTTGTCAAATTTGTTAGAGCATTCGTCTCGTTAGACGAGAGTTCCTGGGTTCGAGTCCCACTTGTGACCATTATCTTTTATATTTTTGTCTGCCTTGTTGTTTTTCACATTTCGGTAAATTTTTTAGTATTCTATTCTACTTCAATGAAAAAAATTTCCTTTTATTTTGAACCACGGCGTGCAAAATTTCATTAATCTCGGAATAAAACGCTTTATTTGTAAATAAAATAAAGCCACACCATCCGCTCCCCATAGACACTGTATAACTATATAATGAATTACTATATAATGTTTATCTATATAACGTTTAACTATATAATGTATAACTATATAGAAACAGTATTTTCTTTTTCCTGTAAAGTCGCCAAATGGTTTTAAGTCATTTACTACTCTGTCTTGCTTGTTGTTATTTTTTTCACTAAAGAACGACTCCAAAATAGTCAATTATTTTACGGTTTGCAAAAATTTTTTTTTTAACATGAACTCCACACAGGAGGCCTTGAGGAAGATAATTTCCCTGAGGGCCTATGTCATCTTTGGGGATGCTGTGTGGAGGGTTTTTTAGAGAAAGGAAGGAGAGGAAGGCTCTGGGAAGGAAAAAGGGTTTAAGGGGTGGGTAGGAATCTGTGGTTCAGTGTGTCCTGTTCATCAGACCTAAACACACCTCAACTCCCTTAAAATTAGAACGCTGGCAAAGAAAACTGATTTAGATAAAATATACACAGTTTTCCGCTTGTACCACAAGTTTCCGAACACCGTGTTTATTTTTATATAGTATTATAACCAACACACTACAATTATAAAAAAATATATTATTACTATTTATTATCCAAATTATTCTTATACAACATAATTATTATTCCAAAGACAGTACAATTTAGTTTCTATATCAGCATTTAGGCAGGTGACTCTTTAATACTAGTTTTAAGGCATATCAACAGTCACTTACATCCAAATGGTTTGCAATTTCATTTACTAGCACCACTCCCCTCGTCATGCTATGCTTTTTATCATCTAAATCAGTACGTCTGTTCTGCCGTTTGGTACTCTGAACATATCATGGTAACTGCGGTTTATTGAAGTCTAGAACATTTGCTTTGAACTTAATTTCATTTTCAAAATCGGAACTGATTATAGAAAACTTCAAACGCGTGATTAAATAGGTACCTACGTATGATATAATATTTAAATTTGGAATTGCAGTAACCCGTGATTTTTCACAGGTCTGCGATAGGTTATTTCAGTTTTGCTTAATAATTTCCCTCACGGCCTATGTCAACTTAGGGGATGCTGTGTGGAGGGTTTTTTAAGGAAAGGAAGAAGAGGAAGTTCTGTGACGAAAAACGGTATGAGGGGTGGGTAGGAATCTGGGGGTCAGTGTGTCCAAGAGTGATGGAAGTATGAATCCATCCCTCCCATGGGTCGAGGGATTCTGTCTGGAGAAGTCAAAAGACCTTCTCAACCAGTCTCTCTCTATCCGGCCCACCATGCAGCAGGTGTTTTTATATATTAACTTTTGACACTCATTCCCTAATTTTTTGTTAGTTTCTTTTTTCCAGTTTAAAATTCTTAATTGTTTCCAGTTTAAAAAGATAGCTTCCGATAATGTGGAAAAAAATATTTGAAGATAATATCCTGTTTGTGATTGCCGCATGCCACTTCGGGGAGTCGAAATGATTAGTAAAAATATTTTTACTGCGGATTTTCACTCAAGATGCCTTCAGATATAAGTATATCGACTTTGGTTGTACTGCCGTATATCCTCTTTGCATACAATACTTGACGAAAACATCTTTTAAACTTTCGGCTGGACCAATTGACACCGGACCAAAATTGTCGCCGGACCAAATGTCGCCGGACCAACTGTCATGGAACCTTTAAATAGGTTCCTATAATATAGGTACTGAATTTGATTAATTAATCTTATAATATGCAAAAATTAATATTTGTAATATACGATAAAAAAACATTTGTATAAAAGAATTGTGCTGAAAAAAGCGAGCTATTTGAAAACTACCGCATATTCCAAAGCGGAGGAAGGAATTCAACAGGTAAAATATTGGCTTGACTCGAACATATTAACTCTAAATGTACAGAAAACCAAATACTTACTGTCTAGTCTCACCAATATCCCAAAGTCAAACCCAGTCCCGCCATTAAAAATACACAAATGTAAAAATTCATCTCTAAACCGAAACTGTGACTGCCCATGCCTAGAGCAAGTAAACATTATCAAATATTTAGGAGTAACCTTCGATACACACCTGAATTGGAAGCAACATATACATAATACTACAAACAAAATCCGAAAATCTATATACTTTTTCAAACAAACACGCAATTTCATTAACCTAAAACTTTTAAAAACAGTTTATTACTTATTGTGCCAATCTCACATCGAATACGGAATTCTAGCCTGGGGCAATGCATATTCCAATGCCCTTGATCCCATCATGAAAGCACAAAAACTAATCATAAAAATAATTCTTAAAATGCCGCTTACTACCAGCACTGATACTATCTTCAATTCCTTCAACGTTTTGGACATAAAACAGCTCTACTAAAGATCCATATTACTTAATTTACACAAAAACAACAAAACACCATACAAAGCTACACAAACAATACACAATACCCGAGCCAAAAACAACGAACTTCTCCAAACTCCTTTTTTCAAAACCACCTTCGGGCAAAGACACTCTAAATACATAGCTTGCAAACTATACAATACACTACCAACTACGATCAGACAAAGTGACTCCTTTACAAAATTCAAACAAGATATTAAAAAATGGATTATAAGTATTGGACGCCACACTATCACAAATATCTGTAAAATAAATCACACATAGACAGAAATAACTATACACATACAACCTAACCCATATAAAACAAACGAAAATAATGGAATCCTGTCAAATTTAACCTATAAATAGACTAGGCAGAATTTATTTCATTACTCCATCTCCAACATTTATAAAAGAACTCTCTTTAAAAGATTTACCACCCTTCTGTTCTAATTCTATTCATAATATGTATTTTACCTGATATATCCTTGTAACTACTATATTCATTTATGTACGCCTGTCTCGACACAGGTATACCCTAGTGAGACAGGCATACAAATAAAACCATTGTAAATATATTTTATTATAGATAAATAAAAAAATAAAAAACTTAATGTACCGGGACTGAATACGTGGAATACTGGTGAGGGGTTTGAAAATTTCATAAAACAATTTATTTTCTTTATCTCTACCATCATATTAGGTTCACGAGCTTTTTGTTTATTAATTAAATAAAATGAATCCACGTCTTTTATTAAGTGAGTGAGTACACAGTACCTACCGAAGCTCGAGCGATTTCAGAGCACCGTTAGGGAATGGTTAATGAATTGCATATTGTTGCTAGGTCGCTAATCTCTATGTAATGTCTTATTCATATATCTGAATTAATCATTTGTAATAATTCAAACTTTTTCATAAGTCCAGTTGATTAGGCAGATATATCTGAAAAATCAAAATTAGAGTTGAGTATTTGGTTATATGTGTTAGTGTACCATCTATCTGGTACAGTGCTCGGATTACTTATAAACACCACCAAATCTATTATAATACAGAAAACTTGTGGTAAAATAAACTAATGGTGTTTTCTGGGTCACTAGTAGGAAATTTCAAAATTTCATACTCATTTACCGGAGCGTAATGCTTCCCGGTGTGATTTTATAGCATATTTAATATTTAAAACATATAATATGGCGAGCTATTGAATTGTGATTTCCTCATTATCTCAAAACTTAGTATTTGGAGATGTCTGACTAATCAGCTAGACGATGAATATATTAATCAGTAAATGATTTACAGTAAGTACCTACCTAATGGCAAACACAAGCCAGCCAAAGTTCAGTAAAAACTATCATCTTCTAACCAAGAGGGAATTTGTATAAGTTTTGCCACGAATCAGAAAACCAGCAGCAATAAGTCTTTAGCGGTGGGCGGTGGGCGGTGGGCGGTGGGCGGTGGGCGGTGGGCGGTGGGCGGTGGGCGGTGGGCGGTGGGCGGTGGGCGGTGGGCGGTGGGCGGTGGGCGGTGGGCGGTGGGCGGTGGGCGGTGGGCGGTGGGCGGTGGGCGGTGGGCGGTGGGCGGTGGGCGGTGGGCGGTGGGCGGTGGGCGGTGGGCGGTGGGCGGTGGGCGGTGGGCGGTGGGCTCTAGCGTCGTAAAATTTGCAACGTTTTGGTATAATGTTTAAAACTGGAATTATAATATCCCGTAAATTTTCACGGGTCTGCGCTGAGTATTAAAAATATTAATTTCAATTATGCCGCTGGCTGTAACTGCGTTCAATGAACTCTAGAACTTTTGCTTTGATTTAAGTTTCGTTTTCAAAATTGGAACTGATTGAGGGAAAAAATTTAACTTTCGAAAGTGGCGTTCCGTGAGTTTTCAAAAATGCTAAGATTGAAAAATACGACGTTATTGAAGTTGCTGTAGCTGAAAGTGGATGTTTTCTTTCAAAATTTCAATATATTGTATGAAGATTTTCAAGATTCTTTCAGTTTGGGAATGCGTCGCATCGACATTTCAGTAAAGCTTCATACAAAAAGTTGCAATTTTGAAAAAAAAAAGTTTTCAGCTACAACAACATCATCGTTTGACGACCTCCGTAGTCCAGTGGGTAAGACTCTTGACTCACAATCCGGAGGTCGCGGGTTCGAACCCGGCATGCGCAAATAAATAAATAATACAAAGTATATTTGCGGCATGTTCCAGAGTGGAAGATACTATCAGTATCGCCCTGGTGTAAGACCACCATTCAGAATTGAAACGTTGCTTGAAAATGGCTTTAGCCGTGTTTGGTGACCAGATCTGAATAGCCAGGTACTTCCCAACCTTCCTATTTCCCACCTCTTCTCCCCCCCCCCCCCCCCCACTACCTTCAGCCTCACAACATACCCCAATTGGGGATGCCATAGTCTCACTGGCTCCAGACGGGAGCAGTTGAGATTCTTGTGCGGTATTCACTGTAAATAAATTAATGTCATATTTCCCAATGTTAGCACTCTAGCTCACTGAATACTAACGGACGCCTCTGGTACCTATATACAATGCAATGTTAGCACTCTAGCTCACTGAATACTAACGGACGCCTCTGGTACCTATATACAATGCAATGTTAGCACTCTAGCTCACTGAATACTAACGGACGCCTCTGGTACCTATATACAATGCAATATTTAAATATCGGAATTATAATATCCCCTGATTTGTCATTGGTCTGCGCTGGGTATTAAAATAGTAATTTCGGATATTCTTCTGTTTATATCATTTTCTAAATTGGAACTGAATGTGGGAAAAATAAAAACAAGTAATTAATTAGGTACCTACCTACAATGCAATATTTAAATATTGAAACTATAATCTTTATTGATCGATGATAATATCCCTTGAATTTTCACGGGTCTGCGCTATGTACTAAAAATAATTATTTCGGTTGTATCTCGGTCTGTAACTCTGGTTCAATAAACACTACATTTTTGCTTTGAATTTAAGTTTCATTCACAAAATTGGAACTCAACGTTGGAAAAATTGGGTATGTAGGTACCTGTAACATAATATTTAAAATTGTAGTTACACTATCCCGTGTTTTTGCACGGGTCACGGAGGCTCTGTCTGTAACTCCAGTTCATTCATTGAATTACAGAACTTGCCCTTTTAATTTAAACTTCATTTTTAAGTCTTTGTTTGTAGAATCAAGTACCAGTCCATAATATAGTTAGTATATTTAATAAATAATTATTTTAATTGCTAATTTAAGAATTGTTACTGATTTGTCGGAAATTCAGACTATATACCGTATTATATTTAGCCATCTGAATATTTTTCTCAAACAGTGTTGTCTGGTAACAGTTTTACCAAAATGCCCAACAAATATTTTATAAGTCCTCTTTGTTATCAGTTATTATTTCTTTTACGAATGGAGCACGCAAAAACTAATATTTTTAATGTCCTCATCACACTGACCTCCTGTAATAGCCATTAGCCTGCCAGCAATGATTTGATTCTTCTTCTTTCGTATGGTGGGGGGTCAGAGGGGGACATCTAGGTCTGCGAGCCAGTCTAGGGCCTCAGGCGTTGCCCTGTGGACCTCATCAATCCCGCCGGGGAATGAATGGAGCGGGCATTCGTTGACCACATGTTCGGTGGTCTGCACCGCACCGCATTCACACGTCGCCGACTCTTTAAGGCCCCATCTATGCATCATATGAGCACAGCGGCTATGGGAGCACCTTATCCTATTGATGGCAGTCCAGAGTTTGCGAGGCAATGAGAACCCAGGCTGTCTCTCAGTGGGGTCTTGCACGAGATGGGCGTTTTTGACGTTGGCTGATTGCCACTCAAGCTTCCACCTATTTTCTGGGGTGAGAGGTGTTCGAAAGAGTCTTTCTCCTTCCGTCCAGAAGGGTTTTCGAGACTTTAAGCGGCATGCCGGGTGAGAAACGACATCATCGTGCAAGGGTATTTCGCTTTTTTGCAGCGCCTTCTTGTATTCCCTCAGTGTTGCAATCTCTCGCCTGATATTTGGCGGGGTTATATTTGCAAGTACGGGGAGCCAAGGAAGAGGAGTCGATTTTAAGGTTCCGCTGATGGTTCGCATTGTGGCATTAAGCTGAACGTCGACCATGGAAGTGTGGGCTCTTCTGGCCCATACTGGAGCACAGTATTCAGCTGCTGAGAAAACCAGGGCAATGGATGCCGTTCTGAGCGTGTTGGCGTCGCATCCCCAGCTAGTACCAGCCAGCTTATTGACTAAGTTTAGTCTTGTCCTGGTTTTTTTGCCCACTGTTTCCATGTGTTTCCGGTAATTCAGGCTCCTGTCCAAAGTTACTCCAAGATAGCGGGGATGGGGGTCATGGTAAATATTTTTTCCATCAAACTAAACACAGAGTTTTGCGTTTGCCTGTGAATTACTGAGATGGAAAGCTGTCACAACTGTTTTCGACCCATTCGGCTTTAGTCGCCAATTGAGGAAAAATTCTTCCATAGCCTTGAGGTCAGAATTAAGGATCTCTTCTGCTGCATTGAGGGTTTTGGCTTGGACTGTGATGGCGAAGTCATCTGCGTAAGCAAATTTTCTGCCTTCAGTGTGAGGAAGATCTCGTGTATAGATGTTGAAGAGCGATGGGGCCAGCACTGAGCCTTGGGCAAGGCCATTATTCAGGTGCATTTTTTTGCTTTTTAGCCCTCCTAGAAAAACCCTGAAAGTACGGCCAGTTAGTAGTTGCTCAATAAGTCGTACTGTGTTGCCATCCTCTATGGTGTCGTAGAGCTTGACAAGGAGGCCTTTGTGCCACACCGTGTCGTAAGCCGCAGAGAGATCAATGAACGCTGCCGCAGTTTTAAGCCGTTTCTGGAATCCAGATTCGATGTGTGCTGTGAGAGCTAGGACCTGGTCACAGCAGTTACGGCCTGGTCTGAAGCCAGCTTGCTCTTGTGGAACCACTTTCTCCAGAATTGGGGTAAGTCTGCGGAGCACCACTCGCTCTAGGAGTTTGTACATGGTACTTAAAAGCGAGATGGGCCGATAGCTGTTTGGATCTTCTGTTGGCTTGTTGGGTTTGAGGATCGCAATAACTTTAGTTTTTTCCAGATATTTGGAATTACTCCAGTTTTAAAAATTTCAGTAAACAGTTTTGCGATCCATAACTTTTTCCGTGGCCCAGCATGTTTCAGAAAGTCTGGAAGAACTCCGTCGCATCCAGCTGCTTTCCCAGCTTTTGTTGAAGTGAGGGCGATGTCTACATCATCAGCTGTAACGGCGACCACGTCGTTAGGGTTCACCGGCCATTTAAGCCGCGCCGCTTTCAGGGATTTTTTGATCTGGTGGCTTATATTAGACCTTGTTGTCGTTTTTCAACTGCGGAGTAGTTGGTGAGCAACAGCATTTGGGGACACTTTGGGGGTTGTCTTAATTGGCTGATTTGCAGCTCCGAGTCGCCTGAGTGTTTGCTACGCTTTTCTGCTCGAGTGTTCGAAACTCATTTCTTCCATTAGTTCGTTCCACCTGTTCATGCGCCCGTCATCCAGAGACTGGAGAAGATCAGAAGCAGTGTCTGGGATTTGATAAACAGATATCATGTTGTTTGCTCATTAATGAATAATGCTGACCGCTGCTGGTCTCTCTAGACTCTAGGGCCCGTCTATCCCGCCCACGGATTGAGCACCCCGCCGTAGTAACCCGTTAACCCTTTGGATGTGGAGTGTTTTTTAATCATGTAGGTAGTAATATATCTAGTTAATGGCTCGAAAAAATATTATAAAATATTTTACATCCAATAAATGTAAAATTAGCTGCATAAGATTATGAACGGAATTAAGCACAGAATAGATTTAATTTTCTTACTTTTTATTTATCTACTAGCTGACCCGACGAACTTCGTACCGCCTCAGAATCAATAACTGTTGTGTTCACTTATTAGCTGAATTAAATTCAGTTGCTTTATTAAGTTAAAAACTACGCAAAGAAGCAATTATCGATGCGCAACTGTCCGTGTTTTGTTTTTGTCAGTAGGTATCAGAGATGGCATTGAATACGGATTTATATTTTTTGTGATTTTCTTACTTTTCCCCTTGCTTACGGGAATGGCGTTTCATTTTCTTTATACGTGTGAGGGAGATTTAATATAATTAATGTATTTTTCCTTTGGGGGAAGGGGTGCAGACATACGTTCACCGTTTGTCTCGTTTTCAACTATTGACATTTAGTGTGTAAGAAAGAGGGGCAGCATTATATGTTTAAGAACAAAAGCAAAACAATCAGCGCATTGACATTTGACGTTTTTGAATTTTCAAAATTCACTCACTTTTCTATTATGCATATTTATCACAATATTGCTGCCCCTCTTTCAAAATATGAGAATTTGTTCCTTACAAAATGTATGAGGAAAAGAATATTTACCTTTATTTTTTTTTCTTGAATTTTTCCGGTGTTTTAATAGCTATTCTGCTATTCGGGACGGATTCAAATCCAACAAATCAAAGATCGTAAAAATCGGTCCAGCCGTTCTTGAGTTACAAAAGGTTAACTAACCCGACTTTGTTTTATAAATTAAGATTTGGATAGTTTATATAAGATGGGATGTTATGGATGGATGTGTTCAACCTTTCAGGACTTATAATATTTAGAAGATGACTGACTGAAACATTCCTTTTTAAATCCAACTTTTCAGGACATATAATATTCAGAAGATGGCTGACTGCAACATTATTATTTTGTTTTTCAATTTTCCCTCCGTGAGGTCCAATCTAAATACTGGTGATACACAAAAGCATTAAACAATATTATTTGTTCTTTGCAAGACTCAGTGTGTTTCTGTAATTTTCCTGCGGCGAGGTGCAGTCCGTAATAATTGTATGCATTAATGACTCAATAACTCCCATAATGCACAGTGCTTGAGCCAGTACCTACCAGGGGAACTAATTAAAACCACTGCAAGCATTACGCACGCAGATAATGCAAGGCTTCTTCTTGGAATCACTTCAATGCACATTTTATTTTTTGGAGGGGGCTCCCTGGGCCTTCCCGTGGATGCGCCACTGCTCTCTTTAAACAAAACCCATGCATTGTTATCTGCAAAATCCAAAATGCTTCCTACGAGATTCTGCTTTCACAATATACAGTGTGTGCTCCCTTTGATCAAAAACAATATTACCCATAATATTATCAAATACTTGTATTGTACTGTCACTTGATTCTTTCACAAATTGAGATTAAGAACGTCATGCTTTTCGCAATTTTAATACATACTAAGAAAATCATATCAAAAAAATAATTAGTATGGAATAAAAATAGTTAAAACATTACCTTTGTAAGGAAATAAATTGATTGATTAAATTACATTTTTTAACAGTTTGAAAAATATTATCTAATGTTCTGGCGGCAAAGCTGAATTTTCTCAAACTAGCGATTCATTATTTGAAGATTAGAATAAATTTTCAAAAACTGTCCAAAATAAGAAATGCAAAATTTTGTTGTGTACATTTATTACGTAAAGTTTATCTCGACATTTTATGGCGGACTTCGAGGGGTAAGGCTCTCGTTAGCAAAACAAAAGTCGCAGGTTCAAATCCCGGCGTGTGCAAATAAATTTGATTTGATTAATTTATGTTATTTTACAATTAGTTGATTAAAAATAATATTAAGTTTTATTGCGGTACGTTCCGGAGTGGAAGATACTCTCAGTATCGCCCTGGTTTGTTTGTACGTTCCGTTTCCGGTTGAAGGTGATGGCCGTTTTAATATTGGTGATGGTGAGGGGTTGTCTTAATCTTCAGGTAACTGCATTTAATATTTTATTTAAACATAACTGATCTGCACTCAGTTAATAATTCAGATAATTTTCTGAAAAAGAACAACTGTATAGACAAGCCAGCCGAACTACGAATTACATATGTTCCGCTAATGTGAAGCAGCATTATGCTTGTCATATTTTCCCTGAATATGTCTGAAATGGTGATTCCTTCATGCGAAGCCAGCTAATTATCCCTTGAAATGGTTTATCTTATCAGCATCAGTATTACTCCCCGTGTTTTCCTACGATCCGTCACTTCCAATCTAAAACTGTTCAAATGGTATTTCTTCCAAAAACAATCGGCAGTCGTAATTGATCTTTCTAGAACTTTTTGGTGCAATATAATCCAAATACGCGACAGTCTGGCTCTTTTATCAATGAAAACACTTCTAGGATTCGTGTAATTGTTCCCACTCTTTCGTGACACCCGATTCTTCTTTCAAGTTATCTGGTAGATTCTTCTTTCAGGTTATCTGGTAGATTCTTCTTTCAGGTTATCTGGTAGATTCTTCTTTCAGGTTATCTGGTAGATTCTTCTTTCAGGTTATCTGGTAGATTCTTCTTTCAGGTTATCTGGTAGATTCTTCTTTCAGGTTATCTGGTAGATTCTTCTTTCAGGTTATCTGGTAGATTCTTCTTTCAGGTTATCTGGTAGATTTTTCTTTCAGGTTATCTGGTAGTATCGATATACTTTCGTGACACCCATGATTCTTCTTTCAGGTTATCTGGTAGATTCTTCTTTCAGGTTATCTGGTAGATTCTTCTTTCAGGTTATCTGGTAGTATCGATATACTTTAAAAAAAAAAAACCATTGAAGTTTTCAGACAGCATCCCCCAGGAGAATACGCCGAAAACGAAAAATACGAAACTTGGAATTGACCAATTTCAAAACCTTTTATAAAATTTCCTGACCCAATTTTTGAAGAAACGTTTACCCATTTTTGAATGTATTCCAAAGATTCCCTAATAAATATAAAGGTTTTATTAAAAATTTCCCGATACATTTTCAGAGTTCAAGATTTCTGATTTTTCAATTTTCTAACCAATCATGCCGTCTATAAAAATGAAAAAAAAATCGAAGGACGTTTCACGGAAATTCAACGATATTCAAAATTTCAAAGATAATTTGCAAGTTCTGTGTTTCAAAGTTAATCTTCAAGTTCTATTCAAGTTTTGTGATTACATCAGCTGTGTGAAACGAGTAGCCAGTTATTATGTAATAACTCATAACATAACATGAATAGAAACTTTTCTCTAAAATTTGATGAATTGTTCAAATTATGTTCGTCCAAACTGTTTTTTTTCTAAATACAATTTTGGTGGCGTTATTTAATTTCTTGAGTTCTGTTTGGCACTAAATTTCTTAAATAACGACAGTTTATTACATTGAAAAAACTAGTTTTTATTCGTCCATTGAATTTCAAATGATCGAAGTCATTCTAAATACATTTACAGCCTTACTAAAAAAAAACCACAGCGCGACCGATTAACTGTGTTATTGCAATAACATAAATAGAGCTCGTATACACTAAAAGACGTTTTATTACCAATAACGTTTCTTTCGTGGTCACGCTGTTAAAACGCAATGAAGATGTGACAACGTTGTATATGGTTTTAATTTACTAGGAAACAATGTTGTTTTAATTTTTCTCCGCAAGGGGCATTATTGGTGCGCATGTGCATATCGGCCCGCGATGACAAAACAGTTCGGTGTGTTTATGGCGGGATATTGAAAATTTTGTTAGTGCCTAAATGTTGTGATTTTACTAAATAATTTCTATTGTAGTGACGAATTTACTCGTCTGTTCACATAATTGATATATTTACCATATTATTTGTGTGGTTTACATCAGTTTAATCAATTTATTGTACAAACGCCGTACTTTCAAAGTTGAACTGTCAGAATATTGTTTTATATAGGTTACTTAAGATAAAATTTTTATTTTAAGATCTTTATTTTAAGAGAATTTCTTAAAAGTGATAATTTTTTATAATATTAAAACCTAATACATGTGTTCGTAAACGTATCAAAAAAATTAACGTCTTTAGAGATGCAAGAAATCTGTTTTAAATTTCGGTATTATTTCTAAGTTATTTTTTTGGCAATAAAAAAAACTTTGAAATTTTTTATTATTTTTTTATTGTATACACGATGAAAAATTGAGGTGATAGTTTCCTTCCAAATTTATTAGACAAAGGGACTGTGTTTTTTAAATTTTGATTTTATTTAAATTTCTCTACATTTTGGTCAAAAATGTTGTGGGAGGAAATTATTTTCCATTTTTTTCCGAGTTTGAATCTTAAAATACGGCAGTTTTTGAAAGCTAAAGTGTATTTTAAATACTCAAATCTAAAAGGTAATTTTATCTAGTTTTCATAAATGGTATTTGTTTTTACGACACCTTCAAAAATAAGAAATATATAGAACATTCAAAATACTATGGAAAAATTAAAAATATCGTTCGGACATCAATGGTTAAAACAGAGATAAACTACCCTCCCAGGCCGTGGAAACCATGTGTATTTCTTTCAAAGAACAAATTTTTCATTAGTAATGTTTTCACATCCGCGGCCGTTTGTCAATTGAATAAAATTTTCACTGGGTTTTTTAGTAAGGCTGATGATATTTAGGCATTCTCTAATTGTTTATATTTGGAAAGATAAATGAATAGATACCTAATGATTAGATAATTATTTCACATCGAACAGTATTATTACCGTAGCTACGAGTGCATGTTGGACGCCACGCCATACACTCCGCGCCACAAATAACGTCTGAGTACGTGAAATTTCACACAAAGCTACTGTTATAATTCGGTTTCGAAAACAAGAATTCTACACAAGATGTCGATGTACTTCCGTCAGCAGGCAGGCCTAGCAGTTAAAACCTGTGGAGCGAGTTTTTAACAGATAGTTCTAATAATATAAAAAAATAATATTATAAGTAAAAACGCTTATTAAAAGCCACCAGCAGGGCCTAGCAGCAAAAAATCCGTGGCGGTGGGTATTTATGCAGACCCCTTTGTTTTCTCCCCTCTACAACATGGCTTTCTTCGAGACCCAGGTTCATTCCTAATTTTCCTCAAACAGACCCTCAACACAGTATCCCCAAAAATGACATAGGTTCTGAAGGAAATTATTAGGTGAAATCTCTTGTGTGGAATTAATGAAAGAAATATCTCAAGAAGTAAGAGTTAATATTGAGATGGCCAAATAATAACCTATAATCGTGAACTATTGACTAATTGTGATGGCCACGGTGTAAGATCCTCGACTAGGAATCCAAGAGTTGTGGGTTTTTCTCCTTTCTCTAACTTCATTGTGGTATAATGTTGCAGGAGATCTGTGTGTCATGGCGGGAACTATCCAGCCTGGTGTCTGCAGACATATAATGAGGTGCTCCGCCGTCTTGGAAGCTGCATTCCAAGGAATACCATATCAGGTGAAGTCACAAAGATATAATCTCTTTTAGTCTATATAATCTTATTCGTAATTCTATTTACCAATCGCAGTTTCTACTACATGTATTTTTCTATGGATATTTTATATTTCATGATTCATTTCTTTGAAAGAAAACCCATTAAAGAGGGAATATCCAGAGAAAACCGGAAATTTTTAAATAAAATTTTAGAAGTATTAACTTATTTCAACAAAAAATTAAATATTGGATTCGAAAGATCTTTTAGCTATTAAAGGTATGTTTTAAATTTCGAGCAAAAATGTAAATTTTTAGTCTAATAAGGTTACACCGTAGGTCGTTGGCAGATTTGTTCAATTTTCTAAAAAAATATAATAAAAAGCTGGTACGGAGAGTAATTAATCATACAGGATCATACTTACCTGATAGGTCACATGCGATAAACACTGTTTATTTAGAGGATAGATTCTCAACTTCTTTTTGCCCACCGCCCACTTTGAGAATATTTTTATTTTTAGCACCACCTAACTCGTGAATCGGAAGCAGGAATTGTCGTCACGATTATATTTGCCAAACGGAGGGGGCGTAATGGGATAGGGAAAATATTTTTGTGGCGGAAGGCCCCTAATGTGATGGGTTTATATAATATATTCTTTTATGAATGTGTTTGAAAAGTAAACTTTTATGATGGGCGGTACAATAGTTTGATTAGAATAGTATAATAACATATCTTCCTAAATGTGATTCGTCTCTCGGTAAGAGACAGATTGACGTGTAAGGCTTCGAGTGATGTTAATCTAATAAGAAAAATGTGATTTAGACATTTTACAGGCAAAACTAGAATGATTATCTTTGTTCGATATATTTAATTTAAGGGAATGAGAGCCTAAAACAGTAGGTTTTTAGTTTGAACCTAAATTGTTTTGGGCTTGTTATGCATTTAAGTTTCGGAGGGAGTTTATTCCAAGCCTTAGACACAGATACTCTGAAAGCACGATCTCCAAACATTGTATTTGGCTTGTGCTTAGGTTCTATCAGTCTGCCTATAGCTGATGATGATGTTGCCGATCTAAGGGTTGACTGCCTTGGGCCAGTGTTTTCTGGTGCGCGTAGTTCAGAGTAAGAGTTGATTTATTAATTTTAATGGTAACACAATGTGGTGTGTTTTCAGGTGTGCGCCTCCCCGGAGAACAGGTTGATAGTGTGCTGCCCCTGGGTACCAGGGCAAGAGACAGGACTGCAAGCCAGATGCCAGGCAAACACAACTATCCCTAGAGAAGGTACTTCACTTTCATATAATACAGTTTATTCATTTTCACCTGTTGTGTTGTATAACTCTGGTGTGTTTGTTTGTTTGAAGGTGATAGTTGCACGATGGTAGACACAGGAAGGGCTGGTGTGTGCAGTCAATTTGCCAACTGCCAGACAACAATAGAGGCCACCAGTAAAGGTCAATCCCCACAGGTACTGTTCCATCATTTATGTAAAATAACAACATGTTTTCACAGTTGCAGAAATTTTACTTGCGATTAATAATAATTATTACAATCACAATTATATAACTGTTTGAAATCAATAAACTTTAAACAGGAGTGTCAAAAGACAAAAAGAAAAACATCGCAAATAATAATAATAATTTCTAAAAAAATCATTATAAACCTTCGTATGATATATACAGGAATAATGCTTGACTTTTGAACGCAACCGTATGGGTCGACATCCAAAGTGATTTGATATAACAATAAGATTGCCCTCTCCAGTCCCCACCTTGACATTGACAAGTAACACCCGTAGACCAGAAGAAAAATCTATGAAGAAGATGTCCATCAGTAACCATCTCTCTCTAATTGGATAAAGCGCTCATCCCGGTAAGACGATAGGTTCTGATTTCTGAGTCCCGTTGAAACCGTTAACTTTTTATTTTTCCTATCTTGTTATTTTTTTTATTTTCGTTTAGATTATTAGTGTTTCTTCAAAGAAGTAAGTCTATTTTGAGGTCCCCTCCACCGACACTGGGCTAGGTATAACTATCCACTATCCGCTTATAGATACTTACATGCGCATCCATGTATTTGGTGGGGGCATCAACTTACTAAATTCATATTTGGACAGCACTGGCAGGACAGTTCATTAGTTACCTTAACTACATCACTTGTACCGTGTAAAGAAAGTATTAAATAATGCTGCCTTGATTTGTGATCTGCAAAACCGTACACTGGTTGTGTGTGTACTAAGGCTAAATCGAAGTTTTCATGAATAAATAATATTTCCACTTTCAAACTTTCCGATTCTAAATCTACAAAAATAACCTATTAAGAAACTCTTTGCAAGGATAACCCAAAATAGATATTAATATTGAAGGATTAAGAGTTGTTATAATAATAATAATTGTTGGATGATTTTTATAGCGCCATTTTCGTAAGAAAATCAGCTCAAGGGTTAGTTAGTTACCACGGAGTTAGAAGGAAGATCAGAGGATAAAAAGGTTTAATGGTTAAAATAAGGTTAAGGTAGCAAATTGGTTAATGCATTACTTTCAGAGCGAGGAAAGATCCCGGGTTCGATTCTCGGTGGAGATCTAATCGCTAATTTTCTGTGTCTTTCTCCTTCATGTTCTTTAATTCTAAAGAACATTGTACAAGTAATAGTTAAAATCACAATGAAGACAAAGCTTGTTGTGTTTTCAGATTTGCGCAGTAGAGGGCACTACTCGGATCGTATGCTGCCCTCTGGTGACAGTGGTTGAAGGTATAGTACTCAGAACTTACTCATCATTCTATCAATAATTCATCATTCTCTCTTCTTATATAACGGTCTTGTTGCTTTTGCAGGTGATCAATGCTCGACAGCTACAGGGCGGACCGGCAAGTGCCTTCGTATATCGAAGTGTCCCGTCGCGGTGGAGACAGCCCTGATGGGAAAAACTCCTCAGGTTAAGCCGCAACTTGACACTCTTATAGTAACCACTGCATGTCTCTCTTCTTTCTTTTTTATATAAATTAAATCTAACTTACATTGTACCATTCATAAAAATCACTACGAAACAAGCAGCTTTAATAAATGTTTTTTTTTTGTAAAATTCAGTTTTCGTAAACATTATTACTTTTTATGAAAAAAATCAAAATTCTTTAAAACAAACCAATTCTTCATCGGTATACTAATATAAGTTTATTTTAATATGTTTTTTTTGTTTTTATTTTCAGATTTGTGTTTTAGATGGCTCTGTCCCAGTTGTCTGCTGCGAGGGGGTTGTTGAAGGTTTGGCCACCATTCTTTAATCATTATAAATCCAGTAGACGATGGTTTATTTGGTTGTGTAGGCTTCCTTATCAACACAAAACTGTTCTATATTGCAAAAGGCAGCGAGTCGTTGAGGCGGAATACCAACGGCTCTGACTGATTGCAACATTTTCACTAGAAATTCTTGAAGATATTTCACACCGTAGACCGGCAAATATCAACCCTCAAATATTCCGCTATATTACTTCTGGATTGTGGGTAGAATCTTCATCGTCATGTTTTGTCATGTAACCCTGATGTGTCTGTTTGTTTGAAGGTGACTCCTGTACTGTTGTGGACACGGGAAAAACGGGAGTGTGCAGACCATTCGCCAACTGCCAGACAGCAAAGGAGGCCGCCTTTAGAGGCATTCTGCCACAGGTAACTATTGTATCCTTTATGTCAAACATTTTAAACAAAAAAACATTTTTAAACTCACGTCAATTTTACTAACTATTAATAATAACTACATTAGCAAGTTACAACTTTTTGGAACCAATCCATTTTCCAGCCGTTTTTTTTCCAAATCACTCTTCGTAAGAATAGTAAGTGTAAGGAGACACTAAAAACAATTTTAAACAAACAATAAAAACAACATTTTAAATAAATAGTTTCATGGAAATGGTGTAAAATAAACAAAGATTGATTACATATTCATACACATACAATTTTTTGCAATTGTTGTGGACATCACAAGCTACTCAATTTTACATTTTATTTCAATGACATAAATAATAACAAAACTGTTTTTGTTTTCAGATATGTGATGTAAAAGGCACCATACAGAATGTCTGCTGTCCTCTGGAGACAATTGTAGAAGGTACGGTACCCAGAACTTAATCATCATTCATTACAAATCCAGAAGGCGATGCGAAGGTTCGTTGATTTCCTAGGCTCCATCATCACCACAATACCGTAATTGCAAAAGCTGGCGAGTCATTGGGGCAGAATACCAACCGCAATCAGAGTGTTTGCAACTTTATCACTAAGAATTCTTGATGACATTTATACCATAGACCGGCAAACATCAACCCTCAAATATTCCACTGACGTACATTACTTCTGGATTTTGGGTAGAATCTTTATCGTCATGTTGTGTTGCTGTGTAACCCTGTTATGTCTGTTTATTTGCAGGGAGTAACTGCACACTAAAGCACACAGAAAAAGTGGGAGTGTGCAGACCATTCGCCAACTGCCATTCAGCGCAGGAGGGCGCCAGTAAGGGCATTTTACCTCAGGTACTAATCATTTCCCTGTTTCTCTGACAATAACAAAATGTTTTACTTACGAGCCCCTAACATGACCTTCCTTTGCTTACAGAGATGTGACTTAACTGATAACGAGTCGGAGTTGGTGTGCTGCCCAGAGACCGACTGTCCGCCGCTGCCGAAGGGACTTGTCACTCAACTACCGATTGCCTCCAAGGCCGCGGACTGTGAGTTTCACAAAACTAGAGTTAAAATGTTCTAATAATATTATGTTTGATTTCGACATGCTCTATGTAAAGTGCTCTATCTGAAAATCTGTTAGTTTACTGGAGAAAATTAAAAAAAATGCTCATAAATAAACCTAATATCGTAAACCGATGATACATTGCATCAATTTTTTGTCACTTTTCACCAAAAATTAAATATCTTTTAACTGGAACGATTATTATTGTTGAAATTAAGTAGCAAGATAATATGAATCGTAATTTATATATTTTTTGGGATTTTAAGTTTTTTTTTTTTTAAAGAAAGACAAACATTCCCGGGTTACGAATAACCCAACAACGTTTGAAAATCTCCTACTACCACCACAGAAAGCCGAAAATGTTGCTTGTGTTGTGATGGAGGACTTAGCCAGCCGAGGAATTGTACACGCGACGCCCGGATGGGATCCAAGCGCTATGCCCACTCAACCACCGACCAGTCAAATACTTATCGATTTCATAAATTAATTATGAATTTTTAAAAAGTGATATATAGTAAGTCATATTAGGGGGCGACTTTGCATCACAATTATATATCTGTAATTTCTCAGTAGATATCGCATATTAATGCAATTTAACTCCATAAAATATTGTGAGGACCTTACTTGTCATTATTAAGACACAAAAGAAAATGTATGGTTTAATGATTAAAATAATAGGTATTTTAAATTTCGATTTATAAAAATGAACATCTGAATGAGTGATCTGAAAGTATGTTGCCTGTTGTATGCAGATGATGCGGCACTGATTTCTAACACTATGGAAGATCTACAGTCTCTCGTGTCTAGGATGAACAAAGTGTGTATGAAGAATAAGTTAATGTTGAATGTAAGTAAGTCTAAAGTCGTGGTGTTGAAAGAGAGAGTACGAAAACAGTGTGCAATATAGTTGTGAATGATGAATACTTGGAGCAGGTGGATGAGTTTGTGTATTTGAGTAGTATGCTTACGAGAGATGTGAAGGCTGATAGAGATATTGAATGAAGGGTTAATGCAGAAAACTATTAATGGAGGACTGAATGCCGTTGGCGCTAATAAAAAAAACTGTCAAAAAGAGCGAAGCTAGCAGTTCACAATGGAGTCCTAGTACCTACCCTGATGTATGGCACTGAAGCATGGACTGGCAGAGGATGGATGAAAGTAAACTGAATGCCATTGAAATGAAATCCCTGAGGCGAATGTGTGGTAAAACTTGGGTAAAACCATGTATGATCGTGTGAGATGTGGATAATATTTGCAAAGAATGTAAGGCTGCTGTAAGCGTAATAGAAATAGAAAGAGTACAAAAAAGGTTAATGCGTTACTTGTATATGAGGGAATTTACATACTACCCATTCCTGTATCCATCGTTGTTCTTAACAGATATGCTCGATCTTAATACCTTAGAAGCCCGCCGAAAAATATTTTTGGGGAAACATTTTTTTAAGCTGATCTCCGGTACTTTACTGAATCCACCTATGTTGAAGAAAATTAGCGTATGTCCCTAACGCGTATACTCGTGGGAGATCCCACGCACTTTTTTATGCCCCGAAAGCGAGAACTTCTTCCTTTCAGAATGACCCATTAAATAGAGCAATTCAACTGCTTAACGATTCTGCATTGAAAATTCACATCTTCAATGTTACCTATAGAGAGATCAGTTATCTTTTGACATACGTCTCAACATAGTGAAACTGCCCCCTTGGACTTTTCTCCGTAATAATTTAGTGTATAACTGTTTTATGGAGAACCTGAAAAAAAAAATAATGAGTAAGATTAAGAAAGAAACCCTCAGATGGTTTGGGCATGTAGAGCGAATGAAAGAATAAAATAGTGTGAGAAGAATACATGATGCAAATGTGAATGGAAGAGGTCGGGGACGCCCGAGGAAGATATGGCACGATCAAGTGAATGAGATACTTGGGTCGGGATGTCAAAAATCAGAATAATAGAAGAGTATGTATGAGGCGATGTATGAATCTGAGTGAGGCAAAGAGTGTGTGCCAAGACCGAGTTGTTTGGCGGTACGTCCTCTCTGCCCACCCCTGCGGGGAAACGGCGTGATGGTTAGTTAGTTAGTTGGTTAAAATGAACGTTTTTGTTTTTGAAAGAGAAAAATAGCTATCCGCCACTTGCCACAAATTATGATAGTTGTTCATAATTTGTGGCAAGTGGCGGATAACTAACTATCATTAGTTGTTCATAATATTGAACTAATAAAATAAAATAATAACAAAAAAATTAAAATTAAAACAAAACTGTAATTAATTGTTTCCGCTAAAGTTTCCGACCAAAAAATGCTTTGATATACTCTATACCACCAAGTATATCAGCGCAAACATAGTCATTTTTTTTGTTCTGGTTAATTTTTGTTTAATTGGACATTGATTTTTTTTCTGACGATTTTCTTGGCACCAACAGACACTTGACATGAAATAATGGATTGCCGACTTCCAGCCTTCCTCCTATACACTCGACCCATGCCTGAAAACCAAACTTATTAAAAAACATTCATTTAACAGCTTACCAACAGAAATTAAAAAGGATTGGGGTAACATTGCAAAGTAACCCCATATTAACGGAAAACGAGACAGCATTCTAAAAATACATTGGAAAAAATATGAATTTTTACATTTGGTAAAACATATTTTTTCATGTTAAATTTCATTTTCACAGTGAAATTTAACATAACAAACCACTTTACTCACCTTAAAATGATTCACCCAGTCCGATTCACTCAGTGAAGATGCAAACAAATTATTTTCACCAGAAAATTTTTGAAAACGGCACTTCCTCTCTTAACCTTCGATAACTCAATAGTGAAATGGGATTCTGGTTCAAACTTCACAGTAAAGGTGAGTGGTTGGCGACAAATACAGAATATTAAGGGCCTTTAATCAGCCATCGGCCAAAAATCCACATTTCGTCGAAAGATGTTCTTACTATCGTACAGGGCGGTTCCAAAGAGAAAGATTAATTATTCTCCATACCAGCTTTTTGAAATTATAACTCAATATCGATTTTATTTCATTCCAAATTTGCATTAATTTATACCTACATCCAAAAATGCTGAAAGGCATGATGATAAAACTATTAAAATTATGTACTCTTTGTAATTATTTTTTGATCATAGTAGTTATCATTTTTCAATAATATCTAAGCAAAATAAGAATGTAAAAAAAATCGTTAATATATATAGATATAAGACCGGCAAACATCAACCCTCAAATATTCCACTGACGTACATTACTTGTGGATTTTGTGTAGAATCTTTATCGTCATGTTGTGTTGTTGTGTAACCCTGTTATGTCTGTTTATTTGCAGGGAGTAACTGCACACTAAAGCACACAGGAAAAGTGGGAGTGTGCAGACCATTCGCCAACTGCCATTCAGCGCAGGAGGGCGCCAGTAAGGGCATTTTACCTCAGGTACTAATCATTTCCCTGTTTCTCTGACAATAACAAAATGTTTTACTTACGAGCCCCTAACATGACCTTCCTTTGCTTACAGAGATGTGACTTAACTGATAACGAGTCGGAGTTGGTGTGCTGCCCAGAGACCGACTGTCCGCCGCTGCAGAAGGGACTTGTCACTCAACTGCCGGTTGGCTCCAAGGCCGCGGACTGTGAGTTTCACAAAACTAGAGCTAAAATGTTATAATAATATTATGTTTGATTTCGACATGCTCTACGTAAAGTGCTCTATATGAAAATCTGTCAGTTTACAGGAGAATTTTTTTTTATAAAAGACTCATAAATAAACCTAATACCGTAAACCGATGTTACTTTGCATCACTCTTTTTGTCACTTTTCACCAAAAATTAAATATCTTTTATCGGGAACGATAGTATTATTGAAATTAAGTAGCAAGATAATATGAATCGTAATTAATATGTTTTTTTGTGATTTTCAGAATACTTATCGATTTTTTTTTAAATATTATTTATTAACCAAGATAAACACAAACGCATTTTCTGTTTTTTTTTACAGTTTGAAGTAAAAAAGATATTTTTTTTTGTTTTTTGGTAAATACCACCTCACTAGGCTGAGCCTGTTCCGAGGTGGCAGGAATTTAGTCTTGATAACTTAATCTTGTAAGAAAAGAATAAGATAAAAATTTTAATTTATACATATATGAAAAGATAAATAGAATGAAAGAAAAGGAAAATGAAAAAAGTTGAGAAATATAAAAAAATATTCATACAATTAATGGTTACGCCCATACACATACCTACACATACACACACCTACATAGCACGCATACATACTGTCACTGTTTGGAATTGGTACTAATGTTGTTGCAAGTTCCTTTTCCTACCCATCCCTATTTGTCTACCCTCCAATCTTACCCACAGTCAGTCTGCAATAAACTCCCGCCGCATATAGCCATTTTGTGCTTCCGCTCTCGGTTAATCGCCCTTAAAACAACTCCGCGTGTATAATAAAATAAACGAACCTCACGACTATTACTGTTTTGTGCCTCTTGGATGGGAAAGGAATCATACAAGTGCATTGCCAGCCGCCAGCCTACAAGTCTTTATCCTTTTCCGGTGAGTCCTGAGTATGTTTACGAGATATGGGAAGGCTGATAGAGATATTGAAAGAAGGCTAAATGCAGGTAACTGTGTTAATGGAGGACTGAATGCCGTTGGTGCTAATAAAAAACTGTGAAAAGAAGCGAAGCTAGCAGTCCACAATGGAGTCCTGGTACCTACCATGATGTATGGCAGTGAGGCATGGAACACTCAGAGGAAGGATGAAAGTAAACTGAATGCTGTTGAAATGGGATCCCTGAAGCGAATGTGTGGTAAAACCATATATGATCGTGTGAGAAATGTGGATATTCTAAGTAGTGTGAGAAGAATATATGACGCAAATGTGAATGGAAGAAGAAGTCGGGGATGCCCGAGGAAGACATGGCACGATCAAGTGAATCAGATACTTGAGTTGGGCCATGTCAAAAGTCAGAACAATAGAAGAGTATGTATGAGACGATGTATGAATGTGAGCGAGGCAAAGACTGTGTGCCAAGACCGAGTTGTTTGGCGGTCCGTCCTCTCTGCCTACCCCTGCGGAGAAACGGCGTGATGGTTAATTAGTTAGTAAAAATGAACTTTTTTTGTTTTTGAAACAGAAAAATAGCTATCTGCCACTTTCCACAAATTATTATAGTTATTCATAATATTTAACTAATAAAATAAAATGATAAAAATTAACATGAAAACAAAACTGTAAATAATTGAATCCGCTAAAGATTTAAATCAATAAATGCTTTGACATACTGTATACCACCAACAGTGGCGGACTATGGGGGGAGCGGGGGGGGGGCCCAAACGCCCCCATGTTCCCTTGATCAAATCCTAAACAAGCCCAGGACACTGTAAAAAAATTCAAGTAATTTTTTATTCAATTTTTTGAAAGATGTGCTTATTAAGAATGCTGTCACCAATTTTTTTAAAGAAATTTGAAAAATTTACGGAAATAAAACATTTTATGTGAAACCTTTTTGAATTATACTTCAACAAAACTTTGAATGCGTATTTCTCGAAACTTTTTAATACGTTTTTCAACCTGGTTGACAACATATTAAAAAAACTATACAACCGATTCGCATATACCGATTCTTAAACTGTTCGAAAGTCCAGTGTCTATGGCACCATGTAGGGGAATTTTGATATTAAAAAAAGATAGAAATGCGAATTTTATTTTCAATTTCATCGTTCATAAAAAAATTAAAAAATTAGAAGGGGGCCCTTTATAAAACAATCCCTACGTGGTTTCATAGTCAGGGCTGGATTAAACATGTTGGGGGGCCCCTAGGCAATGCACGTCTCGGGGCCCCTTTACCATCGGGGCCCCTAGCCGACGCGTGGCCCCTAGGCAGTGGCCTACTCTGCTTTGCGGACAATATGGTCCTACCAGGACCGGCTTATACATGTCGGGCCCCCTAGGCAATGCACGTCTCGGGGCCCCTTTACAATAGGGGCCACTACTCGATGCGGGGGCCCTAGGCAGTTGCCTACACTTCTTATGGATAATACGGCCCTGGCTATATTGACTGGATTTTCAAAGGCAGTACCCCATACTGCCTTTTGGACAATACGGCCCTGCCAGGACCGGCTTAACATCTGATCTATTAGAAATACTACTATAAATATCTTGCACTCTATGAGTTGCTTAGTCCCATGAATAACTGAAGGCACTTGAAACGTTGATTTGTAATGTTTTGTTCCCTCAACAGACTGCAAAGAGCTGGCAGAGAAGATTCACCCGTGCCAAGAAACATGCTCCGGTTGGACTCGGGGGGATTTGTGTCCTCTACTCCCACCAGACTTGAATATAGAATATTACAAGACTCCTGTGACAACTACAGCAGAGGTCCCGTACTTAGTAAGTTACAGTCATTAGGTAGCTTTATTCATAAGCTAAAATAGTAATTTATTTATTGAAATGGCTATAATTATTTTTAACCCCACGCAGGAGGCCCACGAGGAAATAATTTCCCTTAGGGCCCACTTCATATTTAGGGATTCTGCGTTCAGAGTCTTTTTAAGGAAAGGAAGAGGAAGGTCTGGGAAGGAAAAGATATGAGGGGTAGGTAGGATTCCAGGGATAAGTAAGTGTGTCCAGGAGTGACGGACGTATGTCTCACTCGCTGCGGTGCAAGACGATGGGTCGAGAGAGACCAGCTGCAGACGTCAAAGGATCTCCCTAAACTGGCCTCCCTCGATCCAGCCTGCCACACAGCTTGCGGGCAGTAAAA
The DNA here is from genome assembly GCA_929108145.2 of Limnephilus rhombicus. NCBI lineage: Eukaryota > Metazoa > Arthropoda > Insecta > Trichoptera > Limnephilidae > Limnephilus > Limnephilus rhombicus. The sequence goes on along the minus strand of OV815290.1, from coordinate 10,146,372 downwards.
AACCGCTGCCAAGACCAGAACACACCTCACCCAATGAACCCGGGCATACCTTCTAAGTCACTAAAGATAGCGAATCACTCGGCGTGACTTATGTCAGAGGTGTTGGTAATCCAATATTTGATGGTTCCCGGGGCGGCGCTACCCATATCCTCCTCACAACTAACTGACCATCATGCCGTTTCTCGGCAGGATTACGAGGAGAAGATAGGCCATTACAAAACTCTGTCTCGGCACACACTAATTGCTTAATTCACATTCATATTTCACCTCATATATATATATATACACTCTTCTTGTGTTATTCTGACTCTTGACTCGACCCGTCTCAAGTAACTTCCATTAACTGCGTCATATATTATTCTCTTAACATTACTTTTATCGTTCATTCGCTCTAAACCATCAAAGCGACTCTTTCTTAATCTTAAGAGATATAACATACTTCCCTTGAACATTTTTTAAGCTCTTCAAAAATAAATGTTACTTTTGAAGAAAATATGTATTCCGATGTCAAATAAAGTTGAAAAAGTAATAAGTATATGAAGTTCCCGCGATACAAAAAATCACAAAGTTTAATCCCAAAATTATAAAAAACAAATCTAGTTCTGTTATTTAACATGCTCTTGTATGAAAAACATTCATTGTTTCATTTAACTTAACTTAACAGTAGTTTAGAGAAAAAAGACTAATTTTGAATTAAGGTGGCCAAAATAAACCTTAAGGAAAAATTAATAACTAAAAGAAAACTTAGAAATTAATGTCTAAAGCTTTTTGTTGTATTTTAAATACCATAAGTCGTGTTTGATTTAATATTTTCACAACGGTCACTTACGCCTATTTATAATGGTTTTTTTTATATTAACGCGCTCCCTCTATCATTCGTATTTACATATCTCCCTTTCAATCCATCTTCAGTAATCATTTTCTTCTTTTTTAACTCTTGTATCGACGAATTAAACACGGTCATACGTGATTGAGCACACATACGCCTCAGGAATCGCATTTCTATCTAACCCAATGTTATTCTTTATTTGCCAGTTTCATGACTCACTTTCATAAATCAGGGTTGGTATCAGCACTCCATTGCGGACTGCTAACTTCGCTTCTTTCAACAATATTAGTGCCAATCGCATTCAGTCCCAAGCCTTTAAATCTCTCACTAAACACACTTCCCAATAAACAATCTGCTCCGTGGTCGAGAGGTAAAGCTCTTCACTCGCAATCCAAAGGTCGCGGGATCGAATCCCGGTGTGCTTGATTAATTTGTATTATTTCACAATTTGGGAGGCGGATATGGGTACCACCGCTCCGGAACCTTTTATTGGACAACCAACACTTCTGCCATTGGTCACCCAAGTAGTTCACTACGTTTGGTAACTTAGCAGAGGTGCCCAGGTTCATGGGGTGAGGTTCGTCCAGGTCTTGGCGGCGGATCATCTGTCTACTAGCTGCATGGCAGGCCGGATCGGGAAAGAATGGTTGAGGGAGTCACTTTGACTTGACCAGCCGTACTCTCTCGGAATATTGCCTTGCACCACAGTGGGAGGGATGGATCATACGTCCATCACTTCAGGACACACTGACCCCCAGATTCCTACCCACCACTAATATCGTTTTCCTTCCCAGAACTGCCCCTCCTTCCTTTTCTCAAAAGACCCTCCACACACATAAAGGTGACATAGGCCTTGAGGGGAATTATTTTCCTCAAGGCCTTCTGTGGTAGTGTAGGCCTAGTTTGGAGCAAATGTAAAAAAATAAATAATAATTTATGGTACAATTGCGGCACTTTCCAGAGTGGAAAATACTCTCAGTATCGCCCTGGTGTAAGACCAGCATTCAAAATTAAAGCGTTGCTTGAAATGGCTTTAGCCGTATTTGGTGACCAGATCTGAATAGCCAGGTACTTCCCCAACTTCCTCTTCCTTTCCCCCATCTCCTTCCTCTTCCCGCTACCTTCAGCCTCACAATATACCCCAATCGGGGATGACATAGACTCACTGGCTCCAGACGGGAGCAGCTGGGACTCTTGTAAGGTATTCAAATGAATTTTAAAAATCATCATTCACAACCACATTGAACTCTGTTTCCGTACTCTCTCTTTCAAACACCACATCCTTAGAGTTGTGCTGTGCATTAGGCCGGGCTATACAGGAGCAGCCATTTCTTGCAGCCAGTTGTAGCTTGTAGCAGCCAATGTCACCAGTTGGACTGGCTGCCATGACAAGTGCGTGGGGACTGAGGACTGAGGACTGAGGACTGAGGACTGAGGACTGAGGACTGAGGACTGAGGACTGAGGACTGATGGAGGCATCCACATACTCGTACATTAACCCTAGTCATATTTGGCAGCGCAATTTATTCATCCTAGACACGAGAGACCGTCATTCTTGAAATAATCACCGTTGAATCACACATTGAAAAATCTTCCGAGAAAAGATACATGACGCCAACGGGACTTGAACCCGTGCCCTTCTGATTGCCGGTCAGCTGCTCTTCGTGAAGATTTTTCATTTGGATGAGTGTTTCAGGGTGATAATTATTGCTTATAATAATTGTTACTCTAATACTGTCATTTCAAAGTTTCATTATTCTTTACCTTGGTCATCTGGAAACATGTTTGTAAAAAGTTGTTATTAATTTATAACGCACGTTTCAGACAGTGTTCACTCCAAACCAATATTTTTTTAAATTATATTTAAGACAAGGATTTCATGCTTCATGTTTAGAACTCTGTGTTTAAAACATTCTCCTCGAAGATTGTTTGTGTCATTTTAATTTCATTATTAAAAACCTTATTTGGAGATAAATTAAATTTTATTTTATTATAAGCAATAATTATCAGCCTGAAACACTCATCCACATTGAAAGAATCTTCCGAGAAAAAATACATGACGCCAACCAATTTGTCTCGACGCCACCTAGCGACGGATTTAACACTAACAGTGTCTCTGTCGCAAAAATAAAGTTGGTTGTTTCAGGTGGAAAAAATACAATAAGCAGTAATTGATGAATGAAACACTAGTATATATTGAATCATTTGGCGGGTATAAGATAAGCCGCCATAGCTCAATTGGGAGAGCAGCTGACCGGCAATCAGAAGGGCACGGGTTCATGTCCCGTTGGCGTCATGTATTTTTTTTTCTCGGAAGATTTTTTTCAATGTGGATGAGTGTTTCAGGCTGATAATTATTGCTTATAATAATTGTTACCCTTTGTGCTATGCATAAAAATCTTGTCTTAAACGTTAGTTTAACAATTAAAAATAATAATTTTTATTTTGTTAATAAAAATTAAAGTTTGAAACTAAAATTGCACTAAACATAATTTAAATGTAGCGTTAAGAAGTGACTTTTCTCTGAACACGTTCACAGCCTGGTAAAATCCTTGGCTCTGGATTCAGAGATCACGAGATCGAATACTAATACTGTGTGTTGAAACATTTTATATTCGTTCATTTTATTATTCTTCACAGATGTTACATGTAATATTGATACCAATTATTAACGGTTTATGTGCATCACGTTCCAGAGTAGAAGATACTCCTAGTATCGCCCTAGTGAAGACTGTTTCAGTATTGAAATTGACAAGAGCCGTGTTACCAGATCTGAATAGGCAGACACTCCCAACCTTCACCTTTCTTCTCCATTTCATTCAATCTCACTTGTTAATCTCCTGGTGCTTTCTTCGATCCTCAGGATAACTCCGGAACGGCGTTTAGACGTTGACCCCCATATTGGAGATGCCTTCACTCACCTATAAATTATAAAGCGCGGTTTTTTTAAATTCATTACTGCACAAAAGGCCCAACTGCTCACAACCGTCAGAAGCCAGTAGGACTATGGCATCTATTGTTGGGGTATATTACGAGGCTGAAGGTAAAGAAATGGGAAATAGATGGGGAGAGGAAGGTGGGAAAGATATTGGCTATTCAGTTCTGGTCACCAAACACGGCTAAAGTCATTTCAAGCAAAGTTTCCATTCTGAACGGTGATCTTCCACCAAGGCAAGAAGGTTAAGATGTTTAAAGATGTGATACAGCCCTACTGGCTCAGTGGTCGAGAGGAAAAGCTCTCGACTAGTAATAGGGAGGTCGCGGGTTCAAATCCCAGTATGAACTTTATTTGATTATGTTGTGATATTTCACAATTTATTATTTTAAAATAATATAAATTTTCGACTTATTCAAAAGTGGAACATACCCTTAGTATCGCCCTGGTGCAAGACAACCATTCAAAATAAAAACGCTGCTTGAAATGGATTTAGCCGCGTTTGGTGACTTTATCTGAGTAACCATGTACTTCCCCTCCTTCCTCTTCCCCATCTCTTTCCCCTCCCCACTACCTTAAGTCACACAAAGTAGCCCAATTTGGGATGACAAAGACCGACTGTTTCCAGATGGTTGGGTGCACTTTGGACTCGTGTGCGGTTACTTTTTTTTTAATGTAAATACCTCACAAGAGTCCCAGCTGCTCTCTTCTGGAGCCAGTGAAATTTTAGCATCCCCAATTGGGGTATGTTGTGAGGATAAAGGTAGTGAGGAGGCGAAGGATATGGGAAAGAGGAAGGTGGGGAAGCACCTGGCTATTCAGATCTAGTCAAAAAACACGGCTAAAGTCATTTCAAGTAACGTTTCAATTTTTAATGGTAGTCTTACACCAGGGCGATACTGAGAGTATCTTCCAATTTGGGACGTGCCGCAAATAAACTGTATGCTATTTTAAAAGAATTAAATGTGAAATAACACATATAAACTTTATTTGCCCAGTAAATTGGGAGTCAAGAGCCTTACCCCTCGACCACGTTGGCCGTTGTTACATATTTAAAAAAAATAAGATGAAATAACAAAGTCATCAAACATTTTTAGAGCAATAATTAAAACAACACTTTCTTAGAGAATAATATTTGTATGTCGTGTTGTGTTCCCAGGGACGGATTGGATCAGGTCAGAGAGGAGCCATTAGCTGGTGGGATGGTCCTGTAAGTCTCGTGAGTGACCAGTGGGTGTTGTGTTCTGCAGCACGCATCACTGGAATTATTGGGTGAGTTTATGGTTTCTTTTTTATAAAATTCAACTCGTCCTTGAAATAATGACCGCAATGATGAACATAGACAATCGAATTTTTTAAATTTTAAAATTTCTTTATTCATTGCCTATTATGGTTACATTATTTGTGTATTTTTCGATCACCATGCCTAGTAGGCTGATGCCGTGTTATGGTGGTCGAATTGATTTGATATTTGAACAATCAAGTTTTAAAGATTTAAGTTCCTTTGAGGTGTTATTTCACAAAACTGGCGCTAAACACGGTGTTTGGAAACTCGTGGTATAAGCGGGCAACCGGTGAATCTACTTCACATAATTATTGACTGAGCGTACCTGAGACCTGTTTTAACTCAACTATTTCGTATTTCGTCTGTATGTACATTAGTTTATACGTTCCGTTTCCGATTCAAGATGGTGGCTGTAATAATAGTTATTTAAAGATTAAATTGTGAAATGTGAAACGGTCGATTTTTTGTACTTTCATGTTTGTATTTGGTACCTACCTGCCTAAAGAAAGTTTGAAAAAATAATTATTGTTGAGATAGTTAGGCTTTTTTGAACAAAGTGAATAATTATTCTTTATTAGAAATTTAAGAATGTACATAAAGTGTACGGTTCATAATTAAGTATGTATTAAGTACCTACTTACAAAAAAACAAAATTTGTATGGTTTTTATTTATTAAGTTGAAATAAATTAGAAACTCGCCTGTTTGGACGGAGGTCTATCCTTACAGAATTAAATGCCTACTAGTATATGTATAGTATAGTCATGAGAATTTTTTTTTCATACTTTGTCGCCTACTTTAGAGTTAAGAAACTATTGTGGTCCGGTCAAACGCTTCGACACATTTTATAAGATAATAAACAGCTGATTGTAACATAAGTGTGGGTACCGCCGCTCCGGGAACCATTTATTTCACCCCAAGTGGTTTGCTACGTTTAATGCTACGAAAACAACAATTATACCTCAAAGTGACAGGTGTATGTTTTTGTTTTGCTCCCGTAAAATTAATAAAATAAGTGTTAAAAGTGACAGAAATCTTCAGAAAAGTCCACAAATTGAACCATATTGCTAATATTCTAGTGAAGTCACCGAAAAAAGTGGTATTTATTACAACTAAAAGTGACAGCAGTTTGTTTCTGTTTGTTTTTTTTTTTGCAAAATTAATAAACAACCCATTAAAAGTAACAAATCATTGGAAAAGTAAACAAGTGCTACCTGAGTCGCTACTAGCTATTGGAATTATATACAAAAATTATGTCTGCAACGAGATCTGCCGCAGAACATCAAAAAATCATGGATTCGCTCACGGACTACCTTGATCGTAAACTGAGTGAGTTAAAAACACAATTGTTTACAAAATTAGAGTCAGAAATAGCCGACCTTAAAAAATCAACCCAATTTGTAAGCGATCGATATGATGAAATAAATGACAAATTAAATAAAATTTTGGATTTACCAAAACAACAACAAAAAATTATAGAGGAGATGGAAATACAAGAAAAAAGAATTGTTGCTCTGGAAACAAAAATAGCCGAATCCGAGCAAAAAGAATTGAAAAACAGTGTAGAGATCAATGGATTTAAAGTATCGCTGAATGAACCGCCCCATGAAATAGCCACCAGAATTAGTTCAGCCTTCGGATTAAATCTGACACCAGAGGACAAATACAAGTTCATAAAATCTAGTGATATAAAACCTTCACGTCTTATATTAACATTCAAAGATGAAACTAAAAAAATTACAATGATGAATTTCAAAAAAAATAATGATGTCTCCCATTTAGCGGATGATAATAAAAAAATGTATGTGAATGAAGCCCTTACGCCGTATTATAAAAATCTTTTATGGAACACGAAAATAAGGGCAAAAGAAAAAAAATTCAAATTCATCTGGTTCAGAAATGGAAAATTGCTAGCAAGAAAATCTGAAGACTCTTTAATAATTGAAATAAAAAAATCACAACGACCTTGAAAGTAAAATCATATAGACAAGCTCAGTAATCCATAACTATCTACAATAAAATTACACTTATACCAGAAATGGATCCATTAACTGATATTGAATATGACAACCCTTCTCCGGAAACCATTACAACATTAACAACTCAAGAAATTAATGATTATATAAAAAACAATAAAGCAAAAACATTAAAAATACTCCACCAAAATATACGAAGCATCAATAAAAATTTCGTAGAGCTGACGGTGATGCTACAGCAATTTGATGAGGATATCGACATCATCATACTCACAGAGTGTCGTATAAAAAAAGAAACATACTCACCAAAACACCTAGATAAATATAAGGTATATAACTCCACACAACATAAAAATCAGAATGACGGAGTGATAATTTATATTAAAAATGAGATCCAAGGAATTGTAAAAGAAATTCAACTCAGAGATGCTAACTGTCTACTAATAAACATTAATAATGATATCTCAGTATTAGGGATATACAGATCACCTTCAACAAGAGACATATCTCCATTTCTTCACTCCCTGGATGATGAGCTAACCCAACTACGAGATGTTCGGAACGTGTACTTAATTGGGGACATCAATATTAACATACTAAATACTGGACAGAAACACCCCCAATGTGATGACTACCAATTACTCTTACTGCACCATGGACTGATCAGTGCAGTTAATATACCAACAAGATTAGGATATAACGAAAATGCTCAAAATGTATCTGCCTCCTGTATTGACCACATCATGATAAAAACAAACAAAGCATACGGTACCGCCGTTCACCATTCCAATATTACTGACCACTTTACACTGCTACTTACCATTCAACTTCAAAATACACATACTTACATTAAAAATACAATAGTCAAAAATAGAATTAATATTAACAGGTTAAAGGATTTATTAAAATTGGAAGATTGGGGAGAACTATTTAAAATTAATGATTTTCAGGATTGCTGGCACTCATTTACAAGCATTGTTCAAACAAATATTCATAAATGTTCAGAATCATTCACTATACAAACTCCACACAAATGTAAAATAAAAAAACCTTGGATTACTCAAGGACTTCTAAAAAGTATAAGAGTTAGGGACAAATTACACTTAAAAACAAAAAAAAATCCACTTGATCTTTCGTTTCTAAATCTTTACAAACATTATAGAAACATGTGTTCTAAACTTATAAAATATGCCAGAGGTAATTATTACAAACGTCAGATTCAAAACTGTAATAATGACCCTAAACTTGTCTGGAAAATTATTAAGGAGATGACATACACTAAAAACAATAAAAGTAGTGATATTACCGAACTTGATACACCAAATCAAAAATTAAATATGAAAGAAAATCCAAAGGAAATAGTTCAATTTGTGAATGAATATTTCTCCAAGGTGGGTTCTAATTTAGCTAAAAAAATAATTAAACCTCCTTATACTGATAATGAAATTAACAACACACTTACAAATAATATCACCTTTAAATTAAATACAGTTACAGCAGATGACATTAAAAGCATTATAGATTCAATGAAACCAACACTAACTTCAGGATCAGATGGCATCTCAATGAGAATAATTAAATCAACTAGAGATGAAATAATTCAACCACTCCTCCACCTTGTGAACAGATGTATCATGGAGGGTATCTTTCCCGAAACGCTTAAAATGGGTTCTGTTATACCAATCTTTAAAACTGGCAATAAAGCGGATATAAATAACTATAGACCGATAACAATATTGAATAATCTTTCAAAAATAGTAGAGAAAGTCATAAAGAAGCAGCTCACTCAATATCTTGAAACAAACTTCATACTATCTGAAAATCAATATGGATTTAGAAAAAATATAGGAACCTCCGATGCCATCGCCTCTATTGTAAAAAGTATAAAACATAGTCTCGATAACGGAAATAAGTGTATCGGAATATTTTTAGATCTAAGTAAAGCCTTCGATACAATTGATCACACATATCTTCTAGAAAAACTCAAAAAGATTGGAATCTCAGGACGTGAACTAAACCTCATTAAAAGCTACATGTCAGAAAGGTTACAGTTAGTCAGGATTCAAAATGAATCAAGTCAACCAATACAAATCCAATATGGAGTCCCGCAAGGCAGTGTCTTAGGCCCGATTTTATTCCTGATATATATAAATGATTTATGTGAACTAAACTGTCACGGCTCAGTCATTGGTTTTGCAGATGACACAGTCCTTCTATTCCATGGAAAGTCATGGGAGACTGTATTTGAAAAAGCTGAAAAAGGGATGAATCGGGTAAAAAAATGGCTTGATTCAAATTCACTAACACTAAATGATACAAAAACTAATTATATTAAATTCAAAATCTACAACAAACAGACGGATAACCTCAATACAAACCTAAACATAAAAATTCATAAAGACTGTATAAACGTGAACCGAGAAACTCCTTGCAACTGTCCAAAATTGAATGAAATACAAACAATAAAATATCTTGGAATAATAATTGATCAAAACTTAAATTGGAACTCCCAAGTGGAAAATGTGAGCAACAAATTAAAAAAACTAACCTATTTTTTCAAAACAATAAGAAACATTTTAGATAAAGAACAGCTAATTAAAATCTATTATGCCTTAGCCCAATCTCAACTACAATATGGTCTTATCGGATGGGGAAGCTCATGCGATTCCACTATAAAACCAGTCCTCATAGCACAAAGGGCAATTCTGAAAATTATACTTAGAGTACCCATCAGAACCCCTACAGACTATGTTTTTAAAGCGCTGAATTTAATGTCACTGAAACAATTATATACAAAAGATATTCTAATGTACGCATTCAAAAATCAGGATAACTTTACACAGACAAACTCGGGCCGATTCACAAGATCTACATTACAACATACATTCTACCAACCTACAACTAAAACGACTTTTGGACAAAGAAATATGGAATACTTCTCTGTAAAATTATTTAATTTACTCCCTCTTGCAATGAAAACCACAAAAAAATAACCGCCTTCAAAAGAAGCATAAAAATATGGATTGTGGACATGGGAAGGAAGAAAATAGATTCAATTTTGCAACCCAACAAAGAATAATGCTTTGTTTTGTACTTTCTTTTAGATATAACTTAATAATTTCCCTTGGCAGTATTCTAACATAGATTAGGTATTTACTTATAATTAAAATAATTAAACTTGTACAATGTGTCCTTAGAACGGGGTACCCCAGTTAGGACACATTTTCTCTAAAAAACTGTAAAAAAAAATATATATATAAAAATATAAATAAATAAATGAATATAAAAAAAAAAAAAAAAAAAAAAAACAAAAAAATGACTTAGCAGGGGTGCCTGTATTCATGAAGTGAGGTTTGTCCGGGGCTTGGCGGCTGATGCTTCTACTACCAAGTGCGTGGCAGGCCGGATCGGGAGAGTCCGGTTGAGGGAGACATTTTGACGTCTCCAGCAGAGCTCTCACGAAACATCGCCTTAAACAGCGGTGGGAGGGATGGATTCATTCAGCCGTCACTCCTGGACACACCGACCCCCAGATTCTTACCCACCCTTATACTATTTAAATCCCAGAACTTTATCTACATCATTTCATTTAAAGCAACCGCCACACAGCATCCCCAAAAGATGACGTAGGCCCTGGAGGATTTTTTTTCCTAAGGGCCTCGTGGAAAAAAAGTATGCCAGAAAAAAAACCAACTTCAAGGGTGTATTTATCAATTTGGTGAAGGACCACCATTCAGAATGGGATATGTTTATTTGTTTGCTGTGTTGCGTGACTAGATTTGAATAGCCAGTTATCTACTTCTCAACAATCCACTTTAAAACATACTTCCTCTCCTCACTCTTTCAGCCATTCAACATTCCCCAAATTGGAATGCCATAGTCCCATTAGATGCGGGCAGTTGGTACTCTTGTGTTGTAAACACATAAAACATCCAATATAATCCGAAGAACAGTGTCAACGCCACGACGATTTTAACAGTTATGTTGAGAGGCTGAAGGGGTTATGCGGTTGGAGAGGCAAGGAGAGAGGGTAGAGGAAGGTCGGGAAGTACTTCGACATTCAGATTAGATCACCAAAAATGCCCAAATCCATTTCAAGTAATTTTGCAAGTTAATTCTGAATAGTGTTCTTTCACCAGGGCGATACCGACAGTAGATACCTATCTATCACTCTAGTACATGTACTCTGTAGTTCTGCCAATAGTAGACCTCGCGTCCAAAACACAATTTTCTCTTTTTTAATTAATTAAAACCAAAATTTCCTTTAAAATCATGAGATTTGTAACTTAAATACCTACCTGCGTTATTAAACCACTTATTTTCTGTAAAAACAATTATTTCCTTTAACGATGTACTAAATTTATCCAAGAAACGTCACTACCTCAATGATAATAAAATAATTTAGTTTATTGAAAAAATGCAAATAACAAAGTCGAAATAAACACGAAGATTTCATATTTCAAAAATAATCTTTACTGTCCTAATAAAACGGCCACCATCTTGAACCGGAAACGGAATATACAAATAAATTAACAGACAGACAAAATGCAATCAGTCAATTATTAGTGATATGGATTTGCTCGACTTTGAACTAAAGATAAAAATAATGTCTGAAATCTTCCAAACCCTAAAATATCTTTGAAAAAAGATTTATAATATACCTATGAAATGTAAAACTGAGAATAATTCAAGGAAAAATCACAAAGAATTTAAAAAATATAATAAAATAAAATAATAATTCATTTTACAGGGTGTTAAGGGAAGCACTTGACTTACTTTAACCGGTGATTCCTGACAATATTTGGAGTAAAAAATGTACTTAAATGAGATTTTGGTCAGAAATCAGTATGTGTTTGCACAGTTGTGGTCGGGGTGAGGGATTGGGTGGTTACTCGGCTGAGCGACCAGTGATGACATGTGGAAGATTTTTTTGTTTGGTTTTACCAAAAAATAATTTTTTAAAAGTCACCGGTTCCATAAATATCATTAAAATTTATTATTCTGTTAAAATGTCGCTCATTTTCATGATATAATTTTTATCTTCTTCTAATTTGTCTTCAACTACTTTGTCAAGATCGACCGTTAGGGAATTATTTTGAAAATAACATTTTTTGTCACATTTCCTATAAAACGGCGACCCTAACAGAGGTCAACCGAGGTTGAAAACATGAAATTATTTTCAGGGAACCAACCTTTACCAAATAAAATCATAACAACGTCTAGACCATCTTTTGCAAGGAAAAGCCTTTTGTATTTCTACGATAGGACTATCAGTGGGAGAACAGAATCTAATTGGATATGGACATATTTAGCTTTAAAGAACCAGCTTTTAAACAACAATCTTTGTTGCCGCTAGTTTGGTACCTAATATTATTTAATACTCGCATGTTTATTAAATTTATAAACTGTACTATTTATCTGCGGTAAATTCTGCTTTATCTTTATGATATTATTTTATCTCGAGATGAACTACAAAACTACTCAACCGATTTTGATGAAATTTAGCTTACCGTGTGTAATTTGGTCCATCTTTAAAGATAGAATAGTTTTTATCACGATTATCGACCTCAATGCGAATTAAATGTTCATTAATTTTTTGTTATAGGACGATGCCTTGTAATTATTTGTAAGTTTCTAACAGATGGCGGTGTGAGTTAATTTATCGACAAAACACTTGGTTATCTAGGTAGGGAAACCATCCAGTAGATGGCGTTGTGTTACATTCGCCACAGCAATGCGTGGCCAGGTCAGCTAGTATTATATATGTACTTATATTAATGCAATTAATTGTAAAACACTTTAAGATGAACAATTTTATGATGTTTGAGTATGAAAAACTGAATTAAATTGATTCAGCTGTTTTCCTTTAAAATATAAACCCATAACAAGTATGTTATGCTCAAGAATCTCAGATGATGTAGTCATTATATTAGACAATTAGATCAAAATATGAGGAAATTTATTCACTTTGCAATGTTAATTTAACCTGCACTACTTTTGTTTCAGCTCCAGTAGAGTTAACTTTGTCGGATTGGGGGGGACCTTCTCACCCCGGTACAATCCAGATGAGACATGTGGCGTCATAAAACAACACATCCACCCGCTATACAACCGTCGTTACTCATTCGTGTACAACAGTATCGCCCTCCTTCAGCTTGACAGGAGGTAAGTTTTTCATAATTATATAAAACTAGCTGACCCGAAGAACTTCGTACCGCTTCACAATCAACAACTGTTGTGTTAACTTATTAGCTGAATTAAATTCTGTTTTTTTTATGAAAATTATTTTCTCCCAACTAAAAACTTCCCCTAACTATTTTCCACCTCCCCTCCCCGGCTCTTCCATCACTTTTTTCCCCTATTCTCCCAAAATCAAAGTATTTTCCCCAACTAAAAACTTCCCCCAACTATTTTTCCACTTCTCCAACTTCTCCCCTATCCCCCCTCCCCCTCACCGCTTCTTCCGCCCTTTTTCCCCTAATTTCTTACTAATCACAATATTTACCTCAGAATAAAAACTCCCCCCAACTATTTTTTTCCCTCCCCAATTCTTCGTCGACTTTTAAAAGTTACACAATGAAGCAATTATAGATGCGAAACTGTTTGTGTTTTTTTTTGTCAGATCAGAGACGGCGTTGTGTACTGAATATAATTATATTTATCACAATATTTCTGTAGCTCTTTCAAAAATTGAGAATTCATTCCATACAAATGAGGAAAATAATCTTCCTTAAAATTTTTTTTTTCGTGAATTTTTCCCGTGTTTTGATAGCTATTCTGCTGTTCGGGGCGGAGACAAATCAAATATCATGAAAATCGGCCCAGCCGTTCTCGAGTTATAAATGGTGTAACCCTCTTTGTGTATATTGACAAAATGAAAAATAAAAATCACCCAAAAACAGAGGCAGAATACGCCCATTGGTGCGACTGTAATTGTATTTCCAGACCATATGCTTTTCGGGCGTTTAATATAGCAACTGTTCTATCTCGCGAACCTTCACACGACCTGCTCTATTTCTCCATTCTATTTTATAAACATTTAGGTACTCAAGTACAATTTAATTTAACTATATAACAAAGCTGACGGTTTCCAGGGTCGAGGGGTAAGACTCTCGACCAGCAATCCGAAGGTTGCAGGACCAAATCTTGGGGATGTGAAAATAACTTTAATTGATTGATTTGTGTTATTTCACAATCAAATCATTAAAAACAATATATGGTATCTATATTTATAGCACGTTCCATTGTGGAAGATACTGTCAGTATCGCCCTAGTGCAAGAACACCATTCAGAAATGAAACGTTGCTTGACATGGCTTTAGCCGAGTTTGTTGACTAGATCTGTATAGTCGGAACTTCCCCACCTTCCTCATCCCCGCATCTCCTTCCTCTCCCCACTACCTTCAGCCTCACACATACCCCAATTACGGATACCATAGTTTCACTGGCTCCAGACGGTTGGGAGCAGTCCCCGGCCTTGCCCGAGCTATAATTTTTAATTAATTTTCATTTTTCGGATTAGAATCTGAAAATCTGAAAAAATCCGAAATCCGTTCAGAATTGAAACGTTGCTTGAAAATGGCTTTAGCCGTGTTTAGTGACCAGATTTGAATAGCCAGGTACTTCCCAACCTTCCTCTTCCCCACCTGCTTCCCCTCCCTACTACCTTCAGCCTCTCAACATACCCCAATTGGGGATGCCATAGTATCACTGGCTCCAGACGGGAGCAGTTAATATTCTTGTGCGGTATTCACTGTAAAAAAAAAAAAAAAGTATTTCCAATTCTAATGCAGACAGTGACCTCACGTTCGTTTTGGAGGTCAAGTGTACAAAATTTCATCAATATCGGAATGAAACTGTAGATTCCATGGTCGCAGACACTTTTCTTTACCTAAGACTTGTGAAAAATCGCTAATTGCCGAAATTCTCAATAAAAAGTGCTAAAATCTGAATTTTTTTTTTTTTTTTTAAATTCTGTTTAAAATATAATAAAGGTTGGTGGTTTAGCAATTGTTTAAATTCTTCAAAACATGTTCGTTGTTTTGAATATGATGACACTTAAATTCATAGCACATATTTCTAGAGTTCATTGAATTGGAGTTACAGATAGAATACTTACAGTTTTTTTTTAATAAATTATTGTTTTCAAAAGAAAAAAAACTATAATTTACCATTTGTTTGATTTCAGGGTGACCTTCACAGCCAGAATTCTGCCAGTGTGTCTCCACACGGGCACCCCTCTTCCCGACAGTGGCTTCATACTAATTGGGTACAATTACAATTCAAAAAAAGAAGAAAAGGTTAGAACACTTTTCTCTGCCTTCATGATGAACAATGACCAATGATGTGATAATGACAAGATTTACAGCTGTCACCGGTATTAAAGTATATTTTTCAAAAGTACGTGTCTACAATCACGCTATTTCCCCACCGGGGTAAGCAGGTAGGATGGACCGCCTCACAACTAACTCTGTTTAGACAAACACTCCTTGCTTCATTCGTATTCGTACATCATCTCATACATAGGTACCTACTCTTCTGTTGTTCTGAATCTTGAGATGACCCAACTTAACCGCCATGTTTTCAACACTTTTCTATCATTCATTTAAACGTCTTATATTCTCCTGGCACTACTTTCTCTGGCGATCCGCTCTACATGTCAAAACCATCTGTGCGTCCCTTTTAAAATTTTATTTTTGCAGTAGCTCCACACAGGAGTCTTGAGGAAAAAAATCACTCATATCATCTTTGGGGACGCTGTGTGGAGAATCTTTTATTCGAAAGTCCGACTACAGAGGTCTAGGTTAGGTCACTCTCAAACAATTTCTCCCGATCCGGCCCACCACGAAGTAGGTGGGCAAATGCATTGGCTGCCAAGACCTAGACAAACCTCACCACATGAACTCGGTCACCCCTGCTGAATCACCAAACATAGCGAACCGCTTCGGGTGACCTATGGCAGGGATGCTGGTTATCCAATAAATGGTTCCCGGGGCGGCGGTACCGATATATAAGTTTATGGTTTTTCTACAACTCTAAAGAGGTGCAAATAAACAAAAAATATTAAACATTTAAATTAAATATTAATTAAAGCACACATGCCGACGGCCCCGCGGTCAAGTGGTTAAGATCCTCGACGACGAATTCAGAGGTAGCGGGTTCAAATCCTAACGAATAATTTCACAATAAATTATTAAATCTTTGAATGTAATACATATGTATTTGTGTCACATTCCATAGTGGAAGGTACTTTCAGCATCACCCTGGTGAAAGACTGAAGGAAAGAATGACTTTAGTCGTGGTTGGTGACCAGATCTAATTAAATAGGTACTTTCCCACCTTCCTCTTCCCCATCTCCTACCCTCCCCGCCACTTCCTTCAGCTTCACAATATACCTACACTGGGGATGCCATAGTCCCACTGGTTCCAGACGGTTAGGAGCAGTTGGGAGACTTGTGCTGTATTCACAATAAAAACATATATCTTTAATAGCTCACTTCATATTGTAATAGTATAGGGATAGCGCGGTAGAAACGTTCTTTGGTTGTTTTTGCTTTGTTATTCCCACTAAGTACAACAATTCTGGGTTGATTAGAAGAAAGTGGCAGAAAGGCCGCATCACTCCACTGTGTAATGTTAAATCTGTTCATTCAATGGGTCTAATATAATAAATACACTGATAAACCTAAAAACAAATTAATTATTCATTTATCTGACGGATATGGGTACCGCCACCCCGAGAATCATTTATTGAATAACCAATACCCCTGACGTAGGTCACCCCAAGTGGTTCGCTACGTTTGGCGACTTAGCATGGATACCCAAGTTAACGGGTTGATGTTTGTGAAGTGGAAACTTATTTAGAACCGTTGTGAATTGAAACTCGATGAAACGAAAAAGCGACACTAAAAAGGACATACATCTATGGGATTGATTGAGAGAATGAGATAGAATAATCGGTCTCCTCTTTGTGCGATGCTTCGTAGCCCCCCATTCTTGTCTACTTAAGTTTTCTGAATGTTTCGCTTCTACCGCGTACTAACTGCCCACATGTTTCTGCGTATCCATTTGCCCATCTATTGCTTGGCGGGCCGGATCACGAGAGACTAGTTGAGGGAGAACTTTTGAACTCTGACTCTCTCGACCCATCGCCTTGCACCGCGTGGGAGGGATGAATTCATATGTCTGTCATTGCTTGACAAATAGACCCCAGATTCCTACCCACCCCTCATACCTTTTTTCCTTCCCAGAAATTCCTCTCCTTCCTTTCCCTAAAAGGCCCTCCACACAGATTCTCCAAAAACCTTGAGGAAATTTCTCCTATATTTAAAAAAATTATGTTACTTTTGGTATATATGTATGTATTTGTTGCAAAAAGTAATGGCACATTTGTTCTCACTGGATAAACAATCAGTTGGTTTGTTTTTCAACATTTCAGACGACAATGCAGAGAGTGTCTCAGGAGGAGTGCTCCAGAGCATTTCCCACTGGCAGCAATGGTCACCCTGCCGGCGTTAAACATGACCAGGAGATATGCAGCCGCACAGTCAACACAGCTGGGGGATGTCCGGTATGTAACTCATTGAACCAAGCTTATTATAATATTATTAATTTACTATAAACAATTTAATAATAACAAAAAAATAGTCACGCAAAGCTGTTGAAGATAGCCGGCATGTGACATTCATTATTGGCGGCGCCATAGAATAAAGAACAACACAAGAAAGGCCCTGTGGGCGTGTTTCATGTTCCAAAAGTCTGGCCATTCTTTGCTTAAAATATTTAAATACATGTCCTGTATAATAATGAAATTCAAATGGGGTGGCGATATTCAATGTGAGGCAGAGTGCGTACTAAATGGACTAGAACCAAAATGTATTAAATAAATGGCGACATTGGTTTCTATTTAAATGTGCATGAAATGCATTTCTAATGTGTGCGCAAATAAGTTAAATGATTTTATTTAATTTCTGTTACATTCTAGAGTTGAAGTTACTCTTAGTATCACCCTGGTGGAAGACCATCATTCGAATCGAAAAGTTGTTTCATAATTAAGTATGACGGCCGGCGTAGTGCAGCGGTAAGGCGCCTTACTAGCATTCCGAAGGGCGGGGCAAATTAATTTTATTTGATTAATTTGTGTTATTTCACAATTTATTCATTTAAAATAATATATAGTATATTTGCGGCACGTTCCAGAGTGGAAGATACTCTCAGTATCGCCCTGGTGTAAGACCACCATTCAGAATTGAAACGTTGCTTGAAATGGCTTCTGCCGTGTTTGGTGACCAGATCTGAATAGCCAGGTACTTCCCCACCTTCCGCTTCCCTATCTCCTTCCCCTCCCCACTGCTTCCAACTTCACAACATACCCCAATTGGGGATGCCATAGTCCCACTGGCTCCAGACGGGAGCAGTTGGGACTCTTGTGCGGTATTCATGTAAAAAAAAAAGTAGGTTGGTATTTAAGTACCTACTTACAAATCTTACGATTTCACAGGAAATTTTACTTAAGAGAAAAATGGAAACATACTAATAGTAATGGGTTAGGATTTCAATTGGGAGGCGAGTATGGGTACCGCCGCCCCGGGAACCATTTATTGGATTTCCAATACCTCTGCCATAAGTCACCCCACTTGGTTCGCTACATTTAGTGATTAAGCAGGGGTTCATGGGGTGAAGTTTGTCCAGATCTTGGCGGCGGATGCGTCTGCCCACCAAGTACGGGGCAGTGCCGATCGGGAGAGACTGGTTGAGGAAGACCTGGAGACCTCTCCAGCAGGACTCTCGAAACATCGCCTTACCCGCATTGGGGGAATTGATTCATACGTCCGTCACTTCTGGACGCACTGACTCCCAGATTCCTACCCACCCCTCATATCTTTTTCCTTCCCACAACTTTCTCACTTTCCTTTCCTTAAAATGATCCACACAGGGGGCCCTGAAGAAAATAATTTCCCTCAGGGCCTATGTCATCTGAGATGCTGTGTGGAGGGTCTTTTTGAGGAGAGGAAGGAGTGAACAGTGGTCTTGAAGAGACCCATGTTGAAGGAATGAGAAAACACAGAGGCCGGCAAATCGTTCCACAGCCGAGCTGTTGAATACAAGAACCAGTCGAAGAAGCGACCCGTTCTCATGTTACACATGTCAACCGTGTACATATGTTAGGCACGCGTTTGGCGAGTTTCCCGACTATGCACCGGTGCCGAAGGGATCAGTGACGCTAGTTCCTCGCAGCATCTTACATTGAAATACCGGTAGATCAAGGAAAGCATTCACCCAACGCCTGTGCTCTAAAGATTGCAATCCGTCTGTTAAGGGAACGTACCCATACTACGTGACCAACTTTGTCAGTTTCTGCACAGATAAGAGGGAATTTTTCAGGTATTTTGGAACTCCAGACCAGAGGCGGCTACCAAATTCAACCGTGCGGCGCACTTGTGATTTGTCCGGAGTTAGCAGTTGTGTACTATTAAAGTATTTGAGAGGCTAGTTTTACTCTGGCTTCGATGAAGCCCCCAAATCTGAGCTGGTCACTTAGAATTACACCAAACATGTCAATGGAGGGCCTGTTGGGAAGATTGCTTCCGTTGAAGGAGACTAGGTTTTCATTTCGATCGCTTTTACACGTAATCAGACATTATTGGGTCTTTGAAACATTGAATTCAATGAGATTATTTTTACCCGAAGAGATAACACTCTCGAGGTAACCATCCAGTGGAGTTTGTGAGACCTTTGGGAGCTTGTCAAACAAAAAGATATCATGGACTGTTCCCGCGTAACAAAGAGTTGGTCCACATAACAAAAGGTCGTTGATGTGCAGCAAAGACAAAGTCGGCGACAAAACAGATCCCGGCGCCAAACCGAAGCCAGCATTTATCGAGTGTGAGGAAGAAGTGAAACCATCAGCTATCGTCTAAATCGCCCTCAAGAAGTCAGCAATCTACGTACGCAAGGATGCTGGAGGAGTTTGTTGACTAGTCCTCGGTGCCAAACCCGGTCAAAGGCCTTGGATATGTCCAATGCAAACGTTTGGGTTTCACCAAAACGTTCCAGGCACCTGCACCGCCCCCAAACAAGCGTCACACACGCGAGAAGATTCCGCCGGAATTCGTATTGACGGTTGTTAATAATTTTGGCTTTCTCGAAGCATGAGAGCAGCTTGTCGTTGATCACACGTTCCATCACCTTAGACAGAACTGATGTGATCGCCATGGGATGGTAGTTGGCCGGGTCGGAGCGGTCACCCTTCTTTGGAATAGGATGGATAACCGCTTTTTTCCAACCAGAGGGCACGGAGCCAGACTTCAGGGACATTTTAAAAATCTTTGTCAAAATTGGAGCTATTTCTGCAATACCATGGCAGGTATTCCGTCAGACCCACTAGCTTTATTAACACCAAGCCCTCGTAAAACATGGAGTAACTTCCCGATGTCGAATCCTCAGCTTCTACATATGAAAAACGCAGGGAAGAACCGACGTCGGGACAGCACCTTGGTCATCGAGGGTTGAGTTATCCGCAAACATTTTTCAAAATAGGTTAGCCTTTTCGGTGGCGGTGTTTGCTAGTGAGCCGTCAGGTCTGGTAAGAGGCGGCAGACTGGATTTGCAGAAATTTTGCAGGTTTTGGAGGCGGATGACCAGGACACACTGTACCCCAGATTCCTACCCACCCTTTAAACCCTTTTCCTTCCCAGAACTCTCCTCTCCTTCCTCTCCTTAAAAAACACTCCACACAGCATCCCCAAAGATGACATAAGCCCTAAGGGGATTTTTTTTCCTCAGGGCCTCCTGTGTGGAGCTGACAAAAAAAAAATTGTTGTAAGCCGTTCTGTCTTAAGATTTTCTAGATGTGTTGTAGGCTCGGAAAGCTGCGTTTTTTCATCGCACTGCTTCAGAGCATTGTCGACTTAACCATGGCTTTGAGCCCACACCAGTTTCTTTAACGGAAGATCAGATGAAGCCATCCATTACGGATGTGATGACTTCACCAATTTCTTGAGCACGTCTTGAGGGATCTGAAGTCTGAAACCAGACAACTGACCACGGGAAAGCATTAAAACGTGCCCGCCGAACGAACCAATATGCTGACCTACAGTGCTACACGTTTCTCTTCAGCCTTTCATTTGCGGTCTGAAGTTTACAGGGATTGATATTTTCACCAGGCAGTAGTTGTGATTTGACACTAAAAATTAATTTTAGTATATACACGATCCTAAAGGTGCCGTGACTTCAATATTATAACCGTGTGGCACAGTGGTTAAAAATAGGTCTAACAGATTGGAGCGGTGAGTCTGGACATCAGAAACGCTTATAGACTCCTGAACCATGGCAAAGGGCCAAGGATTTCGCCTGTCGTCCAGCCGAGTCTGTTGATTCAGAGTTTTTCGTCGAATCTGGAGTTTTGCAGATTCAGCATTCGCACACAGTTGACAACAGTTCGGCTATAGAGACAGACAACCGCAACGAACCGCAATTAGAACCATTAACCATGAATGTAAACACTGACAACAGTGACAACCTACCCATATTATGGGCAAAAACGAAGGTGAACTTCCACTTTATGGATTAGGTTTGAAACTGGTATATTTATTTGGAAATAACAAATATATTTTGATTTTTTTTACATTCCCTCCGTCTTTAGCTAACGTTTCGCACAGTGTTACGGTGATCATCATAACACATCTGTCCTGATGATGGACACTCTAACACTGTCCGAAACATTTGCTTCGGAAGGAGGTAGCACAACATGGCAAAACACCCCAAAAATTAATAACGAAAATATTTGAACCGTGAAAATCTGAAATCATATCCGATGTAATCATTTTTTTTACATAGTACTCACCACACCCCAAATAATAAAATATTGACTGAAATTAAAGGGCACTTTCTAATACGACTCCTGAAACTGAAGTTAAACTCCTTAAAGTAAAGTCAGTGTTGGGCCATTTCGTGGTGTTTTATGTTGAATCAAATGTACGCATTTTATTACTTAACAAATACATTGGTTTTCACTTTGGCACAAATCATTATAAAAAACAACTATTTTCGCATCTCCAGTGCTATAAGTGTAAAGATTTATTACCCATTCTGCGGGTTTAATATACTTTCATTTTGATAAAATATTGAACATGTACTTGGAAAAAGAGATTTGGGTACAAAATTTATATAAAGTGATCGGACGGCAATGCTTTTCCCGCTGTTCAAGTAGGATCGGGTGTAAAAGGTAAAACTACCCCTCCCACCGGAAGTGTGTTCAAAAACCGATTAAAAAGTAAAACTCCTTGGAATTTATAATGTGCCATTTTTAGTGTGTTCACCGTATTATTTTATTTGTTCTCAGAGCTGGAATTACGGTTCCCCGTTGACCCTCCACAATAGTCACAGGGTGGCGTGTACTCACCTACTGGTAGGGTTGGTATCCGATATGCGAAGCTGCGTATTCACCAGCACCCGCATATCTTTCTTCATCCCCTGGATAGAGGGTATCGTGTGGACTTAAAGCGGTGTTGTTAACTAGGATTTTTTGAGATATTTTTTATTATAATTTTTTTTATTACAAGTGTAATGATATTCATAGATAAATAACTTTAAAAAAAGAGAAAAATAAATAGTAATAAGAAAACAAAACATTTAAGTATAAAGTATATCCACGATCTTCGGAAATTCGT
The DNA here is from genome assembly GCA_929108145.2 of Limnephilus rhombicus. Taxonomy (NCBI): domain Eukaryota; kingdom Metazoa; phylum Arthropoda; class Insecta; order Trichoptera; family Limnephilidae; genus Limnephilus; species Limnephilus rhombicus. The sequence goes on along the minus strand of OV815290.1, from coordinate 10,123,679 downwards.
AATTCAAACTGGCAAATTTATGTACATCACAGAGAACCAAAAACATTAACTAAATATTTTTAAATCTACTGGAGCCGGGACCACGCGAGTGAGTTATTATCAAAATTCCAACTCCGGACTTAATTTACCTGAAAATAAAAGCAAAAACAAAAGTAAGCTAACGCGATATATTCACGAGTTTCTCGTTTGTACTACGAGATTCCGGACAATATGTAGAACATAAACTTCCACATAGGCAAGGCCCGTGAGTCTCCATACTTGGGATTAGTAAAAGGAAGTTCTAATTCACTTATTATTATGTGGGTACAGGCACAGATGATTTTTTATAATTTGATAATTTCAAATCATTTAAATTTTCTATTTGAAATTTAAAATATGTTCCAACCCTTTTTATAGAAAAAATAAAATATTTTCATAATATTGTTTCATGTACAAAGCTTAATACATCAACGGAACGCAGAAAACAACCATCAATGGTAACTAGTCTTCCGGAAGTTGAACAAAAAATGTAACTATTCTCATTCTGTATGAGTTTTTAAATTTATTTATTTTTTCACAAAATGGCGGCATCTTACACAAATTAAAAAAAAAAAATTAAAATGTTATTGCCCTAATTCTGCTACCAATGTTAAAAAAAACTGTTTACTGAATATATATTATAAATATAAAATCAATCATCCAATTGGTTGTGGATAAATGTTGGTTGCCGATTTGTTAAAGTGCTTATATAATGAATGTACCATTGGATGAGATTTAAATGCAGTAATTGATAGTTAGCGGCTAATCAGCCAACCCAGGGCCAAGAACAACTTGTCCCTCTCTCTTGTAAAACGGATTAAGGCATTCTGCCCTTCAGTTCTTGTTACTTGTTTCCTTCTCAGTATTTGTCAATAGGAGCATTCTTACTAATTCTATCACTTTACCATTTTATCAAAATATCACTATTCACTTTGGACAGGCGTATTCATGAAAGTCTACACTCAATTCTAAAACCATTTCTTTCTAAACAACAATTCCGTATTGAGAATAGTTGGAATGATGGCTAGATACTGTGTGTGTAAATGCTTAAGGAATATTTTATAGTGTTTCGTGAACACCCCACTAGGTGAACCTACTATGTCGAGGTGTTCACATGTTTTATTTAGAATAATATGTTTTTCTTTGAATTATTGTCATATTATTGGGTTATAGAATGTTTATATAATATTGTGCAACATCCGAATAAAATAAATAATAAGGTTTATCCTATGATTGATGTTAATAAATTTTGAAAAAACTTTTATACCTTTTGTTTTGATTCAGACCGAAACCTTTTGTTGGTGTATTCTCTATTACAGATGTTGTCGATAAAAGCCTTTATTATATGTCCATGCTAGGGACCCAGTACTTGCACTAGAGGCGACATGTCGATGTTGAATGTCCGTGCTAGGGACCCAGTACTTGCACTAGAGGCGACATGTCAAATGTCCACTTGTGTGGTTCTGAGAAGGTGTTAGCTATTTGGGAAACGCCTTGCAATCCTATCTTCTACTTCTGTTTTGAAAAAATATTCAGTGTTGTGGAAGTTTCCTTTGTTTGTATTCACTCCACTGGAGAGAGGTAAGGGAACGTACCCATACTACGTTACCTCTTCGGGGGGGGGTCTTCAAAATGTCACGCTTGGTACAAATGAGCGGCGGTTTGCTTAGGATTTTGGTCACCGGGGAGGGGGGGGGGGGTTAAAAATTGCAAAAATTGGTCACGTAGTATGGGTACGTTCCCTAAGTGTCCTTGTGCCAGAATTTATCTCAAATTACTCCCTATTACTATTTTACGTTATATCCCACAGGAATGCCTGAGAAAAATAATTTTCCTTAGAGTCTATTTCATCTTAGGAGATGCTGTGTGGGGGTTTTTTTTAAGGAAAGGAAGAAGAGGAAGTTCTGGGAAGGAAGTAAGTATGAGGGGTGTGTTCATGAATCTGGGGGCCAGTGTGTCCAGGAGTGACGGATGTGTGAATCAATCCCTTCTACTGTGAAGGTGATGGGTCGAGGGATTCTGGCTTGAGAGGTCAAAAGACCCCCTCAACCAGTCACTTTGACCGGCAAGACCTTGACAAACCTCACCCCATGAATCCGGGCATCCCTGCCTAGTCACCGAGCCTACTGAAGCACTTGGAGTGACATATGGCAGACGTGTTGATTGTCCATTAAATGGTTCCCGGGCGGCGGTACCCGTACCCGCCTCCCAAAATGTAAACTCTTACATCTGATAACAACTTTCTTCAATGGAACAGAATCTGTAATCAATTTCATTAGTCTGATGTAAGCGTATGAATAATAATAAGAAAGGGACTCTTATTTACGAAAGATAAGGCTGATAAGGATATTGAAAGAATGGTCAATGCAGGACAACTCAAATGGAGTACTGATCGCGGCTGGCGCTAACAATAAGTTGTGCCCAGAAGTGAAGTTAACAGTCCATAATGGAGTGCTGGTGCTTACTCCTCAGTGAGGTTTGGATTTAGAAGAGGAACGATGAAAGTGGACTAAATGCTGTAGAAATGAGATCCATGAGACGCGTGTGTGGTAGATCCATGTATGATCGCCTGAAAAATGATTCTCAAATAATGTGGTACGTTGTGTACCCAACGAGTAAGATTAAGAAATATGTGCATTGAAGGTTTAGGTAAGAAGATAGAATGAACGAAGAAAGGAGTATGAGGTGAATGTGAATGGTAAAAGATATTGGGGACACCCTAGGAAGACAAGGCACGAGATCAGGTGCTATATAATATCATACTGTCAACACTCAGAATAACAGTAGTGTACGTTTGAGATGTGTGAATGCTATTGAAGCAAGAAGTGTAGCCAAGGCCTATTATAGTTAAATATCCACACATTTGTTATATAAAGGATGCAATGTCATGAATTACAATTTACACTACATTTTACACAAACGCTTTGTAGATTTTTAATATTGCAGAAAGAACACAGCAAATTCGTTTTACTAGATTGCCTCTGATTTGAACTTTATGGAAATTGAATCAACATCTTCTTCTGGAGGAAGAAATTATTTGTATCAGGCTTCACTTAGAATACTTAGCATGTTCAGAAAGTAAGTGTATTGTGACCATAACGGGCAGTTGGTTTTTATTTTTTTGAGAGTTAGCAACATTGAGTGTTGGAGGGGGGTCTCTTGACCAGAATGAGCATCGCAGGAACATTGTAGTACGTAAACTCACGTTGTAATTTCCAGTTGCATGAAAGTGTCGGCAAAAAATCCCGCCATGTGATGTGATCCGCTTTTTACTCATGGAAGGAATAAATCCTACAAAAAAAAGGTGAGGATGGGAACACGCATGGGAAAAAACAGTCATCAAAGTGACATCACACCAATTCCCCCATCTGTCAAAAAATTGAAAACCACAATATCCGGCAAAAAAAAAGTCATGGTCTCAGTACTTTAGGACCTAAAAGGCATAATTTTCGTCAAATTTTTGCCCCAAGTTGAGACCATCAATGTACAACAATCAGTGGCGTAACTAAAGGGTGGCAGGGCTGGCAAAACGCCACGGGCTCCGCGGGGGCCTGGACCCTGGCCCGAGAGGCCACGTGCTCAGAAGTAACCTAACATTTTTAACAAAATTTAACATTTTGGGGAACTTTGCGATGATGAGCGTCTCCAAGTTCCGGAAAGTTTGTTTAAAGTGAACTTATTTTATCGAGTATTGAACATCATTATTAATCAACTGAAATCGCGTTTCCTTCCAATGCATGAAATTGTTTGCAATTTCAGTGTTTTGAAACCTAACATTTTGCAATATTTAAATGACACTGATCTCATAAAAAGCTCTAGAATTTAATGATGTAAATTAAAAAAAGACATATCTGAATCATTTGCCAGGGAAATTCTCAGTTTTCGGTCCACTTTCAGATACGAAATAGGCTTCGTGTATTAGAGAACTTTTAGCTGATTTATTAATAATAAATAATCCAAATTTTTACGCACCAGATTTAAATGTCCGGGTTTAATTTTCCCCACAGGAAAAACTAAACCCTTTCACACACTTCCCAAATGATCATCAGATCTGGTCAATCCACGTTATGCAATTGCACTATATAAGTATTATAATTACAAAACAATACAAGAACAACATGTCAACCTACCAGAGACCAGATGGGAAAATAATTCACCGACTCCAGATATTTTCATATCAGAGGGTTCGGCTCTGTGGAATTTCTAATTGAACCTATAAATCCTACTGATCCCTCAATATAAATATTTAAAAAATCTTTTGTAATCCTACATGTATTTAAAATTACCGATTTTTGCATTTTTATATATAAATTATTTGAAAAATCTAATACGCCTAAATTTTGAATCAGAGACCTATGCCAGTAGCCGAAATAACAATGCCAAATTCTTTTAATCTCATTTCCTAAATCTGTGTATTTTCTAATTTTTTCAGAAAAAGTTTTTTGAATATTACAGGAATTTGAAATAGCTACATCAATGATATAAGTTATTTTTTTAAATTTTGTCACGTCAAACTATATCAGGTCTATTATGACTAATTGTTCTGTCTGTTAGTATAGTTTTATCATAATATATTTTATAAAATTCATTTTCTAAAAATGAATTTGATTCATATTCATAATATGGTACTATATTACGGCAGTCAATCAAGTTATGTTTAATTACCAAACTTTGGTGGATTATTTTTAAAACCTGATTGTGCCTAAATGTATACTCGGACGGCGCTAATATAGAACATCCCGATATAATATGTTCTATAGTTTCCGGAAAAGCCAAACATTTTCTACATAAATCATCAATTTGATTTATATCTTTGATTATATGCTTCCTATAATTTTTAGTATTAATGACTCTATCTTAAATGGCAAGCATAAATCCTTCTATTTCTGCGCTCAACTCTCCAATACTCAACCATTTGTTTGACGAAAGTTTATCAACATACGTTTGGTTGAGATAATTTAAGTGTTTTGCATGAATAATTTTATTTGACCAGGAATCCTTCAAAATTCCTGGTTAGTATTTATAAGAATGTTGGCATTCTCGTCATATAAATTTAAAGGTGTAATGTTTATATCTGCCTTGCAAATTATTTTGTGCATTTCTGAACTATTACGACCTCCGTAGTCCAGTGGGTAAGACTCTTGACTCACAATCCGGAGGTCGCGGGTTCGAACCTGGCATGCGCAAATAAATTTTATTTGATTAATTTGTGTTATTTCACAATTAATTCATTTAAAATAATATATAGTATATTTGCGGCATGTTCCAGAGTGGAAGATACTATCAGTATCGCCCTGGTGTAAGACCACCATTCAGAATTGAAACGTTGCTTGAAAATGGCTTTAGCCGTGTTTGGTGACCAGATCTGAATAGCCAGGTACTTCCCAACCTTACTCTTCCCCACCTCCTTCCCCTCCCCAGTACCTTCAGCCTCACAACATACCCCAATTGGGGATGCCATAGTCTCATTGGTCCAGACGGGAGCGGTTGAGATTCTTCTGCGGTATTCACTGTAAAAAAAAAAAAAAATTATCTTTCCTATGCAAAAAATTTCTAAGCATTTCTATCTGATTGTGTTTGAAAGATGTTATTTTGACTACACCTCTACCTCCTAAATTTCTAGGTAAATTAATTCGTTCTATAGCTGAATTTGGATGGTGGCAATTAAACTTTGTTAACGCAGTTATAATTAATCGTTCTAAACTATCTAAATCTGTATTGGACCATTTAATTATGCCAAATGAGTACGTTAATAAAGGTATTGCCCAAGTATTTATTGCTTTTACTAAATTTTTAGCAGATAGATTGCATTTTAAAATTTTTCAGATCCTAGTTTGAAATTTAATCCTAATATCATTTTTAATACTAGTGTGATCTAATCTATTCGATTGCGGGTATCCTAAATATTTATAAACCTCATCCCCTTTCATACTTTTAATTTTGAAATTTCTAAATATAGCCTCGTCTCCATCTACAATTTTGCCTTTCTCTATATGGATCGTTTTACATTTATCTAAACCAAACGTCATTTTAATATCATCTGAAAAAATTTTAACTACCTTAATCATTTTCTCTAAATTTGATTCAGAATTTTAAAATAATTTTATATCATCAATATATAATAGATGTGAAACTTTACTGCTCTCTCTTGTATTACCCTTAATTTTTATTCCAAACTTGCTTTTAATTAACATTTTAGACATAGGATTCAATGCTAAGCAAAACCAAAGAGGTCTCAATGAGTCTCCTTGAAAAATCCCTCTTTTTATTGAAATGCCCGGTACTACTATTTTCGTACCTTTTAAATTTACTAGTAAATCTGTATTCCAAAAGGACATAATATTTTTCAAGAAGCTAATTATAATTGGGTTAACTTTATATATTTTTAATATTTTGATTAGCCACGAGTGCAGGACACTATCAAAAGCTTTTTGATAATCTATATAACAAGTATGTAAATTACGCTTCTGATTTTGAATTTGTTTTAAAATTACAGAATCAATAACTAATTGTTCTTTACATCCCATATTTTTTCTGCGACAACCTTTTTGTTGTTCAGATAAAATATTTTTTTCATCCAAATGAGTATATATTAAATCTGTCAAGCAGGAGGTTAAAATTTTGTATATTGTCGGTAGACATGTAATGGGTCTATATTGAGAGGGATTATTAATATTTTCGCTTTTAGGTAACATATAAGTAATGCCCTTAGTTAGAAAATTAGGAAAATTTTGAGGTTGTTTGACAAGTTTTGAAAGATTTTTTGCAAACAGAGGATGTAAAGTAGCGTTTGTACCAAAACATATGTATCCAATCGCAACCCGTGGCTTTCCAATTATGAGTATTTTTTATAATTTTGGCTAACAATTCAACCGATATATCAGAAAAACTCATTTGTTCAATGTCTGAACAATTGAGTTCTTCATTTTCTATCCATGGACCTGCCTCATTATGTTTTATAACTTTACTCCAAATGTTTGTCCAAAAATCACGCATATCTGATTCAGATGGCAACGGAATATTATTACTCGAAATAATATTTTGTTTATCATCAAGTTTGGAATAAAATATTTTCTCATTTTTCTGAAATAATCTATTATTTTTTCTTTTTTTATACGTATAATTATATCTTTTTAATCTACTAGCTTTTACACCTATTTTTTGTTTTAATAAATCTAATAAATTATTGATTATATTTTCATTATTATTACTACCAATGTTATAATCAAATTTTCTCCCAATTTCATCTACATGTCTCAAAATATTTCTACTTCTATTCCCATTTTTATATTCAATTACTCTAGCTATACTACTTCTTAAAAATACTACATCATTTTCTAATCTAATCTTCCATTCTGGTTTACTATAACTATATGATCTATCATCAGAGGATGTTAATTTAACTCCTAACTTATTACATATAGTGATAGCACTAGCGTACACTATTGTATGAAGATCTAAAAAACAAATATTATTTTTGGTAAAATTAAATTATTTAATTCAGAAATTAATTTAGATATTTTTTTTGACGTATACAATTTTGGTAATTTTGGTCTAACTGTGGGCTCTATATCTATATATCTATTTATATTATTATGAAGCAAGTTAGCTAATTCTATTACATCATCATCTAGTAAGTTTAAATTTTCAATGTTGATTTCCCTAAGATTATGAATAGCGTCTAAGTTATTTGAATCTACTGTAATATCATTGGATTCTTCTACTAGAATATTATCTAAACTGCCTTCATTCAATGCATCTAATATAACATTACTACTCGTATTAATTTGTTCTAAATTATTCTCCAATTGCAATCTATCTCCTATTTCCTTTTTTATCTGATTTAATGTTACTACAGGGATTAAATTATTTTTGAAAATTGCCCTTTATTGGTCAGCTAATCTTTGTTCGTTTACTTGGGCAACCGGATAATTTTGTGAGAAAAGTAAATGTAATTTTTTCCTATACAATAACATATCTGTTTCTAGTTTAGTCACATAAAAATATGAACGAACGATGAACATATTGACATCGTTCGTCCATTTCATTCGCTGCCTAGGAATACCTGCTTTTGCTTTTTGGGGTCTCAGATTATCAATGTTCATCTGTAAAGATGACATAATCAACCCATTTTCATTTCCGTTGGTTGAAAATGACATTTTGTCACCTTTCAAAACAACTTGGAAATGATTGTAATAAATTATTATTATTATTCCTACATTCCAGTAACCAAGCAACTGTCGTCGTTACCTAGTACTGTCATTTGTCAACAAATAATTTTCAATATGTCCAAATTAAATATTTTGATGTAAACTACCCTTCAATACTTAAATATTTTAATGTAAACTACCCTTCAAAAAAAAAATTCAAACTCTGACAGCTCCAATTTTGATTGCAAAATAAGTGACAATTAAGCAAAAAACACTACAAAAACACAAAAAAAAAAACTAAAAACCAGTGATTCGTTAAATACAGTGAGTTTATTTGGTAGTGGCAGTGCTGAATTTTTTTTTTTTAAATATTCAGCACTGCCACTACCAAATAAACTCACTGTATTTAACGAATCACTGGTTTTTAGTTTTTTTTTTGTGTTTTTGTAGTGTTTTTTGCTTAATAGTCACTTATTTTGCAATCAAAATTGGAGCTGTCAGAGTTAGGTGTTGTTCCTAGCGGTTATCCATAGAAAAAAAAAAATTCTATGGATAACCGCTAAGGAACAACACCTCTACTCTGACAGCTCCAATTTTGATTGCAAAATAAGTGACAATTAAACAAAAAACACTACAAAAACACAAAAAAAAAACTAAAAACCAGTGATTCGTTAAATACAGTGAGTTTATTTGGTAGTGGCAGTGCTGAATATCTAGAAATCTCGTCTAAAAAAACGGGCATTTGTGAACAAATAATAAATTCAATATTTAAAACTAATTAACCTCAAGGACCAAAAAAAAAAAATGCCCCCTAAAAATGATATGGATCAAAAATTTGAAAACTTCAAAGAACAACTACTACAAACAATGAGTGATAGAATCGACCTTCAACTAAGAAATTTTATAAAGACAGACATAAATAAATTGTTTTTGGATATTAAAAACGAAATACAAGACTTAGTTAAGAGCGTAGAATTCTGCACAAACAAAATTGATGATTTTGAGAAAGAAATAAAAAGAACAAATGATCACAAAAATAAAAAATGAAGCGAAAATCGAGGAATTGCAAAGAGAGGTAAAAAATCTCAAATTAACTGTAAACTACATCCAACAGAGCGCGCTTGAAAATTCTATCGAAATACAAGGAATCGAAGTACAGAAAAATGATAATGTACGAAAACCCATTGAACTACTGATGTCGGCCCTTGACTGCAGCGACCTATTAAAAAATAATTCTTTGGTAAACTACTATAACAATCCGGCCAAGCGGATTATTTCCATACAATTCAATTCAAAAGAGACAAAGGATAAGGTAATTAAACAAAAAAAAATTAAAGGAATACTTACCCCTCAAGAAATGAAATACTCGGAGTCAACACAGAAAATCTTCATCAATGAAAAATTAACGCCAGCAAATAAACAGCTACTATAGTTAATTATTATTTTTTAATTTATAAACTAACGTTTAGACAAGATTTTTATGCATAGCACAAAGGGTAACAATTATTACAAGCAATAATTGTCAGCCTGAAACACTCATTTACATTGAAAAATCTTCCGAGAAAAGATACTTGCCCCCAACGGGACTTGAACTCGTGTCCTTCCGATTGCCGGTCGAATGCTCTGACCACTGAGCTATGGGGGCTTATCAAATACCCGCCAAATAATTCAATATATACTAGTGTTTCGTTCAACAATTACTGCTTGTTATATTTTTTCCACCTGAAAACAACCAACTTTATTTTTGCAAGGAAGACATTGTTAGTGTTAAATCCCTCGCTAGGTGGCGTCGAGACAAATTATGTCTGCAATTATTGGGGAAATACTTAAAGTTGTTAAATATTAATTATTATTTTTTAATTTATAAACTAACGTTTAGACAAGATTTTTATGCATAGCACAAAGGGTAACAATTATTACAAGCAATAATTGTCAGCCTGAAACACTCATTTACATTGAAAAATCTTCCGAGAAAAGATACTTGCCCCCAACGGGACTTGAACCCGTATCCTTCCGATTGCCGGTCGAATGCTCTGACCACTGAGCTATGGGGGCTTATCAAATACCCGCCAAATAATTCAATATATACTAGTGTTTCATTCAACAATTACTGCTTGTTATATTTTTTCCACCTGAAAACAACCAACTTTATTTTTGCAAGGAAGACATTGTATCTTTTCTCGGAAGATTTTTCAATGTAAATGAGTGTTTCAGGCTGACAATTATTGCTTGTAATAATAGCTACTATAGTTAGCCAAATCAACAAAAGCATTCGGATACAAATATGTTTGGACGAAGGACGGACAAATCTTACTTAGAAAGGGCGACGACTCGCCTATAATACGCATAAAAGATGCAAACGACATACCATTGCATTAATCACATAATGGGACAAGAAAAAGGAAGAATTTTTATACTCTGTGAAAATGGATCTCACTGATGATTTTACGTTAATAGACACAAAGGTATGTGAAGATACTACAGAACTAAATAACTACATAAGTGAAGGAAATACTGACTTCAACATAATAAATTTAAATATCCGCAGTATTCATAAACATTTTGATGAATTTTGCATTTTCCTTAACTCTCTAAGATTTCAACCAAATGTTATTATACTTACGGAAACGCAAATGCGTGAACTAATCCCTTACTCCATCTCTGATTATAAAACTTACTCACTTCCTTCTAAACATACTTCGCATGACGGTCTAACGATTTTCTATAGTGCACATAAAATAACTGATGTAATAATAAACATCCCAAAATTAAAGTTTTCAAATGCCATACATTTATCATTCAAGCTAAACAATAAAAAATACTCTATAATTGCTGTTTATCGCTCCCCTTCTTTAGATTCTAAATCTTTTATCACAGAATTAAAATATTTCATAAACGAAAATAATTGCAACCAATCAGATTTCTCATTTATCGTGGGGGATATAAATATTAACATAGAACATTCCATCCTGAGCAAAATTGCAAATGAATATCTAAATGTTATATACAGCGAAGGATATCTATCTTATATAAATAGCCCTACCAGATACGGTTCTTGTCTTGATCACATATTTCTTAAAACCAATAAAAATTGTATACCCAAATCAGCTGTCCTAAAAATTGATATAACCGATCATTTCCCAACTTTTTTCGGTCACAGTACCTTAAAGTATCATCATACAACTAAAGCCCAACAAGTGGGAAAAAATAAAATTAACTATCAAACCCTAAACAGTTTTTTAAAAAAAGAAACTTGGAACTCAGTTTTATCCAATGATGACCCAAATCAATCACTAAACACCTTCTATTCAATATTAAATGATAATATCAAGAATAGTCTTGAACCAACACCAATACCTAGAAGCAAACATAAAAAAATTAAACCATGGATCACGCGTGGCTTGATAATTGCAAGCCAACACAGGAACAAACTGTACAAAATTTACAAAAATCATGAGAATTATTGTATGGCTAAAAACATTCCACCTAATGAAAATTTACGACAGCAATACATCATTTATAGAAATTTTTTCACTATTCATATAAAAAAATGTAAACAAGAGTATTATACTAAACAATTACAAACAGCTGATAATGATTCTAAAAAAACCTGGCAAGTCATAAATGAAATAACTAATAGAAAACATAAAGTAAAAACAATCCCTGAAAAAATTGTTACAGATGATAAAATAGTCATAACGGATATAAGAAATATTGCAAATAAATTCAATGATTTTTTTACAAATGTTGCTTCAGATATAATAAATAACAATCCCTCATTTCAAAACCATATATATCAACACACTCAAATGGATGAACACTCTGAAAATAGTCCTAATTTAACCCAATTTAAACGTATTACCGAATCTGAAATAATAAAACACATTGACAATCTTAACACAAATACAGCCAATGGTCCAGATGAATTGAGCGCCATCGCTATCAAATCTATTAAACAACACATTTCGAAGCCCTTACAACACATTTTTAATTCCTGTTTTGAAAAAAAACGTTTTCCCAGACGCATTTAAACTCTCCAATATTGTACCGATACATAAATCTGGATCAATCTCTAAACTTGACAATTACAGACCAATATCGCTTATATCCCAACTAGCGAAGATATTAGAAAAAAATATTAAAATACAAGTACTAGAGTTTCTAGAATCAAATGCACTTTTGTCCCCAAATCAATATGGTTTCAGAACAGGTCTTAGTACAGATGACGCTTTATTTAATTTAACAAAAAATATATACACCAATCTTGACTTAAATATGAAAAGCTTAACAATCTTTTTAGACCTAAAAAAAGCATTTGATACCGTTAATCATAATAAACTGATTAGAAAACTAAATAATATTGGGATTAAAAATAATTGTCTGTCACAATTAACAAATTATTTACTTGATCGCAGACAATGTACAAAAATTGGTGATAATATTAGTAAACCAGAATATGTGAGACATGGGGTTCCACAAGGAACAGTTATCGGTCCTTTATTGTTCCTAATTTATATCAATGACCTGTGTAATATCAGTATTCCGGGTAAACTATTCTCGTATGCTGATGATACTGCAATCACAGTCCATGGTAAATCATGGAAAGAAGTCTCTGAAAACGCAAATAAGTGCACATCCATTGTCAAAGAATGGCTAAACCAAAACCTCCTAACTCTGAACTGTGAAAAAACTATGTATATTCCATTCTATAATACCAAAAGGGCGGCACCCTTAACTCACCTAAATATAAGGTTTCACAACAATTCTTGCAACCCTGTTTTGTGTTCTAACTGTATAGAAATGAATTTGGGGAACACAGTTAAATACTTAGGAATTATTATAGACAGCCAACTAAAATGGACAAATCACGTAGAAAACCTTGTAAATAAACTTAGGTATTTGACTTACATTTTTAAACGATTAAATAACATAGTTGATATTAAAAGAATGAAACTGGTATATCATGCATTGGTGCAACCATCAATATCTTATGGAATAATTGGATGGGGGGGTATTTATGATACCCATATTAAGCAACTAGAAATTACTCAAAAATTAATAATAAAAATTATAAAGATGTTACCTACCCCTCCTTGCAATTATTCCAAGAAGCTGAACTCTTAGATATAAGAAAAATCTACTGTATGCAATGTCTGAAATATATATTTTCACGAAATGTATATTTTACAAAAAAACGAAAATCGCTCCAGCAGTAGAGTAAATAATGCATTTGAGGTTCCCTTATGCAAAACTAGGCTTGCGCAGAGACATGCTTTTTTCATTGCACCAAAAGTCTATAATGCACTGTATCAGACTATAGAAATTAAATCTAAAAACATATCCTCTTACAGCATATACAAAAAATTAATCAAGACTTGGGTAAATACAAATGACACAAATACATACCTGCTATAACATCATACTTGTTATAACTTTACAAATCCTAATTTTTATTTAACCTTTTTTGTTTTTCATATATATATTTTTTTTTTCTTCTTTTCTTAACTTTAGTTTTGTAAATACGGAATTATTTGTTCTATAAATATGTTAAACCATAATTATGTTTTAATTTACTAATTTAAAGTTTAATTTGCCATGTTGTAACTTAACTGCATTAAAAAAAAACTTAAATATACCCACGAACTGGCGATGCCTATGTGGGATTTTTTTTTTGTTATCATACATATATGTATACTATTGTAATATCTTTTTTTTGTTAAATTGTAATATTGTTTATCTTTAAGCTATATATTTAATTTTATAGTTCCTTTTTTTTACTTCTTATCAAAAGAAATGTTTTTTGTAATATTTTTATGTATGTAACAAAAAAAAATTTATTAATAAAAAAAAAAATAAAAATAAAAAATACTACAAATCTATAATATATATTATATTTTAGAATAATGTTATCAAAATAAAATATATTATTAAATTTACCTACAAAATATATTTCAACGTAATCTCAAAATACTGTTGTTTATCTTAGTTACTGAAGTCCTCACAAAAGGAAAATTTTTATATCGTATTTATTTATCTAAATATCCTACGGTTCACTGGCAGTTTATTTATTAGGTTATCTAATATACTTATTTTCAAATATTTATATGTTTTGGGATCAAAGCTAATTCTTTTCTATCTGATATAATAAAAAAAATCAGAGAGCCAAAATACAACCAAACGTCGAGGCTAGCGTTGCTAAGCAATTTATTAACATATAATTTATTAACATACAATTTATTATCATAGATAACTTTGTATTAACCACTTAATTATTATTAATAAATAATGTTATTTGTTATATTTACTGTGACTTCAGCTAGTGCTAAAAGATTATTTTCGAAACTATTATTAAAAAAATCCTATTTAAGAAACTCAATGGGATAAGACAGGCTAAGTAATTTGGCTATTCTGTCTATTGAAAATTCAGTGGCCCGATCTTTGATTCTAACTTTGATGACGTTATTGATACTTTTGTGAAGCAGAAAGCTCGGAGAAACGAATTTTATCAATAAACATCTTGTAAAGATTAAATTGTTATATCATTATAAATAATATGTAATACCCATGCTATTAAAAATAAAATTTATTAGATATTTGACAAAAATGAACACAATATTAGTTATACTGTTGGGTAACTTCTTAGGTGATTTACAAAAATTCTATTACAACGTGACAATTTTACTAACGGGGGGCCCATCAACGAATTTGCCACGGGCCTCAGATGGTATAGTTACGCCACTGATTACAATATTGTGATACCCTAAAAAAACTCAAAAGGAGCATTCAAAACAAAAGGAGGGTAATGCTGACCAGAGAAGTGTACATGTTTCATGAAAACGTCCGTCCTCGCACAGCCTTAGCCGCCAATTCGCTCTTGGACTCACTTGGTTGGGATGTTTTGAACCACCACCCGTAATCTCCTGACTTGTCGTCTTCAGATTTTCATTTTTTACCTTCCTGAAGGCATATATGGATGAAAATAAATTTTCAACTGACGAGCAGGTGCAGAAAGTTGTCCTGAAGTGGGGGAAGGAGCTTGCGGGAGATTTCAAAGAGGAGGGCATAAAAAAACATGTGCCACGGCTCACCACATGCATTGAACGCTTCGTATTTGGAAAAACAGTGAATAAGTATTTAGTTATCTAATTCCTTGTGCACTTCAAAAATATTTCAGTTAACAGAGAATTTCCATTTTTTTCATCTTTGTCCTTTCTAAATTAATAGCATTAAATACTTGTTATTTTAAATCAAATTTCAATACATAACCAACCTTTGTGTTTAAATTAATATGTATTTGCTTGTATCAGCTTGGCAGGTACTAACGACAATAGAAATAAAAAGGTTCCCATTATCTGTGAAACATTAGTGAAACAATATTGCTCTCTCAATACCTTTATTATTTACAATATTTCAGAAAATGCGAATGTATGTATGAAAAACGTGGCTGACTCCACATAACTTAGATGAGGACGATATCCCCGAAAATCAAGGTATCGTAGAAAACGATTTTGTATTTTCTCAATCCTTTCTATGTATGTTGTGTACCTGGGATTCCAGACTTGAGAGGCATACTCCAGAGAACTGCGTAGATACGCAAAGTACAGCATTTTCATAGTGTTTACCTTTTTAAAGTGTTTGCTGATTCTGAGTATGAAGCCAAGTACCTTGGAAGCTTTTGCAACTATGGATTCGATATGTCGGTCAAAAAGTAATTTTGGGTCTAGCACTACTCCCAGATCTTTGGCCTCCATAATTTTTTTAAATATTGTGCCGTTAAGGGAATAATCAAAAGAAATGGGATTTTTGTTTCGGGTAAAGCTGATGACGCCGCATTTTTTAACATTTATTTGAAGGTTGTGTTGTGTGCAGTAGCTATTTAGGCGATTTAAATCTTCTTGTACGCGAGTACAGTCATTGATACTTGTAACAGAAGAGAATATTTTCATGTCGTCTGCGTATAATAACGTTCCGGAGTGGAGAAAACATTTTCCAATGTCATTAATGTATATATTGAAGAGCAATGGTCCCAATAATGACCCTTGGGGTACTCCTAACGGTACGGTTACCCAATTCGATTTATAGCCACCGACGACTACTGCTTGGCTGCTATTTTTCAAATACGACGAGAGCCATCTGAGGAGATCTCCGTGTACGCCGATTAGTGAAAGTTTAGTCAACAAAACATCATGGATTACTAAATCAAAGGCTTTGCTATAGTCTGTATATATTGCATCTACCTGTACGCGTTGGTCCATATTGTCTTGTAAGATTTCGACAAATGCCGTTAGGTTAGTGGTAGTAGATTTTCCTTTCATAAATCCATGCTGATTGTTGTTAAGTGACGATCTCAAGGCTGTAAACATCTGGTTGTACACAATTTTTTCGAAAACCTTATTGAAAATGCAGAGCTTTGATATGGGCCTATAATTTTCAAAGTCAGATTTTTGGCCGTTCTTGAAAATGGGAGTTACAAATGCAGTTTTCCAAGTGTTTGGCACAATTCCCTCATTAAGGGAGCGACTAAAAATTATAAATAATGGTTTAGAAAGGCTGCGCGCACATTTGCTTATGAGGAAAAGGGGAATTGAATCTGGGCCTGCGCTTTTATTGGGATCTAAATTTTCAAGTTGTTTCTGTATGTGATGCTGGTTGATTTCAATATTATGAATGTTAGCAATACAGGGCTCACTGGTGTAGTCTGGCAGGATTTGGTTAATCCGAGCATTATTATTGTAGACTGAAGTGAAATATTTAGAGAATAAGTTGCAGATATCTGATCCATTTTCAGCTTTTTCGTCTTTGAACATCATGGTATTCGGAACGCCATGGGATTTGGAGTTTGACTTAATGTAATTCCATATTTTTTTTTGATCGGAGGATATATCATGTTCTATTTTAAGTAAGTATTTATTATGGCATTCCCAGTTAAGTTTTTTGTGACGTGATCTTAGTAGAGAGAAAGTGGTTTGAAAGGGTTTTTATATGTCTTGAACTTTTTAAAGTATTTATATTTTTTTGTTGTTAATTTGATAAGGGCAGAGTTCTACCATGGCGGGTATTTCGAATTCCTACATAATTTCATAGGAATATGGGCGTCTATAAGATGGTTTAATTGTGAGTAGAATTTATTTAATGCTGCGTTCACGTCACCAAACGAAAGTAGCTCGTGCCAGTTAACCTGGTCGAGAGATGTGTTAATTTGGTCGTAATCACCGCGCTTATAGACGTAAGCCCTTCTAGGCTCTTCCACTAGTTACTTATCTCATGTGTCACTTGAATTTAAAAGCTATTTCATGGCATTTAAAAAAAATATACAAGGTGTCCGGGGGTAAATTGCATTAACTTTGGGAGGTGATTCTACATGATATTATAAGTAAAAAAAAAAAATACTTTTTTCGAAATTCAGACTTTTAAGGGGTGGTTTGTGATAAAAAGAGGCCCCTAGAAACAAAGACGGAAGTGTCCACCACAGGTCGAAAATGAGTTGAATATGCAGTTTCATAGAGAAAAGTTCATTCTTTCTCCATAATATATCTGTTTGTAACATAAACGTCATTAAACCATAGTATTTTGGCTTTAAAGTTTTGTTGTTGTAACAAATACGGCAGTGTCCACCTCCTTCCGAAACAAAAGCGGCAGTTTTTCAAATAGCCAATCAAGATGCTCTATTCATAATGGCCGCCATACTTTAAATCATACAAACTCCTGCAAAAGCGTCAATGAATCGTACACTGATAAGTTATTTTTTGGGTTGTAATAACCATTTATTGTTAGTGGACGTTACATATTCCAAGAATGAAAGCTTTCCCCGATATTTTGCCACCAGAATCAGCGAGGAGACGTGTCAAACAACCACACAAATGGAATGCAAATATTACCAAGAAAAAAGGTAAATCGCCGTTATGTTGTAGGCAAATGTCTAAATATGACATTTGAAGATTTATCTGAATTTGTTCACATTTTTTTTGTAAGGATATGGATCGAGTCAGCTAGGCCATGTATTTTGACAACTATGTATACCTAAATAAATTATTTGATATAATATTTCAAATTAATAACAACTGAATTTTTTTTAAATTATTTGTTATAGATTCATTCAAGGATCAGCAGAAATCTTGTCAGACTCATTAATGATTTAGTTAATTTTTGTTTTATTTTATAATTTTGTTAAATTTTCATTAATTTATGGATAAGCCGCCGCATTTTTATGCACAAATTACGGAAATTATACTTCATTTCAACAATTATTACAAGAAACAACTACGAGTATTTACTAACACAAAATAGGTTATTAGGTTCTTAGTTTAGGTAAATTAAGTAATTCATCCGTTTTTAGTTTGAAACGAAACTTCGCAAATGTCAAATCCACACAAAAAAACATGGCCGTAATGGAGATGGTGATTTTTAAACTTTCAATGAAAATCGAATTTTAATGCATATTTTTCCGTCTATCCCGACTGAAACCGATGGTTCTTGTGGCAATTAAGTTTAAAAGTAGTTTACTTTTCAAATTTTATGCCTATTTAAAGTGTAGCGGCTTGCGGCGGCTTGTCCATACTTTACCAAATTTTCTATTATTTTGTATTTCATAGTGGATGTAATTTCATTATTTAAAAAAAATCTAACATCTATTTCTCGGAAATTATGAATATTTCTAAATTTGATAAATTCATTAAGTGAACTAAGCTGTTCATATTATTTCCATTTCAAATATATTTTTTTTTATAAAAAAATCTTCTTTTCAATATTGTTTTCTTACATTGACTGAAACATCTTCGAAATTGTCTTTTAAATCAAAACCGGCAGTGTCCAACTGTTTGTGAAACAAAACAGCAAGTGTCCAAATGATTGAAACAAAAAGGGAAGTGTCCATCAAAAAAATGCATTTTTTAAAGAAACTATGGCATTCAGATACATAAATGATTTGAAATATTATTCTTAAACCGGTTTACTAACATAATATCAAATGTTCCTTCCATATTGATGAATAACGGACTGATTAAACGTTTTTTTAGTTTTCCAACAATTTAACAAAGTGGACACTTCCGTCTTTGTTTCTAGGGGCCTCAAAAAAATAGACCAGCGTGAGCTGCCAGCTTTATTATTGTCCGCTGTTACGATACGGGCCAGACACAACCATACAATGTTGCCACAATCGTGCCTGGCGGGCGCTCAGCGAGTAAGATCGTACCTCAGATTAAAGGTTTTTAGTAGGTACGTCATTTTGTATGGGAAAAAAATGATGAAATTTCGGAAAAAGTTGTTAATCCTTTTTAACTTCTACCATCATGTAGAATCACCTCCCGAAGTTAATGCACTTTACCCCCGGACACCCTGTATATATATATATATATATATTAACCTCAATGGTTCCTTCTAGTGAGGATAAAAAATAAACTGTAAACAAAAATACCTACCACGTAAAGAAACAATAAATAAATAAACATTCTATTTTTACGGTGGGAGAAGTCAACATAATATGGGAATATAGTCAACTTAGAATCCTTAGAAATAAACTGTGTTCCCGTGTTATGTTGACTCCTTCCACCGTTCTCCCCCTCTCCCTAAAAACATCCCCACTACCCCCCCCCCTAATAATATTTAATCACTAGCTGAAGTCCCCGGCGATGCCGGGGCTTTACACAGCCGTGTGTGACCTTCCTCTTGTTTTAAAGGTCACCTGTGCAAAATTTCATCAACCTCGGCATGATGTAGATTTGCATACAAATCAAATCCACACCGCCCGCTTGCCAGCCTGCTCGTCCACCACATACAGACATTCTCCTTTATATATTTTATATTTCAACCAATTTAGACAAAACCTTGACAAATTATATACCTAAACCTTCTTTATGAATCACTCTATCTATTGGTGAAAACCGCATGCAAATCCGTTCAGTGGTTTTTCAGTTTATCGCGAACAAACAGACAGAAAGACGCGGCGGACGATTTTGTTTTATAATATGTAGTGATTTCTGTACTTATATAGATTTTATATTACTTTTAATTTTGTCGAAACCAGAAGCAGATAAATTAAATTTTTTGTAACAAATGAACATGGAAAGTAAAACTCCTCTAAACAAAATACATTTTATTGTTTAATTTAATACAATTAATGACTAAAGATTAGTATGCAAGTTTTAGGCATCATAAGTACGCTATAAATTAGAATTACGTAAATTAATAATTACGATACTTTACACAGGAACCAGAATACAAATTACAATTAACAATTGTTAGTACATAACATAATGTTGACACTTTAAGACAATATAATGATAAGTAAGTTGCCCTAAGCAAGTTTTTCAGAAATTTGGCATATTTTTCAGATGGTCAAAATATTTCCGCTTTACAATAAAATGCAAATAAATGGAATATGTCTGAACGCATCCGAAAACTAAAAACTGTTTAAAAAAGGTAATGAAATATTCTTTCAAATTTTATATCTCTAAATAAACTTTTAATTTTTGAAATGTAAAAATTTTGATGCAAACAAAAAAAAATTTAAAATGGCTCAACTTACGTTTTTTCTGAATAAAAATACTAATAAAGAACAAAAAAAACACATGCTGACGTATTTTATCAGACAGGTGTATTAAAAACCTTATTGCAACCTCACTTATGTGTCGGTCCATGTAAAAACCTTATTGCAACCTCACTTATGTGTCGGTCCATGTAAAAACCTTATTGCAACCTCACTTATGTGTCGGTCCATGTAAAAACCTTATTGCAACCTCACTTATGTGTCGGTCCATGTAAAAACCTTATTGCAACCTCACTTATGTGTCGGTCCATGTAAAAACCTTATTGCAACCTCACTTATGTGTCGGTCCATGTAAAAATAATTTATAAAAATTTCCGAAGTTTCAAAAAAAAATTTCAAATTGCGATTCAAAACTTTATATTCATAAAGGTGTCCATATTACTTTTTGTGGTTATTTTTTAGATTGGAATATAAAACATGGTGTTTTCTTTTTTTTACACCGTTTAGAACACTTTTCTCACCATGATATTAAGGGAGATACAGCGATTTATATAAGACCTATGTTAGCTAGGACAAATATGGTCTCCTGCAAGAAAACAGGTTCTTTAAACCCTTAGGCTACGTCCGCACAGACAGGTGGCTTGCTTAGCGCCTAGAGCCTAGCGAGTCACCTAGCAAGTAGCTTAGGAAAACGAACGTTCTAGAATTTTCGCGACCGGCCGCACTGCGAGCTTGGTGCCTAGACAGTAGACGTGGGTCGTTACGCCGTTTTTAAGAAACGTAACGAAACCAGTTTCTTGGTCGGCGTAACCTGTTTCAAAACAGGTTATTTTTGTAACTAGTTATTTTCATTCAGCTTCAGTTACACACGAAACTGTATACTTCCACCAACTATAAAGTTACACACGAAACGAAAATAAATTAAAGCACTATTTAGTATCTAAGTGTTTGTAGCTAAACAGTGAAATCAACATATATGAAATTAACTTCCCTTCATACTTTATTCAGGCTTAGGACTGGCTGCATTAAATGTATTTATGGTTAATTAGTGTTTACCATGATAAAATTTCACTTTACGAAATTTAAAATGCATTATTTTCCGCCAACCCAGTGCGATCGAAAATTTACCGAAAGTACTCAAAATTATACCTGTACAAGTACAACGACGAACTAAAACAAACTAAATTATATTTCACTTTGAATTCAAAAAATGGTCACTCGCTTCCCAGAAACGGAACCCACTCCCGCTTACTCGAAAATGTTCGATTCAAAATCTCGCACGCTCGGCCGGCCGGTAAACGCAACTATGCGAAACGCGAAACGCGGCGAAACTACTCTGCACTCAGTTACTCACATCACACCCAACACAGTAATAACGTTTGTAACCACGATTTATTGATTTAATTTTTATTTACCGACCGGTTTCGCTTAATACAAGCATCTTCAGGGTAAAAATTAAAACTGATGAAAAAATACATTGTGTGAGCTTATATATACATACAGACAGAGACAAAACATAATATAAAGTAAGAGTGAGAGAGTGTAATTAACATCCTACATAGTGATAGAGAGAAAGAGACGGGTATATGAATAATTACATTATATCTACCGGGACAAAACGTCATTTGAACAGGTGATTAAGGAATAAAGTGGCTACGGGTTTTTTTAGTTTATGGGAAATATTCCTAATATCGGACTGTTGGACACATTTAACTGATTATTAAGGATTTGGGTTTTTGTTTTAACGGCTTTCTTTATTTCGAGTGCTTCTAAATTATTAAGCCTGTCACCATGACCATTTCTGTGTAAAATCTTAACACCGGTGTTTTGATTGAAGGTATGATCTTTATCAATAAGGTGATTAGCGAATTCCGAAAATCCATTATTATTTAAGCATCTAAGATGCTCTTTGATTCTAATATTGACATTACGCGTCGTTTTACCTACATAAAATGATGAACAATCATTACAATCTAATTTATATATTCCGGAACGACTTAGTTTTTCATCCTTATCTTTCGAATTAATTAAAAACTTTCCTAAATTATTGTTTGTGTAAAATGCCGGTCTTATTTCGGGAGGTAGATTTTTTACAATGCAGGAAGAGAACTGATTAATGAATAAAATCCGACGCCATTGGTAACAAAGATTATTATTATTATTTATATTATTATGATTAGTAAATAAGAAATTCTTAGTGGCTATTTGTTTTTGTTTTTTATTTAAAATTGCATCAATGAGTTCGGCATTATAACCATTATTAACCGCGATTTTTTTAATTATTGCTAGTTCGTTGGAGAAATTAGTATTAGATAACGGTATTGTGACCAAACGATGAACCATTGAATGAAACGCGGAGTGTTTATGTGAAACAGGATGATTGGATGTGTTATGGATAACAACGTCGGTGTAGGTAGGCTTGCGAAAGATGTTAAAATTTATTTTATTATTTACGATAGATAAGGTGAGATCTAAAAAAATTAAAGGTGAATTGGTTCCTATCTCTAATGTGAATTTAATGTTTTGATGGTATGAATTTATAAGGATGAGGAAGGCATTTAATTGACGTTGAGTCCCTGTCCATATACAGAATACGTCATCGACGTATCTACGCCATAGTAAGACGTTTTTTACAAGGGGTGAGGCACTAGTTAAAATTTTGTTTTCTAAAATATTCATGAGTAGATATAATGTAATTATTCATATACCCGTCTCTTTCTCTCTATCACTATGTAGGATGTTAATTACACTTTCTCACTCTTACTTTATATTATGTTTTGTCTCTCTCTGTATGTATATATAAGCTCACACAATGTATTTTTTCATCAGTTTTAATTTTTACCCTGAAGATGCTTGTATTAAGCAAAACCGGTCGGTAAATAAAAATTAAATCAATAAATCGT
Source organism: Limnephilus rhombicus (assembly GCA_929108145.2). NCBI lineage: Eukaryota > Metazoa > Arthropoda > Insecta > Trichoptera > Limnephilidae > Limnephilus > Limnephilus rhombicus. The sequence continues at coordinate 10,100,124 of OV815290.1, read as the reverse complement.
GGTTACAAACGTTATTACTGTGTTGGGTGTGATGTGAGTAACTGAGTGCAGAGTAGTTTCGCCGCGTTTCGCGTTTCGCATAGTTGCGTTTACCGGCCGGCCGAGCGTGCGAGATTTTGAATCGAACATTTTCCAGTAAGCGGGAGTGGGTTCCGTTTCTGGGAAGCGAGTGACCATTTTTTGAATTCAAAGTAAAATAATTCAGTTTGTTTTAGTTCCTCGTTGTACTTGTACAGGTATAATTTTGAGTACTTTCGGTAAATTTTCGATCGCACTGGGGTGGCGGAAAATAATGCATTTTAAATTTCGTAAAGTGAAATTTTATCATGGTAAACACTAATTAATCATAAATACATTTAATGCAGCCAGTCCTAAGCCTGAATAAAGTATGAAGGGAAGTTAATTTCACATATGTTGATTTCACTGTGTAGCTACAAACACTTAGATACTAAATAGTGCTTTAATTTATTTTCGTTTCGTGTGTAACTTTATAGTTGGTGGAAGTATACAGTTTCGTGTGTAACTGAAGCTGAATGAAAATAACAGGTTACAAAAATAACCTGTTTTGAAACAGGTTACGCCGACCAAGAAACTGGTTTCGTTACGTTTCTTAAAAACGGCGTAACGACCCACGTCTACTGTCTAGGCACCAAGCTCGCAGTGCGCCCGTTCAAAAATTAAAAGTTTATTTAGAGATATAAAAATTGAAAGAATATTTCATTACCTTTTTAAACAGTTTTTAGTTTTCGGATGTGTTTAGACATATTCCATTTATTTGCATTTTATTGTAAAGCGGAAATATTTTGACCATCTGAAAAATATGCCAAATTTCTGAAAAACTTGCTTAGGGCAACTTACTTATCATTATATTGTCTTAAAGTGTCAACATTATGTTATGTACTAACAATTGTTAATTGTAATTTGTATTCTGGTTCTTGTGTAAAGTATCGTAATTTTTAATTTACTTAATTCTAATTTATAGCGTACTTATGATGCCTAAAACTTGCATACTAATCTTTAGTCATTAATTGTATTAAATTAAACAATAAAATGTATTTTGTTTAGAGGAGTTTTACTTTCCATGTTCATTTGTTACAAAAAATTTAATTTATCTGCTTCTGGTTTCGACAAAATTAAAAGTAATTTAAAATCTATATAAGTACAGAAATCACTACATATTATAAAACAAAATCGTCCGCCGCGTCTTTCTGTCTGTTTGTTCGCGATAAACTGAAAAACCACTGAACGGATTTTCATGCGGTTTTCACCAATAGATAGAGTGATTCATAAAGAAGGTTTAGGTATATAATTTGTCAAGGTTTTGTGTAAATTGGTTGAAATATAAAATATAAAAAGGAGAATGTCTGTATGTGGTGGACGAGCGGGCTGGCAAGCGGGCGGTGTGGATTTGATTTGTATGCAAATCTACATCATGCCGAGGTTGATGAAATTTTGTACAGGTGACCTTTAAAACAAGAGGAAGGTCACACATTGCCGGGGACTTCAGCTGGTGATTAAATATTATTAGGTGGGGGTGGTGGGAGGGGTGATTTTGGCTGGGGGGGGAGAACGGTGGGAGGAACATAGTTTACATAACATGTTACATAACATTTACATTTACGTTTTCATAACATGTTGCATAACACGGGAACATAGTTTATTTGTAAGGTTTCTAAGTTGAATATGTTCCCGTGTTATGTTGATTCCTCCCACCGTTCTCCCCTCCCCTAAAATCACCCCTCCCCTTCCCTCCACCTAATAAAATCTAATCATTCCTGTTTTTGTATAAATTTGAATTTAGTTTCAAGTTTGTTAGTGAAAGACACGGATGTGAAGAAACCGGTTGCAGAAACATTTAAATAACAAATGTATACAAATTGTTTCGCAGATAATGCCCAAGAAATACAAAAAAAATATAGAATAATTATTTATTTATTGTTTCTTTAAATGGTAGTTGTTTTTGTTAACAGTTTTTTTTTATCCTCACTAGAAGGAACCATTGAGGTTAATATATATTGTATACAGGGTGTCCGGGGGTAAAGTGCATTAACTTCGGGAGGTGATTCTACATGATGATGAACTGGGGTTTCTAAATATTCGCATATTTCAGAACACCTTCGTAACCTTCACTGGCTCAAGTGCCCTGAGAGAATCCAGTACAAATTGTGCTGGATGGTTTTTAAATCAATCTACGAAATGGCCCCACCTTACATCTCCGAATTATGCGTCCCGGAAAATACCGGTCCGAGACAATTAACCCTTAGATCAGCAACTTCATCTGCTAAAGGCAGACTAATAGAACCTAAACGAAAGCCAAATACTATGTTTGGAGATCGTGCTTTCGGAGTATCTGGGCCTAAGGCTTGGAATAGACTCCCTCCGGAATTAAGATGCATAACAAGCCCAACAGAGTTTAGGTCCAAACTAAAAACCTTCCTTTTTGGGCTCTCATACCCGTAATTTAAATATACCTATTTGAGAGTATCATATTTGTATTGTCTTTGATATGTCTTAATCACACTTTTCTTACTAAATTAAAATTACTCGATACCTTACACATCAATCTGTCTCTTGACGAATCACATTTAGAAAGATCAAATCCTTATTGGTACTACTGCACCACCCACCTTTATATGTTGCTTTTACTTTCCAAAATACACTCGTCAAAGAATACATTACATATTAATATTAAAATATTTTTCAGGATTAAATAACATTTGTTCACAATAATGTCCTCTGCGTGCGAACTCTATCTAAATTTCTTTAAATGGACAATATACAGTGTTAATTTCAAGCGGCCTCCCAGGTAAGTATGGTCCTGTTTTCATTAAATTTTAGGCAGCATCGCGTTCATTGGTCAAAATATTGTACACATATTTTCGTATCGGTGATCAATGAACCGATGTATGCAATTTTTAGCCATAAGTTGTTTATAATTGTTTGCCTAGATTGTAGTTTTTTAGATTTTAGAAATGTATTATAAGTTTGTACAGCGCCCTTGAGGTGATTTTTCACAAAAACGGCGCTATATAAATCATCCAAATATTATTATTATTCTTATTGATGGTAGAAGTTAAAAAGGATTAACAACTTTTTCCGAAATTTCATCATTTTTTTCCCATACAAAATGACGTACCTACTAAAAACCTTTAATCTGAGGTACGATCTTACTCGCTGAGCGCCCGCCAGGCACGATTGTGGCAACATTGCATGGTTGTGTCTGGCCGTATCGTAACAGCGGAAAATAATAAAGCTGGCAGCTCACGCTGGTCTATTTTTATCTTTTTATCACAAACCATCCCTTAAAAGTCTGAATTTCGAAAAAAGTTATTTTTTTTACTTATAATATCATGTAGAATCACCTCCCAAAGTTAATGCACTTTACCCCCGGACACCTTGTATATTTTTTTAAATGCCATGAAATAGCTTTTAAATTCAAGTGACACATGAGATAAGTAAGTATACGGTGGTTCGAGTACAAAGGAGAGTTTCAATATTACAATAAAAACAAAAATAAAATATTTAAACAATAGTTTAATAGTACATTAGGTTTACAAAAGAACTGGCATAAAACAAAGTATGATAAAAACAAGTATATATGTATATATAAGATACAATTTTTCGGTATATATTGCGTTACTGCCAAAAAAAGGAATATGAACTTTTAAGAGAATATTATAATCTTTACATAGTATAAAGCAAAGTCGCTCCCGCTGTCTGTATGCTTAGATCTTTTAAACATCACAACGGATTTTCATGAGGTTTTCATCAATAAATAGAGTGATTCATGAGGAAGGTTTAGGTATATTATTTATCAAGGTTTTGTAAAAATTGGTTGAAATATATAATATAAAAAGGGAGAAGGCTGGCTAGCTAGCAGACAGCGGGCTGGCAAGCGGGCGGTGTGGATTTGATGTGTATGCAAATAAATAAAAATATGTAAATAAAGGTGACTTGTAAGCAAGTATATCTATTCATACATTCGCATTTTCTGAAATATTGTAAATAATATAGGTATTGAGAGAGCAATATTGTTTCACTAATGTTTCACAGATAATGGGAACCTTTTTATTTCTATTGTCGTTAGTACCTGCCAAGCTGATACAAGCAAATACATATTAATTTAAACACAAAGGTTGGTTATGTATTGAAATTTGATTTAAAATAACAAGTATTTAATGCTATTAATTTAGAAAGGACAAAGATGAAAAAAATGGAAATTCTCTGTTAACTGAAATATTTTTGAAATGCACAAGGAATTAGATAACTAAATACTTATTCACTGTTTTTCCAAATACGAACCGTTCAATGCATGTGGTGAGCCGTGGCACATGTTTTTTTATGCCCTCCTCTTTGAAATCTCCCGCAAGCTCCTTCCCCCACTTCAGGACAACTTTCTGCACCTGCTCGTCAGTTGAAAATTTATTTTCATCCATATATGCCTTCAGGGAGGTAAAAAATGAAAATCTGAAGACGCCAAGTCAGGAGATTACGGGTGGTGGTTCAAAACATCCCAACCAAGTGAGTCCAAGAGCGTATTGGTGGCTAAGGCTGTGCGAGAACGGACGTTTTCGTGAAACATGTACACTTCTCTGGTCAGCATTCCCCTCCTTTTGTTTTGAATGCTCCTTTTGAGTTTTTTAGGGTATCACAATATTGTAATCAGTGGCGTAACTATACCATCTGAGGCCCGTGGCAAATTCATTGATGTGCCTCCCGTTAGTAAAATTGTCACGTTGTAATAGAATTTTTGTAAATCACCTACCTAATCACCAAAGTTACCCAACAGTATTACTAATATTGTGTTCATTTTTGTCAAATATCTGATAAATTTTATTTTTAATAGCATAGGTATTACATATTATTTATAATGATATAACAATTTAATCTTTACAAGATGTTTATTGATAAACTTCGTTTCTCCGAGCTTTCTGCTTCACAAAAGTATCAATAACGTCATCAAAGTTAGAATCAAAGATCGGGCCACTGAATTTTCAATAGACAGAATAGCCAAGTTACGTAGCCTGTCTTGTCCCATTGAGTTTCTTAAATAGGATTTTTTTAATAATAGTTTCGAAAATAATCTTTTAGCACTAGCTGTGGTCACAGTAAAAATAACATTAATGCGCCACGTAATACGATTATTTATTAATAATAATTTAGTGATAAATACAAAGTTATCTTTTAATTTGGGTTATTTATTATTAATAAATCAGCAAGTTCTCTAATACACGAAGCCTATTTCGTATCTGAAAGTGGACCGAAAACTGAGAATTTCCCTGGCAAATGATTCAGATATGTCTTTTTATATACATCATTAAATTCTAGAGCTTTTTTAAGAGATCAGTGTCATTTTAATATTGCAAAATGTTAGGTTTCAAAACACTGAAATTGCAAACAATTTCATGCATTGGAAGGAAACGCGATTTCAGTTGATTAATAATGATGTTCAATACTCGATAAAATAAGTTCACTTTAAACAAACTTTCCGGAACTTGGAGACGCTCATCATCGCAAAGTTCGTCAAAATGACGTTAAATTATGTTAAAAATGTTAGGTTACTTCTGAGCTCGGGGCCTCTCTGGCCGGGGCCCCGGCCTCCGCGGGGCCCGTTTCATTTTGCCAGCCCTGCCACCCTTTAGTTACACCACTGATTGTTGTGCATTGATGGTCTCAGCTTGAGACAAAAATTTGACCAAAATGATACCTTTTCGGTCCTAAAATTTTTTTTACCCGAAATTGTGGTTTTCAATTTTTTGACAAATGGGGAATTGGTGTGACGCCACTTTGACGACTGTTTTTTCCCATGCGTGTAATGTGTCACCCACTATCACCTCCAGTTGCAATTGAGCTCAGAAATCCTCACCTTTTTTTCTTGTAGGTGCGTTCCGTGAGAAAAAAGCGGATCACATCACATGGCGGGATTTTTTGCCAACACTTTCACGCAACTGGACATTACAACGTGAGTTTACGTACTACAATGTTCCTGCGGTGCTCGTTCTGGTCAAGAGACCCCCTTCTACCACTCAGTGTTGCCAACCTCAAAAAACTAAAAACCACCGCCCGTTATGGTCACAATACACTTACTTTCTGAACATGCTAAGTATTATAAGTGAAGCCTGATACAAATAATTTCTTCCTCCAGAAGATTTTGTTTCAATTACCATAGACTTCATATCAGAAACAATTTTAGTAGTACGAATTTGCTGTGTTTATATTAAAAATGTAAATATTATTCGGTCACCTTATTTCATTGGCAGAGCGAATGGACCACCAAACAACTCGGTCTTGGCTTCACTCCTTGCTTCAATTACATTCTGTTATTGTTATTTTGAATGTTGTCAGTGTGATATTATATGGTACCTGATCTCGTGCCTTGACTTCCTCGGGTGTCCCCGTTTTCTTTTACCATACACATTCACCTTATTCTCCTTTCTTCGTTCATTCTCTCTTCTTGCCCAAACCTTCTGTCACGATAATATTTATTTTGATTAAATAAATATTGTCTTGACCTAGTTAATCTTAAACTCACCTGGCCGCTCACGTTTTATCATGATCGCCGTAACGATGAGTTCTTTACCGCTAGCAAATAGCGCCATCTATTTCCGGAGGGACTTTTTGAATTCTCGTCGTCTAGGGAGCCGACGCCAATTCGACAAGTCGCCGAATTATTTTAGTTGCTTGTTAAATATGTGATAGTTTCACCTTTACGGGTTTTACCCATTTTAAAAAAGAATCATGAATTATTTTATAACCGCGAGCCGTGTTGTTTCCGTGAGTGAAACGGGATTTTTGAAAGTTTAAATGGTGAAGTCGCGAGTCGCCATATTGTCAATGTGCTCACCTTCACTCTCGTACTTGAGTGTGGATAATCGGTGTAATCCTTTGTTTGGCGTTCATGATAATAACGTGGCCAAGGCTTTGAGAGGGGTTATCCTCGCGGAACACGATATTTGAGGCGGATGGAGGCCCGGCGCTGATCTATGGAGGGCGCGGTAAACGGCGTCTACCGAGATTTCACCGGTACGCACAACCGAGACTTTGAGCCTTTCCTGGTTCCTGTTCCCTGTGGAGGAGTCCCCAGGCCCTGGGGCCTTCCTCGGTTCCTGTCTATGGAGACCCCGCGTGCTCCTGGTCGCCTATTAACAGTGATTCGCGTCGGCGTTAGAGTCAGGATAATTTAGTTAAATTACGGTCCACAGGTATGCTCTCTTGCTTATGTGTTATTTTGTTATTTCTTTAGGAAATGTGGAATTCTTGACCCCTTGAAGGGCACCCATGTATACAGAGTACCTTTAAAATATAGGTGATATTGTACTGCTAAATTATTTCTTTTATTTATCAAAAAAATGCCCGAAGATAAAGACTGTATTTTCCTTCCCACAAACTTGAGGGAGATTCTGATGCTCTACCAAGAAATACACGTTACACTTCAAAGCACCACTTTCTTAATCTTACTCGTTGAGTATACTTACATAAGATTCACATTGTTTGAGAATCATTTTTCACACGATCATACATGGATTTACCACACACCCGTCTCATGGATCTCATTTCTACAGCATTTAGTCCACTTTCATCGTTTCTCTTCTAAATCCAAGCCTCACTGCAGAGTAAGCACCAGCACTCCATTGTGGACTGTTAACTTCACTTCTGGGCACAATTTATTGCTAGCGCCAACCGCGATCAGTACTCCATTAAAGTTGTCCTGCATTTACCTTTCTTTCAATATCCTTATAAGCCTTATCTTTCGCAAATAAGAGTCCCTTTCTTATTATTATTCATATGCTTACATCAGACTAATGAAATTGATTACAGATTCTGTTCCATTGAAGAAAGTTGTTATCAGAAGTAGGAGTTTACCATTTATTGGACAATCAACACGTCTGCCATAGGTCACTCCAAGTGCTTCACTAGGCTCGGTGACTAGGCAGGGATGCCCGGATTCATGGGGTGAGGTTTGTCAAGGTCTTGCCGGTCAACGTAACTGGTTGAGGAGGTCTTTTGACCTCTCAAGCCAGAATCCCTCGACCCATCACCTTCACAGTAGAAGGGATTGATTCACACATCCGTCACTCCTGGACACACTGGCCCCCAGATTCATGAACACACCCCTCATACTTACTTCCTTCCCAGAACTTCCTCTTCTTCCTTTCCTTAAAACAACCCCCCACACAGCATCTCCTAAGATGAAATAGACCCTAAGGGAAATTATTTTTCTCAGGCATTCCTGCGGGATATAACGTAAAAAGGGAGTAATTTGAGATAACTTCTGTCACAAGGACACTTATATCTCTTCAGTGGAGTGAATACAAACTCCACAACACTGAATGTTTTTACAAAACAGAAGTAGAAGATAGGATTGTAAGGCGTTTCCAAAATAACACTTTCTCAGAAGCACACAAGTGGACATTTGACATATCGCCTCTAGTGCAAGTACTGGGTCCCTAGCACGGACATTCAACATCGACATGTCGCCTCTAGTGCAAGTACTGGGTCCCTAGCACGGACATTCAACATCGACATGTCGCCTCTAGTGCAAGTACTGGGTCCCTAGCACGGACATTCAACATCGACATGTCGCCTCTAGTGCAAGTACTGGGTCCCTAGCACGGACATTCAACATTGACATGTCGCCTCTAGTGCAAGTACTGGGTCCCTAGCACGGACATTCAACATCGACATGTCGCCTCTAGTGCAAGTACTGGGTCCCTAGCACGGACATTCAACATCGACATGTCGCCTCTAGTGCAAGTACTGGGTCCCTAGCACGGACATTCAACATCGACATGTCGCCTCTAGTGCAAGTACTGGGTCCCTAGCACGGACATTCAACATCGACATGTCGCCTCTAGTGCAAGTACTGGGTCCCTAGCACGGAAATTCAACATCGACATGTCGCCTCTAGTGCAAGTACTGGGTCCCTAGCACGGACATTCAACATCGACATGTCGCCTCTAGTGCAAGTACTGGGTCCCTAGCACGGACATTCAACATCGACATGTCGCCTCTAGTGCAAGTACTGGGTCCCTAGCACGGACATTCAACATCGACATGTCGCCTCTAGTGCAAGTACTGGGTCCCTAGCACGGACATTCAACATCGACATGTCGCCTCTAGTGCAAGTACTGGGTCCCTAGCACGGACATTCAACATCGACATGTCGCCTCTAGTGCAAGTACTGGGTCCCTAGCACGGACATTCAACATCGACATGTCGCCTCTAGTGCAAGTACTGGGTCCCTAGCACGGACATTCAACATCAACATGTCGCCTCTAGTGCAAGTACTGGGTCCCTAGCACGGACATGATAAAGGCTTTTATCAACAATATCTGAAGTAGAGAATTCACCAACAAAAGGTTTCGATCTGAATAAAAACAAAAATTATAAAAGTTTTTTCAAAATTTATTAATATCAATCATACATTGGACAAACCTTATTACATATTTTATTCGGATGTTGTACAATATTAAATAAAAATTCTATAACCAAATAATATGTCAATAATTCAAAGAAAAACATATTATTCTAAATAAAACATGTGAACACCTCGACATAGTAGGTTCACCTAGTGGGGTGTTCACGAAACACTATAAAATATTCCTTAGGCATTTACACACACAGTATCTAGCCATCATTCCAACTATTCTCAATACGGAATTGTTGTTTAGAAAGAAATGGTTTTAGAATTGAGTGTAGACTTTCATGAATACGCCTGTCCAAAGTGAATAGTGATATTTTGATAAAATGGTAAAGTGATAGAATTAGTAAGAATGCTCCTATTGACAAATACTGAGAAGGAAACAAGTAACAAGAACTGAAGGGCAGAATGCCTTAATCCGTTTTACAAGAGAGAGGGACAAGTTGTTCTTGGCCCTGGGTTGGCTGATTAGCCGCTAACTATCAATTACTGCATTTTAATCTCATCCAATGGTACATTCATTATATAAGCACTTTAACAAATCGGCAACCAACATTTCTCCACAACCAATTGGATGATTGATTTTATATTTATAATATATATTCAGTAAACAGTTTTTTTAACATTGGTAGCAGAATTAGGGCAATAACATTTTAATTTAATTTTTTTTTAATTTGCGTAACTCATACAGAATGAGAATAGTTACATTTTTGGTACAACTTCCGGAAGACTAGTTACCATTGATGGTTGTTTTCTGCGTTCCGTTGATGTATTAAGCTTTGTACATGAAACAATATTATGAAAATATTTTATTTTTTCTATAAAAAGGGTTGGAACATATTTTAAATTTCAAATAGAAAATTTAAATGATTTGAAATTATCAAATTATAAAAAATCATCTGTGCCAGTACCCACATAATAATAAGTGAATTAGAACTTCCTTTTACTAATCCCAAGTATGGAGACTCACGGGCCTTGCCTATGTGGAAGTTTATGTTCTACATATTGTCCGGAATCTCGTAGTACAAACGAGAAACTCGTGAATATATCGCGTTAGCTTACTTTTTTTTGCTTTCATTTTCAAGTAAATTAAGTCCGGAGTTGGAATTTTTATAATAACTCACTCGCGTGGTCCCGGCTCCAGTAGATTTAAAAATATTTAGTTATTTTTTTGGTTCTCTGTGATGTACATAAATTTGCCAGTTTGAATTATGAATTTCCGAAGATCGTGTATATACTTTATACGTAAATGTTTTGTTTTCTTATTACTATTTATTTTTATCTTTTTTTAAAGTTATTTATCTATGAATATCATTACACTTGTAATAAAAAAAATTATAATAAAAAATATCTCAAAAAATTTCCTAGTTAACAACACCGCTTTAAGTCCAAACGATACCCTCTATCCAGGGGATGAAGGAAGATATGCGGGTGCTGGTGACTGTGCAGCTTTCATGATAGGATACCAACCCCACCAGCAGGTGAGTACACGCCACCCTGTGACTATTGTGGAGGAACAACGGGGAACCGTAATTCCAGCTCTGAGAACAAATAAAATAATACGGTGAACACACTAAAAATGGCAGATTATAAATTCCGAGGAGTTTTACTTTTTAATCGGTTTTTGAACACACTTCCGGTGGGAGGGGTAGTTTTACCTTTTACGCCCGATCCTACTTGAACAGCGGGAAAAGCATTGTCGTCCGATCACTTTATACAAATTTTGTACCCAAATCTCTTTTTCCAAGTACATGCTCAATATTTTATCAAAATGAAAGTATATTAAACCCGCAGAATGGGTAATAAATCTTTACACTTATAGCACTGGAGATGCGAAAATAGTTGTTTTTATAATGATTTGTGCCAAAGTGAAAACCAATGTATTTGTTAAGTAATAAATACTGCAGCTCACATATATTTATGTACAATTCATTATTTAAGTACTAACTTATACCTAACTAATAACTAATAGCATTTATGTACACTCCCCTTCCATACACAAGCAAATGCTTTTAATGGAAGAGTAGTAAAAAAAAAAAAAACCTGTAAAAAAAAAAAAAAAAAAAATATTTTGTTGTAAAATTGTAATTATAATAAATGTTTCAATAAATAATAAAAAAAAAAAAAATAAATAAAAAAAAATAAAAAAAAAATAAAATGCGTACATTTGATTCCCTACACTGACTTTACTTTAAGGAGTTTAACTTCAGTTTCAGGAGTCGTATTAGAAAGTACCCTTTAATTTCAGTCAATATTTTATTATTTGGGGTATGTTAAGTACTACGTAAAAAAATTATTACATCGTATATGATTTCAGATTTTCACGGTTCAAATATTATTGTTATTAATTTTTGGGGTGTTTTGCCATGCTACCTCCTTCCTAACCAAACGTTTCGGACAGTGTTAGAGTGTCCATCATCAGGACAGATGTGTTATGATGATCACCGTAACACTGTGCGAAACGTTGGCTAAAGACGAAGGGAATGTAAAAAAAAATCGAAATATATTTGTTATTTCCAAAGAAATATACCGGTTTCAAACCTAATCCATAAAGTGGAAGTTTACCTTCGTTTTTGCCCATAATATGGGTAGGTTGTCACTGTTGTCAGTGTTTACATTCATGGTTAATGGTTCTAATTGCGGTTCGTTGCGGTTGTCTGTCTCTATAGCCGAACTGATGTCAACTGTGTGCGAATGCTGAATCTGGAAAACTCCAGATTCGACGAAAAACTCAGAATCAACAGACTCGGCTGGACGACAGGCGAAATCCTTGGCCTTTTGCCATGGTTCAGGAGTCTACAAGCGTTTCCGATGTCCAGACTCACTGCTCCAATCTGTTAGACCTATTTTTAACCACTGTGCCACACGGTTATAAGATTGAAGTCACGGCACCTGTAGGATCGTGTATATACTAAAATTAATTTTTAGTGTCAAATCACAACTACTGCCTGGTGAAAATATCAATCCCTGTAAACTTCAGACCGCCAAATGAAAGGCTGAAGAGAAACGTGTAGCACTGTAGGTCAGCATATTGGTTCGGTCGGCGGGCACGTTTTAATGCTTTCCCGTGGTCAGTTGTCTGGTTTCAGACTTCAGATCCCTCAAGACGTGCCCAAGAAATTGGTGAAGTCATCACATCCGTAATGGATGGCTTCATCTGATCTTCCGTTAAAGAAACTGGTGTGGGCTCAAAGCCATGGTTAAGTCGACAATGCTCTAAAGCAGTTCGATGAAAAAACGCAGCTTACCGAGCCTACAACTCATCTAGAAAATCTTAAGACAGAACGGTTAACAACAATTTTTTTTTTTCGTCAGCTCCACACAGGAGGCCCTGAGGAAAAAAAATCCCCTTAGGGCTTATGTCATCTTTGGGGATGCTGTGTGGAGTGTTTTTTAAGGAGAGGAAGGAGAGGAGAGTTCTGGGAAGGAAAAGGGTTTAAAGGGTGGGTAGGAATCTGGGGTTCAGTGTGTCCTGGTCATCCGCCTCCAAAACCTGCAAAATTTCTGCAAATCCAGTCTCCCGCCTCTTACCAGACCTGACGGCTCACTAGCAAACACCGCCACCGAAAAGGCTAACCTATTTTGAAAAATGTTTGCGGATAACTCAACCCTCGATGACCAAGGTGCTGTCCCGACGTCGGTTCTTCCCTGCGTTTTTCATATGTAGAAGCTGAGGATTCGACATCGGGAAGTTACTCCATGTTTTACGAGGGCTTGATGTTAATAAAGCTAGTGGGTCTGACGGAATACCTGCCATGGTATTGCAGAAATAGCTCCAATTTTGACAAAGATTTTTAAAATGTCCCTGAAGTCTGGCTCCGTGCCCTCTGGTTGGAAAAAAGCGGTTATCCATCCTATTCCAAAGAAGGGTGACCGCTCCGACCCGGCCAACTACCATCCCATGGCGATCACATCAGTTCTGTCTAAGGTGATGGAACGTGTGATCAACGACAAGCTGCTCTCATGCTTCGAGAAAGCCAAAATTATTAACAACCGTCAATACGAATTCCGGCGGAATCTTCTCGCGTGTGTGACGCTTGTTTGGGGGCGGTGCAGGTGCCTGGAACGTTTTGGTGAAACCCTAACGTTTGCATTGGACATATCCAAGGCCTTTGACCGGGTTTGGCACCGAGGACTAGTCAACAAACTCCTCCAGCATCCTTGTGTACGTAGATTGCTGACTTCTTGAGGGCGATTCAGACGATAGCTGATGGTTTCACTTCTTCCTCACACTCGATAAATGCTGGCTTCGGTTTGGCTTCGGGATCGGTTTTGTCGCCGACTTTGTCTTTGCTGCACATCAACGACCTTTTGTTATGTGGACCAACTCATTGTTACGCGGGAACAGTCCATGATATCTTTTTGTTTGACAAGCTCCCAAAGGTCTCACAAACTCCACTGGATGGTTACCTCGAGAGTGTTATCTCTTTGGGTAAAAATAATCTCATTGAATTCAATGTTTCAAAGACCCAATAATGTCTGATTACGTGTAAAAGCGATCGAAATGAAAACCTAGTCTCCTTCAACGGAAGCAATCTTCCCAACAGGCCCTCCATTGACATGTTTGGTGTAACTCTAAGTGACCAGCTCAGATTTGGGGGCTTCATCGAAGCCAGAGTAAAACTAGCCTCTCAAATACTTTAATAGTACACAACTGCTAACTCCGGACAAATCACAAGTGCGCCGCACGGTTGAATTTGGTAGCCGCCTCTGGTCTGGAGTTCCAAAATACCTGAAAAATTCCCTCTTATCTGTGCAGAAACTGACAAAGTTGGTCACGTAGTATGGGTACGTTCCCTTAACAGACGGATTGCAATCTTTAGAGCACAGGCGTTGGGTGAATGCTTTCCTTGATCTACCGGTATTTCAATGTAAGATGCTGCGAGGAACTAGCGTCACTGATCCCTTCGGCACCGGTGCATAGTCGGGAAACGCGCCAAACGCGTGCCTAACATATGTACACGGTTGACATGTGTAACATGAGAACGGGTCGCTTCTTCGACTGGTTCTTGTATTCAACAGCTCGGCTGTGGAACGATTTGCCGGCCTCTGTGTTTTCTCATTCCTTCAACATGGGTCTCTTCAAGACCACTGTTCACTCCTTCCTCTCCTCAAAAAGACCCTCCACACAGCATCTCAGATGACATAGGCCCTGAGGGAAATTATTTTCTTCAGGGCCCCCTGTGTGGAGTTAATGTAAAAAGAAAATAACCTAACCTTTTTTTACATAAGCTACACACGGAGGTCCTGAGGAAAATAATTCCCCTCAGGGCCTAAGTCATTTTTGGGGATGCTGTGTGCAGGATCATTTTAAGGAAAGGAAGGTGAGAAAGTTGTGGGAAGGAAAAAGATATGAGGGGTGGGTAGGAATCTGGGAGTCAGTGCGTCCAGAAGTGACGGACGTATGAATCAATTCCCCCAATGCGGGTAAGGCGATGTTTCGAGAGTCCTGCTGGAGAGGTCTCCAGGTCTTCCTCAACCAGTCTCTCCCGATCGGCACTGCCCCGTACTTGGTGGGCAGACGCATCCGCCGCCAAGATCTGGACAAACTTCACCCCATGAACCCCTGCTTAATCACTAAATGTAGCGAACCAAGTGGGGTGACTTATGGCAGAGGTATTGGAAATCCAATAAATGGTTCCCGGGGCGGCGGTACCCATACTCGCCTCCCAATTGAAATCCTAACCCATTACTATTAGTATGTTTCCATTTTTCTCTTAAGTAAAATTTCCTGTGAAATCGTAAGATTTGTAAGTAGGTACTTAAATACCAACCTACTTTTTTTTTACATGAATACCGCACAAGAGTCCCAACTGCTCCCGCCTGGAGCCAGTGGGACTATGGCATCCCCAATTGGGGTATGTTGTGAGGCTGGAAGCAGTGGGGAGGGGAAGGAGATAGGGAAGCGGAAGGTGGGGAAGTACCTGGCTATTCAGATCTGGTCACCAAACACGGCAGAAGCCATTTCAAGCAACGTTTCAATTCTGAATGGTGGTCTTACACCAGGGCGATACTGAGAGTATCTTCCACTCTGGAACGTGCCGCAAATATACTATATATTATTTTAAATGAATAAATTGTGAAATAACACAAATTAATCAAATAAAATTAATTTGCCCCGCCCTTCGGAATGCTAGTAAGGCGCCTTACCGCTGCACTACGCCGGCCGTCATACTTAATTATGAAACAACTTTTCGATTCGAATGATGGTCTTCCACCAGGGTGATACTAAGAGTAACTTAAACTCTAGAATGTAACAGAAATTAAATAAAATCATTTAACTTATTTGCGCACACATTAGAAATGCATTTCATGCACATTTAAATAGAAACCAATGTCGCCATTTATTTAATACATTTTGGTTCTAGTCCATTTAGTACGCACTCTGCCTCACATTGAATATCGCCACCCCATTTGAATTTCATTATTATACAGGACATGTATTTAAATATTTTAAGCAAAGAATGGCCAGACTTTTGGAACATGAAACACGCCCACAGGACATTTCTTGTGTTGTTCTTTATTCTATGGCGCCGCCAATAATGAATGTCACATGTCGGCTGTCTTCAGCAGCTTTGCGTGACTATTTTTTTGTTATTATTAAACTGTTTATAGTAAATTAATAAATAATAATATTATAATAAGGTTGGTTAACAATGAGTTACATACCCGACATCCCCCAGTTGTGTTGACTGTGCGGCTGCATATCTCCTGGTCATGTTTAACGCCGGCAGGGCGCCACCTGCTGCCAGTGGGATATACTCTGGAGCACTCCTCCTGAGACAGTCTCTGCATTGTCGTCTGAAATGTTGAAAAACAAACCAACTGATTGTTTTATCCAGTGAGAACAAATGTGCCATTACTTTTTGCAACAAATACATACATATATACCAAAAGTAACATAATTTTTTTAAATATAGGAGAAATTTCCTCAAGGCTTTTGGAGAAGCTGTGTGGAGGGCCTTTTAGGGAAAGGAAGGAGAGGAAGTTCTGGGAAGGAAAAAGGTATGAGGGGTGGGTAGGAATCTGGGGTCAATTTGTCAAGCAATGACAGACGTATGAATTCATCCCTCCCACTGCGGTGCAAGGCGATGGGTCGAGAGAGTCAGAGTTCAAAAGTTCTCCCTCAACTAGTCTCTCGTGATCCGGCCCGCCAAGCAGTAGATGGGCAAATGGATACGCAGAAACATGTGGGCAGTTAGCACGCGGTAGAAGCGAAACATTCAGAAAACTTAAGTAGACAAGAATGGGGGGCTACGAAGCATCGCACAAAGAGGAGACCGATTATTCTATCTCATTCTCTCAATCAATCTCATAGATGTATGTGTAGGTCTCTTTTTAGTGTCGCTTTTTCGTTTCATCGAGTTTCAATTCACAACCGTTCTAAATAAGTTTCCACTTCACAAACATCAACCCGTAAACTTGGGTATCCATGCTAAGTCGCCAAACGTAGCGAACCACTTGGGGTGACCTACGTCAGGGGTATTGGTTATTCAATAAATGATTCTCGGGGTGGCGGTACCCATATCCGTCAGACAAATGAATAATTAATTTGTTTTTAGGTTTATCAGTGTATTTATTATATTAGACCCATTGAATGAACAGATTTAACATTACACAGTGGAGTGATGCGGCCTTTCTGCCACTTTCTTCTAATCAACCCAGAATTGTTGTACTTAGTGGGAATAACAAAGCAAAAACAACCAAAGAACGTTTCTACCGCGCTATCCCTATACTATTACAATATGAAGTGAGCTATTAAAGATATATGTTTTTATTGTGAATACAGCACAAGTCTCCCAACTGCTCCTAACCGTCCGGAACCAGTGGGACTATGGCATCCTCAATGTAGGTATGTTGTGAAGCTGAAGGAAGTGGCGGGGAGGGTAGGAGATGGGGAAGAGGAAGGTGGGAAAGTACCCATTTAATTAGATCTGGTCACCAACCACGACTAAAGTCATTCTTTCCTTCAGTCTTTCACCAGGGTGATACTGAAAGTACCTTCCACTATGGAATGTGACACAAATTCATATGTATTACATTCAAAGATTTTATAATTTATTGTGAAATTATTCGTTAGGATTTGAACCCGCTACCTCTGAATTC
Organism: Limnephilus rhombicus; assembly: GCA_929108145.2. NCBI lineage: Eukaryota > Metazoa > Arthropoda > Insecta > Trichoptera > Limnephilidae > Limnephilus > Limnephilus rhombicus. The sequence continues at coordinate 10,082,597 of OV815290.1, read as the reverse complement.
GTCGTCGAGGATCTTAACCACTTGACCGCGGGGCCGTCGGATGTGTGCTTTAATTAATATTTTATTTTAATGTTTAATATTTTTTGTTTATTTGCACCACTTTAGAGTGGTAGAAAAAACATAAACTTGTATATGGGTACCGCCGCCCCGGGAACCATTTATTGGATAACCAGCATCCCTGCCATAGGTCACCCGAAGCGGTTCGCTATGTTTGGTGATTCAGCAGGGGTGCCCGAGTTCATGTGGTGAGGTTTGTCTAGGTCTTGGCAGCCAATGCATTTGCCCACCTACTGCGTGGTGCGCCGGATCGGGAGAGATTGTTTGAGAGAGACCTAACCTAGACCTCTGTAGTCGGACTTTCGAAAAAAAGATTCTCCACACAGCGTCCCCAAAGATGACATGAGTGATTTTTTTCCTCAGGGACTCCTGTGTGGAGCTACTGCAAAAATGATATTTTAAAAGGGACGCACAGATGGTTTTGACATGTAGAGCGGATCGCCAGAGAAAGGAGTGCCAGGAGAATATAAGACGTTTAAATGAATGATAGAAAAGTGTGGAAAACATGGCGGTTAAGTTGGGTCATCTCAAGATTCAGAACAACAGAAGAGTAGGTACCTATGTATGAGATGATGTACGAATACGAATGAAGCAAGGAGTGTTTGTCTAAACAGAGTTAGTTGTGAGGCGGTCCATCCTACCTGCTTACCCCGGTGGGGAAATAGCGTGATTGTAGATACGTACTTTTGAAAAATATACTTTAATACCGGCGACAGCTGTGCATCTTGTCATTATCACATCATTGGTCATTGTTCATCATGAAGGCAGAGAAAAGTGTTCTAACCTTGCGGCCAGGTGAGCTAGTTAGTATGAAGCCACTGTCGGGAAGAGGGGTGCCCGTGTGGAGACACACTGGCAGAATTCTGGCTGTGAAGGTCACCCTGAAATCAAACAAATGGTAAATTATAGTTATTTTCTTTTGAAAACAATAATTTAAAAAAAAACTGTGAGGTGGTATTACGATGCAAGTATAATATATAATATCCCTTAACCCTTTAGGTGTGGTATGCAGATATTCCGGCATGACGCATGACACACGTGAACATTCCACACGTGTCGCGGTCACCTGTTCATTAGACATTGGTAATAAAGGCGATAAATATTTTTCCAAATAAAAAAGTAACATTAAATAAATAATAAATATGGTTACTTTGCTTTTCCACGAATTATTGTCTGTTACATTTAAATAATAATTAAAAAGGCGTACTAATTTCAGTAGTGATTATATCTGTAACTCCAATTCAATGAACTCTAGAAATATGTGCTATGAATTTAAGTGTCATCATATTCAAAACAACAAACATGTTTTGAAGAATTTAAACAATTGGTAAACCACCAACCTTTATTATATTTTAAACAGAATTTAAAAAAAAAAAATTTTTTTTCAGATTTTAGCACTTTTTATTGAGAATTTCGGCAATTAGCGATTTTTCACAAGTCTTAGGTAAAGAAAAGTGTCTGCGACCATGGAATCTACAGTTTCATTCCGATATTGATGAAATTTTGTACACTTGACCTCCAAAACGAACGTGAGGTCACTGTCTGCATTAGAATTGGAAATACTTTTTTTTTTTTTTTTACAGTGAATACCGCACAAGAATATTAACTGCTCCCGTCTGGAGCCAGTGATACTATGGCATCCCCAATTGGGGTATGTTGTGAGGCTGAAGGTAGTAGGGAGGGGAAGCAGGTGGGGAAGAGGAAGGTTGGGAAGTACCTGGCTATTCAAATCTGGTCACTAAACACGGCTAAAGCCATTTTCAAGCAACGTTTCAATTCTGAACGGATTTCGGATTTTTTCAGATTTTCAGATTCTAATCCGAAAAATGAAAATTAATTAAAAATTATAGCTCGGGCAAGGCCGGGGACTGCTCCCAACCGTCTGGAGCCAGTGAAACTATGGTATCCGTAATTGGGGTATGTGTGAGGCTGAAGGTAGTGAGGAGAGGAAGGAGATGCGGGGAGGAGGAAGGTGGGGAAGTTCCTGACTATACAGATCTAGTCAACAAACACGGCTAAAGCCATGTCAAGCAACGTTTCATTTCTGAATGGTGTTCTTGCACTAGGGCGATACTGACAGTATCTTCCACAATGGAACGTGCCATAAATATAGATACCATATATTGTTTTTAATGATTTGATTGTGAAATAACACAAATCAATCAAATAAAAGTTATTTTCACATCCCCAAGATTTGACCCTGCAACCTTCGGATTGCTGGTCGAGAGTCTTACCCCTCGACCATGGAAACCGTCAGCTTTGTTATATAGTTAAATTAAATTGTACTTGAGTACCTAAATGTTTATAAAATAGAATGGAGAAATAGAGCAGGTCGTGTGAAGGTTCGCGAGATAGAACAGTTGCTATATTAAACGCCCGAAAAGCATATGGTCTGGAAATACAATTACAGTCGCACCAATGGGCGTATTCTGCCTCTGTTTTTGGGTGATTTTTATTTTTCATTTTGTCAATATACACAAAGAGGGTTACACCATTTATAACTCGAGAACGGCTGGGCCGATTTTCATGATATTTGATTTGTCGGATTTGTCTCCGCCCCAAACAGCAGAATAGCTATCAAAACACGGGAACAATTCACGAAAAAAATAAATTATAAAGAAGATTATTTTCCTCATTTGTATGGAATGAATTCTCATCTTTTGAAAGAGCTGTAGAAATATTGTGATAAATATAATAATATTGAGTAGAGTGAATTCCAAAAATTCAAAACGTCAAATGTCAATGGGCTAATTGTTTTGCTTTTGTTCAACATATAATGCTGCCCCTCTTTCTTACACACTAAATGTCAACTGTCGAAAATGGGACAAACGGTGAACGTATGTCGGCACCCCAAAACGAAAAATTCACTATTTATTATATATCTTACTAACACGTATAAAGAATGTAAAACCCGATTCCTGTAAGTTAGTGGAAAAGTAAGAAAATTACAAAAAACATAAATTAGTACACAACGCCATCTCTGATCTGACAAAAAAAACACAAACAGTTTCGCATCTATAATTGCTTCATTGTGTAACTTTTAAAAGTCGACGAAGAATTGGGGAGGGAAAAAAATAGTTGGGGGGAGTTTTTATTCTGAGGTAAATATTGTGATTAGTAAGAAATTAGGGGAAAAAGGGCGAAAGAAGCGGTGAGGGGGCGGGGGGGGGGGGGATAGGGGAGAAGTTGGAGAAGTGGAAAAATAGTTGGGGGAAGTTTTTAGTTGGGGGAAAATACTTTTGGGAGATTAGGGGAAAAAAGTGGTGGAAGGGGGAAAAGGGGGAAAGGGGGGGGGGGGGTAAGTTGACGAAAAGTTGGGGAGGGGGAAAATAGTTGGGCTAAGTTTTTAGTTGGGGAAAATACTTTGATTTTGGGAGAATAGGGGAAAAAAGAGTGGGTAATGGCGAGGGGAAGTTTTTAGTTGGGGGAAAATAGTTTGATTTTGGGAGATTAGGGGCAAAAAGTGAGGGAAGAGCCGGGGAGGGGGAGGTGGAAAATAGTTAGGGGAAGTTTTTAGTTGGGGGAAAATAATTTTCATAAAAAAACCGAATTTAATTCAGCTAATAAGTTAACACAACAGTTATTGATTGTGAAGCGGTACGAAGTTCTTCGGGTCAGCTAGTTTTATATAATTATGAAAAACTTACCTCCTGTCAAGCTGAAGGAGGGCGATACTGTTGTACACTATAGAGTAACGACGGTTGTATAGCGGGTGGATGTGATGTTTAATGACACCACATGTCTCATCTGGATTGTACCGGGGTGAGAAGGTCCCCCCCAATCCGACAAACTTAACATCACTGGAGGTGAAACAAAAGAAGTGCATGTTAAATTAACATTGCAAAGTGAATAAATTTCCTCATACTTTGATCTAATTGTCTAATATAATGACTACATCATCTGAGATTCTTGAGCATAACATGCCTGTTATGGGTTTATATTTTAAAGGAAAACAGCTGAATCAATTTAATTCAGTTTTTCATACTCAAACATAATAAAATTGTTCATCTTAAAGTGTATTACAATTAATTGCATTAATTTAAGTACATATATAATACTAGCTGACCTGGCCACGCATTGCTGTGGCTAATGAAACACAACGCCATCTACTGGATGGTTTCCCAACCTAGATAACCAAGTGTTTTGTCGATAAATTAACTCACACCGCCATCTGTTAGAAACTTACAAATAATTACAAGGCATTGTCCTATAACAAAAAATTAATGAACATTTAATTCGCATTGAGGTCGATAATCGTGATAAAAACTATTCTATCTTTAAAGTTGGACTAAATTACACACGGTAAGCTAAATTTCATCAAAATCGGTTGAGTAGTTTTGTAGTTCATCTCGAGATAAAATAATATCATAAAGATAAAGCAGAATTTACCGCAGATAAAAAGTACAGTTTATAAATTTAATAAACATGCGAGTATTAAATAATATTAGGTACCAAACTAGCGGCAACAAAGATTGTTGTTTAAAAGCTGGTTCTTTAAAGATAGTCCTATAGTAGAGAGACTGATAGTCCTATAGTAGAGATACAAAAGGCTTTTCCTTGCAAAAGATGGTCTAGACGTTGTTATGATTTTATTTGGTAAAGGTTGGTTCCCTGAAAATAATTTCATGTTTTCAACCTCGGTTGACCTCTGTTAGGGTCGCCGTTTTATAGGAAATGTGACAAAAAATGTTATTTTCAAAATAATTCCCTAACGGTCGATCTTGACAAAGTAGTTGAAGACAAATTAGAAGAAGATAAAAATTATATCATGAAAATGAGCGACATTTTAACAGAATAATAAATTTTAATGATATTTATGGAACCGGTGACTTTTAAAAAATTATTTTTTGGTAAAACCAAACAAAAAAATCTTCTACATGTCATCACTGGTCGCTCAGCCGAGTAACCACCCAATCCCTCACCCGACCACAACTGTGCAAACACATACTGATTTCTGACCAAAATCTCATTTAAGTACATTTTTTACTCCAAATATTGTCAGGAATCACCGGTTAAAGTAAGTCAAGTGCTTCCCTTAACACCCTGTATAATAAATTATTATTTTATTTTATTATATTTTTTAAATTCTTTGTGATTTTTCCTTGAAATACTTCTCAGTTTTACATTTCATAGGTATATTATAAATCTTTTTTCAAAGATATTTTAGGGTTTGGAAGATTTCAGACATTATTTTTATCTTTAGTTCAAAGTCGAGCAAATCCATATCACTAATAATTGACTGATTGCATTTCGTCTGACTGTTAATTTATTTGTATATTCCGTTTCCGGTTCAAGATGGTGGCCGTTTTATTAGGACAGTAAAGATTATTTTTGAAATATGAAATCTTCGTGTTTATTTCGACTTTGTTATTTGCATTTTTTCAATAAACTAAATTATTTTATTATCATTGAGATAGTGACGTTTCTTGGACAAATTTAGTACATCGTTAAAGGAAATAATTGTTTTTACAGAAAATAAGTGGTTTAATAACGCAGGTAGGTATTTAAATAACAAATCTCATGATTTTAAAGGAAATTTTGGTTTTAATTAATTAAAAAAGAGAAAATTCTGTTTTGGACGCGAGGTCTACTATTGGCAGAACTACAGAGTACATGTACTAGAGTGATAGATAGGTATCTACTGTCGGTATCGCCCTGGTGAAAGAACACTCTTCAGAATTAACTTGCAAAATTACTTGAAATGGATTTGGGCATTTTTGGTGATCTAATCTGAATGTCGAAGTACTTCCCGACCTTCCTCTACCCTCTCTCCTTGCCTCTCCAACCGCATAACCCCTTCAGCCTCTCAACATAACTGTTAAAATCGTCGTGGCGTTGACACTGTTCTTCGGATTATATTGGATGTTTTATGTGTTTACAACACAAGAGTACCAACTGCCCGCATCTAATGGGACTATGGCATTCCAATTTGGGGAATGTTGAATGGCTGAAAGAGTGAGGAGAGGAAGTATGTTTTAAAGTGGATTGTTGAGAAGTAGATAACTGGCTATTCAAATCTAGTCACGCAACACAGCAAACAAATAAACATATCCCATTCTGAATGGTGGTCCTTCACCAAATTGATAAATACACCCTTGAAGTTGGTTTTTTTTCTGGCATACTTTTTTTCCACGAGGCCCTTAGGAAAAAAAATCCTCCAGGGCCTACGTCATCTTTTGGGGATGCTGTGTGGCGGTTGCTTTAAATGAAATGATGTAGATAAAGTTCTGGGATTTAAATAGTATAAGGGTGGGTAAGAATCTGGGGGTCGGTGTGTCCAGGAGTGACGGCTGAATGAATCCATCCCTCCCACCGCTGTTTAAGGCGATGTTTCGTGAGAGCTCTGCTGGAGACGTCAAAATGTCTCCCTCAACCGGACTCTCCCGATCCGGCCTGCCACGCACTTGGTAGTAGAAGCATCAGCCGCCAAGCCCCGGACAAACCTCACACCATGAATACAGGCACCCCTGCTAAGTCATTAAACGTAGCAAACCACTTGGGGTGAAATAAATGGTTCCCGGAGCGGCGGTACCCACACTTATGTTACAATCAGCTGTTTATTATCTTATAAAATGTGTCGAAGCGTTTGACCGGACCACAATAGTTTCTTAACTCTAAAGTAGGCGACAAAGTATGAAAAAAAAATTCTCATGACTATACTATACATATACTAGTAGGCATTTAATTCTGTAAGGATAGACCTCCGTCCAAACAGGCGAGTTTCTAATTTATTCCAACTTAATAAATAAAAACCATACAAATTTTGTTTTTTTGTAAGTAGGTACTTAATACATACTTAATTATGAACCGTACACTTTATGTAACATTCTTAAATTTCTAATAAAGAATAATTATTCACTTTGTTCAAAAAAGCCTATCTATCTCAACAATAATTATTTTTCAAACTTTCTTTAGGCAGGTAGGTACCAAATACAAACATGAAAGTACAAAAAATCGACCGTTTCACATTTCACAATTTAATCTTTAAATAACTATTATTACAGCCACCATCTTGAATCGGAAACGGAACGTATAAACAAATGTACATACAGACGAAATACAAAATAGTTGAGTTAAAACAGGTCTCAGGTACGCTCAGTCAATAATTATGTGAAGTAGATTCACCGGTTGCCCGCTTATACCACGAGTTTCCAAACACCGTGTTTAGCGCCAGTTTTGTGAAATAACACCTCAAAGAAACTTAAATCTTTAAAACTTGATTGTTCAAATATCAAAGCAATTCGACCACCATAACACGGCATCAGCCTACTAGGCATGGTGATCGAAAAATACACAAATAATGTAACCATAATAGGCAATGAATAAAGAAATTTTAAAATTTAAAAAATACGTGTGTCTATGTTCATCATTGCGGTCATTATTTTAAGGACGAGTTGAATTTTATAATAAAGAAACCATAAACTCACCCAATATTTCCAGTGATGACGAATGGAGAACACAACACCCACTGGTCACTCACGAGACTTACAGGAACCCCCGACCAGGAAATGGCTCCTCTCTGACCTAATCCAATCCGTCCCTGGGAACACAACACGACATACAAATATTATTCTCTAAGAAAGTGTTGTTTTAATTATTGCTCTAAAAATGTTTGATTACTTTGTTATTTCATCATATTTTTTTTAAATATGTAACAACGGCCAACGTGGTCGAGGGGTAAGGCTCTTGACTCCCAATTTACTTGGCAAATAAAGTTTATATGTGTTATTTCACATTTAATTCATTTAAAATAGCATACAGTTTATTTGCGGCACGTCCCAAATTGGAAGATACTCTCAGTATCGCCCTGGTGTAAGACTACCATTAAAAATTGAAACGTTACTTGAAATGGCTTTAGCCGTGTTTGTTGACTAGATCTGAATAGCCAGGTACTTCCCCACCTTCCTCTTTCCCATATCCTTCGCCTCCTCACTACATTTATCCTCACCACATACATGGGGATGCTTAAATTTCACTGGCTCCAGAAGAGAGCAGCTGGGACTCTTGTGAGGTATTTACATTAAAAAAAAAGTAACCGCACACGAGTCCAAAGTGCACCCAACCATCTGGAAACAGTGAGTCTATGTCATCCCAAATTGGGCTACTTTGTGTGACTTAAGGTAGTGGGGAGGGGAAAGAGATGGGGAAGAGGAAGGAGGGGAAGTACATGGTTACTCAGATAAAGTCACCAAACGCGGCTTAAGTCATTTCAAGCAGCGTTTTTATTTTGAATGGTTGTCTTGCACCAGGGCGATACTAAGGGTATGTTCCACTTTTGAATAAGTCGAAAATTTATATTATTTTAAAATAATAAATTGTGAAATATCACAACATAATCAAATAAAGTTCATACTGGGATTTGAACCCGCGACCTCCGTATTACTAGTCGAGAGCTTTTCCTCTCGACCACTGAGCCAGTAGGGCTGTATCACATCTTTAAACATCTTAACCTTCTTGCCTTGGTGGAAGATCACCGTTCAGAATGGAAACTTTGCTTGAAATGACTTTAGCCGTGTTTGGTGACCAGAACTGAATAGCCAGTATCTTTCGCACCTTCCTCTCCCCATCTATTTCCCATTTCTTTACCTTCGGCCTCGTAATATACCCCAATAATAGATGCCATAGTCCTACTGGCTTCTGACGGTTGTGAGCAGTTGGGCCTTTTGTGCAGTAATGAATTTAAAAAAACCGCGCTATATAATTTATAGGTTAGTATTATTATTAAGGCATCTCCAATATGGGGGTCAACGTCTAAACGCCATTCCGGAGTTATCCTGAGGATAGAAGAAAGCATCAGGAGATTAACAAGTGAGATTGAATGAAATGTAGAAAAAAGGTGAAGGTTGGGAGTGTCTGCCTATTCAGATCTGGTAACACGGTTCTTGTCAATTTCAATACTGAAACAGTCTTCACTAGGGCGATACTAGGAGTATCTTCTACTCTGGAACGTGATGCACATAAACCGTTAATAGTTGGTATCAATATTACATGTAACGTCTGTGAAGAATAATAAAATGAACGAATATAAAATGTTTCAACACACAGTATTAGTATTCGATCTCGTGATCTCTGAATCCAGAGCCAAGTATTTTACCAGGCTGTGAACGTGTTCAGAGAAAAGTCACTTCTTAACGCTACGTTTAAATTATGTTTAGTGCAATTTTAGTTTCAAACTTTAATTTATTTTAACAAAATAAAATTTTATTTATCTCCAAATAAGGTTTTTAATAATGTAATTAAAATGACACAAACAATCTTCGAGGAGAATGTTTTAAACACAGAGTTCTAAACATGAAGCATGAAATCCTTGTCTTAAATATAAGTGCGTTACAAATCAATAACAACTTTTTCCAAACATGTTTCCAGATGACCAAGATAAAGAATAATGAAACTTTGAAATGACAATATTAGAGTAACAATTATTATAAGCAATAATTATCAGCCTGAAACACTCATCCACATTGAAAAATCTTCACAAAGAGCAGCTGACCGGCAATCAGAAGGGCACGGGTTCAAGTCCCGTTGGCGTCATGTATCTTTTCTCGGAAGATTTTTCAATGTGGATGAGTGTTTCAGGCTGATAATAATTGCTTATAATAATTGTTACCCTTTGTGCTATGCATAAAAATCTTGTCTTAAACGTTAGTTTAACAATTAAAAATAATAATGACAATATTAGAATAAATAAATGTATTGCAATGAATAAGTAAGTAGTTTGGAGGTATGTGTCGGTTTGAACGGTGATTATTTCAAGAATGACGGTCTCTCGTGTCTAGGATGAATAAATTGCGCTGCCAAATATGACTAGGGTTAATGTACGAGTATGTGGATGCCTCCATCAGCCCTCAGTCCTCAGTCCTCAGTCCTCAGTCCTCAGTCCTCAGTCCTCAGTCCTCAGTCCCCACGCACTTGTCATGGCAGCCAGTCCAACTGGTGACATTGGCTGCTACAAGCTACAACTGGCTGCAAGAAATGGCTGCTCCTGTATAGCCCGGCCTAATGCACAGCACAACTCTAAGGATGTGGTGTTTGAAAGAGAGAGTACGGAAACAGAGTTCAATGTGGTTGTGAATGATGATTTTTAAAATTCATTTGAATACCTTACAAGAGTCCCAGCTGCTCCCGTCTGGAGCCAGTGAGTCTATGTCATCCCCGGTTGGGGTATATTGTGAGGCTGAAGGTAGCGGGAAGAGGAAGGAGATGGGGGAAAGGAAGAGGAAGTTGGGGAAGTACCTGGCTATTCAGATCTGGTCACCAAATACGGCTAAAGCCATTTCAAGCAACGCTTCAATTTTGAATGCTGGTCTTACACCAGGGCGATACTGAGAGTATTTTCCACTCTGGAAAGTGCCGCAATTGTACCATAAATTATTATTTATTTTTTTACATTTGCTCCAAACTAGGCCTACACTACCACAGAAGGCCTTGAGGAAAATAATTCCCCTCAAGGCCTATGTCACCTTTATGTGTGTGGAGGGTCTTTTGAGAAAAGGAAGGAGGGGCAGTTCTGGGAAGGAAAACGATATTAGTGGTGGGTAGGAATCTGGGGGTCAGTGTGTCCTGAAGTGATGGACGTATGATCCATCCCTCCCACTGTGGTGCAAGGCAATGTTCCGAGAGAGTACGGCTGGTCAAGTCAAAGTGACTCCCTCAACCATTCTTTCCCGATCCGGCCTGCCATGCAGCTGGTAGACAGATGATCCGCCGCCAAGACCTGGACGACGCTCACCCCATGAACCCGGGCACCTCTGCTAAGTTACCAAACGTAGTGAACTACTTGGGTGACCAATGGCAGAAGTGTTGGTTATCCAATAAAAGGTTCCGGAGCGGTGGTACCCATATCCGCCTCCCAAATTGTGAAATAATACAAATTAATCAAGCACACCGGGATTCGATCCCGCGACCTTTGGATTGCGAGTGAAGAGCTTTACCTCTCGACCACGGAGCAGATTGTTTATTGGGAAGTGTGTTTAGTGAGAGATTTAAAGGCTTGGGACTGAATGCGATTGGCACTAATATTGTTGAAAGAAGCGAAGTTAGCAGTCCGCAATGGAGTGCTGATACCAACCCTGATTTATGAAAGTGAGTCATGAAACTGGCAAATAAAGAGTAACATTGGGTTAAATAGAAATGCGATTCCTGAGGCATATGTGTGCTCAATCACGTTTGACCGTGTTTAATTCGTCGATACAAGAGTTAAAAAAGAAGAAAATGATTACTGAAGATGGATTGAAAGGGAGATATGTAAATACGAATGATAGAGGGAGCGCGTTAATATAAAAAAAACGATTATAAATAGGCGTAAGTGACCGTTGTGAAAATATTAAATCAAACACGACTTATGGTATTTAAAATACAACAAAAAGCTTTACACATTAATTTCTAAGTTTTCTTTTAGTTATTAATTTTTCCTTAAGGTTTATTTTGGCCATCTTAATTCAAAATTAGTCTTTTTTCTCTAAACTACTGTTAAGCTAAGTTAAATGAAACAATTAATGTTTTTCATACAAGAGCATGTTAAATAACAGAACTAGATTTGTTTTTTATAATTTTGGGATTAAACTTTGTGATTTTTTGTATCGCGGGAACTTCATATACTTATTACTTTTTCAACTTTATTTGACATCGGAATACATATTTTCTTCAAAAGTAACATTTATTTTTGAAGAGCTTAAAAAATGTTCAAGGGAAGTATGTTATATCTCTTAAGATTAAGAAAGAGTCGCTTAGATGGTTTAGAGCGAATGAACGATAAAAGTAATGTTAAGAGAATAATATATGACGCAGTTAATGGAAGTTACTTGAGACGGGTCGAGTCAAGAGTCAGAATAACACAAGAAGAGTGTATATATATATATATATATGAGGTGAAATATGAATGTGAATTAAGCAATTAGTGTGTGCCGAGACAGAGTTTTGTAATGGCCTATCTTCTCCTCGTAATCCTGCCGAGAAACGGCATGATGGTCAGTTAGTTGTGAGGAGGATATGGGTAGCGCCGCCCCGGGAACCATCAAATATTGGATTACCAACACCTCTGACATAAGTCACGCCGAGTGATTCGCTATCTTTAGTGACTTAGAAGGTGTGCCCGGGTTCATTGGGTGAGGTGTTTTCTGGTCTTGGCAGCGGTTTTTTACTGCCCGCAAGCTGTGTGGCAGGCTGGATCGAGGGAGGCCAGTTTAGGGAGATCCTTTGACGTCTGCAGCTGGTCTCTCTCGACCCATCGTCTTGCACCGCAGCGAGTGAGACATACGTCCGTCACTCCTGGACACACTTACTTATCCCTGGAATCCTACCTACCCCTCATATCTTTTCATTCCCAGACCTTCCTCTTCCTTTCCTTAAAAAGACTCTGAACGCAGAATCCCTAAATATGAAGTGGGCCCTAAGGGAAATTATTTTCCTCGTGGGCCTCCTGCGTGGGGTTAAAAATAATTATAGCCATTTCAATAAATAAATTACTATTTTAGCTCATGAATAAAGCTACCTAATGACTGTAACTTACTAAGTACGGGGCCTCGGCTGTAGTTGTGATAGGAGTCTCGTGATATAGTATATTGGAGTCTGGTGGGAGTAGAGGACACAAATCCCCCCGAGTCCAACCGGAGCGTGTTTCTTGGCACGGGTGAATCTTCTCTGCCAGCTCTATGCAGTCTGTTGAGGGAACAAAACATTACAAATCAACGTTTCAAGTGCCGACAGTTATTCATGGGACTAAGCAACTCATAGAGTGCAAGATATTTATAGTAGTTTTTCTAATAGATCAGATGTTAAGCCGGTCCTGGCAGTCCAAAAGGCAGTATGGGGTACTGCCTTTGAAAATCCAGTCAATATAGCCAGGGCCGTATTATCCATAAGAAGCAACTGCCTAGGGCCCCCGCATCGAGTAGTGGCCCCTATTGTAAAGGGGCCCCGAGACGTGCACTGCCTAGGAGGCCCGACATGTATAAGCCGGTCCTGGTAGGACCATATTGTCCGCAAAGCAGAGTAGGCCACTGCCTAGGGGCCACGCGTCGGCTAGGGGCCCCGATGGTAAAGGGGCCACGAGACGTGCATTGCCTAGGGGCCCCCCAACATGTTTAATCCGGCCCTGACTATGAAACCACGTAGGGATTGTTTTATAAAGGGCCCCCTTCTAATTTTTTTTATTTTTTATGAACGATGAAATTGAAAATAAAATTCGCATTTCTATCTTTTTTTAGATATCGAAATTCCCCTACATGGTGCCATAGACACTGGACTTTCAAACAGTTTAAGAATTGGTATATGCGAATTGGTTGTATAGTTTTTTTAATATGTTGTCAACCAGGTTGAAAAACGTATTAAAAAGTTTCGAGAAATACGCATTCAAAGTTTTGTTGAAGTATAATTCAAAAAGGTTTCACATAAAATGTTTTATTTCCGTGAATTTTTCAATTTTTTTTAAAAAAAATTGGTGACAGCATTCTTAATAAGCACATCTTTCAAAAAATTACTAGGGCTTGTTTAGGATTTGATCAAGGGAACATGGGGGCGTTTGGCCCCCCCCCCGCTCCCCCCATAGTCCGCCACTGTTGGTGGTATAGAGTATATCAAAGCATTTATTGATTGGAATCTTTAGCGGAATCAATTATTTACAGTTTTGTTTTCATGTTAATTTTTATCATTTTATTTTATTAGTTAAATATTATGAATAACTATCATAATTTGTGGAAAGTGGCAGATAGCTATTTTTCTGTTTCAAAAACAAAAAAAGTTCATTTTAACTAACTAACTAACCATCACGCCGTTTCTCCGCAGGGGTAGGCAGAGAGGACGGACCGCCAAACAACTCGGTCTTGGCACACAGTCTTTGCCTCGCTCACATTCATACATCGTCTCATACATACTCTTCTATTATTCTGTCTTTTGACATGGCCCAACTCAAGTATCTGATTCACTTGATCGTGCCATGTCTTCCTCGGGCATCCCCGACTTCTTCTTCCATTCACATTTGCGTCATATATTCTTCTCACACTACTTAGAATATCCACATTTCTCACACGATCATATATGCTTTTACCACACATTCGCTTCAGGGATCCCATTTCAACAGCATTCAGTTTACTTTCATCCTTCCTCTGAGTGTTCCATGCCTCACTGCCATACATCATGGTAGGTACCAGGACTCCATTGTGGACTGCTAGCTTCGCTTCTTTTCACAGTTTTTTATTAGCACCAACGGCATTCAGTCCTCCATTAACATAGTTACCTGCATTTAGCCTTCTTTCAATATCTCTATCAGCCTTCCCATATCTCGTAAACATACTCAGGACTCACCGGAAAAGGATAAAGACTTGTAGGCTGGCGGCTGGCAATGCACTTGTATGATTCCTTTCCCATCCAAGAGGCACAAAACAGTAATAATCGTGAGGTTCGTTTATTTTATAATACACGCGGAGTTGTTTTAAGGGCAATTAACCGAGAGCGGAAGCACAAAATGGCTGTATGCGGCGGGAGTTTAATTTTAGTTGAGTTTTTAGTTTTAGTTTTTTTTTTACCCACTGACTGTGGGTAAGATTGGCGGGTAGACAAATAGGGATGGGTAGGAAAACGAACTTGCAACAACATTAATACCAATTCCAAACAGTAACAGTATGTATGCGTGCTATGTAGGTGTGTGTATGTGTAGGTATGTGTATGGGCGTAACCATTAATTGTATGAATATTTTTTTATATTTCTCAACTTTTTTCATTTTCTTTTTCTTTCATTCTATTTATCTTTTCATATATGTATAAATTAAAAATTTTATCTTATTCTTTTCTTACAAGATAAAGTTATCAAAATTTGACTAAATTCCTGCCACCTCGGAACAGGCTCAGCCTAGTGAGGTGGTATTTACCAAAAAACAAAAAAAAAATCTTTTATACTTCAAACTGTAAAAAAAAACAAAAAATGCGTTTGTGCTTATCTAAATAATATTTGAAAAAATCGATAAGTATTCTTTAATTACAAAAAAACATATAAATTACGATTCATAATATCTTGCTACTTAATTTCAATAATACTATCGTTCCGGATAAAAGATATTTAATTTTTGGTGAAAAGTGACAAAAAAGTGATGCAAAGTAACATCTTTTATAAGAGTCTTTTATAAAAAAAAATTCTCCTGTAAACTGACAGATTTTCATATAGAGCACTTTGCGTAGAGCATGTCGAAATCAAACATAATATTATTATAACATTTTAGCTCTAGTTTTGTGAAACTCACAGTCCGCGGCCTTGGAGCCAACCGGCAGTTGAGTGACAAGTCCCTTCTGCAGCGGCGGACAGTCGGTCTCTGGGCAGCACACCAACTCCGACTCGTTATCAGTTAAGTCACATCTCTGTAAGCAAAGGAAGGTCATGTAAGGGGCTCGTAAGTAAAACATTTTGTTATTGTCAGAGAAACAGGGAAATGATTAGTACCTGAGGTAAAATGCCCTTACTGGCGCCCTCCTGCGCTGAATGGCAGTTGGCGAATGGTCTGCAAACTCCCACTTTTCCTGTGTGCTTTAGTGTGCAGTTACTCCCTGCAAATAAACAGACATAACAGGGTTACACAACAACACAACATGACGATAAAGATTCTACACAAAATCCACAAGTAATGTACGTCAGTGGAATATTTGAGGGTTGATGTTTGCCGGTCTATGGTATAAATGTCATCAAGAATTCTTAGTGATAAAGTTGCAAACACTCTGATTGCGGTTGGTATTCTGCCCCAATGACTCGCCACCTTTTGCAATTACGGTATTGTCGTGATGATGGAGCCTAGGAAATCAACGAACCTTCGCATCGCCTTCTGGATTTGTAATGAATGATGATTAAGTTCTGGGTACCGTACCTTCTACAATTGTCTCCAGAGGGCAGCAGACATTCTGTATGGTGCCCTTTACATCACATATCTGAAAACAAAAACAGTTTTGTTATTATTTATATCATTGAAATAAAATCTAAAATTGGGTAGCTTCTGATATCCACAACAATTGCAAAAAATTGTATGTATATGAATATGTAATCAATCTTTGTTTATTTTACACCATTTCCATGAAACTATTAATTTAAAATGTTGTTTTTATTGTTTGTTTAAAATTGTTTTTAGTGTCTCCTTACACTTACTATTCTTACGAAGAGTGATTTGGAAAAAAACGGCTAGAAAATGGATTGATTCCAAACAGTTGTAACTTGCTAATGTAGTTATTATTAATAGTTAGTAAAATTGCCGTGAGTTTAAAAATGTTTTTTTTTGTTTAAAATGTTTGACATAAAGGATACAATAGTTACCTGTGGCAGAATGCCTCTAAAGGCGGCCTCCTTTGCTGTCTGGCAGTTGGCGAATGGTCTGCACACTCCCGTTTTTCCCGTGTCCACAACAGTACAGGAGTCACCTTCAAACAAACAGACACATCAGGGTTACATGAAAAAACATGACGATGAAGATTCTACCCACAATCCAGAAGTAATATAGTGGAATATTTGAGGGTTGATGTTTGCCGGTCTACGGTGTGAAATATCTTCAAGAATTCCTAGTGAAAATGTTGCAAACAGTCAGAGCCGTTGGTATTCCGCCTCAACGACTCGCTGCCTTTTGCAATATAGAACAGTTTTGTGTTGATAAGGAGGCCTACACAACCAAATATACCATCGTCTACTGGATTTATAATGATTAAAGAATGGTGGCCAAACCTTCAACAACCCCCTCGCAGCAGACAACTGGGACAGAGCCATCTAAAACACAAATCTGAAAATAAAAACAAAAAAACAATATTAAAATAAACTTATATTAGTATACCGATGAACAATTGGTTTGTTTTAAAGAATTTTGATTTTTTTCATAAAAAGTAATAATGTTTACGAAGACTGAATTTTACAAAAAACAAAAAAAACATTTATTAAAGCTGCTTGTTTCGTAGTGATTTTTATGAATGGTACAATGTAAGTAAGATTTAATTTATATAAAAAAGAAAGAAGAGAGACATGCAGTGGTTACTATAAGAGTGTCAAGTTGCGGCTTAACCTGAGGAGTTTTTCCCATCAGGGCTGTCTCCACCGCGACGGGACACTTCGATATACGAAGGCACTTGCCGGTCCGCCCTGTAGCTGTCGAGCATTGATCACCTGCAAAAGCAACAAGACCGTTATATAAGAAGAGAGAATGATGAATTATTGATAGAATGATGAGTAAGTTCTGAGTACTATACCTTCAACCACTGTCACCAGAGGGCAGCATACGATCCGAGTAGTGCCCTCTACTGCGCAAATCTGAAAACACAACAAGCTTTGTCTTCATTGTGATTTTAACTATTACTTGTACAATGTTCTTTAGAATTAAAGAACATGAAGGAGAAAGACACAGAAAAGTAGCGATTAGATCTCCACCGAGAATCGAACCCGGGATCTTTCCTCGCTCTGAAAGTAATGCATTAACCAATTTGCTACTGAAAAACCTTATTTTAACCATTAAACCTTTTTATCCTCTGATCTTCCTTCTAACTCCGTGGTAACTAACTAACCCTTGAGCTGATTTTCTTACGAAAATGGCGCTATAAAAATCATCCAACAATTATTATTATGATAACAACTCTTAATCCTTCAATATTAATATCTATTTTGGGTTATCCTTGCAAAGAGTTTCTTAATAGGTTATTTTTGCAGATTTAGAATCGGAAAGTTTGAAAGTGGAAATATTATTTATTCATGAAAACTTCGATTTAGCCTTAGTATACACACAGCCAGTGTACGGTTTTGCAGATCACAAATCAAGGCAGCATTATTTAATACTTTCTTTACACGGTACAAGTGATGTAGTTAAGGTAACTAATGAACTGTCCTGCCAGTGCTGTCCAAATATGAATTTAGTAAGTTGATGCCCCCACCAAATACATGGATGCGCATGGAAGTATCTATAAGCGGATAGTGGATAGTTACACCTAGCCCAGTGTCGGTGGAGGTGACCTCAAAATAGACTTACTTCTTTGAAGAAACACTAATAATCTAAACGAAAATAAAAAAAAATAACAAGATAGGAAAAATAAAAAGTTAACGGTTTCAACGGGACTCAGAAATCAGAACCTATCGTCTTACCGGGATGAGCGCTTTATCCAATTAGAGAGAGATGGTTACTGATGGACATCTTCTTCATAGATTTTTCTTCTGGTCTACGGGTGTTACTTGTCAATGTCATGGTGGGGACTGGAGAGGGCAATCTTATTGTTATATCAAATCACTTTGGATGTCGACCCATACGGTTGCGTTCAAAAGTCAAGCATTATTCCTGTATATATCATACGAAGGTTTATAATGATTTTTTTAGAAATTATTATTATTATTTGCGATGTTTTTCTTTTTGTCTTTTGACACTCCTGTTTAAAATTTATTGATTTCAAACAGTTATATAATTGTGATTGTAATAATAATTATTAATCGCAAGTAAAATTTCTGCAACTGTGAAAACATGTTGTTATTTTACATAAATGATGGAACAGTACCTGTGGGGATTGACCTTTACTGGCGGCCTCTATTGTTGTCTGGCAGTTGGCAAATTGACTGCACACACCAGCCCTTCCTGTGTCTACCATCGTGCAACTATCACCTTCAAACAAACAAACACACCAGAGTTATACAACACAACAGGTGAAAATGAATAAACTGTATTATATGAAAGTGAAGTACCTTCTCTAGGGATAGTTGTGTTTGCCTGACATCTGGCTTGCAGTCCTGTCTCTTGCCCTGGTACCCAGGGGCAGCACACTATCAACCTGTTCTCCGGGGAGGCGCACACCTGAAAACACACCACATTGTGTTACCATTAAAATTAATAAATCAACTCTTACTCTGAACTACGCGCACCAGAAAACACTGGCCCAAGGCAGTCAACCCTTAGATCGGCAACATCATCATCAGCTATAGGCAGACTGATAGAACCTAAGCACAAGCCAAATACAATGTTTGGAGATCGTGCTTTCAGAGTATCTGTGTCTAAGGCTTGGAATAAACTCCCTCCGAAACTTAAATGCATAACAAGCCCAAAACAATTTAGGTTCAAACTAAAAACCTACTGTTTTAGGCTCTCATTCCCTTAAATTAAATATATCTAACAAACATAATCATTCTAGTTTTGCCTGTAAAATGTCTTAATCACATTTTTCTTATTAGATTAACATCACTCGAAGCCTTACACGTCAATCTGTCTCTTACTGAGAGACGAATCACATTTAGGAAGATATGTTATTATACTATTCTAATCAAACTATTGTACCGCCCATCATAAAAGTTTACTTTTCAAACACATTCATAAAAGAATATATTATATAAACCCATCACATTAGGGGCCTTCCACCACAAAAATATTTTCCCTATCCCATTACGCCCCCTCCGTTTGGCAAATATAATCGTGACGACAATTCCTGCTTCCGATTCACGAGTTAGGTGGTGCTAAAAATAAAAATATTCTCAAAGTGGGCGGTGGGCAAAAAGAAGTTGAGAATCTATCCTCTAAATAAACAGTGTTTATCGCATGTGACCTATCAGGTAAGTATGATCCTGTATGATTAATTACTCTCCGTACCAGCTTTTTATTATATTTTTTTAGAAAATTGAACAAATCTGCCAACGACCTACGGTGTAACCTTATTAGACTAAAAATTTACATTTTTGCTCGAAATTTAAAACAAACCTTTAATAGCTAAAAGATCTTTCGAATCCAATATTTAATTTTTTGTTGAAATAAGTTAATACTTCTAAAATTTTATTTAAAAATTTCCGGTTTTCTCTGGATATTCCCTCTTTAATGGGTTTTCTTTCAAAGAAATGAATCATGAAATATAAAATATCCATAGAAAAATACATGTAGTAGAAACTGCGATTGGTAAATAGAATTACGAATAAGATTATATAGACTAAAAGAGATTATATCTTTGTGACTTCACCTGATATGGTATTCCTTGGAATGCAGTTTCCAAGACGGCGGAGCACCTCATTATATGTCTGCAGACACCAGGCTGGATAGTTCCCGCCATGACACACAGATCTCCTGCAACATTATACCACAATGAAGTTAGAGAAAGGAGAAAAACCCACAACTCTTGGATTCCTAGTCGAGGATCTTACACCGTGGCCATCACAATTAGTCAATAGTTCACGATTATAGGTTATTATTTGGCCATCTCAATATTAACTCTTACTTCTTGAGATATTTCTTACATTAATTCCACACAAGAGATTTCACTTAATAATTTCCTTCAGAACCTATGTCATTTTTGGGGATGCTGTGTTGAGGGTCTGTTTGAGGAAAATTAGGAATGAACCTGGGTCTCGAAGAAAGCCATGTTGTAGAGGGGAGAAAACAAAGGGGTCTGCATAAATACCCACCGCCACGGATTTTTTGTTGCTAGGCCCTGCTGGTGGCTTTTAATAAGCGTTTTTACTTATTATATTATTTTTTTATATTATTAGAACTATCTGTTAAAAACTCGCTCCACAGGTTTTAACTGCTAGGACCTGTGGGTGGCTTTTGGTTCGGCTTCGCCCAGTTAGTGTTGGTGACCATTTTATGGATTCAATACGAACTGATTCCAAAAACAGCCCGTTCCTCGGATCCACTGTAGCTAGTCACCGGGACAGAGTAACCGAGACAGAGCAATGACGTCATATTATGTAATATATAGCCACTTGATAAAACATGTATTGCCATCAATCTTTACATATCCGGAGAGATACCACATATATTCACAAATTCGTAGCAGTTATACCTAGGGGGGAGACGTCCCCATCCGACCTGATGACGGAAGTACATCGACATCTTGTGTAGAATTCTTGTTTTCGAAACCGAATTATAACAGTAGCTTTGTGTGAAATTTCACGTACTCAGACGTTATTTGTGGCGCGGAGCGTATGGCGTGGCGTCCAACACGCACTCGTAGCTACGGTAATAATTTTTTTTTTTTTTTTACATTAACTCCACACAGGAGGCCCTGAGGAAAATAATTTCCCTCAGGGCCTATGTCACCTGGGATGCTGTGTGGAGGGTCTTTTTGAGGAGAGGAAGGAATGAACATTGGTCTTGAAGAGACCCATGTTGTAGGAAGGAGGAAACACAGAGGCCGGCAAATCATTCCACAGCCGAGCTGTTGTACACAAGAACGAGTCGAAGAAACGACCCGTTCTCATGTGACAAATGTCAACTGTGTTCAAATGTTGGGCACGCGTTTGGCGTGTTTCCCGACTATGCACCGTTGCAGAAGGGATCAATGATGCTAGTTCCTCGGAGCATCTTCCATTGTAATACCGGTAGAACAAGGATAGTATTCCCACCCGACGCCTGTGCTCTAAAGATTTCAATCCGTCTGTTAAGATGGGAGAATCTATCAAACGGACCGCCCGTTTCTGCACAGAGTCGAGATTATTTTTACCCCAAGAGAAATACTGATACTGTTCGATGTGAAATAATTATCTAATCATTAGGTACCTATTCATTTATCTTTCCAAATATAAACAATTTGAGAATGCCTAAATATTAAATGTATTTAGAATGACTTCGATCATTTGAAATTCAATGGATGAATAAAAACTAGTTTTTTAAATGTAATAAACTGTCGTTATCTAAGAAATTTAGTGCCAAACAGAACTCAAGAAATTAAATAACGCCACCAAAATTGTGTTTAGAAAAAAACAGTTTGGACGAACATAATTTGAACACTTCATAAAATTTCAGAGAAAAGTTTCTATTCATGTTATGTTATGAGTTATTACATAATAACTGGCTAGTCGTTTCACACAGCTGATGTAATCACAAAACTTGAATAGAACTTGAAGATTAACTTTGAAACACAGAACTTGCAAATTATCTTTGAAATTTTGAATATCTTTGAATTGAGGATTGATTTTTTTTTCATTTTTATAGACTGCATGATTGGTTAGAAAACTTCAAATATCAAAAAACTTGAACTCTGAAAATGTATCGGGAAATTTTGTATAAAACCTTTATATTTATAAGGGAATCTTTGGAATACATTCAAAAATGGGTAAACGTTTCTTCAAAAATTGGGTAAAATTTTTGAAATTGGGCAATTCCAAGTTTCGTATTTTTCGTTTTCGGCATATTCTCCTGGGGGATGCTGTCTGAAAACTTCAATGGTTTTTTTTTTTTAAGTATATCGATACTACCAGATAACCTGAAAGTATATCGATACTACCAGATAACCTGAAAGTATATCGATACTACCAGATAACCTGAATGAAGAATCTACCAGATAACCTGAAAGAAGAATCTACCAGATAACCTGAAAGAAGAATCTACCAGATAACCTGAAAGAAGAATCGGGTGTCACGAAAGAGGAGGAACAATTACATGAATCCTAGAAGTGTTTTCATTGATAAAAGAGCCAGACTGTCGCGTATTTGGATTATATTGCACCAAAAAGTTCTAGAAAGATCAATTACGACTGCCGATTGTTTTTGGAAGAAATACCATTGGAACAGTTTTAGATTGGAAGTGACGGATCGTAGGAAAACACGGGGAGTAATACTGATGCTGATAAGATAAACCATTTCAAGGGATAATTAGCTGGCTTCACATGAAGGAATCACCATTTCAGACATATTCAGGGAAAATATGACAAGCATAATGCTGCTTCACATTAGCGGAACATATGTAATTCGTAGTTCGGCTGGCTTGTCTATACAGTTGTTCTTTTTCAGAAAATTATCTGAATTATTAACTGAGTGCAGATCAGTTATGTTTAAATAAAATATTAAATGCAGTTACCTGAAGATTAAGACAACCCCTCACCATCACCAATATTAAAACGGCCATCACCTTCAACCGGAAACGGAACGTACAAACAAACCAGGGCGATACTGAGAGTATCTTCCACTCCGGAAAGTACCGCAATAAAACTTAATATTAATTTTAATCAACTAATTGTAAAATAACATAAATTAATCAAATCAAATTTATTTGCACACGCCGGGATTTGAACCTGCGACTTTTGTTTTGTTAACGAGAGCCTTACCACTCGAAGTCCGCCATAAAATGTCGAGATAAACTTTACGTAATAAATGTACACAACAAAATTTTGCATTTCTTATTTTGGAGAGTTTTTGAAAATTTATTCTAATCTTCAAATAATGAATCGCTAGTTTGAGAAAATTCAGCTTTGCCGCCAGAACATTAGATAATATTTTTCAAACTGTTAAAAAATGTTATTTAATCAATCAATTTATTTCCTGACAAAGGTAATGTTTTAATTATTTTTATTCCATACTAATTATTTTTTTGATATGATTTTCTTAGTAATATGTATTAAAATTGCGAAAAGCATGACGTTCTTAATCTCAATTTGTGAAAGAATCAAGTGACAGTACAATACAAGTATTTGATAATATTATGGGTAATATTGTTTTTGATCAAAGGGAGCACACATTGTATATTGTGAAAGCAGAATCTCGTAGGAAGCATTTTGGATTTTGCAGATAACAATGCATTAGTTTTGTTTAAAGAGAGCAGTGGCGCATCCACGGGAAGGCCCAGGGAGCCCCCTCCAAAAAATAAAATGTGCATAGAAGTGATTCCAAGAAGAAGCCTTGCATTATCTGCGTGCGTAATGCTTGCAGTGGTTTTAATCAGTTCCTCTGGTAGGTACTGGCTCAAGCACTGTGCATTATGGGAGTTATTGAGTAATTAATGCATACAATTATTACGAACTGCACCTCG
The DNA here is from genome assembly GCA_929108145.2 of Limnephilus rhombicus. NCBI lineage: Eukaryota > Metazoa > Arthropoda > Insecta > Trichoptera > Limnephilidae > Limnephilus > Limnephilus rhombicus. The sequence goes on along the minus strand of OV815290.1, from coordinate 10,058,823 downwards.
CCGCAGGAAAATTACGGAAACACACTGAGTCTTGCAAAGAACAAATAATATTGTTTAATGCTTTTGTGTATCACCAGTACTTAGATTGGACCTCACGGAGGGAAAATTGAAAAACAAAATAATAATGTTGCAGTCAGCCATCTTCTAAATATTATATGTCCTGAAAGGTTGGATTTTAATAGGAATGTTGCAGTCAGCCATTTTCTGAATATTATAAGTCCTGAAAGGTTGGATTTAAAAAGGAATGTTTGAGTCAGTCATCTTCTAAAAGTCCCGAAAAGTTGGATTTAAAAAGGAATGTTTCAGTCAGTCATCTTCTAAAAGTCCCGAAAAGTTGGATTTAAAAAGGAATGTTTCAGTCAGTCATCTTCTAAAAGTCCCGAAAAGTTGGATTTAAAAAGGAATGTTTCAGTCAGTCATCTTCTAAATATTATAAGTCCTGAAAGGTTGGATTTAAAGATTCACATAATAATATTATTTATTATTTTATTATAACAAAATCGATATCAAAATAAAAATTTGCTGCATTTTATTTAACGAGGATCAAAACGAGGGGTTTTATTTTCAAAAAAATGTTTCATTAAAAATGCAAGTAGGCACTTAAAATTAACAAATCTCTTAACAAAAATGTTTTATTTTTTTTAATTTTAAAAAAGAAAGACAAACATTCCCGGGTTACGAATAACCCAACAATGTTTGAAAATCTCCTACTACCACCACAGAAAGCCGAAAATGTTGCGTGTGTTGTGATGGAGGACTTAGCCAGCCGAAGAATCGAACACGCGACGCTCGGGTGAGACCCAAGCGCTATGACCACTCAGCCACTGACCGGTCAAATAAATAAATCAGTTTTCAATCAAATTGCATTATAATATAGCCACTAGGTACCCTTGAAAAACACGAGTTTCACTAAAAATGCGCAAACAATGCCTGAAAATCTAGTTTTCTTTGGAAAAATTCGGATAGCCGCTAGGTATATAAATAATAAAGTTCGTTAAAAAAATAGAAATATCTATTATTGTGATATTGATTGCTGTCAAGTTTAATTTGTGGATCTACGTTTTAGTTTGAAGATTTTTCATTTATGTATTCAATAATAGTATAATATAACAAAATAAAAACAATTTGATTTAATTAAATAAATAGGATTTTATTAGGATTAAATTTCAAACTAGGATCAGAAAAATTTTAAAATGCAATCTATCTGCTAAAAATTTAGTAAAAGCAATAAATACTTGGGCAATACCTTTATTAACGTACTTATTTGGAATAATTATATGGTCCAGTACAGATTTAGATAGTTTAGAACGATTAATTAGAACTACGTTAACAAAGTTTATTTGCCATCATCCAAATTCAGCTATAGAACGAATTAATTTACCTAGAAATTAAGGAGGTAGAGCTGTAGTCAAAATAACATCTTTGAAACACAATCAGGTAGAAATGCTTAGAAATTTTTTCCATAGGAAAGCTAATAGCTCAGAAATGTACAAAATAATTTGCAGGGCAGATAGAAACATTGCACCTTTAAATTTATATGACGAGAATGCCAACATTCTTATAAATACTAACCAGGAATTATTAGATTCCTGGTCAAATAAAATTATTCATGCAAAACACTTCAATTATCTCAACCAAACGTATGTTGACAAACTTTCGTCAAACAAATGGTTGAGTATTGGAGAGTTGAGCGCAGAAATAGAAGGATTTATGCTTGCCATTCAAGATAGAGTCATTAATACTAAAAATTATAGGAAGCATATAATCAAAGATATAAATCAAATTGATGATTTATGTAGAAAATGTTTGGCTTTTCCGGAAATTATAGAACATATTATATCGGGATGTTCTATATTAGCGCCGTCCGAGTATACATTTAGGCACAATCAGGTTTTAAAAATAATCCACCAAAGTTTGGTAATTAAACATAACTTGATTGACTGCCGTAATATAGTACCATATTATGAATATGAACCAAATTCATTTTTAGAAAATGATTTTATAAAATATATTATGATAAAACTATACTAACAGACATAAAAATTAGTCATAATAGACCTGATATAGTTTTTCATGACAAAATTAAAAAAATAACTTATATCATTCATGTAGCTATTCCAAATTCCTGTAATATTCAAAAAACTGTTTTTGAAAAAATTAGAAAACACACAGATTTAGAAAATGAGATTAAAAGAATTTGGCATTCTCGGACTATAAAAATATTACCATTTGTTATTTCGGCTACTGGCATTATACCTAGGTCTCTGATTCAAAATTAGGCATATTAGATTTGTCAAAGAATTTATATATAAAAATGCAAAAATCGGTAATTTTAAATACACGTAGGATTACAAAAGATTTCTTTAATATTTATATTGAGGGATCAGTAGGATTTATAGGTTCAATTAGGAATTCCACAGAGCCGAACCCTCTGATATGAAAATGTCTGGAGTCGGTGAATTATTTTCCCATTTGGTCTCTGGTAGGTTGACATGTTGTTCTTGTATTGTTTTGTAATTGTAATACTTATATAGTGCACTTGCATAACGTAGATTGATCAGATCTGATGATCATTTGGGAAGTGTGTGAAAGGGTTTAGTTTTTCCTGTGGGGAAATTTAAATCTGGTGCGTAAAAAATTAATATGAAATTGTCAACAAGTTTTGGTATTAATTTTATTATTATTACGCGTGGTAGCTATTTCGCCTTCAAAAGCATAATCAATCAGTATAATATATATATAAAAAAAAACACAAATATTCTGATTTCAAATACCAATATTTAATATTATGAAGTGGGAATGTTTATAAAGCTTGGAAAATACTCTCACCTTCCCTCTGTGCTCCCACGAATTTTGCCACCACTAAAACCGTTAACACAATTTCTAGGAATTTCATTTTGAAAATAATTTTACAACACTGAATTTATTTAAAAAATTCACTTGTTATTATCACTCGAAGAGTTGAACTCCAACTGTGATTCAATGAGCTTTACTTTCATATTTATATCAGTATATTTGCACTCGGAGTCACACAGGAGATAAGGATTTTTCTCTGTCATATGTAAATTATTCATGAATAACTCTCTTAACCCTCTGGCGCTGGATGCCCGTGTTATTTTGCATAGAGGAAGCCTTTATGTAAATATTTTCCCCGAAGGCTTGTCTTCTTTGGGGAGGCTGTACGGAGACTCTTTTTAACAATTAATTATTGTTAGTGGGTTACGCGAGGTCAGTCAACGGTTCCATGACCGTGAGTTTATCCGTCGACAATTGGTCCCCCGACGTACTTATATATATGCAGTCGGTTTAAAGAAAATATGGCACAACTAATTACATAAAATATATCTATGTGACGCCGAAGGGATGCGCAGAGAAGATGTAACGCCGAATAATATATTTTCATTCAAATAGATCAGGGAAAGACTTGTTTCTCTATTGCGCATGTACAAACAAATCGACACTGTGTGTAAATTTGTTTGATATTCATACCAACTTTTTATTATGGGTATTATATTAGGTCCTTACATATGAAATTGGCGTATTGTATGGGAGGAACATAAAGTCGATTTTTTAAAATATAATATATTTATTGAATCAAAGTATGTACCATTGCTATCTAGGCACTTTTGCCATCTCTCAAGGCATTTTGCATTCTGGCAAGGTCCGGAGAGTACGGTGGATGTCTTAGACATTCCAATTGAAGCTCCTCTAATTTGGTAGCCGTCTGTTGTGCAGTGTGTGGTCTAGCGTTCTAACGCGCGTTTGTTGATTTGCTTCACTCAATTCGTGAGGTACCCACTTTTCAAGCTTTTTCACCTTTCCAATTTGCTTCAAGTGGATTAAAACAGTTTTATCACTAACACCGCAGCCTGCAGCTAACTCGGACGTGGTTTGCGATGAATCCGCTTCCACAATAGCCTTCAATTATTCATTATCAACTTTGATCTCCGGCCGTCCACGGGGTTTGTTCTGCAGGTCGAAATTTCCAGAACGAAAATGTTGGAACCAAAAACGCACTGTGTTTTCTTTTGCGGCATCGTCGCCATACACATATTAATCCTTCGAGCCGTTTCTGCAGCACTGGTGCCACGGTGGAACTCGTAGGTACTCGTAAAGAAAAAAAAACAATGAAGGAAAAAACAAATGATTTTTAATTTTCGAAACACAAATACATGAGTAAATTGTAAAAATTTGAATTTGGAATTCCTAACCAAAGAGAATATATTTGAGATTAAAGTTGTCAGTACGGCAAAACGCCAATTTCATATGTAAGAACCTAATATAAGTTGATTTTATATATGAAATTGGTAAATTATGCATTGTAATTTTCTAGTAAATATCATTTCGGGAGTTCAATTGTCAGGTCACCCTGTAAACGATGTTAATTATTAGTCGGAAATATAAACTGAAGGCAAAGGAATAGAATGCCAAACCAAATTTTCATAACAGCCGCAGGACGGATTATAGAATTATAAATAATAGAAGTATTCGAAAACTGACCGAAGGCAACCACGTTACAAATAATTAACTTAATCAAGAAAAAACTTTAAAAGAAAACGTTATTAACAGTTCACTAAATCATAAAAAAAAACAGTTGGGAAAACGTTTATAGTTTTGATGACTCAATTCCACGATCTTGTCTATTGAATAGAATAGGTGTACATAATGAAGCGTGAAGTTTCAAAAACACGTGGAAAATGTCGATGGTGTTCGTCATTACCTTACTGTGATTAATACGAAAAGCGCTTGAATTTCAACAAATATTGTGTTATCACAAAACGAGCAAGTACCTTCCGGAAATAATGGCTGTTTAAATAGAATTTCGGAAAAGTAAAAAAATATATTCAAATTATATTTTCAAATTTAAAAACTTTTGTGAAAAGGCCATCAACATAGTTGTGATTCTTCGGAAAGTAAATATACCAAAAGTAATTCAGTATTTCAGTCTTCCCTGTCCATTGAACCATTGGTCTTTCAGAAGGCGTCGTTCAAAAATTATTAATAACTAAGAGGATGCTTCCAAGGCAGAAAATGTGTAAAAACTCGTGTAGCCATTATCGGAACCAATGGAAAACACAATAAGTATTCTTCAAGAATCGGTATTGGGTTACTTTTCATTTTACAATGATTTTAATGATATAATTATACATTAATTTTTACATTTTAATGTGCTGAGTACACAGGCAATAAAGAAATTAAATAAAACCTGCAAAATATGGCATGATGGATGACTAAATCAAAATCAATACAAAAATATGTTAAAATTCAAGAAAGCATCAATTAAATGTATGATTTTTTTAAATGTTCTAGAGATGCATGAAAGTGTGAGAAAGAAAATAATACGTAATATTTATATTCTAGAGGCGGGTTTCTGCCAGGTGGGCATTTATTTCAACCACGCAACTATTTATTTATTTACATGTTACATGATTAATACATTTACTTGAGAAGATACATTAGGTCACCATACTAGGCAGCTGCCTGTATCATGGTGACCAATGGAAGATAGTTATATTGAAATGAAGTCTAGTAAGTGTAGGCAAACATATTTAAGTAAAATTATATAAAAAAAATTAGAAAATTGGTCGAAATGTTTCCAATAACTCACAAATTGCCAAAGTTGCCTGGAAAATAAACACAAATAAGTAAGGTAGCTGATATGTATGTACATAAATACACATACTTACACACATGCACACATATATTGTTAGGTTGCGAGATTGGTGAACGAAGTGCTTGATTTGTTCCACAGTACACAAATCAAGCAACAGAGGGCGCAGACTGCAGATTTGCGAGATGCAAGTTTTCACCGCGGCCGGCGGCATTGGGGACGCCACAAGCGCAGTCGCTATTCTTCCCACGACGTGCCCATGAACGGCCGCGCATTTCGCGACCCGGGTCCGCTGCGCTTTGCTCGAAGCCACGCTCGTCAACCGCGTGTTAGTTTTACCACGGGATTCGAATCATTACTCAGCGTTCGGGCTAAGTTGGCCGAATCGAGCGAACCATGTTTAAATTCCTTTCTACGGTCCGGGACTTCAAGCCAGATACCGGACGGGTGCCCTAAACGGAGGCATTCTTGCGCACGCCACGTGGACGATGACATGGGACCCCTACCTCTATCACCTCGAAAGCTAACTTACTTTACCCGCTTTAATGTGCTGTTTCCGTTAGTTTTCGCGTACCCGCGAGGATGAATTCCAGAGGGAGAGAGAACTTTTAACTTAGACTAGCCCAATTCGTAGCATAACCCACTCGCCATATTGTAACTACTGTGGTTGCATTTGTCCCTTGTGATTATTGAATAAACCATGTAAATCGACCTTCCTGTCCTTAATTGTTGAGAAGTTCCTAACCGACACACTCTGAGAGCGTCACTATTGGTGCTCGTGGACTAAGCTGCGGCGGATCTCCCGACCCTGGGGGAGTCCATATTCCTTTTCCAACTGAGCTGGTCCCAAGGGGGCATTTCTGTGAGTATTTAACCTTGGCTTCCACCTGGGGCCCCATTTTGCTATTATTTAACATATTTAACAACATACATATATATTCTTACATAAACATGTATTTATGCATACCCACACATACATGTATATTCATATATATACACATATACATACATATACCTACAAACACATACACTACACACTTAAGTTTGATGGCAGGAACAAACCGTCAGCAAATAGTCGCAAAAACAAGAACATCTAAATGAGGCTGGATAATACTGCACGATATTTATACATTCATACGCCTGCGTTATTTAAGTTAACATACCATCTTATATAAACTATCCTAATCTTAATATATAAAACAAAGTCGGGTTAGTTAACCCTTTGTTGCTCAAGAACGGCTGGACCGATTTTTACGATCTTTGATTTGTTGGATTTGAATCCGTCCCGAATAGCAGAATAGCTATTAAAACACCGGAAAAATTCAAGAAAAAAAAATAATGGTGAAAATTCTTTTCATCATACATTTTGTAAGGAACAAATTCTCATATTTTGAAAGAGGGGCAGCAATATTGTGATAAATATAAATAATAGAAAAGTGAGTGAATTCTGAAAATTCAAAAACGTCAAATGTCAATGCGCTGATTGTTTTGCTTTTGTTCTTAAACATATAATGCTACCCCTCTTTCTTACACACTAAATGTCAATAGTTGAAAACGAGACAAACGGAGAACGTATGTCTGCACCCCCCAAAGGAAAAATACAATAATTATAATAAATCTCCCTCACATGTATAAAGAAAATGAAACGCCATTCCCGTAAGCAAGATGAAAAGTAAAAAAATCTCTGATACTGACAAAAACAAAACACGTATAGTTGCGCATCTATAATTGCTTCATTACATTATTTTAAACTTAATAAAGAAACTGAAATTATTTCAGCTAATACAGTTAACACTACAGTTATTGATTCTGAGGCGGCACGAAGTTGATCGGGTCAGCTAGTATATAAATAAGTAAGAAAATTAAATCTATTCTGTGCTTTATCCCGCTTATAATCTTTTGCAGCTAATTTTACATTTATTGGATCTATAATATTTTATAATATTCTTTTCGAGCCATTAACTAGATAAATTACTACCTACATCATTAAAAAAACACTCCGCATCCAAAGGGTTAACGTTCTTACTACGGCAGGGGGCTAAATCCGTGGGTGGGATAGGCGGTTTTGCACGCGGCCCTAGAGCAGCGGTCAGCATTATTCATAATGACGCAAACAACATGATAACTGTTTATCAATTTATTGTTGGCAGGCTAACAGGGGGTCAGTGTGATAAGGACATTAAAAATATTAGTTTTTGCTTGCTCCAGTCGTAAACGAATTAACAACTGATACCAAAAATAAAATAGCAAGTTAAACAAAGGCACTTTGAGCGTTCTAAAATAGTAAAAATATTAAATTAGTCTAATAAAAAATGTTCTAAAAATCCTGACATTCATTGCAAATTGTACCTTCAATTCATTGAAACCTAACCATTTATATTTATTTCTACTTCCTTCAATGTAATTATTATTTGTAGAGACGTCACTTAGCTACTGTTTCAATGGAAAGAAAGTCCCTTTTTAAAATAATTATTGTATGGGAGTAGTTTTGGTAATAAAATAGGTAGGTAAGATTCTAAATATTGCACCCGACCCTCACAAAATAGTTTTATTATGGAGCAGTTATGTTTACAATGGTATTTTGGTTATTGTCTTTGATATTATATATTAATAAGTATTGTCTTCGATACCGAAACAATATCATGCCGTGCTGAGCAGAGAGGATTTACCACCAAAACCCTCTGTCTCGACAAATACTCCTTGCTTCATTCGCATTCATAAATGGTCTAAAGCAGATATGCAGATAAATCTGAATAAATATATGCTTGGTTGCGTTTCGGTGCACTCTATCGGAGTACTACCGCTAGGTAAGAGATGCTCTTTTTAAAATGATTTATCTGTATATTTCTATTATTCTGTCTCTTGGCGTGGTCAGACTGAAAGTATTTGCATATTTGTAAAAAGGATTAACTTTGTGGCTCGCCATAATACACATACATTTGTTGTAGACCACTTGAAAGTATTTGATTCACTTGACCATGCCATGACTTCCTTGGCGTCATATCTTCCTTTTGAATCCCGTCCATCAAGTGCACTGTGCACTTGACGTGACTATCACTAAACGGCGCTATAAAAAGGTAGGAGTTATTATAATTTTTATCGGCCTTGCTTCCCTTCCAGATCTCCACAATTTAAAATGGCTCTACCTATAATATATGGTTTTACAGCACATACATGTCTGGAATCTCATTTATACAGCATGTCTACAATAATCCTTCCTTTGCCAGTTCAATTCCTCATCTTTCAATTTGGGAGGCGGGTATGGGTGCCACCGCCCCGGGAACCATTTATTGGACAACCAACACCACTGCCAAAGGTCACCCCAAGTAGTAAGCTACGTTTGGTAACTTAGTAGGGGTGCCCGGGTTCATGGGTAGAGGTACTGGTCTTGGCTGCGGATGCATCTGCCTACCAACTGCATGGCAGGCCGGATAGGGAGAGAATGATTGAGGGAGTCCCTTTGACTTTTCCAGCTGAACTCTCTCAGATCATCACCTTGCATCGCAGTGGAAGCATACGTCACTCATACGTTCGTCACTCCTGGACACAATGACGCCCAGATTCCTACCCACCCCTTATATCCTTTTCCTTAACCTTCCTTTCCTAAAAAGACCCTCCACACAGCACCCCCAAGGAAGACAAAGGCTCTTAGGAGAATAATTTTCCTCAAGGCCTCCTGTGGGGGCTACTGTAAAAAAAAAACTGCATTGTCATTGTCTTAATCAAGTCTTTCACGAAGAGATTATTTGATAAAAATAAAATTAAATAAAATAAACATTTATTACTTACGAACTAATGTGGCATGACCCTGCAAATAACCTAAAACCCATAAAATTAAACAAAAAACATCCCCTGTCATCTGATTGTCTAAAATCGTTCCATTTTATGGCCAATTTTTTGACAAGGGATTAAAAAATGACTCTGGTTTGAGGATCAGATTAAGGGTCGACCGAGACAGGTTTTTCGTTCTCGGGCGAGACCGAGACCGAGAATAAAAATTAAAATCTCGGCAGAGACCGAGAATAGATAAATTGAGAAAAACTACCTAGGGACTACCTAATGATACCGTTTTCTTTAACAACTTACACGTTGCCTTTGAAGGTTGTAATGAAATATGTTTTTCAAAATATTCCCAAACAGGATTTACTTTCGGCGTATTTAGTTTTCATCCGCAACAATAAAACATTATACCTCCTTAGTAAACACATTAAATCGAAATAACACACCCTAACAAACCCTATCTGTGAATCAATTGCCACATTCATCAAAACACATTGATCAGTTTTTTTTTTTTTTTACATTAACTCCACACAGGAGGCCTTGAGGAAAATAATTTCCCTCAGGGCCTATTTCATCTGGGATGCTGTGTGGAGGGTCTTTTTGAGGAGAGGAAGGAATGAACATTGGTCTTGAAGAGACCTATGTTGTAGAAAGGAGGAAACACAGAGGCCGGCAAATCATTCCACGAAGAAACGACCCGTTCTCATGTGACAAATGTCAACCGTGTACAAATGTTGGGCACGCGTTTGGCGTGTTTTCCGACTACGCACCGGTGCCGAAGGGATCAATGATGCTAGTTCCTCGGAGCATCTTCCATTGTAATACCGGTAGATCAAGTATAGCATTCCCACCCGACGCCTGTGCTCTAAAGATTGCAATCCGTATGTTAAGATGGGAGAATCTATCAAACGGACCGCCCGTTTCTGCACAGAGTCGAGGGTATTTTTCAGGTATTTTGGAGCTCCAGACCAGAGGTGGCTGCCAAATTCAACCGTGGGGCGCACTTGCGATTTGTACAGGGTTAGCAGTTGTGCACTATTAAAGTATCTGCGGGCCCTATACAGTAGCCCAGTTTCTGGGAGGCTAACTTTACTGTGGCTTCACCAAGCATATCAATGGAGGGCCTGTTCGGAAGATTGCTTCCGTTGAAAGAGACTAGATTTTCATTTCGATCCCTTTTAGACGTAATCAGACAATATTGGGTCTTTGAAACATTAAATTCAACGACATTATTTTTACCCCAAGAGAAAACACTCTCGAGGTAACCGTCCATTCTTTGCTTCAAAGCCCTACGAGCTGTTGGAGTTTGTGAGCCCTTTGGGGGCTTGTCAAACAAAAAGCTATCATGAACTGTACTGTCATCCGCATAACAGTGAATTGGTGCACATGACAAAAAGTCGTTGATGTGCAACAAAAACAAAGTCGGAGACAGCATTTATCGAGTGTGAGGAAGAGGTGAAACCATCGACTACCGTCTGAATCGACCTCTCCCTCAAGAAGTCGGCAATCCAAGTACTTGTGGATACGGGAAGTCCGTAAGAATGCAGTTTGTTGACAAGTCCTCGGTTCCAAACCCGGTCAAAGGCCTTGGAGATGTCCATTGTCCGGTGCAACCGTTTGGGTCTCACCGAAACGTTCCAGGCATCGCCCCCAAACAAGCGTCACATACGCGAGAAGATCACGAACCTTCCGGTCGGCCGAACCTTCCGATATGGTTTCTTATTTGTTTGTAGCTCTTTTTTTAATGAAAACGGACAACCCAAGTTTTTTGCAGCAAGATAATTAATATTGTCATCTCTGTTTTAGACATTTCAAATTAATGCACTAGAAAGAAACGACAAACGTATTATGAAGTCAACTTTGAGAGGTAAAATAGTGTCTACAGAGGTAAAAGGTTTCATTTAACGTTTAATTTTACATCTCTTTTTGTCATACATAATTAAAAGAAGATCGTAATATTTCACGTATGAGGTTAGAATGAATTAATGTTTTGTCTTCTCTGTTATTTCAATAGAAATTTAAACTTGTTGTCTTATCTGACATAGAAATGTGTCGACATTTAGGAAAATATTTTTATTATTTTATACAGAATCGTCACAATTTTTTAAAATACTTTTTGTGGATGCAAAAATATATTTTTTACGAAAACCTAAAATGTTGATTTAATGATTAAAGCATGTAAGGGGTAATTGAAGTTTTAAAGAGCGTTGTAGACTATGGACGCAGCGCGAATCCGCGAGGGTCAAAGTCACAAATAAAGCGCCATCAAATATATTAATTCGGATAAACAGGAAAAATAATATATTTATTCTGTAACTGCCATCTTTATCTGCAATGTTTCGCAAACAATACAAGTTAGCAGGAAAAACCAACGCCATGTTATGTTATGACTGATTAAACGATATCAGTAAACGAGGAATATTAAATTATACCAAAATCTTTTTCCTCCAGACTTTTGAACCATAAATAAATAATCATGACGCGTTTGCACTCTTTACTGATATACAGTGGCGTGCGATCTAAAAAGACTGAAAAAGCCTTTCCTGTTGGAATAAAAACGAACAAATCTTTTTTATATGAATACATAAACATAAAATTTCGGTTGTTGGTGCATGGATAATGTCTAATATTCCAATTCAATGATAACACCATTCAATTTCAATAAACTTTTAGTTTAAAAACTTGGAACTGATAATAAGTATCAATACGTAGCCTTAAAATAAGTATCTCAAAAGGTTTTATTAATTAATATATATTTTTAGAAATGTGCAAGTATTTGAAAAATGCTTTTTATTTATTTATTTATTTATTTAATACAAACGGCATAAGTATGCCATAAACATTAATTACATGTCACAAATTCATATTCAAAATATTAGTAATGGTAAAACAGTGTATGTATAACAGTTAATTGTGACGATACATTGGGAAGTGACACCAGAGATACATTTACATGCAAAAATCTATAATAGAAATAAAATTAATAGTGACTAAAAAAATATGATAGCATAGCCGTCTTGTACCTCTGTTCCGTGCAGTTAAATAGATCTATCACATCTGCATATCTATTAGTAACTTCATGCAACCTAGGTAAAAGTGAGTGTTTCGTATACTCAGTCCGATTATTGTTACATTTAAAAAGGGTTTTAGAACGAGTGGTTCTCGTGGGAATATGAAATTCAATGAGCTTAGTTAGATCAGGACTGTCTATTCTACCATTTACAATTTTGAACATTAATATTAAGTCTGATATAATTCTTCGATCTGACAGTCTTAGTAAATTTAATTCTTTCATCAAGTAATTATAATTTATGTTTTCAATGGGAATACCGAGGTTAAAATTAATATATCTTAAGAATTTGTGTTGAATTTTTTCGATTGAATCTGAATGTATTTTAAAATGGGAGGACCAGATCGAGGAGTTATATTCGACTTGACTACGTACTAAGGATGTATACAAAAGTTGAAATATTCTTGAAACCTCTGGAATTTCTAAGAACGAAGCCAAGCATTTTGATACCTTTATTATAGATTGAGTTTATATGGGATATGAAGTTTAATTTAGAGTCGAAAGTTATGCCCAAGTCACTAATTTCTTCGACAGAGGTAAGGGTAGAGTTGTTAAGTTCATAAGGATGAATAATTGGTTGACTTATTCTGTAAAAACTTATTGAATAACACTTATTTATGTTCAGATAAAGTTTGTTAATAGAGCACCAACTAATTAATTTGTTTAAATTATTTTGTAGACAGGCACAATCTTCAGCGGTTTTGATGATTTTAAATATTTTTAAATCGTCTGCAAAAAGCAATACATCTACATCTTTATCAAATATGTCAACAATATCATTTATGAACAATAAAAACAAAATTGGGCCTAAATGGGACCCTTGAGGTACACCACTGGTAGCTATAAATTGATTGGAATAGAACAAATTAATTTTTACAAGTAGAACTCTATCAGATAGATAGCTTGCAAACCAGTCTAAAAGTTTTCCGTCAATACCGAGCTTACGTAGTTTAACCAGTAGAATTTTATGGCACACTTTGTCAAAGGCCTTGATAAAATCTGTGTATATGGAATCGACTTGAGTTTTGTTAGCTAATGCATTTGATATAAAGTTTTCACATAATGAGAGATTTGTCAGAGTTGACCTGCCAGACAAAAATCCATGTTGATTTGGAACAATGAGATGGTTAATATATGGGGAAATTTTATCAAGAAGTAATTTTTCAAAAATTTTCGGAATTATAGATAGCTTACATATAGGTCTATAGTTAGTGACATCACTTTTATTACCCTTTTTTAGTATAGGTGTTAGATAACAACGTTTCCAAATGTCCGGGAAGCAACCTGTATCAAGCGATTGATTAAACAATAGACAAATCGGCTCAGCCAGTGAAGCAATGCAATTTATGAGAATATTGGGGTGCACGTTATCAGGTCCGGCCTTTTTGTTTTTGTCTAGAGATTTAATTTTAGATTTAACGTCGTTTATATTGATGTGTACAGCAGGAATATGCATGCTCTCAATAAGGGAAGGTGGTGGTATGTAATTTTCTGGGATATCTTCGTCATATACACTTTTGAAGTAATCAGCAAAATAGTTAACCTTAACTTTCATATCAGTGCTACTCTTATCTTTGAAGTGCATTGAAATGGGTAAACCTTGTTTGTTTTTTCTAAGAGAGTTTACATGTGTGAAAAAGTTTTGTATATTAGAGGGTATAGATTTTTCGATTCCATTTATATAATTATAATATGATTTTTTTGACAGTTTTTTACATTGAGTTCTGTAATTGTGAAATAACTTATAGTCGTTAAGGGATTTAGATTCTTTAAAGTTTTTGTGTGCAGTTTTTTTGCAAATAATCAGGTTGATTAACTCGCTGTTGAACCATTTCGGGAACTTCGCTTCTTTGAAATGTGAAAGTGGTACATAGTTTTCAATGGCCCTGTTGATAATTGTGTAAAAAATTTCAAGATTGTAGTTAATATTATTGTTGGGGTGAAGAAATGACCAGTCTTCATTTTTAAGATATTGGTTCATATTAGGATAGTCAGCTTTGGAAAAATTATAAGTAAAGTTAGGAAGAATAGTTGTGTCGTCTGGTGAGTTATTCATCAAGATAGTTATGCTTAAAGCGGGGTGGTGGCAGTCTAGGGGGAGGAGCTCGTCAACTGATTTAACAATGTGAATTGAGAGATCACTACAGAACACTAAATCCAGCAGCCAGTTATTGGTATTGTAGACTTGATTTACTTGATGTAGAGCGAGTAAGTTCGTCATATCTATTATTTCACGAGCATTTTCTGGTAGGCTTAAGTTGTTATAAGAGGTTTTATTCATCCAATCAATGCTAGGGGTATTATAGTCACCAAATAAAATTGTTCTGGCATCAGGGTATTTATTTTTAAAGGTTTCGAGGTCATCAATGTGGTTTCGGTAGACTGATGTTGGATCCAGGAGGAATGTAGACACATCCCAGTAAAATTTTACTTTTTATTTAGTTTTTAGTAATACAAATACCTGTTCTACGTCTAGATGTTTGCAAATTAATCGAGTGGATGGCAGTGATTTTTTGACGGATATGAGAACTCCTCCTCCTCTGGTTTTATTGCTGGTGGCTGGATTCCTGTCAAGGCTATTAATGAAGGATACTGATACAACGCGCATGGTTTCACTTAACTAGGCCATGTAGACATATTTTGGTGGGCCATTGTGTAGCGGTCCCAAGGGGGGGGGGGGGAGGCCACCTACCTTTTGCTCTCAGCCAGCTCAATGTCGCCGGCAGGCAGGAAATTTCTCCTCGCCAAGGTCGTAGGTGACTAGGGTGTAAAGGGTACATAGGTAATTTTCCAAAGCCCGCCCACGTGATCGATCAAATAAAAGAGGTAGCTAGGTGGAACATATTTGTATTGTCTGGTGTACACAATTACATCATCTTGCAAAACATAACTATTAGTCACAAAAAACAACAATATCTAGCTAGGTATTTCCTATGAAGGGGTCTCTCAAATCCCTCTGGGGTGTGGTCATATCAACCGAGTAGGGCTAGGGGACACATTTAATTAAGGGGGAAATCGTGGTTCAACTCACAGCTGTTGGACTGGTGCAGGAATCCAGGGGGCAGTAATCCGGGGCTGGTGCAGGTAGCGGTGATCTCCAAGTGGAGCGGCCATGTCCACGACCACGTATACTACTTTTGAGATCGGCTTTAATTCGAACGCCATTAAAATCGGCGATTCCGCGAAAGTTTTACGGAGTGTACCGCGTTAAGCGCGGCCTGTCGGAACGACCGCCGGTTGGTTTCTGGCGGGCGGCGGGCTCGCTTCCCACGGGACTGTGTGGGGTATGTCCTTTCTTGCAAGGGGGGCGAGGACGAGGGAGCCGCGCGGCTTGCGGGAATGTGGGCGAGGGGTGCGGCATGTCCTTTCTTGCAAGCGGAAAGCGGGCGTTTACTCGTAAGGCGTATCGTAACACTTCCCCCTGCGCTCGGAAAAAAAACGACGTGGCAATGGAGCAATAGGGCAAGAATCCTCTAAGCTACCAACGGGAATTTGAGAGAGATTTGTTGACCAGAGAGAAAACTGACTAAAACATAAAAACTAGCTTATGCCATAGGCTAGGTAACAATGTTTGTAAGGGTAGGGAGGGGAGGTACATAAAATATAAGGAAAAAACAGTTAAAACATATAGGGGTGAAACAACATACAGGGTTATGTAATTGAAAGAACAATAAAACAAGGTTATGCAATTGAGAAAAAGAGAAGAAAAAAAAAACTGTGTGTGACTTTAAGGTTTCATTGGTCTGGAAGCTAAGTTTGCGGTGCGTAGATTTGTTTATGATTTCGACGAGATGCGAAGAGTTTCGAAGAATTACGAAGATACGTGATTTCACAGACTCTAAAAGGATTTCATTATCACTGTAATCTGACCCATTTGAGATAACACTCAGGAGAACACTAGGGCCTTGGAGAAAACACTTTACTTCGTCGTAGACGTCGAAGGTTACGAAGTGGAGGCTGTGGTTGCAGTGCGGAGGCCATGGTTACAGAGATCGATGAAGAGAAAAATCCAGGATCTGCAGACTTGCCAGTACGAATCCTTATGTGCCATTATTGTGGGCACGGATCGTATATAATGGTTATCGAAGCATAATGTAGCTCGGAATAACTTGTAAAGGTACGCATTCAGCGAATACTGGAGAGTCAACGTAATAATGGTTTACACATGACATGGTATGCGTCACTGCATGGCAGAGCAAGAGACGGCCAAAACTGGCTTGGTAGTGAGAGCAGGAACAAACCAAGGGGCTAGCGTGCCCAAAAGGTAGTCCAGAGTGTCGTTATGTATAGTGGGACAACTCGGCTCGCAGCGGCACAACAAGACAACATACATATGTACGGTATGATCCGTGCTTTCAGGAACAAATATGTAGAAAATAGCAGCAAGGGGGACCTCCGTAACCACAACGAGGGCTGCCAGGAAGTGAAGCTCAGCTTGACTGCCGGTGAAGACATCCTTCTGGGCTTCTTTTTAAATCCGGGAGAAATTATTATTAAAGCAAAATTCTTGAAGTTTACCTGCCTAGAGACCAATGAAAAAAGGTTAAGAGAGAAACAAAATGTGTCCAGAGAATAAAACAAACGAAGTTTAGACCACAGACCCAGAGAGAATGAAGGAGAGAGAGAGAAAGAGATTCACAACTAGTTTAAAGTTACATTCCTGAACATTATCCTTTGTTAGGATAACCTGGCTTTTGCCGAGTGACAAAATACCTTGGTTGAAAGACAACCGGCCTTCCATGGCCTATGTTAACATAAGGTGGTAACATTTTCGTAGAATTTCAAAGAACAAGACAAAAAGTCGTGAACGAGTCACGGCAAAGTAGAGAAACTGATTCATGAATAAAGGTTGTCAAAGAGACAAATGGTACGCCAAGGGCATGCCATACGTGTCCAATATTCATGAATATGTTTCATTGAAACCAGGATGAAGATGATGAGACATACGAAGAGAGTGAGGAAGGAAGCCTGTTGGTAACCGGTCAGTTACCGATTCGAACTCCAAGTGAGGGCGAAATATGGTCAACAACAGATTTTCTTTCCACTTCATAACATATATTTGAGAACGTGAGGGTGGGGAGAAAGGAAAGGGACGAAAAGTAGTTGAGTGACGAAATTTGCTAGGGACTGGACTAATTTCCAATTCAAACTCTATGTGAGGATGAAACATAATCCACCAGCATGTTTCCTGACTCTTAACATTAACCAAGGCGGATAATATTAAAAACAATGAGATGAGAATGAATACACATTATACCAAGAGCTAATCTTTCGCGTGTATTTGGCAAAAGATTAGGGGTCGTTTAAAAACTTCTACTTAATTGTGAGTAAAGATAGACCCTTGCTCCAATTTCACAAACCTGGGATTTTTCGTATTCGTTTCCCAGACGACGAGTTTGGTGGTTTTGTGCCCATCGATTAACTCCTGCGGCACTATGCCCCATAGTTGACAGTGAAGATGAAAACTAGTCCTTTTGAGATAGTAGATATTCCTGGGGTCCTTTTCTTTTGGAAAGAAGGAGAAAAACAGGAAGTCCACGGGCATTTGCGTTGAATAAAAAAGGGCTGTGGACTACATTGCGTAGTACGCACACAAAGGCTTGATATTATTTCGTTCGCACGATTCATGGTGAGTATTGTAAAGTCTTCACGTGTGGTGTACAGGTTATACAAGTACACAAGATACAACACAATTAAAGACAGAAGTCAAATAGTGTTATACAATGCATCTTAAAGAAGATAGCAAGGCCGATATTATGTCGTTCACACGATTCATGGTGAGTATTATTATTACGTCTTCACGTCTGGTGTACAGATTATACAAGTACACAATTATACACAAAAGCGGTTCTCATGACAAATTAATGACACACGACCAACTCAATGACATTTAGTTAAGAGTATAAAGTAATTATAACGAACTTCTCGTATCAGGTACCTGGTACTGCAAAGGTGCGCTGCAGAAATAGCTCCAATTTTGACGAAGCTTTTTAAACTGTCCCTGAAGACTGGCTTTGTGCCCTCTGGTTGGAAAAAAGTGGTTATCCATCCTATTCCAAAGAAGGGTGACCGCTCCAACCCGGCCAACTACCGCCCCATAGCGATCACATCAGTTCTGTCTAAGGTGATGGAACGTGTGATCAACGACAAACTGCTCACATACCTCGAGAAGAACAAAATTATTAACGACCGTCAATACGGATTCCGGCGGAACCGCTCGTGCGGTGATCTTCTCGCGTATGTGACGCATGTTTGGGGGCGATGCCTGGAACGTTTCGGTGAGACCCAAACGGTTGCACTGGACATATCCAAGGCCTTTGACCGGGTTTGGCACCGAGGACTTGTCAACAAACTGCATTCTTACGGACTTCCCGCATCCTTGTGTACGTGGATTGCCGACTTCTTGAGGGAGAGGTCGATTCAGACGGTAGTCGATGGTTTCACCTCTTCCTCTCACTCGATAAATGCTGGCGTCCCGCAGGGATCGGTTCTGTCTCCAACTCTGTTTTTGTTGCACATCAACGACCTTTTGTCATGTGCACCAATTCACTGCTACGCGGATGACAGTACAGTTCATGATAGCTTTTTGTTTGACAAGCCCCCAAAGGGCTCACAAACTCCAACAGCTCGTAAGGCTTTGAAGCAAAGAATGGACGGTTACCTCGAGAGTGTTTTCTCTTGGGGTAAAAATAATCTCGTTGAATTTAATGTTTCAAAGACCCAATCTTGTCTGATTACGTCTAAAAGGGATCGCAATGAAAATCTAGTCTCTTTCAACGGAAACAATCTTCCGAACAGGCCCTCCATTGATTTGCTTGGTGTAACCCTAAGTGACCAGCTCAGGTATCGGGGCTCCATCGAAGCCAGAGTAAAGTTAGCCTCCCAAAAACTGGGCGTACTGTACAGGGCCCGCAGATACTTTAAAAGTACACAACTGCTAACCCTGTACAAATCGCAAGTGCGCCCCACGGTTGAATTTGGCAGCCACCTCTGGTCTGGAGCTCCAAAATACCTGAAAAATACCCTCGACTCTGTGCAGAAACGGGCGGTCCGTTTGATAGATTCTCCCATCTTAACAGACGGATTGCAATCTTTAGAGCACAGGCGTCGGGTGGGAATGCTATCCTTGTTCTACCGGTATTACAATGGAAGATGCTCCGAGGAACTAGCATCATTGATCCCTTCGGCACCGGTGCATAGTCGGCAAACACGCCAAACGCGTGCCCAACATTTGTACACAGTTGACATTTGTCACATGAGAACGGGTCGTTTCTTCGACTCGTTCTTATGTTCAACAGCTCGGCTGTGGAATGATTTGCCGGCCTCTGTGTTTCCTCCTTCCTACAACATGGGTCTCTTCAAGACCAATGTTCATTCCTTCCTCTCCTCAAAAAGACCCTCCACACAGCATCCCAGATGACATAGGCCCTGAGGGAAATTATTTTCCTCAGGGCCTCCTGTGTGGAGTTAATGTAAAAAAAAAAAAAAAAATCATGGCGGGTATTTTAAGGATCTCTCCTATCGTGTAACAGAGTTACGTTTAAGTACAACACAATAATGTTAACAATATTTGTTTTAATATTGTAAATGAAGATTTGTTAGATCAACTAACCCCGTAGCCCGGAAGGCGTACGTTAGAACAACAAAGAAGATAGATAATTTAATGTTACTTCATATGTCACAAGGTGTAAAGTAATGGCAGAGTATAGTTCTGCTTACACCAAGCAATATAAGAGGACAGACCTACCGTGGTTTTACATACTGTCTATAATAACAAGTTTCGGTGAAGAAAACAAGAGGTGATAATTGCAAAACGATGATCGAACAAAACAATGCTGATTTACGTTAAAAATTACAATTATTTGAGTTCGAGAATCAGGATGACCGTGAGGTTTTATTAACCTGTCCCGTGGGGTTGAAACGTGTAATACAAAACATACGTGACGTAACAGTAGAGAAGAAACAAATCAATGGTTTCGTTATAACAACCAAAGACCGAATGATTCGGTTTTACATACTTTAGTTGAAACGAGCCAAAGGATTTGTATATGAAATTATAAAGACCGACTTTAGGTTTTATAAATACAATTTCCAAAATGGACGTGTCAATATCCAATTTTGGGGAAAACATGAGCACGGGTGAAAAGGACGCCATCAATTTTTTTAAAAAAATTAAGAAAAAATTGAAAAATTTATATGTACAAGAAAGGCAACTATAAAAGTAACCATTTCTGATTTTCATACTTGAGACCACTATTGGGTTTTACGTACTCAAGGTAAGCTGAAAATCAAGGAGGAGAAAAAAAAAGCGTGACTTTACCATGGTAGGTAAAATATGGTGATTGTAAAAAAAAGGTTTAACTGGTTCTGAGTCGGAATTTATCCCTTGGAACAAAAATCGACTTCTAGAACGGTATGCCGATGAGCAATTGTTAATTTATTTTTTTTTAACTTTAAAGAAAAATTTACACAGAGGTAGCCAATGCAAGGGCCAATAAACAACAAAAATTACAAGTTACATGACATGACGAGACCAAGCAAGACAGGCATGAATATTGTATAGTGTAAGGGTTGAGAGACGACGATTGGGTTCATGACTTCCCAAACATCGTGACTCGAAGGGTGTCTCTGTTCTGAAGTGATCAGCCTCAGAACAGGTGAGAAAATAAACGAAAAAGAAATAAACGAAGGCAAATTGCCGTAAGAGAGAGAAAGTTGGTACAAACGCAACATTTGGATGTACCTATTATGAATATAAATTTATTTACAAACAAAATAAATAAAGGGGCTTGCTTTATTTATGAAGGGCTGGACATGTAATTGACACTTTACACGCCAACTAAGGTAAGACTTTGTAGGTTTACAAAAGTGTTGTGGTGATACACAGTGAATCAGTTTGTGATTCCTGCTACAGTGGGAGCTCGACTGGCTCTTCACTTCCGGACTTTACGATGTCCTTGATATGGTAATTACCGATATGCTTGCCAGAGGAGTCGGACAAGGAGTAAACTAAGTCCGATATTTTTCTTACAACATTGGCTTTGACAAAACGGGTTCCAATTTGGCAGAGAAGTACAGAGCTCCTCGAGAAAGGGTATTATTCCTCCTCCAGACGACATCGCCTATGTTAAAGGTGACGTGTTTCCTACGTAAGTTATACCTGTCCGCACTCTTTTGGTGGGCCAGTAGTAGAGCATCGGTAACTTCACTGTAAATGGCAGACCTACCTAGAAGTGGTTGACGTAGGGAAATTCGTGTCCCAATGTAATGAACCATGGACGATCTGTTCCATGCCGTGTTTTAAAAAGAAATGGGTGTAGCCAGTGGTTAGGTTAACAGTGTTATTCATGGCGGCTTGGATTTTACCTAAATTTTTACACCATGTACGTTGGTTTTTATCAATCAAAATAGCCAAAGCTGTGTTAATAGTTTGGTTGTACCGTTCAACGGTGTTATTTTGGGGGGTATACAAGGTATTATAATAGATATCCTTAATCCCATATTTAGCAAGGAAGTCTTTGAATTCATCTGCTATAAATTGTTTTCCGTTGTCAACTATTACAGTTCTGGGCGCTCCGTAAGGTATGAAGATGTGTTTTTCCAGAAGTTTGACAATGGTAGCAGCGTTGGCTCTTTTTAAAGGGAAGATCCAACAAAATTTAGTGAAGATATCCACTACGCTGAGTATATGCATATGTCCGGCATAGCTTCGCGGAAAAGGTCCAACAAGGTCCATAGACAGCGATTGAAGGGGTCTATCAGCGCGTTTGGGTTTGCCCATTAGTCCGGCAGGTGATGCCGTACTATGTTTGTAAGCTTTACATGTTTCACATTTAGAGATATAATTGCGAACTTGCTTATAAAGGCCGGGCCAGTAGTACTTCAAGGAAATCTTTTTATACGTCTTGAGGGTTCCTGGGTGTATAGAGTCGGGCGCACTGTGATTGTTGATAATTATTTGTTCTCTCTTCTCGAGGGGAACAACAAGTTTCCAAGAGTGATCTTCAAGGATAGATAGTGGAACCTTACAGTTGCGGAATAGTTGTCCTTCTTTTATAATAAAATTGGGAAACTTTTGTTGATTATTTTTACAACCTTCAAAGATTTTGAGGTACCATTCATCTTTTGTGGATGGAGTAGTGGCAATTGCATCGATATTTAAAGTGGCAAGTTCAATTCTTGAAAGAGCGTCTGGGACAATATTGTCCGCACCTTTACGGTGGACGACGTCAAAGGTGTATTGAGACAAACGGGAGGCCCAGCGAGCGAGCCTGCAGGAGGGATTATTTAAGGAGATCAACCATTTCAAACTACTATGGTCTGTGACTACAGTAAATTTGCTACCGTCTATGTAACCGCAGAAATGGTGAACAGATTCCAATACGGCCAGTAACTCTTTCTCGGTGATACCGTAATTCTTCTCATGTTTGTTTAAGGTACGGGAAAAATAGGCTACTGCGTGTTCGCCGTCAGGGAATTCTTGAGTCAAGACTCCACCGATTCCAACATTAGAAGCGTCCGTGTGGAGAGTAAAATAGAATGCAAAATCCGGACAATTTAAGACGGGAGCTGTCTGAAGAGCATTTTTTAAAGTTATAAAAGCTTCTTCAGTTTCATTGGACCAACGAAAGTTGCTGACGCCCTTGCGGATACCAGTAATTTTATTAAGAGGTGCTGAGATGGTGGAAAACTCTTAAATGAATCTCCTGTAGTAACCTGTGAGTCCGAAGACAGTTTTGACTTCTTTCGCGTTTTTGGGTCGGGGAAAATTTGCCATGGCTTCAAACTTAGCAGGGTCTGGTCTTAGACCTTTTTCGTCCACAATAAATCCCAAATAACGCAAACGAGACCTACAAAATTCAGACTTTCTTAAGTTGATGGTTAAACCAGCCAACTTAAGTTGTTAAAAACTTTTTCCAGCATTAACAGATGTTTTTCGAAGGTGTCGCTAATGATGATGAGGTCATCAGGTAGCAGAATAGATTGTTGTCGGCTTCAGGACCAAACAATTTGTCCATCAGTCTTTGTAGTTTGGCGGGGCTATTTTTTAGACCAAAAGGTAATCTTTTAAAATGGAACATTCCCCTACCGGGTACAACAAAAGTAGTTTTTTCGCAAGACTCCGCGTCCAAGGGTATCTGCCAAAAAGCCTCGCTAAAATCAATAGAAGAAATAAACTTGGCGTTACGCAATTTGTCTAAGATTGCGTGGACATAGGGCAGAGGGTACGCGTCGGCTTCCGTGCAAGAATTAAGGTGTCTGCTGTCAAGACAGAAACGGGCGGAACCGTCTTTTTTAGAAACTAAGAGAGTTGGGTTGGTCCTTAAAAGAGGTTAAAAGGTTAAAACAACCTCTTATTTTTGAGGTTCAGTTATAATATTCTATTTGCAGACTATCTATGTGCTGCCAGAATCAAAGAAAAACAATTTTCATGTTCTGAGTGTAGTTTTAATTCGCCAGGTACATTTCAAAGGAAAACATTCTGTTATTCGATGTGCAGTTATAAAATTCTAGATGCAGACTATTTATTTAATGCCGGAATCAAAGACAAACCATTTTCATGTTCTGAGTGTAGTTTTAATTCACCGCATACAAACTGGTTTTGTGTTCAGAATTGTACAATAAATTAAATAACGAGTTGCAGATTCATCGTGCATCGAGTAAAGTTTTACATTTAAGTTTTACATAATGCTACAAAATTCTGAGAAATTGATTGTTGCGTGTGTAACTTTTATTTTGGGACTCTAACGCAGTATCAATCAATCAACTTTGGAGTAGAATTTATAAACATGATTTTCGTTGAAAGAATACTCGTCAAATGTGATTATTAAAGAATCTGGCTCGTATATAAATACGTTGTAATAAAAAAAATGGATTTCCGAATGCGACCCCCCCCCCCTCCGCCGCTTGAAGTACCCAAATAAGGGGGTGGCGAAATTTTCCTCCACCCCGATGTTCTAAGTGTGGTTTCAATTCACCGCGTACAGATTTAATTAAAACCAGTTTTGTGTTCAGAATGTATGTGCTGCTAGAATAAAAGAAAAAACTTTTTTTTTGTGTAGTTTTGCTACACCGCATATTTAGTTTAATTTAAACCAGTTTTGTGTTATCGATATAACAATAAGTTGCCGGTTCATCGTTTACCGAGTGAAGCTTTGCAATTGAGTTGCATTCCATGAAGATGCGAAATTCTATTACAGGCATACCGTTTTCGATTTCTGAGAGCAGTTATGTATAAATTTGTAGTAGAATTTATAAGATTGATTTAATTGGAAGAGTACTCGGCACATGGGATTATAAAAATCGGCATACAAAAATAGGATACCTACCCCCCCCCCCCCCCCCCCCCACCCCGGTCAGCGTTTGAAAATCTGCGAAAGAAGTACCTGTAGGGGGGGGAATGTTCGTGGCGTCCGTCGGGCTGCGAGGGGAGCTGAGTTAGCTCTATCTCTCTGTCGTTGTTAAGGCGGTCAGTTTAAATGCTCGTCTCGGCGCGTTATCTAACAATATGTACACATAATAATAGACGGATGTAATAGGTAATAATCCAGAAAGCTTAAATAAATGTATATTCAATTGTCAACAACAGTCGCCGGAAGATCATAGTCAAATTATTGTAAATATGACAAATATATGAAAATAATTTTTAAATTTATATTTTCGACACGTTCAACAGTGAAAATACTTTCAGTACTGCCTAGATGTAAGAATGCCATTCGGAATCGAAACGGTGTTTGAAACTGCTTTGGAGACCAGATTCGAATAGCCAGTTAATTCCCCAACCTCTGCCCCATCTCCTTCCCTTCCCCACTAGCTTCAGCCTCACAAAATACCCTAATTGGGGATAGCATAGTCTGACTGGCTCCAGACGGTCATAGACATGTATACAATTATTATTTGGTCACAGAGAAACGCACGCGACTGCTCTATGACCAAATTATAACAATGATCAAAATACACGCGCTAATAGGCTTTTTCATTCTATGTTACAAGTTGTTTGTATCACTGTTATTAAAACAAAAAGAGAAATTATAATAAAACTAGCTGATCCGACGAACTTCGTACCGCCTCAGAATCAATAGCTGTTGAATTAAATTCAGTTTTTTTATTAAGTTAAAAATTACGCAATGAAGCAATTATCAATGCCCAACTGTCCGTGTTTTGCTTTTGTCAGTATCAGAGATGGCGTTGTGTATGGATTTATATTTTTGTGATTTTCTTACTTTTACAATTACTTACGGGAATTCGGGAGGCTGATACGGGTGCCGCCGCCCCGAGAACCATTTATTGAATAACCAACACCTCTCTCTGCCATAGATCACCCCAAGTGGTTCGCTACGTTTGGTGATTTAGCAGGGGTGCCCGGGTTCATGAGGTGACTTATGTCCGGGTCTTGGCAGTTGATGCGCCTGCCCACCTGCTGCGTGGCGGGCCGGATCAAGAGAGACTGAGGGAGGCCTTTTGACCTTTCCAGCCGGACTCTCTCGACCCATTGCCTTGCACCACAGTTGGAGGGATGGATTCATACGTCCGTCACTCCCGGACACACTGACCCTCAGATTCCTACCCACCCCTCATACCTTTTTCGTTCCCAGAACTTTCTATCCTCCCCTTTCCTTAAAAAGATCCTCCACACAGCATCCCCTAAGATGACACAGGTCCTGAGAGAAATTATTTTCCTTAGGGCCTCCTGTATGGAGCTTATGTAAAAAAATGCGTTTCATTTCAGAGATTTATTATAATTATTGTTTTTTTCCTTTGGAGGTATGCAGACATACGTTCACCATTTGTCTCATTTTCGACTATTGACATTGAGTGTGTAAGAAAGAAGGGCAGCATTATATGATTTAAAAAAATGCACAACAACGCATTGACATTTGACGTTTTTGAATGTTTGGAATTCATGCACAGTTCAATATTATACCCCTCACAATATTGCTGCAGTTCTTTCAAAATAGGAGAATTCGTTCCATACAAACTGTATGGGGAAAATAATTTTCTTTATAAATATTTATTTCGTTAACTTTTGTGATGTTTTAATAGTTATTATCCTATCCGGGGCGGAGACAAATCCAACAAATCAAAGATCATCAAAATCAGCCCAGCCGTTCTCGAGTTATAAATAGTGTAACTAACCCGACTTTGTTTTATATATTAAGATGAAAAAACTTAACAACAAAAGCATAAATTTAAATACATTAGTAAAAATATATATGTCATTATATAGTATAGTTATCGTTCCATTTATGAAGTTTGTACTCATTTAATACATTTTTAATGTACTCGTAACAGAGTTTTTATATTTATTTTCGTCATAATTGAAAATATCTACATCAGATAGAATGTTATCATATTTATGTTGAAGACAAGGCAAGCATTTTGGTTTGAATTTGTTTTACAGTGTTTTTCTTTAAAAATATTACACAAAAGTATGATTGTTATTGCACTATATGTGAAATCGACCACCACAACACGGGCATCAGCCTAGCTTGGTGGTCGAAAAATCCTCTTATAAATGTAACCATAAAATTTTAAGCAATGATTAAAGAATAATTTTTAAAAAAAATGTGACAGACAATAAGTAGACAATTCTAAACTATACAAAAAGATATTCAATATAACAAAAATAGAAGCAAGTGTTTACCTGAAGAAGAAGATAACACTAATAATCTAAATGAAAATATGAAAGAGAACAAGACCAATAAAAATAGAAAAAGATAATGGTCAGAACTGGGACTCCTACCAGAACCTCTCGTCTAACCAGGAAGTACGATTTTACCAATTCATAATTGTAACCTAGATAGCGTCTCGGATATTTTTTAATTTTTTTTATTTAATTACATATGCATATATATTACAATACATTACAATGTGATACTTTGTCTGTCCAACTGGGAAAAATAGCCGTCTCAGGACAGCCAAATTGTATATTTAGTTCATAATATTCTTAACAAAGGAATGGTTTCGTTCAAGATATCAAGGGAATTTGCTTCTGTCAAGACAACTTTTGAGAACATTAAGAATTGTATATAATTGGGATAGTTTCTTTATATTTTTACAAGAATCGCAAAGATGTGATTTTTTTAAGGTCAATTTGGAGAACATTAATAAATGCATTCAGAGTGAATGCATTTATTAATGTTCTATGAGTGTTTTCTTTAGTGAGATCACAAGTAGGAGATTCTTTCCAGGCCATTTTAGAGAATATTTACAATTGCATTATCAGAATTTGCACATTTATTAACCAATATTTAACAGATGAATTCCCAATGTATTTATGACTATTTAATTTTGATAAAGTACTATAATTTTTAGAATTTCTTAAATAGTAGAAATCATACAATTATAATCCAAATATATGAAAAATGATTTTTTCAAGCTCGTTTTGGAGAACATTAATTTATTGAGTTGTTTTTTATTTCTTTTATTTTACGCCCAGAGGGCTTTTACATTAATAATAAAGGCAGTACCTCCATCTTTAACATACGAAAACAAATAGTTTAGATAAAGTTACGATGGAATTAAAAAGTACATAAATTAAATAAAAATATATGCAACAAAAATTTAGTACAGTGAGATTTATAATATCAATATGTTACGATCTTTGATTATATAGACATTTATATAATCAAAGGTTACGATAAAAAAATACGTACATAATATAAAAATACAACCATCAAAAATTTACAATTAAGTGATCCAAGGTTTGCAAAATTGCAACATTAATCATGTCTTTAACACCTATAAGTATGCTTCACTGTGTCAAGCCGATGTATCGATGGTACCGCCCTCATGTACCTCTCTATGGAGTTGCAGGAGTTCGAAACCATCGGAACTATCCAATTTCGAATTCAATATTTTAGGTAAAAAAGTTTACTAATTTTTTCCAAAGAAATTACAAGGGCATAACATTTAATTACATTAATAATTGCATTCCGAATAAGTGAATGGTTTCTTTCGGGAAATCACAATTATGAGATTTTTTCCTGGTTATTTGCAGTTGCATAATTAGAATTTACACATTTATACACCAATATTTGACATATGAATTTCCAATGCATTTATGACTATTTCATTTTAATAAATGTACTATTATTTTTAGATTTTCCTAAGTAAAAGAAATTACCCATTTATAAACCCGAATATATGAATATGAATTTCCAATGTATTAATGTAGAAATTTACAAAACTTATTTTTGAAATGTCTAGTCGTTATTTTACAAGAATCATAGACCAGTCGTTATTTTTCACGGATCAAAAAAGAGAGCAAAAGTTTTATTTTTATGCATTAACATAAACTTTTTAGTACATATTAGGTATGTGAGATTGTGTTAGCATATGTTCGCTCTCGACTCTCCCCATATCAAGAAGCCCATTGCTAACCCATTTCCGTAAATGCTTGTACTTTTCAGTTTCCAAGCATCGGGTATGAAGTTGAACAATTTAAGCCCTAAGTAGGAGTATTGTCTTTGTGCATGTGATGTGTTTGTAGTATATCCGATAAATATATCCGATTTTATTTATATGGAACATATATTCGACCTTTTTATAAGTCTAAACGAATATTAATTTTTTGACAAGAACAACTCTATTTTTATAACTTTTGATCATTGAAAAAGGAGATGACACTAATAATCTGAACGAAAATATGAAAGAGAACAAGACACATAAATGTAGAAAAATATAATGATCGCAACTAGTACTCGAACCCAGAACATCTCGACTCTGTTTTCTTTCATCTCCGTTTAGTTTATTGTTGTTATTTTCTTCTTCAATGATATATTACATTGATGAATAACCCTCAAACGTTATAAAAAGAGAGTTGTTCTAATAAAATATTGCTAGTATCATGACCGGTCAGTGGTTGAGTGGGCATAGCGCTTGGGTCCCATCCGAGCGCCGCGTGTTCGATTCCTCGGCTGGATAAGTCCTCCATCACAACACAAACAACATTTTCGGCTTTCTGTGGTGGTAGTAGGAGATTTTCAAACATTGTTGGGTTATTCGTAACCCGGGAATGTTTGTCTTACTTTAAAAAAAAAAAAAAAACACCTACTAGTACGTCTTTATTTATTAATTTATTTGAGACACAAACAGGATATTTATAAAACATTTTGTGGGCAACGTAATATATAATAAATTAAAATACAAATATAAATATCCCTTGACTAATGTGTCTGCAGTAATCACATTTGAATTTTTACAGAAGGAAATACATGAAAAACAATGCAAGCATTATTTATACATAACCTAAAACTTAAATACAAAATTGAAATACATTATAAGTATACAATATTTATGAAGTATTTAGTGAAATGTAATAAAAAAACATTTTTATTTTTTAGGTGCACATATCGTGGAGATATTTTTTGAAACATAATATATTATTAACAAAAATATCTATGAAAGTGTGTATTTTAACAAGATCGTTGAATGATCAAGATATTCTATGTAGACATGGGATTAAAATATCCAGTATTATTGGTAAAAATTTCAGTCCAGAATATGTTAAGGTTTCTGGTAGATTTGGGCCTGGCGTATAACTTGATTTGGTTGACTAAGTTACTGTCTACACGATTATTCACAATTTTATAAAGCACTAAGAGGTCATTTATGTTTCGTCTTTGAACTAGACTCTAATTTGAAATGTATAAGTCTTTGTTCGTACCCGTCTAGAAGATGGTAGACAGCTGATCGGTAAGACAAAAACGGTGTAAATTTTGTCTTTGTGTCAAGGTAAATAAAAGTATTGGAATATACAACATATAGATTAATTTTTTGATGAAATATATATTATAAACGGTGTCCGGAAACCAGTGGCACAAGCGGGAACTAGAGTCTCATCGTATTATTATTATTGAAACTAGTGGTACAAGCAGAAATTGGAGAGTCTAATCATATTACTATACATAGTGTCCGGAAACTAGTGGCTCGAGCGGGAACTGGAGAGTTTCATAATATTACTCTTGACTAGCACACCGAAGGTCGCGGGATCGAATCCCGGCGCGACAAATAAATTTTATTAGATTAATTTGTGTTATTTCACAATTTATTCATTTAAAATAATATAAAGTATATTTGCGGCACGTTCCAGAGTGGAAGATAGTCTCAGTATCGCCCGGTGTAAGACCACCATTTTTAAAACACTGACGCCCTTGGTGAGCTCTAATGCGGCCAATTTGTGAAAATAGTTTAATCTTTGTGCCGCGGAACAGGTACTTACTATTTGTGTTTATTAAATTATTTATCTTTGACAGCCTCCGTGGTTGAACGGAAATACTCTTGATAGTAATCCCGAGGTTGCGGCTTCAAAACCCGGCGTATGTAGGTACATTTTATTTGATTAATTAAAATAATATGTAGGTATATGTGCAGTATTTTTTTGGCACGTACCAGTGTGGAAGATGCTCTTAATATCTCCCTGGTGTAAGTTCATCATTCAGAATTGTAAAGTTGCTTGAAAAGGCTTTAGCCGTGTTTGGTTATTAGATCTTAACATATCCAGAGGAGAACCCAGGTTGATGTCTTGAGGGGGGGGGGGAGGGGGTGCGAGTTCAACAAACATATCCAGAGAAGAACCCGGGTTAATGTCTTGAGGGAGGGGGACTTCAACAAACATATCCAGAGGAGAACCCAGGTTGATGTCTTGAGGGGGGAGGGTGATTTCAACAAACAAAACCAGCGGAGAACCTAGGTGGATATCTTGGCGAAGGATGAGGGGAGTAAAACGAACCTAAAGCCTCGATTACATTAAGCAAGTTTACAAGCTACTAGCCGGCGTATTCACTATCTGCTAGTAAACTCCTTCAGTGTAAAATCTGCTAGTTAGCTAGTAACATCGCACTGGTAACTGCGTCCACATTTTTAGAGTCCCTTCATCTTTTTTTTAACATTAACTCCACACAGGAGGCCCTGAGGAAAATAATTTCCCTCAGGGCCTATGTCATCTGGGATGCTGTGTGGAGGGTCATTTTGAGGAGAGGAAGGAATGAACATTGGTCTTGAAGAGACCCATGTTGTAGGAAGGAGGAAACACAGAGGCCGGCAAATCATTCCACAGCCGGGCTGTTGAACACAAGAACGAGTCGAAGAAACGACCCGTTCTCATGTGACAAATGTCAACTGTGTACAAATGTTGGGCACGCGTTTGGCGTGTTTCCCGACTATGCATCGGTGCCGAAGGGATCAATGATGCTAGTTCCTCGGAGCATCTTCCATTGTAATACCGGTAGAATAAGGATAGCATTCCCACCCGACGCCTGTGCTCTAAAGATTGCAATCCGTATGTTAAGATGGGAGAATCTATCAAACGGACCGCCCGTTTCTGCACAGAGTCGAGGGTATTTTTCAGGTATTTTGGAGCTCCAGACCAGAGATGGCTGCCAAATTCAACCGTGGGGCGTACTTGTGTTTTGTACAAGGTTAGCAGTTGTATACTATTAAAGTATCTGCGGGCCCTGTACATTACGCCCAGCTTTTGGGAGGCTAACTTTACTCTGGCTTCAATTGAGCCCCCATACCTGAGTTGGTCACTTAGGGTTAGGGAACGTACCCATACTACGTGACCTCTTCGGGGGGGGGGGGGGGTCTTCAAAATGTCACGCTTGGAACAAATGAGCGGCAGTTTGCTTAGTATTTTGGTCACTGGGGGAGGGGGGAGGGGGGAGGGGGGTTTAAAATTGTAAAAAAAATTGTTCACGTAGTATGGGTATGTTCCCTTCATCACTCTCTAATATCCCGTACAAAACTTGCCATTGACTGGCAGCTACATCGTGCAAGAGACTGGGTAGATAGCCTGAAATGTGGCCACTGTCAATTATATGGCCACATAGCTTCCAAGTGCCAAGCAGACTTACCCACCTGTGCCCACTGTGCCAAAGTTGGTCACAACCGTGATGCCTGCCCCAAAAAGGAGAAATCTCCATTATGTGCCACCTGCACTTTCTTCAGAAAAACGGCTTCCCATAAAACTGGAGCTCAAGAATGCCCGCCAAGCTGCTGAGAGACGTGAACTTTCTAGGATAAATTTTTTAGGTTGAACCTGAAGAATCGTTCTATGAATAATTCCTTCTCAACGTACTACAAAACATTCGTGGCCTAAGTACAAAACTGAACACTATTCGCTGTAACGTCAGTGTATGTCATTACGACTTTTTATTTTTTACCGAAACATGGCTCTCTGATAATGTCTCATCTGCTTAACTTGGACTGTTTGACTACAACATTTTTCGTTGTGACCGTTTTACTTCTTCTGTGAAGTGTAAAGGTGGTGGAGTGATGATATGTGTAAACAAAAATACCCTTGCCATATTCTAGAAACATCCAACGATGTTTCTGATCAATTGTTCCTATGTGTTATATTTGGTACCAAAAAGCTTGTACTTGGTTGTGTTTACATTCCTCCTTTCTCTTCGGTAGAAGTCTACAAGTCGCATACTGCTTCAATTGAGCGTGTCTCTAGAAATACTGATTCCTTACTTATTTGTGGCGATTATAATTAACCTAAAATATTGTGGCTGAATGACAACCGAGGGGTCAAAACTCCTACTAGTAATCTTTCCCAACAAGCTACTGAAATTGTAATTTTTTTTGCCTTTATGAATATGTTTCAAGTAAATCCTGTCACTAACTACCTATGTTCTTGCCTGGACTTAATTTTCACTAGCATACATAATGTCAT
Organism: Limnephilus rhombicus; assembly: GCA_929108145.2. Classification (NCBI taxonomy): domain Eukaryota; kingdom Metazoa; phylum Arthropoda; class Insecta; order Trichoptera; family Limnephilidae; genus Limnephilus; species Limnephilus rhombicus. The sequence continues at coordinate 10,025,682 of OV815290.1, read as the reverse complement.
AGTATGTGAAGCTGATGTCTCGTTGTTACCTATTAATAAATATCATCCACCTCTCTCTATTAACATCACAATTTTTTTAAAATTTTAATCTTTGAAACCAAGTGTCTCGTATCACTACAAATATCTTAACGGTGACTATTCTAACATGAACAAATATCTTTCCCTGTGTTTAAAAAGTGAAGGCTACTGCCATCTAGCGGCGTTTATTTGTAGCTTGACTGTTTGGATCACAGATTACAGACTAGCCACGTAGGACCGCACTGTTTTAAGTGCTAGAAGATAAAGCAGATTTCTGGAATCTGTATCGTATTTATAGATTAATAATGGTGGTTTGTTTTTGTTTTTGTAGGAAATGTGGTTTATAAATAGCCTGAGTTTTAGTTAAAAACTCTCTCAAATCGTGGATCTCCTGTAATTAGCTAGCATTATCTAGCAAGTGGTCGAGTGACCGAAGTAGTGTTTTATCGGGATGGGAACAAAAAGTATTGTAACATGTGCTGTGAATAAACGAGAAGAATTCCGCCTTGAAGAAGATGTTTTTATTTGAAGTCCTTCTGCCAAATTCCAATTTATAACACCCTGATTAATTGGACAAAACTATTTTTAAATTCTGATATAAATGACGCCGTATTTAAATGTAATGAATGTGTAACACGTGCTATAGATTTGTTTGTTCCCAAGGGATGTTACTCTCAACCCAAGTTTCCAAATTGGTTTAGCTCGAAACTTAAGCAGTTAATAATTTTAAAAAAACTCATAAGATATTTAAAGAAACTGGCAACTTAAAATTTTCTCAATTAAGGGAACTGTCTAAAATCGAATCAGCCAAATAATATAAATCTTTTGTGGAAGTTACTGAGACAAAATTACTTAAAAATCCTAAACAATTCTGGCAATTTCTTGCGCAAAAGCGTACAAATAATGATCTCCCTTCAAGTATGTATTATCATGAAACTCACGCTACAAATGGTCACGACATCGCAAACCTTTTTGCTAAACACTTTTCCTCTGTATATTCTGACGCTTCATGCACCATCCCTTCATTTAACTATGACTATAATATTGACTTGAATGATTGTCAAATTTCACTTGCAGAGGTATACCAATCCTTAAATAATCTTTCTAACAAAAAAAGTACCGGACCTGATGGCATTCCAGAAACCTTGCTAAAAGAATGTAAATATTCATTATCTAACCCAATTTGTATGTTGTACAATTTATCACTCTCAACCGGAACATTTGCTGACTCATGGAAATTTTCATTTATTCGACCATTTTAAGTCTGGAAACAAGTCAAATATTGGAAATTACAGACCAATAGCAATTATATCTAATATTCCAAAAATATTTGAGTCGATAATTACAAAGAAAATCACCCCTATTTTCAAAAATGTTCTGATCGAGGAACAGCATGGATATAGATCGGCGAAATCTACAAAAACTAATTTACTGTCCTTTATAAATACCATTCTTAAAGCCTTAGAAGACAACACTCAGGTTGAAGTCCTCTACACTGACTTCTCCAAAGCCTTCGACAAAGTTAATCACCGTATTCTCATGGCCAAACTTTATGCTATAGGCATTAGAAACCCATTGTTATCATTCTTTCACTCTTATTTGAGTAATAGAAAACAAAGGGTTAAAAGAAATAACTTTGAATCCTTTAACATTAATGTAACTTCCAGCGTTCCGCAAGGAGCCCATTTGGCCCCGCTTCTTTTTAACCTTTTTACTAACGATATCATTAAAGTTTTTTCTCACACACGTTTTTGGCTTTTTGCCGATGACAATAAGATTCTTAAGATAAGTAAATCCCATCTTGATTGTTTACTTTTTCAACTTGATATTGATTCATTAAATGATGCAAAATTAACTGCATGGAACTTAATGTTGATAAATGCAAAATTTTGTCCTTTTATAGAACCAAAAAACCTATTCAGTTTGATTATAAACTAAATAATGTTTGTCTCTCTACTGTCACATCTATCAAGGACCTTGGGGTCACTCTGGATTGTAAACTTTCTTTCCGGGATCACATTAATAACATCGTAAACAAATCACTTAAACTACTCGGCTTCATTCATAGAATTACCTCTGACTTTAAACATATAAATACACTTAAAACTCTTTACTGTTCGCTGGTCCGCCCTCACCTTGAATATGCTAGTGTCATTTGGTCTCCTTTTTATGCTGTCCACATTTGTTACATCGAATCTGTACAACATCGCTTCCTACCAGGAATTTCTTGGAGGTTAGGACTTGAAAGAGGAGAATACTCATATGATAAAATTGAACAAACTTTAAACATTTCCTCTTTAGAAAAACATAGAAAGGACTTTCATCTAATATGCATTTTTAAAATTATCAACAGTATTACTGACACACCTGCTTTGTTACAACTCATCCAGTTCAACATTCCTTCCCGTAGACTCCGAAATAATGAATTGCTGTTTCTCAATCAACATTCTACTAATTATGGGTATCATTCTCCTTTATCCAGAATATGTCGAGACTTGTCAACGCAAATCAAAGCATTGAATTTTTTGGTGTAAGCATAAATGACTTTTGGCAGTCGTTACGCAATGTGGTTTTTTAAAGTATTTTTAAATCCATCTTCAAGCTACTTGTAGTTATCTTCTATATGTACTTTTATATTATATGTATTTTGTCAATGCTCTTCATCTATTGTTCAGGATCTGTACTTCCGCTCTCCTGACAGAGCAATCCGGCGTGGTAACACCAGATTCCAAAGGGAAGTGTGGCTGGAGTAACTCTTCAATAACAACTCCAGCTCTTGAATAATTGGTCTTTATTCACACAATAAAAAGACCCGTAGGGTAGCTCATGTAGGGTGAGCTCAATGATGCTATCTCTCTCCGCGGTTTTATAACCCACATGAAGTGAAAACCTGGCAGCAGACGTTTTGCCAAAAACGACCCGCCCAAGACGGATGGTAACAAGAGAAGAAGGAATTAAAATCCGTGGCAATACGAACTCGCCCTGGCAATTGCCAACACAAAAGAATGTTGCCACAACCATTAGGGTGACAATCACAAATATTAATATTTCAGTACCTGAAATCTTAACATATTCCCGCCCAAAAACGAGTATTAAGGAATAGTTGTTTTTCATACAATAATATAAGAAGAGATTGCAACATTGATACCCAGAATTTACCCAACGAGTTCACATACAAAAATAAACAATATTCAATATATGGATATCAAAATAATAACAAAAAAACTTATAACTAAGTATATAACCCTATGTCAGACTTGACATTAAAAAATAAAGTTTAATAACGTAGAACCTTCTGGTGCGCTGCACCCACTTATGAGTGGGTGTTTAACACTTGGCACTGATGAGTTTAACACTTGGCACTGATGAGCCTGACGGCACTTTGATTTACACATCACATCACTTTTAGCGTTGTAATTGGTTCTTAATCCAGGTTGGAGGAAGGATCCTCCATGGGAAGTAGACAGAGCTGTGTCACGGCTCTTTTGGTGACACCTCTGGCCGTCCTCAAGGAGACGACGCGGACGCGTCCGTCTTGGCCAGGGTGGATCTCCGTCACTCGCGCCATCCTCCAGTACTGCGGAGGTAGTTGGTTGTCTTTGATGATGACCATGTCACCAGGCTGTAAACTGCGTTGACGTCCTTCTTGCCATTTGACTCGGTTCTGCAATTCTGCTAGGTATTCCCGGCTCCATCTGTGCCAAAAAGATTGAACAACGGTAGACATCTTTTGGTAAATATTAAGCCTGTTTGTAGGCAGATGGTGGATATCAAGCTCAGGCAATGCTAACAGGTTGTCGCCAATAAGGAAGTGTGACGGAGTGAGTGCGTTTAAGTCATTTGGATCTGATGTTAATGGAGTCAGAGGACGGGAATTTAAACAAGCCTCAATCTGTATTAGTATGGTATTCATGCCTTCGTATGTCAAAACATTTGACCGCATTGCTTTCCCAAAGTCCCCCGTGATGCGGTGAGCGGGGAGGCAAGAAACTCCAGCTAATATTCTGCTGGGCCAAAAAATTATGGATTTCTTTATCAGATGCCTTCAAAAAATCAAATAGTTCAGTAAGTTCCCTATAACTACCTGTAAAGTTAGTTCCATTATCAGTAAAGAGTCGTGAGGGTTTACCCCTCCTAGCTATAAATCTTTTCAATCCATTCATAAATGCCATTGAAGTTAAATTAGTCACTAATTCTAGGTGAATTGCCTTCGTTGAAAAACAAATAAATAAACATATGTAAGATTTTACACTCTTAGCATTTCTGGTCAAACCAGACTTAATCAAAATTGAACCTGCAAAATCTATGCCGGTTACATAAAATGATCTTTGGATTCGGAATCGGTCAGCAGGAAGGTCACCCATGAGCTGGCGACACTCGCGCGGACGGACTCGGAAACATACAATACATTTATGCAGTGCTCGCTTCATTGCGTTTTTACCATATATTGGTCAAAAACGTAAACGCAGTAATGCGAGCAGAGCATTACACCCTAAATGTAAATTCTCATAATGCAGATGGGTTATTATTAAGTCAGTCAACTTATGATTTTGTGGTAACAAAATTGGATGTTTTTGAGAGAGCGAGGTAATATCGGATTGTGATAGTCGACCTCCAACACTCAACAACCCATCCTGCATAAAAGGATTTAGTGCCTTTACCTTGCTCCGCCTAGATACAAATCTTCCATTACTCACAGACGCTGGTAACGATAAATTTTTTAGTGGGGCTACACGAGATTTAGCGCATATTAACTGTGATTGGTGAATGCCGTGTTCATCAGTAGATCTTAAATACAGACAAGCCCCATATGCTCCTTGAGATGCATCGCAAAAACCGTGTAAGCTAAAAGATTTTTTATTAAAGCAGAAAATTTTCCTCGGTACACGAATATGATTTGCTTTACTGAGACTCAGCGTGTAAGTCTGCCAGGCCAATAAAAGGTCATTGGGTAGCTTGTCATCCCAGGATGTTTTTAGCTTCCACAATCTTTGCATAATTATCTTACCGACAATGATTACTGGGCCTACCAGTCCTAAAGGGTCAAACACTTTTGACATTAATGATAAAACTTGACGTTTTGTTACTTCTAACTTTGCGTCTATGCTTTCTACCTGATAGGTAAACTCATCAAGTTTGGTGTCCCATATTAATCCGAGAATCTTAGCTTCATTGGATTCATTTGGCAATAATTCTAAATTATCTTTAGAATCATTAATCGAGGGCGCATTAGACCTCCATTTTCTAATCTCCATGCCTGCTGTAGCAAGCGCATTAATGATTTGTGATTTAAGCAAGTGACAAGTATCAATGGAGTCACTACCAGAAAGAAAATCATCTACATAAAAATTTTCCTTAAGGGATTTACTAACTAATGGATGAGTAAATGAAACGTCATTACCTAGCTGATGCAGACAACGTATTGCTAAATAAGGCGAAGGAGCCAAACCATATGTCACCGTGTTTAGCGTATAGTGTTTCGAACAATCCTCCGCATCCTTTCTCCATAATATACGTTGGTAATTTCTGTGTTCCGGGTTGATATTAATTTGGCGGTACATCTTTGCAATATCTGCGGTGACTGCATATTGATGTTTTCTGAAAAATACCAAGTGACAAAATATATCATTTTGAATGGTGGGCCCAATCATTAGAGCGCGATTCAAAGAAATCCCTCGAGCGGGTTTAGCCGACCCGTCAAAAACAACACGAATTTTAGTAGTTGTGCTTGATTCTTTAAATACAGCGTGATGTGGTAAATAATAAGTAGTTTCATCGCGTTTTGGAGGTTCACATTCAGTCATGTGACCTAATGCAAGATACTCATCAATAAATTCCGAGTATTGTTCCTTTAAACTAGGTTGTCTTAAGAATTTTCTTTCCATTGACACTAATCTACCTTTAGCAATACTAAATGAATCTCCTAATTGAGATAGGTTAGATTTAAATGGTAAGTTGACTACAAATCTACCATTTGCATCGCGTTTATGCGTGCCTTTGAAAATCTTTTCACATTCACTATCTTCCAGAGAGTGATGCTTACTATTTTCATATTCTTCAACCTTCCAAAACCTTTCTATTTGATTCTGCAAAGAATTTAATGAAATATGACAAACTTTAACTGGCCTCGAATTATGACGCCTCTGTACAGCTCCTGATATTATCCAGCCTAGCTCCGTTCGATGCAATGAAGGTTTATCCTTTCCTAACTGTATCTGATCCGTACGAACCACCTGCCAGAATATCTCTGCTCCGATCAGCATATCAATAGAAGCTGGCTGGTAAAACTGCGGATCAGCTAACTGGATACCGTCTGGAATGTTCAACATTTTTGGATTAATCAAGGTCTGCGGAAGATTGCAAGAAATCTCATCTAATACCAAACAAGATATTTCATCCCGGTATTGAGAACATAATGATTTAAATTTAATGTCAACTGTTTCCTTTACATGAATTAAATTATTATGCAAACCTGAAACAGGTATATTCAACTTTGTACAATGCAAATTTAATCTTTTACAAGTATCCTTTGTAATAAAATTAGACATTGAACCCGAATCCAAAAGTGCGCGTATTTTGTGTGTTCCACCATACGCGTCTTCTATTTTTACTATTACGGTAGATAGTAAAATTTCCCGCCCGTTCATGTCACTATGACATGTTAAATTTACTGGTGCCTCCGACTGACCCTTGCCAGCTGAAGTACCCGCTTGTACATTATCAGTATTGATATGTAACAGAGTGTGATGTTTTCGATCACAAACACTGCATTTTTCCTTCCACCTGCACACCTTTGAAGGGTGCCCCGGTTTTAGGCAATTATAACATAAATTGTTCTCTGATACGAGCTTTCTTCGTGCCGCTGGTTCTTTGTTAACAAATATTTTGCACGAATAAATGAAATGACTGTCATTACACAGCATACAATTAACGTTGCCCGACGCTAACATAACCTTGTTTGTAGAATTCCTTTCCTTAAAATTAAAAAACCTTGGTTTTGTTGCAACTGGTTCCGATTTCTGTTGCATTCCACCAATGTCACCTTGGATAGTTTCCAGGATCTGAGACCTTTGTGAAATAAAATTGCTAAACTGCACGAATGTAGGATAAATTTTGTCGCACTCTATTGATTCCCAAAGGCTACGTGTGTGATTATCTAACTTTGAGGTTAGAATATGTATGATTAATGTATCCCAATGTTCTGTTGGTAGCTTTAAGTTGTGTAAAGCTCTCAAATGAATGTTTGCTTGATCAATTAAATTCCGTAATTCATGATGATTCTGTCGTTTTAACGGTGTAAAATTAAATAAGAAATTCAAATGTCTATTTGCTATAAGTCGGACATTTTCGTATCTCGAAATAAGCATTGTCCAAGCTGCACTATAATTATCCCCGGTTATTTCTAGAGAACTAATCAAATCAAGTGCCTCTCCGGACACATAACTAATAAGGTAATGAAATTTCTGAACATTATTTAATTTACTGTTATCATGAATTAAGGCAATGAACGAATTTTTAAAAGTCAACCATTTATGGTTGTCACCTGAAAACACTGGTATAGAGATTGGTGGTAAATTTACTGAGATATTTGGGACATTTTCAATCTTCTTAAATTTTGATAACATTTCCTGTCCTAATGCAATTATATTAAAATATGTACCTTCAAAATTATCCCTCGCGTCATTATCTTCTGATTTGTTCAATAAATCAATCTCCAGCTGAATTTTGGAGAATTCTATCAGAGAAGGCTTGATGGCGTCTAACCTCGATGACAATACGCCAGGTGTAATATCATTTTCGTTGCTTAAATAGGTTTCGAATCTCGTTAATGAACCTTTCAAAACCCCGCGCCGTTTAATCAACCTGTCGAGTTCCATTTTTTAACGAAATAACACTAACTTGATTTAAAAACTGAAAACACAATACGGCAGTTTGACGCGGTTTGACGTAAACAAAAATGATTAGTACTATAGATCATAGAGAACCCAATCACAATACTATGGCATACAAAGACGAAACTTGCAAACGCGTGGCTAGAAATGTAGGTAGGCAAAGCAAAGTTATTCGGCAGACTGAATACAACAATAAAAATTATTATCACCAATAAATTTATGCTATATTGAAAGCATCTGATTATGAACACCCGAATGTAATTCGATATAATCAATGCGAAATAATGTGGCATCTACACAGATTTTTAGCTTATTAAAATGGAATTTGAAAGGACAATGAAAGGAAGGCTACAACCTGATTTTCTGTGCATGGGAGCGTCGTGATGAGGCTCGCTTGATCAATCCAATGATGGTGATGAGGACGCCGACTGGACCACTCCCGATGATGATGAGGCCTGACTGGGCCACTCCAAATAATGATCTTCCGTCTCAAATGGATCAATCCAAATAATGATCACCCAGCTTGAATGAATCAATCCAAATAATGATCACCCGGCTCGAATGGATCAATGTTCAGGATCTGTACTTCCGCTCTCCTGACAGAGCAATCCGGCGTGGTAACACCAGATTCCAAAGGGAAGTGTGGCTGGAGTAACTCTTCAATAATAACTCCAGTTCTTGAATAATTGGTCTTTATTCACACAATAAAGACCCGTAGGGTAGCTCATGTAAGTTGAGCCCAATGATGCTATCTCTCTCCGCGGTTTTATAACCCACATGAAGTGAAAACCTGGCAGCAGACGTTTTTCCAAAAACGACCCGCCCAAGACGGATGGTAACAAGAGAAGAAGGAATTAAAATCCGTGGCAATACGAACTCGCCCTGGCAATTGCCAACACAAAAGAATGTTGCCACAACCATTAGGGTGACAATCACAAATATTAATATTTCAGTACCTGAAATCTTAACATCTATAATATGTAATCTCCTTTCATTGTGATCTCTCTTTTTTTTCTATTCGTGTTATTGTTATATTGTTAATTGGACTATTTGTCCGTAAATATGTAAACACATAAACATGATAACACTGAGCGAGTTTACTAGCAGATAGTGAATACGCCGACTAGTAGCTTGTAGACTCGCATAATGTAATCGAGGTTTAACCGGTGAAGCACCCCGGATGTTCTCTTGTGGAAGAGGGGGAGGGAGCAATTTAAAACGATGAGATGCAGTTCAATGTCTTATGAGGAAACACATAAACACAATCCACGCAATCATAATCGCTACTACAAAACCCAGAGATTCATTCATTGCACCTTAATTTATTCAATGCACTAAATAACAACTAATTAAGATCTAGAACAATTGCTTGCTTAGCAACCAGTGTCCAAAAACGGATATCTGAAGGGCGGCGAAATTTCTTTAAAGAACATATGAATCTGTACTAACAGTTAAAGTTTTTGTTTTTAAATAACATTTGTAATAGCAGAAAGATAAGATATTAATTAAAAAAACTTTTGCACTTTGTTCCACTTATTTATTTTCACCAGGGCCGGTTTCAGTCTACTACAGACACTTTCAGACTTTTTGAAATTCTTGTACTACGGAATTTATACAAACTTAGGCAGGGGTACACAACATTGTCTCTATACAATGAATGTTTCTATTTTGTTAATTTATGGTATTATAAGTTATTTTGTTAATGTAAGGTACACATAGGTAATTATAAAGTTTATTATTAAAATTATGAATACTATTTTACATAGTATATAAATATTTTGAATTCAGATGAATATATATACATCCCGCTATCATTTCTGCGTCCTTTCATCAGATCGACATTGCTGCGTCTATCGGAAGGACTTGATTTTAGATAACTTTAAATAAAGTATATACAACCTTCTAATTGTCTGATTATAGCTAGGTATTAAACTTTTTGGAAAACGTTAATTTAAAAATATACAAAACCGAAAAAACGTCTTTTAACGACTCATCAAACCAGACTCCTTTCATATGTAATGTAGTAAGGCGTCCGGCTTATTTTACCTTTCATTTTATCTACAATTTTGCGTTCAAATATATATTTCGTTTTATTTTGCCGACAAACCGACGTCTTACAACGTTGCCGCTTATTTATTCACGTTTTGTTTGGAAGATTTAATAGGTATGTATCGAATACGAAGGTTAAGGTGACTGGTCCATACGTCGCGGGCTCAAATGAAACGAGCGCGCGGCAATGCGCACAAAAAGTTTTTTTAAATTAGTAAGGAATGTTTTGGGGACGTATTCAGAATTCAAACCTTGGCGTTGCTTAAAATGGGGTTAGCTACGTTTAGCGAATAGATCTGTATTGCTGAGAACTCCCATCCTTATTTTCTTTCCGCCTTACAATATTCCCCAAATGGATGAGCCATATTTTCATATTTTAAAATTTTATTAATCATCAACGCCGTGGGCTCTTACATCTTTTTCCAATTTCTATGATTTACTGCATACAGGATCAAGAACAGTTTTAAAAGTTTAGATAACAAAAAATATTTAAAATGGTACATGATAAAAAGGTGTTTTTTTATATATGAATACCGCACAAGAGTCTTAACTGCTCCCGTCTGGAGCCAGTGAGACTATGGCATCCCCGATTGGCGTATGTTGTGAGGCTGAAGGTAGTGGGGATGGGAAGGAAATAGGGGAGAGGAAGGTGGGGAAGTACCTGGCTATTCAGATCTGGTCACCAAACACGGCTAAAGCCATTTCAAGCGACATTTCAATTCTGAATGGTGGTCTTACACCAGGGCGATACTGAGAGTATCTTCCACTCATGAGTTTTATGAGTGGGTGTAATAGTATTTTAAATTTTTTAACAATGTACAATACAAGTGAAAGAAAAAAAAAGTTTTTGAACTCCAGATAGCATAAAATTTAACATAAAAAAAATAATTTCACGCGAGTTCTTAATACATAATTTACAAGTGCTAAATATATAATGAAGTTAACCTAAAAAACACTTACGCACACGGCCGCTTTACATAGCACTAAAATTAATAATAAATACAATTATACTTTCAATTATACCTTCAAAAATTTGGCTTTTTTTTCGGATGGTCAAAATATTTTCGCTTTACAATAAAATGCAAATATTTGGAATATTTCTGAACACATTCAAAAACCAAAAACTGTTTTAGAATGGTGATGAAATACGCTTTCAAATTATAGAATTCGAAAAATCTATATTTTTTTTAAATTATAAATTTTTTTGCATACAAACATAAAAAAGTTTTCAAAATGGGTCACCTTATGTTTTTTCTAACTAAAGTTACTGATAATAAAAAAAAATAAAAACAGATGCATATTTTATTAGACAAATGTATAACAAACACATTATTGTAACCTCAATTTTTTGTCGCTCTATGAAAATTTTTTTAAAAAAATTCCCGAAGTTTCAAATTCTTTTTTCAATTTGCGATTCAAAACTTTGTGTACATAAAAGTGTAAATTTTATTTTTTTGGTGGCTATTTTTTAGATTGGAATATAAAGCATGATGTTTTTCCTTTCTAACACCGGTTAGAACATATTTCTAACTATGATAGTAAGGGAGTTACGGCGTCTTATGTGAGACCTATGTGCATTGGGACAAATCTGGTCTCCTGTGATTAAACGGGTTAAACAATTATATTATCATCAGAAATACTGATTAAAGAATTTAAAATCAGAAAATTAAATTCTGTTACAATGCAACATTACAGATTTATAAAAATAACTAGGTGGTACCCGGCATTCGATACAATGCCATTGAAAGAAATAAATTAATTCTCCCTGCATGTCCTTTCCCTTCCACCCTCCCTCCCCCATCTCTTACTCCTCCGCCGTTCCCCTTCCCCCTGCCTATCCTCCCTTCCGGTAAAATATATGAAATACACACATATTCATTTATACAAATTTCATAACCCCAGAGCTTACAATTATAGATAGCATATATTACTCTGATGTATGAGCTATATTATTATAAAGTTTCATTAAAATCCATTCTGTAGTTTTTGCGTGAAAGAGTTACAAACACACAAGCATCCAAACTTTCGCGTTTATAATATTAGTAAGATGTCACGTAGTTAAACTATCATGGAAAGTAAAAATGAGATTGTTTATATAATATTATAATAATGAGGGTACCAAAAATATGTAGGAAATATGAGTCGTAATATAGTAAGTTTCTTATTCGTGTTGTTATTATTATTATCCCACTATCTCCATAGTTAGGACTACGGCAGTCAAAGATATTGAAATATAAGCGATGTACTATCCTATCTGCGCAGTTTTTACTAGGTGGGACTGTGCTTACTGGTGTCGACGATATATATATATATTTTTTTTTTTTTTAAATTAACTCCACACAGGAGGCCCCGAGGAAAATAATTTCCCTCAGGGCCTATGTCATCTGGGATGCTGTGCGGAGGGTCTGTTTGAGGAGAGGAAGGAATAAACATTGGTCTTGAAGAGACCCATGTTGTAGGAAGGAGGAAACACAGAGGCCGGCAAATCATTCCACAGCAGAGCTGTTGAACACAAGAACGAGTCGAAGAAACGACCCGTTCTCATGTGACAAATGTCAACTGTGTACAAATGTTGAGCACGCGTTTAGCGTGTTTCCCGACTATGCACCGGTGCCGAAGGGATCAATGATGCTAGTTCCTCGGAGCATCTTCCATTGTAATACCGGTAGAACAAGCCAAAATCAAATCAAAGCGTTATTTTAAGTGTGATTAGCTATGTTTAGTGATTAGATCTGAATTGCTGGGACCTTCCTGTCCTTCTTCTTGTTGAAGTGAGTTTAGCTATATTTAGTGACTAGATCTCTATTGCTGGGACCTTTCAATCCTTTCTCTTCTCCTCCCCGGTTGAACTCCGCATCGCGACGGTGATTACCACATTACAACATTTTTTTATTTTTATTTTTATTCCAGTTAAAAGAAAATTACATTTTCACTCATTTAACTAGAAATAATTATACACATTAAGATAAAATAAATATTTCAATACAGCGCTATTCTATTTCATTATTTTGTTTATCAAGAATAAATATAAATAATTGTTTTTTAAATTTACCCAGCTTCTTTTCGTTTTTAATGTCATTTGGGAGGCAATTATATAAGTTGCCCCCCTCGTAACCAATGGATTGTTTACCATAGTTAGTGTGGATGGTATTTAAATGTATGTTATCGCGTTGTCGTGTAAAGTGTTTGTGTATTTGGGACGTTTTAATGAATTCTGTGTTTGTGTGTACGAGATTATTTTGTATTTTGTATATAAGGAGACATGTATTGTATTCATATAGTTTTCTTAATGTTAATAGTTTTGTTTCCATATATAATTTTTTTGTGGATGTTCTGGGCTTGTAATTAAATAGTTTTTTGATTACCTTGTTTTGTATTACCTGTAATTCATTTATGTGTGTTTCACATGCGTTTCCCCAGATTTCAATCAAATAATTTAAATGTGATTGTACGAGACTATAATATAAACCTATTTTTAATTTATTTGGCAACAGATATGATAGCCGGCTAAATACGCTAATTAAGGGGATGACTTTATCTTTAATACCTTGTATGTGTTGTTTAAATGTCAAATGCTGATCAATGCACAACCCAAGATATTTTTCCTGGATCAGGTTTTGCAAGTCGTTGTTTTCAATTTTTAAGGGTACATGCGGAGGAATTATTTTACGGGTTGAGCTTAAGATCATGTATCCTGTTTTTTTAACATTCATTGTTAAAACATTTGATTGGAGCCAACTATTGATTTTTTCTAGATCTGTTTGTGCATTTTCTAGTAAGATATCTAAATCTTTATCCCAGTAGAAAATTGCTGTATCATCTGCGTATAAAAAGATTTCACCATTTAAAATTAATTGCGATATATTTAATACCGAATTGTCATTCATATTTAGATGAAAGGGATTTTGCAAGATATCATTCTTTAGATTATCGAGATTAATGTGTGTATATTTTTGGGACGATTTTAAAGATGTGCTTTTAACGTATGTGTGAATTACGTCAATAGTATCATGGTATTGGAGTTCGGTGTAGTTTTCTCATAAAATCCATTGATGAATAAGCAAGAACAAAAATAAAATAAAATAAAGTCTGTTCATGTTAGTTTTAAAGAATTAACTCTGAATATAAGTGGGTAATTATTACAACAACACGATTTTCAGTAGAAATATTATGTAACTTATTAATTATAAGGAAACCGTATACTTCGGAACAATAAATCACTCATTTCTCATATTTTTACCATTTAATATCTAATTGTAGAAAACAAAAACAAAAATAATTGAAGCGTAAATGTCAATTTGGCGCATAGTCTTTTTTCGTCTTTGTTTTACTGATATTTTTTTATTGAACATTTATACAGGGTGTTAAGGGACGTACTTGACTTACTTTAACCAGTGATTCTTGACATTATTTGGAGTGAAAAATGAAATGAAATTTTGGTCTCCGGTGACTTCTTTTGACGATTTTTTTTTTTTTTTTCAAAATTTTTTTCTTCAAAATCAAACAAAAAAATTTCTTCCACATGTCGTCACTGGTCACTCAGCCGGGTGTCCAACGAACCCCTTACCCCGCCTCCAACTGTTCACCAACTACCATTTTTTATGTTTTTGTAGAAAAAAAAAAAAAACATCAAAAATGTCACCGGAGACCAAAATTTTATTTACATTTTTTGCTCCAAATAATGTTAGGAATCACTGGTTAAAGTAAGTCAAGTACGTCCCTTAACACCCTGTATACATAGATGTATGTACTTTATCCGACTCACTAGACGACGTCTGTCCTGAGATGGGTAGCAATAGTTTTTAGCTTTTTAATAAATCTTGTTAGTCGGCATTCAAAATAACTAGATAAACAAAATTGAATTACTTATATGTATAAAATAAAATTAGAATTACTATAAAGATTAAGAAATATATAAATGTTTGTACCCAAATATTTGTTTTTAAATACATAAAACTTCTTCTTGTGCCCTGTCCGTTTAACAGACGTTGGCTATCATGTTGGCTATGCGGACTTTGTTAACTGTGGCCCGGAACAGCTCTACGGTAGACTGGCTAAACCACTGTCTCAGGTTTTTAATCCCGAGGTCCTCCTTCTTCCAGGGCCCCGTCTTTCGGCAATCTTTCCCCGCATTATGAGATGCAAAATCTCATACTTCTCTGGATATCTCATCACATGTTCTATTCTGAGATGTTTCAACTGCAACGGATATAGACATAAGGCAGGGGACTGTAAAAATAAAAAATCTTGCGGAAGATGTTCAAACGAACATGATACGTCAGAATGTAAGGAAAATATTGACAAAATGAAATGTATTAACTGCAAACTCACAAATGATAAACTTTCATTAAATTTGAACGATAACCATCAGGCATGGAGCAAGGAGTGTCCTATATACAAAAAAAATATAGAATCAGAGAAGAGAAAAATTGATTTTTTAGGATAAAAAGAAAAGCAACTGTATACTACTTAAATATTGCAAGCCTTTTGGCCCATGTAAATGAAGTTGAATTATTATTGCAAGAAGTCAAACCAGAAATTTTAATGCTAAGTGAAACGTGTATAACCAACGATGTATACGATTCCGAAGTATCATTTATAGGGTATTCAACTGTAAGATGCGATTCACATAGTCGACATACGGGAGGAGTGATTATGTTCATTAAAGATTGTATATCTTTCAAAATAATATCAAATGAAGTATTTGATGGAAAAAATACGTGGATTCTGGCAATACAAATAACAAAAA
The DNA here is from genome assembly GCA_929108145.2 of Limnephilus rhombicus. NCBI lineage: Eukaryota > Metazoa > Arthropoda > Insecta > Trichoptera > Limnephilidae > Limnephilus > Limnephilus rhombicus. Next base: position 10,009,974 of record OV815290.1, on the reverse strand, counting down.
ACTTGATTAAAGGAACCTACTCTGTATTATACCACTCACCAAACCAAAGCTATTCGAAATTTTTAGATTTCTTCGAAAGTTGGTGTATTAAAAATATGAAAAACCAAGATATGTTTTACATAGCTGGTGACTTTAATATTGATATGAAAGTAAAGAATACCTACAGTAATAGACTCCAAACTTTAGTGAATGATCTAGGAATGAAACAACTTGTGACAAAACCAACGAGAATATCAAACGCATCAGCAACCATTATTGATTTGGTTATATCAAATCATTTTTACTTGAACGTAAAGGTTGTGGATACATCAAAAATATCAGACCACGAAAACATAATAACACTATTTGAAACGAGTGTAATAAAAAATGAGTCAAGGGAAATTATGTATAGAGATAAAAGGAACTATGATCACTTTAAATTCTGTGAAACTTTAAAAAATGGTATCTCACAAATTACTGAGTCTAATACTAACCATTGATAACATAAATATAGAAAGGGTTAACAGTATTAAATATCTGGGTGTAATATTAGACGATAAATTAAAATTCGACAAACACTTCGATTACATATCTAAGAAAATTGCTAAAAAAGTTGGCTTCTTAAAAAGGATTAGGAATAACTTGGATCTCAAGACAACGCACCTTGTATATAATTCTATTGTAACTCCTCATTTAAATTATTGTTCTAATGTTCTATTCTTATGTAACGAGACCCAAAATAATAAACTACAGGTTATACAAAATAGGGGAATGAGGATGATTCTGAAATGTAATATCTTTACTAGAGTTAAAACTATGTTACAAAACTTAAATATGATGACAACTAAACAACATATAATATATAATACGTTAACAATGATGTACAGGCTTAAAAATAACATGCTCCCTAAATATCTGCAAACTAATATTATGTACGATGAAAATATTCACAATTATCCTACGAGGAGTTGCCGAGACTTCAGGCTTCCCAAAACTAAACTTACGTGTACACAGAACAGCGTGTTTTATAAAGGTCAAAAACTTTATAATAGCCTACCAAATTCCATAAAGGAAGCCTCAAGTCTTGGCACTTTTCGTAAAACATGTGCTACATACATTAAGAAAAATTTATGAATTGTATTTATTTGTATTAACTGTATGTCTTAAGCCCTATTGTTTGTATTTCTAAATGGAGTAACTGTATTTCTTTTTAAAACTGTATTCTTTCCGTTATAATTTTATGACTATATTTATTTTATTATGTATTTTATATGTTTTTTTTTAATACTAGATGTATGAAAAAATTTGCTTACATCTAAATAAAGTTACAAAAACAAAAAAACAAATGTCTAAAATATTGAAATTTTCGGATTTTTATAACTTTTTTTTCTTTATGCATCTGAACCATAACATCTTCATTCGCAACCCTGTCCATCCATCTTATTTTAAGTATCATCTATCACATCTCGAATGCCATAATTAATTCTTCCTAAAAGTTCTTTAAAAAACTTATAAAATTTTAAAATGCATAAAAGGTGAGCCAAAATACATGGAAAGTTTAATTGAATAAGAGGTTCCATGAGGTAATTTGGTAAAACATTAATGTAAAAAATATACAAAATGCATTCTACAAATGGTTTTGTATCAGTTATTGATGAACCGGTGGATGCAATTTTTCTAGAGTTAACAGATACAGATATAGACACACCACCGAAATTAGTATTTTTAATAATGCAACAAAATAAAAAAATATTATCTAAAAATTAAAAACAAAGTCAGAAGTATGCGATTCACTGCGGTAGAAGTGAAACCTTCAGAAGACAAGAGTGAGGAGGCTACGGCGCACGCACAAATAGGAGACCGATAGGCTACGAAGCAACACACAAAGAAGAAACCGATTACACTGTCTTATTCTCTTACAGGATAAATCCTATAGATGTTTGTGTTTGTCTCTTTTTGGTGTCGCTATTTTTCGTTTCATCGAGTTTCAAATTACAACAATGCTAAAGAAGTTTTCACTTTAACACAATATTTAATATATTAGGTACCTAGCACCTACAAGTATGAAAGCATACATGTATGTAACAACGCGAAACGAACCATGAATTTTAGGAAAGAAATGAAATATCTGCAAGTGGCGTTTCGCGCCGTTTGCTGTTGTTTCAATCCTTTCCCACAATTTGTGGTTCGTGTTACACGCATGTTAACGCAGTTTTAGTACAGACATTTTGGGTGGCGAGTACAATTAGTGTACTGGTTCACGAACTTGACCCACTAAACGAAAGATTTGTTTGTATTATAAGTATTATAAACAAACACATCACATGCAAACACTTGACATGTGGTTCATAGTTCATAGACCTCGATAATGGATTAGGTGGCCCGTTACGTAACAAGAGATTCATTCATTAATTATTTCTTCAAGAATATTGCCATTACTTTAATGATCGTTTGTTGCCGTTAAAAAGATAACAATTTTAATCGACATTTTTGATAACAGTGCAGTATCTCTCAACGACAGCGGATACCTACATATCGACCACACCTGCTGTTAAAATCGTCGTGTTCTGCCTCGTGGTATCCGTGGTCGAGGTGTAAGGCTCTCGAATTGCAATCAGGAGGTCATGGGTTCAAATCGCCAAGTGAGCTAAAATTTTTTTTCATTAGCTAGTTTTTTTATTTGATTAATCTGTATTATTTCACAATTTTATCACTTAAAATAAAATAAGGTATATTTGCGGCACGTTTCAGAGTGTGAAATGCTCTCAATATTGCCCAGGTGTACGATCACCATTCAGAATTAATCAGTCAGTGGCTGAGTGGGCATCGCGTTCGGGTCCCACCCGGGCGACGCATGTTCAATTCCTCGGCTGGCTAAGTCCTCCATCACGACACAAGCAACAATTTCTGCTTAGTGTGGTGGTAGTAGGAGATTTTCAAACATTGATGGGTTATTCGTAGCCCGGGAATGTTTGTCTTTCTTTTTTTAAAAAAAAGAAAATAGAATTGAAATCCCCGCTGTAAGACCCGCGGTGGCGTTTCCAAAAACTATACCGGTTCAGTCACTATACATTTTCAATATCAAAATTTAAATATTTAGAAATAAAATTATTAATTGCTTATTTACACATTGGAAAGATAATTCTATCTAGATTTTAGAACAATTTTTGTTTTTGCAAAGTGATAAAAAATTATCAATATAGAGGTGTATTTACAATATATGGGAATAATATTAAAATTTAAATATTTAGAAATAAAATGATTAATTTCTAATATACACATCAGAAAGATTATTTTATCTAGATTTTAGAACAATTTTTGTTTTTGCAATGTGATAAAAAATAAGCAATATAGAGGTACATTTAAAATGTAAGTTGTCGCTACCGCGACTTAACCGGTATAGGTTTTGGAAATACGCCCCCCGGTGTATTCAGAGTTGAAACGTTGCTTGAAGTGGCTTTAACCGTGATTGCTGACAAGATTTATAGAACCAGGTTTTTCCCCACCCTCCTCTTTCTCATCTCCTTCTCGTCCCCACTACCTTCAATCCCGCAAGATACCCCAATTGGGGATGCCGTAGACTCACTGGCTCCAGATGGTTGAATGGTGGTCTTGCACCAGGACGAAACTGAAATTATCATCTTCTCTAGAAGGAGCCACAAGTATAACTACTTAAAATTAACTATTTAAATAATAAATTTTATAAAAATCACATATTAATCAAATAAAATGTTACTAGCGCACGTCGGGATGTGAACGCGTGACCTCCAGATTGCTAATAGAAAGCTTTAGCCCTCGATCACCGAGGTCGTTAGTTCCTGTCTCTAGATTTTGATGCACGTCTAAACTAAATGGAACCGGGGCTTTTACCCTATGATTTCGCACTTGACGTTAAAAAAAATGTACCAATATTTTTCAGTTGGTTAAAATCGCCAATAGCCAATTCTTAGTAGTTTTTCTCTATTAGTCTCTGAAGTGCACCTGAACGTTTTCGGTTTAGTATGAGAACTTGTAAAAATAGTACTTCTAGTTAACACAATTTCGTTCTTATCATTAGAAATAACCCGGAATGCAGCATCACGTGAATCATCACATCAACAATGAATTTCAACATGTTTTGTGAATAATAAGAAAAGTCATAGTTTTCGAATTACTTACAGCTTTGGCAGATTTGGTAATTATTACTACAACACAATTATCAGTAGAAATATTATGTCTTTTGCGAATCTTATAACAAAATTATAATTAATTTAATTTGGGAGGCAAGTGTGGGTACCGCCGTCCCGGGAACCATTTGTAGGATAACAAACACCTCTGCCATAGGTCATCCCAAGTGGTTCGCTACGTTTGGTGACTTAGCAGGGGTGCCCGGGTTAATGGGGTGAAGTTGAGCTTATAACATAGAACGACGTACAAAAATTATATTAAAAGCAGATTTTTGTTTACACGAATACCGCACAAGAATTCCAACTGCTCCCAACAACCAGCCAGCGAGACTATGGCATCCTCAATTGCGGTATGTTGTGAGGCTGAAGGTAAGTGGGGAAGGGAAGGAGATGGGGAAGAGGAAGGCAGGGAAATACCTGGCTATTCAGATCTAGTCACCAAACACGGCTAAAGCCATTTCAAGCAACTTTTCAATTCTGAATGGTGGTCTTACACCGGAGGTGGTTTTGCTCTCGACTACTAGGTTAAGAAACTTGTAGCAAAACCGATTTTCGGCTTTATCTTTTTATGATCAATGTGCAATTCGGATGGAACACCGCTTTCGTCAAGTATGTGTGTGGAGGGTGTTTTTTTGGATGTAAGAATCTCTATTTATTTTATATTGTGTAAGTGTTTAATATTATTTCTCAACTCGTGTCATGTACTTGTCCATTGGTCCTCATCGCTATTTAGCACCGTTGTGATTTGAAATTCTATGAAACGAAACTCTATGAGCGACACTTCAAAGATGAAATAGGCCCTGAAGGAAATTATTTTCATCAGGGCCTCCTGTGTGGAGCTCATGTAGAAAAAAAAGAGACGAACATATACCTATATCTATAGGATTTGGTCTCATTCTCTTTCTCTGGAAGTTAAGTTTTCTGAAGGTTTCACTTCTACCGTGTGAACTGCATATAAAGATTTTTAATATCTATAAATATTGTATTTTTTAATGAAATATAAATTAAATAAGAAAAACATAAATTCTTATCAAGTCTATCATGAAGGACGCTAGATAACTTTTCGAATTAACTAAGCATTTTCGATCACGGGAGAAACAATTTTTAAGGGTCTTTTGCGAACCTTTTAACAAAACTATATGCTAAATCCTCCTAACCGCACGGACCCAAAAGCTTGTTTTCACGTTAATATAACATTATCAGACATATGTATGACATATTAAAAGGAAAAGGGGGAAAAAGAAAAGCGAAAGCTTAAAATGTGTACTCAAATAAAATGACATGCATCATATGAACAAACAAAATAAATTATTTTAGTTATTTGTAGTAAGGGAACGTACCCATACTACGTGACCAATTTTTTGCAATTTTTAACCCCCCCCCCCCCCCCCCCCCCCGAAGAAAATAACTAACGTTTGTTTAAAAATAGTCTTATTAGTCGCCTATATATTTGCTGTACAATAATAACTTAATGACAGGCTGGATTTAAATGAAATCTTGTTTTTTCTTATCTTAATTGCAATGTGTGATATTTTTACCATGATTGATCTGTATCAGAAGAAACGCTATCGAAAAGCGACGTTGCCAAATGTAGGAGCTACGATACGCGAGTCAATGTAACGTATATTTTGCTAAAAATATACGCTCGTCTACTGCAGCGCCGCGGCTCGCCGCTCGGTGACAAAGCACTGAACTAAAATAGCATATTTCAGTTGATTTAGGTACCAATACCGCGTCTGGCTTATTTTCGTTTTTGAACTGTATGAGGGTACAGGAGTGGGGAAAACTTGAAATTACATGTGTTCAATCCTGCGTCCGTATACCGGACGCAGGATTGAATGAAAGTGGACCATTAGAAGACGCAGCAATGATAGCGGGATGTATATATATTACCCAGACGGTATTTTTGTGTACTGTGGAGATTCCATCACAGTACATACTTAGAAGCTAAAATGTCTTTTTTAAACATTTAATTTTTCGATTGTTTTGACACTTTCATAAACCTTCCTATACATACTTGAACTTGTAGAAATAAACTTGAAGTATGATACTTCAAGTTTATTTCTAACAATAATTGTTGATTTTTTTGCCCGCCCGCCCCTTGTGCCCCCCCCCCCCCCCCCAGAAAAAAATCCTAACAGTAATTGTTGATTTTTTGTCCGTCCGCCCCTAAGGATGAAGCAGGGACGAGGTCCAGCATACCCCCGAAAGGGGATAGGGAAAAAAAATAAAAATTTGGAGTTCAGTTCATCCAGAAAAACATTGAAATAGTTAAAGACAAACAAAACAAAACAAGGAACATGGCATAAATTAAAAGGTAGTATAGTAATTATAAACAAAACAAATCGCAAGGCAATTATGTACATTTTTTGAAAATATAGTGAACAAAATAACATAACGCAAATGTAAAATATAACACATAACTCATAATATATAATAAAATAAATGTTAATAAAATAAAATAAATAACATATAACAATAACCCAAAACACATATATCATAACAAATAAATCCAATCGGTTAATGTAAATGAATTAGGTGAATTCAGAAGAAAAATACACCTGTTACCTAAGTTATTTTACAGCTACTCAGCGACTCTAAGAACAGGCCATCTCTCATCCCAGACTTTTGTGAATTTCCTCAGGCACTCAAAGTTCACCTTATTCGAGACGAGATCTGTATTCCAAGCAGGTCTCGTAATAACTTGTAAACCATCAATCATTTCGTCTCGAGCATCCGTCAAAATCTTACAGTGCCACAAAATGTGCTCGGCTGTTTGGTCGGTATCGCCTAGGGTTGCCAGCTCCCGTTTTATGAATTAGAGCAGGGGTGCTCACACTTGAACTGCTGGCGATCTACCTTAATATCATTAGACTCCGATCGATCGACTCTGACAGGGTGTAACGCCGGGTGGCTAGAGGGACGCATAGAATTTTTTTTCTCTTCTGCATAAGAGTCCCGAAATAATAGTTACACACGGAACAGTCAATTTCTCAGAATTTTGCGGAATATGGCATGCAACTCAAATGCAAAGCTACACTCGGTACACGGTGAATCGGTAAACTTGTTATTTAATTTATCGTTATATTGTGAACACAAAACTGGTTTAAATTAAATCTGTATGCGGTAAATTGAAACTACACTCAGAATTTAAAAATGGGTTTTCTTTGATTCTGGCAATACATAAAAAGTCTGCAACTAGAATTTTATAACTGCACTTCGGATAAGAGAATGTTTTTCTTTCGAAATGTGTTAACAGATCAATCCACAACTAGAATTTTACATTTTGAACACAAAACTGGTTTAAATTAAATCTGTATGCGGTGAATTAAAACTATACTCAAAACATTAAAATGGTTTTTTATTGATTCTAGCAGTACATTAAGAGTCTGCAACTGCAACGTACGTTTTATAACAGCACTTCGTATAAGAGAACTTTTTCCTTCGAAAAGTTTCAGCAGATGAATCTACAACTCGAATTTTACTTTGTGAACACGAAACTGGTTTAAGTTAAATCTGTATGTGGCGAATCAAAACTACACTCAGAACATGATTTTTTTTTATTCTGACAGCACATGTCAGAATAAAAAATTTATAACTGCACTTCGAATAAGATAATATTTTCCTTCCAAATATGTGAGCAGATGAATCCACAACTGGAGTTTTACATTTTGAACACAAAACTGGTTTAGATTAAATCTTTGTGTGGGGAATTAGAACTACACTCCGAACATGAAAATGGTTTCTCTTTGATTCCGGCAGTACATGCATGATCGGCCACTTGAATTTTATGACTGCATTTCGAATAAGAGAATGTTTGCCTTCGAAATATTACAACAGAAATTTTACATTATGAACTGGATTAAATTTAATCTGTGTGTAGCGAATGAAAACTACACTCATATAAAAAATATGTTTCTTTATTCTGGCAGCACGTACATAGCCTGCAACTAGGATTGTATAACTGCACGTCGAATAAGATAATTTTTTCATTCGAAATGTGTCTGCAGATGAATCCACAACTGGAATTTTACATTCTGATCACATAACTGGTTAAGAGTGAATCTATTCACCGCACTCATTTTGTACTATTTATTAATAAATTTCGCATCGCCTTCAAGTTACAACTCGGACTGACGGACTTATAAATATGTAAACCAAACCACACACTAGAAACTAGATCGATAACTTCGGGCTTTTGAAGGGGGCAATTTTCGACAATATTTCACCATGAATATGCAATAATTTGACTTTTTTTCTATGGGAACTTGTGACGTCACACACCATAATGAGGATAGAGTAAACAACAACAAATGACAATATTAGTCACAAATAAATAATAAACAAAAAGGCATGACAAATGGGCGGTCTTATTAATTGAGGAACGTGATGAAGGTGCGCATCGTGATGAAGATGAGAAATTCTATTACAGGCTTACCATTCTCAATTTCTGAGAGGAGTTATATATAAAAAAATTGGCATAAAAATATAGAAAACATCCACCTCGTTTCTTAAATCAGTAGCTTTTTTAATTGTTCCCTCTTTTATTTAACGGTTTGGTTTGGACCCGCCATTAAGTCGGGCATATCACTCTAGTCACCATTACCTTTTTTTCTTTTGAAGAACTGCCTAGCGATTCCGTATTTTTTGGGAGATCGTTATTGGATAACGGACGTAATTTCCTGTCAGATTTGTGTGATTTTTATGGCTGTTATTTGCGTTTTCTATGTACAACGTACATATGCGTAAATAATCATGCGGACTTGCAGGAATTCATATTTAAATCCATCTAAACTAAAATATGTGACGTAAAAATCACACAAATCTGACAGAAGATAATGTCCGTTATCCACGGACAAAAAATACGGAATCGCTAGGCTGGATCCAAACAAATACGGATAAAGAACCTATTCCACAACGGACTCCGGTGACTGGAACCGCAGTGACAACCTTTTTTAGGTACCAACCATCTCTAGTTTTGGGACTTCAAGCTACATCACGAGCCCGATGCGTTTTTTCCCGAAAAGGGCCTTCATGTGTGTGGTTTGGTTTATTTATGGACTGTATAAGCTGACCGTATTAAATATTTTCTACGAACCGTGAGCTCGGGCCTTTTAGGTTCGTGATATGTGATGATTTAACATGGCAACACTGAGATTTCATCCTAGACCCGGTTATTATTTTCTTTTCCGTAATATCTATGAACAAACTTCCTGCGAATGCTTCCTGTCACTTTTTTTGTTGGTTATGCGTTTGACTGTACTCCTTTCGTCAATTTGCTAACCTTGGAAGAAAACCTCACTCCTTCTCTCAAGAAATCCTTCAACCTCGTTATACCTAAAGTTAAAGTAAAACAGAACTACCAGATGCATACGAAATAGCGTGGATTCCACCGCCATCAAAATGGAACCAGGCACAAGTGCAAAAGGAAATATTGCTGTGATGCTCACGGAAATCGATATAGACAATACTTTTATCAAAAAAGAATGTCCGAAATCCACTTCTCAAAATAATCAAGGTACTTCGTTGTGTTTTTTAGTGCATAACTTTCTTTTAGGCTCCGACTTTATTCCTTTTAGCTCAGAAGAGAGGGGTATACTGCCACGTACTTATTCAGACTATTGCATGGCTACGTCGAGAACTCAGCTATTTTTGAGGTAAATTTTCGATCGAAGTGTCCACGCTTATTACGAATAATTTTTGAAAAAACCTTTAGATTCGCCTTAATTACTATGAAAGGAAAAAAATTTCATTTGGGGTGGCGGAAAATGATGTTTTTTAAATTTCAATTGCGTAAAGTGAAATTTAAAACTTTAAAACTTACACTTTAGGCAATTGAAATTTTACTTCGCGTACCGAATTTGCGCTTCCATTTATTGTACTTGTAATTTTGTTCTGTTCATTCTGTTGGTATTCTTGATACTATATGGTAGTCATTCGTATTAGACTGGGAGGCGAGATAGGTAAACCCTACGTCATCGAGTACACGGATGAAACTACTTTGTAGTGATAATGGACATTTAGAAAACCTTAAAAAAGCTGATCTGCCGGTGCACTGAAGGAGTAACCATCAAGCGGGTAAGAGGTGGATTACCTCCACTGGTCTGCCGGTGCGCCACTTGGCAGGAGCCGCGCAGTAAGCTGGAAATAGTCAGCGATTTTTTTCGAAAAAATTACGTCATCGAGTACACGAACGGGAATGGTCTCAGATGATAAAGGTTGATTAGAAAATGAGAAAAAAGCAGGTCTGCCAACCGGCAGCCTGGCAGGTTCGCAGGCAGCCGGCGTCAAAGTGGGGTAAAAAATAGTAAATTTTACGTCATCGAGTACACAAATGAAACCAACGAATAACTATAGTCCAGATCATTCCATTTAAGAATTTCTTGGTCTGCCGACCAGCAGCCTGGCAGCTTTTTGTGTACGACGTTTTAAAGTTTTTTTTTCTTAAATTTTCGTTTATCTTTATTATTATTTTTATTTCACTATATTTTTAAAAACTTTGAATGCCATATTTTAAAAAAATAAGCGACAAATATAAAAAAAAATAATTTAAGAGTTCCGAGTGTACCCATCCGTCAGGCGAGCCTTTCGACGCCAAACCACCTACGAAACCTGCCGCGGTGCCCCTCACCGCTGTCGCGTGTTAATATTTTTGTACAAATTTATAATAATAATTGTCCTTTTAAAATTGTCTAATAGTGTATAGTAGTTGGAAGTTCGAACAACCAACCCACCGTCGCCGTAAGATCTGCGTTCGTCCGAAAAACGACGGAAAGTTATTATTTCCATGACTGCGCGGCTCCTGCCAAGAGGCGCACCGGCAGACCAGCTTTTTTAAGGTTTTCTAAATGTCCATTATCACTACAAAGTACTTTCATCCGTGTACTCTATGACGTAGGGTTTACCTATCTCGCCTCCCAGTCTATGTGTGTTCGTATCCGACTTCATACGGAAATATGAGATGTCGTAATATGATCGTGATTATAAAGACGAACATAATTAATAATATTTAAATGTAGAATAGGTTTTAAGCAAGATTATTTTTACTTCAAAAAAAAAATTTCAATGTAAAAAAAAAAAATTTGTATTAAAAAGAATCTTGCTTAAAACCTATTCTATATTTAAATATTATTAATTATGTTTGTCTTTATAATCACGACCATATTACGACATCTCATGTTTTCGTATGAAGTCGGCTACGAACTACCCTGTTATATTATCAGGAATACCAACAGTACAAAAATGACAGATTATCATAAATGGCGGCGCAAATTCGGCACGCGAAGTAAAGTTTCACTTTACGCAATTGAAATTTAAAATGCATAATTTTCCGCCACCCCGAATGCAAAAAGTTTCCTTTTATAGCAATTAAGGCGAATCTAAAGGTTTTTTCTAAAAATTATTCGTAATAAGCGTGGACACTTCGATCGAAAATTTACCATCTATGAGCGCGTGTGTCCCTTGATGACTACCTTAGATAGCGAAATCATAGATTATTCTAACTTCCTGCCTGTAGGACCAACTTGCCAACGGTTCTTTGGGATGGGTGGAGTTCATTGCTCCTAAAACACATCAACACATAAGGAAAATCCTATTGATTCTTGAAACAGTATTTCCTCATTGACGCGATCTCCACCACTGCCTGAATTTTTATTGAAATAAGTAAATTTCTTACAATAAACACAATTACATAACTTTGTTTCAATTCCACTTTATTATTTCATTATTATTCCAATTTATAATAATACAGTGGAATTGAAACAAAATTATTTAATCGTGTTTATTATAATTATGTATTCCCACAAAGTGTTTGCTGCATGTCAGGATTTAAATTTCTTACATTTTTTTGTACGTCTCCTTTGTTTTTCAAATAGTATAGGTATGTGTAATGATCGACTATTAAGATATATGATCGACTATTATTGTTCTGCAAGTCAGGAGATAAAACAGTCTAAGCTGGCGGTGACGGAGATAACCATTGGGAACATAGAAACTAATGCTCTCCATGATAGACGAGTTTTCGAACCATCCACGAATCAGTCTGAATAAATGTGTTACAATGAGCATATCCCTTCTGACCCGTAGACGATTCAAACCGACCATGCCCGAGAGAAAGTTGGTAGGGTAGAGCCACGAGTAGTAACCATACTCCCCCAGGTCTAGAAATCTCAGAAATTTCTTCTGACCCTTCTCCAACATGAGGGAATACTTCACTCGGTGCTGGCTCCAAACCATCCATCCACTCTCAAGCCTACTCCTTACCTAAGTATTGTCTAGTAAATGACTTGTTATAACTGTACGTATTCATCTTCTCCTAAAGGAGATTTGAATAAAGGCGATTAAGAGATTTTGGGGGCTGGACCGGATTCATAGCATTTCAATTAATTTCAGTAGGGAAAATTGCTTTGAGATGTGAGCAAATTACGGAACGAATTAAACTCGTATCTCAAGGTATCACTGTAGTTTGTTTTGAGTTAGTGTTGCATCGAGGGATGTTTAATTTGTGGTTTTGTTTGGTTTGTCTGATGGGCACTCTTATTTAAACTCTTACGAGTAATTCCGGGGAATCTATCACAGAGGTAGCTATTTTTTGTAAAAATAATACGTCTGCCAAATGACTTTCCAATCTCGAATTCCTGAAAAAAGCGGCTTACTCCTCATGACTCAGATGAAGACGATAGCTCTGAAAATCAAGGTATCGAGTTTACATAAACTTTAAAGTTTTAAATAGTCAAAAGGTTTGAAGGGTCATGCACATTGTAAGAGTATTATTAGTCATTATAAAATTTTATTTATATTTTGCCACTGTACCATGACGTTTATTGGTTCCATTCGTTAAGTATTTTTTTTTCTCTTAACAGAGGGAATGAGTTCAACGGAGTCTTTAAATCTTGAAGCAGTCACCAACAAATCAAATGAAATATCTAATGCTGAAATTGATAACGAGGTTCCTGGTACTAAGAAGGAATACTTAGAGTCCTCTAAAGGAATTGACCAAACGGCGGGTAAGCTGAATATCTTTGGATAATATTTTTATAAACTCGGGTAGATCCTTACTTCAATAATTGCACATGACACTCTTGCCGTTGCTGTGTGGTTCGTGGTGTTTTTTCTCCATATTTAGAATTTAGTCTTGTGCAGTTTGGCCGTGTAGAGCGAATTAACGAGGAAAGAAGTGTAAAGATAATATATTACGCAAATTCGAATGGTAAAAGAAGTCGGGAACGCCCGAAGAAGACAAGTGAATCAGATACTTGAGTTGGGCCATGTCAAGAGTCAGAATAATATAGAGTGGGCCATAAACATTTGCACATTTGTAATCGTGGTAGCGGGGATTCCGAACGGGGGAGGAGAGCGGGGTCACTTCCGCGTGGCTCTTCGCTTCTTGGAAATTTAGTCACAATGGATCGCTATACGGGAAAGCAACGCATTTTCTGGGTAAATTTTTTGTACAAAAACAATGATTTTGTTCTTTTCTGTTCAACAATGATTCTATTCTGTTTTACACATCACCAATTACAAAGTATTAATCAGTGCCCAAGTGTTAATTTAATTAAATCATCGTTTAAAAATTTCGAAGAAGCCGGCGAAAAAACAAATGGGGCGACCATGGAGCAAAAGAAATTGCTTAAAGAAATTTTTCCTAATTGATCTCGCGCTGAGGAGATATTCCATGGCCTCCTCACAGCCCGGATCTAACCCCAGCAGATTTTTTTTTATTATGGGATATATTTGTGTGTTTATTAATTTATATCTATATTTTATATTACAAGTCGAGTATACATAAATAATCCAGCGACTATACTCGGATTAAAGAAGAACATCCATTAAGAAATGGTCAACCCGGTCATACCCCGAGATTTGTGTCGAAAAGTTTTCGAAAATCTAAGGGGCTGATTTGAGGAATGCCAGCGGTGAGATGGCGGCCATTTTGACGAAGTTATTTTTACGAAATGATTTTCCAGCATATTTCTGTTCTTATCAATAATCATTTGTGTATTTTTTTCATGATTATTTTAGTTCTAGTTAAAAACTCTTATAATATTGTTGCAATAAAATATTCCATTCGCTATAAAAAATAACTTGTAAGTACTCAAGATGCTTAAGAGGAAATGGTTTTTACTTCTTTGAAACATCGGTCCTGAAGCGATCATTTTGACTACTTTTTTCTTAAACTAACCTCAAAGTCTCCTTCCAATTAGTTCAAATTCCCGCTTCTTTTTGGGTTTTTAATGGTTTATTAATCGTAAATATCTGTAAGAAAGGGTTTTAATATGTTTTGTAGTGATTTGTATCTCCGAGAACAATGACAGTAATCTTAAAAGTAATACGCTGTTCGTCTCGGCATGTCAATTACCTACGTTATTTTATGTTTCCAGGTAGCATCAAAATGGAGATTGTTACCATCAAGACAGAACCAAGACCTAGAGAAGGATATGGTGGGGATATTCCTTATACTGAAATTACCATAGACCCGCAGGATATTAAAGCGGAATGCTTAAAGCTCTCCGAAAAAATTTCCCACATGGCAGGTAATGCCGATTTTGTTTGTTAGAATTATCTATAGGAGCTCTCCTTATGCTTGCGTTTTATTTATTAATTAATTGTGCTTACACCTTTGCAGACTTAATGACGGATCTGAAGAAGCATCCTGCGGAAAAACCATTCTCTTGTCCCCAATGTAGCTACTCCTGCTCTCTTAAGGCAAAGTCAAAGGGAGATATGAAGAAACACATGCTGACTCACAGTGGAACTAAACCTTTTTCGTGTTCCCTCTGCAGTTACACATGTTCTCAAAAAGGACACTTGACGAGACACACGCTGATACACACTAGAGAAAAATCTATGTTGTGTCCGGAATGCAACTATTCATGTTCTCAAAAGGGAGATTTGAGAAGACACATGCTGACTCACAGTGGTTATAAACCTTTCTCATGTTCCGACTGCAATTTTTCATTTTCTCGCAAGGATCATCTTAAAGCACATGCATTGATTCACAGCGGGGAAAAACCTTTTTCGTGTTCTAAATGCGGCTATTTATGCTCTCGGAGTGGACATTTGAGGAAACATATGCTGACTCACAGTGGAGATAAACCTTTTGCGTGTTCCGACTGTAACTATTCATCATCTCAAAGAGGAACATTGAAGAGACACATGCTGACACACAGTGGCAAAAAACCTTTTTCATGTTCCGATTGTAACTATTCGTGTTCACTCGTATCGTCTTTAAAGCGTCACATGCTGACTCATCGTGAAGAAATACCTTTTTAGTGTCCCGACAGTGACTTTACGTTTTCGTATGGAAGATTTCACGAAACATTTTTAACTCTATATTTTCACGCAAGGGTGACCTTTAAATACACTTACCGACTAATAATTAAATGAAAAGACTTTTTCAATGTTACGACTGCAGCTATTTATGTTCTCAGAAGTTTGCCTTACTAAGGAACATGCAGACTCATTAGCAGAATTCACTTGCTCGAATCTAGCGGATTCTCGGTCTTAAATCTGACTTAGCAAAAGAGAGTCCAGTTTTCAAAATAAATATGAGTTAGTGTTTAATATAGCGGAAGCTTTTGAATTCCTAAAACTTATCCTGAATCGCATGGTAAAAGATTTGGTTTGTTTTCTTTTGTATACGTATTAATTAGTAAATAACGGCGGTGGTCAAATAAATTAGATTTACAATTAAGAGCGATTTTAAGTAATTTACAATTATTTGAATAATTTTTGCTTTTAGTATGGTAACTGTTTTTTTTCAATATTGATAAAACTTTTTATAAAATAATAAAACAATTTTTACTATCTAATCTGTGTACATCTTATGTACGTCGCCTGGCTTTAAAAATATTATTATTTTTAAAAAATATTGTTTATTTCCTTTGTTACACGTCACAGTTGGGTTTATTCAAAGTAAGTATAAATTATATTATAGGTTTGAAGGGATCCACAAGCAAAAGTTTCGCAAAGAATAAACATATAAGTAATGCTTTTAAAAAAATCTACCTTCTCAACAGAGTTACTTACAACGCTCTTGAGGCGATTTTTCGCAAAAAGAGCGCTATAAGTTGTACAAATTTATTATTATTATTACTTATTAAATTGTTTCCAATACCAATTGTTGATGACATATTTCAGAATGCCTCCATTATACAAATATGCAAAGATAAGATGACAAAAAAATTTACAAACTAATGACAAATAGAAATCAATTTATTATTTCTAATTTTAAAACAACACAGATGCAAAACAGTTTTATTTATCAAGCCATAAAAATCTACAATAATCTCTTTTCTGACTTGCGCTGTATTATCAAAACATTTTATAACTACAATTTTATAAATGCATGTCAAACACGACAACCTTGAAATGTGCTAGCAGATGACTCATGGAATTTTATCTTTACATTTTGAACACAAAACTGGTTTTAAGTGATAAGTACTTAAGAAGCAACTCTATAGTTTAATATAATATCAATTATACGCAGTAGCGTAGCGAGGGGGGGCGGACCGCCCCGGGTGCCACCCGAGGGGGGGGTGACACTCGAACGTGGAGAAAAAACTTACAAAAGTGCAAAATTGCCGCAAAAAATATTTTACACTTAAACACTGACTGTTATTTAGCTCTATGGCTCGTTTGGTCGGGGATTCCGGAAAAATTATTTTATATTTTTTTATTTTCGTTCCTAGCTCGAAGTGTTGCTCAGTCGGGGATTTCCCTGAAATATTTCTTGTGTCATTCTATATTCGTAATGTTATTTTTATCGTAAACGTTAACTCGTGAAGTGAATTGTTATCTTTTGATTGACTTGAATTAGTGAAAAGGTTGTTATTCTATTAGCATTTTTATTAGTGCTGAAAGATCATTTTTAAAAAACAAGGTAAGCGGATTTTTGATAGTTCACTTTTCGAATAGTCGCAAAACTTGAATGCAATTATACCAGAATCGATTGATAACTGATTGAAAAAAATGATCAATCATCTCTATGTTTTTTTTCTTTATTATATTGTTTTGTGTACATGAATAAATAAATAAGGAATAATAAGTAATTTGGAGGTTTTCAGAAAACGTTTTTATGAATTCGAAATATGAGTTTTGAATTTGTTGACGAAGCGCTATTTACACCGATTACCAAGTCAACTTCCGACAGTATTTACACCAAACGATTGGATAAGAGGTCACTTTCGCATTACTAGCGCTGTAAATCATAATACCTAAATTATTTTATCCAATATTAGGTTGGGTATTATCCAAAATCTTGTTTTATTTACTAAAAATAAAGATACTGCACATTTTAATGTTTAATTATATGTATAAGTATAATCGATAAACTAGTAATCCTTAAATCAGATTTTTGCCTTAGTCCTAATTTTGAAAAATAAAAATAAAATTAATTGGCTACGTTACGTGAGTATGGCGCGGCATCTTGACGGTATATTTATTCGTTGACCCGGCCTATACTAATCTCACATTTTTTCCATATTTAAGTTAAGAGTCAGTCTGTGTAAGAATCCAAAAGCTTTTTTTTATTTTTTGTTTTTTTTTTTATTTACATTTAAACCCGCTAAACTACTTATGTAGTTTGTCAGCAGGTACATAATGACAACATTGGTACATTTTCAAACATTGTATACATTGTAAACAGTTTTAATAATAAGTGAAAATACTTGGGAAAATGTAGAATTACAGGCCACAGAAGACATCAATACGCTTAAGAATTTTTTCGACACTAATTTACTATCACTAAATAGTGAAAAGACATTTGTAATTCCATTTGCAATCCATCCAAACGACGCTCCCAAAAATCTTAACATTGTCATACACGATAAAACTAAAATTCACAGCCAACATTATTGCAAATCAAACTGTACAATATTATAAACAACAAATAAAATTAAATATCTCGGCGTAATTATCGATAAAAATCTGAAATGGAAGGAACAAATATGTCAAGTAGTAAACAAAATCAGAAAATTAATATTTATATTTTTAAGAATTAGAAATTTTCTGTCGATAAAAAATCTATATTTAATCTACTATGCCTTAGTTCAATCCACTCTACAATACGCTATTATTAGTTGGGGATCCGCGTATAAATGTAACCTTCTTCCAATAGAAATTGTACAAAGAACAATTATTAAAATTATATTAAAAAAATCCTTAGACTACCCAACAGAACGCCCGTTTGAAGAATTTCAAGTACCCACATTTAAAGATTTATATATTAAAAATTCAGTACTTAATTCAAATAATAAAAGAAAAAGATAAATATCCATTTTTAAATGAAAACAGAACTCGACTTAAACATGTTTTTCTATGCCCAAAACTAAATACGTCTTTTGCACAGCATCATTATACTTATCAGGGAAGAACTTTTTTCAATCGTCTACCAGAAGAAATCAGAAGCATCAATGATAAAACCCGAATACTGCTCTCTGTCAAGAGACATTTTAAAAATATTCTTAAGAAAAAAACTACTGTCAATTAATCTTACAAATATCTTAGTTCTCCATAACATTCTTTCTTTAAAAAAAAAACACACCATTATCAAATAAATACTGCAGCTCACATATATTTATGTACAATTTATTATTTAAGTACTAACTTATACCTAACTAATAGCATTTATGTACACTCCCCTTCCATACACAAGCAAATGCTTTTAATGGAAGGCTAGTAAAAAAAAACCTGTACAAAAAATATTTTGTTGTAAAATTGTAATTATACTACATGTTTCAATAAATAATAAAAATAAATAAATAAAAAAATATATAATTTTATAATTTTGATGCTAAATATCAATTAAATAGATTATTTAAATTACCGAAATAGTATATACATGTAAGTAGCACTAGAAGCCTTAAATAATAAAAAAGTACAAATGGATTTAGTATGATATGATATAATAAAAAATTAGTATGTTATGATATAATAAAAAAGTACAGATGGATTTAGTATGAACAAATGAAATATAATCACAAGTAAATTAAAAGTTTCATATACATTAGGTATTACAAAAATTGTAATGAATTTACCAATTCCTTCAATATGAGTTTCAATAAAGAATACAAGGACTTCGGTAGGGCATCAATATAAATCATCCCTATCTAATAGCCATTTCCTTAGTTTATATTTGACTTTACCATTAAAAACGTTATTATTTTTGATTGTCATTGGTAGTTTATTGAATATTTTGGGTACAATATAGTTTAGGCTCCTTTCACCGTATTTATTGGTACATTTCGGAACCACCAATCCTTCATTTTGAGTGAATCTTGTATTATGTTTATGGTAAACTCTTTCCCTGTACAAGGAATCGGACAACATAACATGTTGACTTATAATATTATAAAACAATAATCCTCTGACAGGTAAAACATTTAGAGACTTGTATGTTAATTTAGTGGCACTTCTATGTTCATTAGTAAAAATAATTACAAAAATAAAATATATAATATTAATTGAATAAAAGTTACACGCGGAACAAGCAAATGATTTTCTTTCGAATTTTGGAGCGTACGGTGTGCAACTCAAATTTTAAGCACATCTCAAAACTGGTTTCAATTTAACATTGAATCTGTATTCGGTAACTCGTTTTAATTTAAACTACACCCATAACATGTAAATGGTTTTCCTCCGATATTTACAGCACATAGTCTGAAACTTTCATATCTTGCAACTCGGGGAATATCTTGCAATAATAGAACTCGGGAATGGTTTCCTTCGAAATGGGTCCGCAGATGAATAGAGTTACAAATGAAATTTCAAAGGAAACCATTTTCGAGTTCCACGTGCAAGATTTGAAATTTCAAGAATTTGTGCTACGAAGATCGGAGTACAACCATTTTCGTGTACTGCGTGCATTAATAATTAAACCTGAGGGCTCACACCTTTACTATCTCATAACTGAAATTTTATCGTTACACTCTGAACACAAAACTGGTTTTAACTTAAGAATGGGTTGTTAAAATTATATTTTCACGCCTTTTTCTCAGAATTTTGCAGCATATTAGAATTGAAGACTCCACTCGGAACTTTAGAACGATTTTTAAATTTATCCTGCATTTGGAGAACAAAACTGGTTTTAACTTTCTGTATGCGTTTCTCCAGGTTCAAAACTGCATCCAGAACTCATAAATGGTTTTCCTCAGATTTTTGCACCTACAGTATGCAACTTGATTTTTTTTAACTGCATTTGGAAAATGAGAATGGTTTCCTTCGAAATGCGTCAGTACATGCATCATCATCTGGATATTTTTTTGAAATTCTGAATACAAGATTTGTTTTAGCTTAAGAATTAATCTGGTAAGAGTCTACCGGCTAAAATTAAAATTGCAAAAAAATATAATTGAACCCTATTAATTATAATTTAAAACTGGCTGAAATTTAAGATAGAATCTGTATTCGGTAACTGGTTTTTGGTTAAAACTACACCCATAACATGAAAATGGATTTCCTCTGGTATTTGCAGCACGTAGTCTGAAACTTTCGTATCTTGCAACTCGGGGAATATATTGCAATAGTCGAACTCGGTAATAGTTTCCTTCGAAAAGGGTCCGCAGATGAACGGAGTTTCAAATGAAATTTCAAAGGAAACCATTTTCGAATTCCACGTGCAAGATTTGAAAGTTGCAACTATATGCTGCAAAGATAGGAGGAAAACCATTGTCGTGTACTGCGTGCAGTAATAATTAAAGCTGAGGACCTACACCTTTACTATTTCACAATTGAAATTTTATCGTTACACTCAGAACACAAAACTGGTTTCAACTTAAATATGGGTTATTAAAATGATGTTTTCATGCCAGCAAATGATTTTCTTCAGAATTTTGCAGCATATTAGAATTAAAGACTCCAATCGGAACTCTGTTATTTGTAGCTCTATGGCTCGGTCGGTCAGGATTCCCAAAAAATTTGGTTATTTTGTTTACACATTTGACTAGCTAGTAATGTTTTTATATTTAAGGAGGTCGAAATTTGCGTTTTAAATTTCTCAAAGTGAACTTTAATGGGGGGGTGACACCACGTTTTCCGCCCCGGGTGCCACCCATGCTAGCTGCGCCACTGATTATACGTTAAAACTCTACTAAACTACATTTTCGACCAAAAAAACAAATTTCAACAATCTCAAAATATCACCAACAGACCAGTAAGACAATCGTATAAAAATAACATAAAAACTCCGACAGTGAATACAAGCTTTGGAAAAAGACACTATAAATATCATGCTATAAAAGCATTCAACAGTCTTACCCTTGAAAATAAAATAGAAGAAAACAAAAATAAATTCATAATCAAAATTAAAAATTGTATTAAAGAACAAAAAAGACAATATTTCCAAAATCTCATTACATAATAAGAATAAAACACATACACGTAACAAACAAAAATAAATATAAAACACATTAAAAAATATATATTTTACCTAAATTATAAATTTTTATTTTTGTTTAATTTAAGCTTTTTTTTATGCAGCATTATTTTTTATATTATTTTTAATAAATATGTATAAATTTTTGTTTTATAAAATGGAGGCCTCAGCACAGGTGAGCTACCCAGTGAGGCCGACATTGCTGAATTGTATTTAAAAATGTTAGATATTCTGCCAAATAAATAAATAAATAATAAATATGGATTAGACTCATAATATGCAAATGATTTTGCTCCGAATTTAATGTCGATATAATAATAAGAAATTAAAATTAAATTCAAAGAGGATGTTAGATCACGTATTTATTTGTACTTATTTAAAAGCTTTCTAGTAAAGTAGGTGTTAAGACCGATGTCAATGCTCGGTGGAAAAACTCAGTTAATAAACATTTGATTGGGTATTTTTACATCATAGGACAATAAAATATGACGGGAAAAGCCCTTTAACCCTGGACACCTAACCTTCGTCGATTTGACGAATACGCGACACAAAATATGCTATCCTTTTTTAACGCGTGCGCGGATGATCGTGTCGTTCCTTGTCAAAACTAAAAACTCGTAAAACTCTAACGGGGAATGGCCATGTTCGGCAGGTAAGTACAGTATTTTTTTTATATATTACGCGCATAGTCGTCGTTTCAACGAATGGTTAGGGTTTGTGTGACTTTTTGGTATATTGTTGTGGATGTTTTTTTTTTTGCAGTTTTTTCACTATGGCTTCGCAAAAACCACTGTCTGTTGCAAATATTCAACGTTTATTGATGGATGAGGACACAAATTCATCGGAGGAGTCATCTTTCAGTGAACAAGAAGACAATTGAATGAAGGCTGAAAATTCGTACAATGTCAACATATATAAAAAGTAAAATACAAGATATATTACGTGTCAGCACTGAAGTTCAAGGTCAAAATGGTCAGTCTACCTCTAGAAATGACCCTGGATCGACATTGACTACCAATTGGCCAAAAAGAAAAATTTGTGGATTATGTCCGAATAAAAAAGGCGTATGACGAAGACTTATTGCTCAAAGTGCAGCACTGCCATTTGTGGTAAACAGAAAATTGATTTTTGCACTAGTTGCGCTTCAAAAAACTAGTTTTTTTATTTTTTCACATAAGAGATCGTGATCTTTTTATTTTGTTTTACCAAAGAAAAGAAGCTGTTTTTATTTTTATTTTTTTATTATTAATTTTCTAAGTATGATGTCACTTCTAGTCTGATAAATACCTAGTGCCTTACTAAAAAAATTTAAAAACAAATGTGTTTTCCAATCACATTTAAATAAATAGTTTTATTTATCAATATAACCTTTGTTTAATATTTTTTGAGAATATATTTTTTTTAAATAAGTATTAAATAGATAAAATACTGACGAAAATTTTTTTAGTTGATTCGACGAATGGTTAGGTTTATTAGGGTATACACGAACGTTAGGTGTCTAGGGTTAAATGCAGTGATTTGCTAGTTCATCCAGGAGTCACAATTATCTAGATTGGCCCAATTACACCGTCAGTAACAGATAAATATCTAAACGCGAGTTTCGAGAGAAAATCAATAATTGCTGTAACCACCAATTTCAACCGACAATGTAAGTATTTTAAATTGATTGTGCAAGAATATTTCGAACTCGACATGTAGGTAGGTATTACATCTAGTAGTAGTCATCTTCTTTTTCTTTTCCCAAGTAGAGCTTTTAAGGAAGGAAATGGACAATGAAAGATGAATACTGTAGTGTTCTGTAATTTATAGACACACTAACAAATTCTCCAACACACCTTGGATGGAGATTACTTTTAGGAATAATAGATTCTTGATGTTTATCTGGCTTTATTTAATACTTTGAGTATTACAATATTGACCTCATTAGTCGACCTGACTAGGAGATGGCTAAATTGAATCTAATGAGAGAGTTCTACTGAACACTTTCTCTGAGCTGCTCGACCCTCTGTTGCTTATCACAGGGACGTGCTACGTGCCATCTAGCGGAATCCAAGGACAGTTCTTAGTACTACCATCTATGTCTAAACGCTGGAAGCTTTTAGATACACTACAAATACATTGAACAGGACCTTGGGAAATGGATTAGTCTCAAAGCTGTTTCAACACTAAACAGTACCTAGGTGCCTACGTTAGTACTTTTCAGCTAGGTATGTTTTATCATTCTCTGGATGTTGTAATAGTGTGTATCTGAAATGCCGTGAAAGAAAACCGTTCTCCCGTTCTGTACGTTATTTTTTATGATAGTTTTTTGTGGTCAGCAGGCCGCACTAAAGACCTCGTGGGCTATAGCTTCCCCATACCTGATTTAGTTATCCAGTGACGACGTGTCGCAAATATTTTATTTCGCTGCACATTTTGAGATTCGCTGAGATGTATGGACAGTTTTTGGACCAGTTTTGGACCAGTTTTGCTTTAAATATCAGCAGTAAGTACAACAAAACTATAATCTCCTAATAAATGGGAATAATTGGACAGAAACATTTAAGAAAGCAGAAGACACACTTAATAGGATTAAAAAATGGCTTGACTACTATTCACTTACACTTAATGCTAATAAAACCAAATTCATCACTTTCAAAATAAAAAATAAGAAAATCTCTGAAGAAAACCTGAACTTGAAAATCCATAGCCCGCATCACTTAAATGACAATTGTAACTGTCCCTCATTAGAAAACGTTGACCATATAACATTCTGGGTCTAAAAATTGACCAAAACTTAAAATGGACCGAACACATTACGTATTTAAATAATAAAATTAAAAAACTAAGTTATTTTTTCAAAACTATCAGGAATGTCCTTATTAAAAAAGACTTAATCCAGATTTACATGGCTCTCTGCCAATCACTGTTAGAATACGGTATTATTGGATGGGGCAGTGCAAATAAAAACATACTAAATCCACTAATCAAAACTCAAAAAGCCATAATGAAAATTATACTGAAAGTTCCTGTAAGAACTAGCACTGACGAAATCTTCGACAACCTTAACATCATGTCAATTAAACAACTATATTCTAAAACTATACTCATTTACATTCATAAGTACAAAACCCAAGAAATAACAACTAATACGTACATTAGAAATACTAGATCTCATGGTCAAAAAATTATCCAACAAGTAACTACTAACACAACATTTGCGCAAAAAAGCTTCTTATATTATGGCATTAAACTCAACAATAAAATACCACCCTCACTCAAAAACCTCAACATTATAACATTTAAACTTCATATAAAAAGCTGGATACTAAATATATGGAGATCAGAAATAAAAAATATACTGATATCAAATACAGAATAAAACCAAATCTAGTAAACTGAATTATAAAAAAAACCACTATCTTATTTACTTTATGATTATTAAAAAAAAAATACTACATGATATATGTTATGTCTAATTCATATTAATTTCTTATAATTAAATTATAATATGTAAATGAAATCCTCAGCACGGGAGATCCCAGTGAGGGTATCATTATCCCTACTGTTACTAAGAAATGAAGAAATAATAATAATAATAATAATAATTTTATTTATTATTTACGCACCAGATTTAAATGTCCGGGTTTAATTTTCCCCACAGGAAAAACTAAACCCTTTCACACACTTCCCAAATGATCATCTGGTCAATCCACGTTATGCAATTGCACTATATGTATTATAATTACAAAACAATACAAGAACAACATGTCAACCTACCAGAGACCAGATGGGAAAATAATTCACCGACTCCAGATATTTTCATATCAGAGGGTTCGGCTCTGTGGAATTCCTAATTGAACCTATAAATCCTACTGATCCCTCAATATAAATATTTAAAAAATCTTTTGTAATCCTACATGTATTTAAAATTACCGATTTTTGCATTTTTATATATAAATTCTTTGACAAATCTAATACGCCTAAATTTTGAATCAGAGACCTAGGTATAATGCCAGTAGCCGAAATAACAAATGGTAATATTTTTATATTCCGAGAATGCCAAATTCTTTTAATCTCATTTCCTAAATCTGTGTATTTTCTAATTTTTTCAGAAACAGTTTTTTGAATATTACAGGAATTTGGAATAGCTACATCAATGATATAAGTTATTTAATATAATAATAATAATAATAAATCATTATTATTATTATTATTATATAATTAATTTTATGTTGGACAATAATTTACTTTTTCAAACATTATTTGATAATGCGTGCCTCATGCAAACAACATTAAGTGCCTGTTCAGAAGGGGCGAATTCGCGCGTAGGAGAGTTCCTGGATACCAATACATTGCTTCCAGAAGTATCACGCTTGTTTAAAATACGTGCGTAACTCGCGTGGTAGTACCGAACACCGAAAAATACCGAAAGCAGTTAAAAAATAATTTAAATTAAAATTGATTTAAGACAAAAATAATATTACAATATTAATTATACCAGAGGCGTGTGGTCCATAGTAAAATATACCTACCTATTTATCAAGACTATTGTTTATGTCAAACATAATCTAGATGCTAAAAATAACTGTACATAACCTAACTGCAACTAATATTTAATTTATTTATTCAATACTGCCGCCAGGGGTCGACCCACAGTGCCCTTCTTGAAAATATCAAGGAGGATACGGCGTTTCTACTTATGTCGACAGAATAGCACTTATTCCCAATCATCGGTACACCTCAGCACAGGTTCGCCTAGTGAGGTGTTCACAAAATACTACTAGGGACTTACCTATTTACATGCAGTTACGGATCATTAACGTTTTTTAAACGACTTCAAAAGGGAGAACTTTTGACTGGGTGAACCGATATTAATGATTCTTTTTTATATGAAAGCTGGTGCTTCCCGTGTGGTCCCATTTCAATTTGGTTAAGTTCTGACAATGGCATCCATGAGAAAAACAGATAAGTCTTAAATTTGCATTAAGTATGTGCGCGACAAATGGAGGAATAACTCAATATCGCGCCAACCGATTTCGATTATTGTTTTTTATTGGAAAGGGTGTACTTCAAGGGTAGTTTGATGGGAGTTTGGTTAGGTTCTGAGTATGGGATCCATGACAAAGTAACGAAACTCTTCAATTCTTAGGAGCAAATTATATCCGGATCTTTGTGTCGTCTACCGTAACGTTGTTATGGTCAAGTGTCTGTCTCATATATGAGCAGCACGTTTAGTAGGTCTGCCCATATTCATAGAAATTAGTTAGTGTAGGTACTTCAGATTCACTAAAATACAAAAACTAAACAAAAATTTTAACAAAACAAAAAAACGACTAAAAAAAATGCACTAAAAAGTAAAAAAAAAAATAATTTCGTATTCTTCTACAACTTAATAATCAACTTACTTTTTTAGTCATCAATATTTAGGTACGATTGTTATTTTTGGAGTCGGTGTCAGCCAAGGTCCCGGCCCGGCGTGTACACTTGACAGCTCCCCTTCCGCCGTGGCCCCGCTCTCGCCTCTCGCCTCGTCAAGTCACGCGTTCGACACAAGCACATCTCACCTATAACTATGTATGTAGTTACAAACCTACCTTGGCTGACATCGACTCCAAAAATAACAATAGTACCTACATATTGATGAGCAGAAAAAGTAAGTTGATTATTAAGTTGTAGAAGAATTTTTTGTTTTGTTAAATTTTTTGTTTATTTAATAAAATAAAATACTTTGATTTATTAAATATGTCAAACCACAAAGTGATGGCTTTCTACAATAATAAAAAAATCTTATTACTAAACTTATTATCTATGTATGTTATTATTATTTATCTGTAAAGTGTATGTGCAAGAATAGGAGTAAATAAATAAAATAAAGTACCTACCAAGAGTATTGGAGAGGCAAAATGTTGATACGGAAATGATGAAAGTGTGTTTCAAGTGTCCTTCCGGACGTAAACGTACTCGCGTATACGTGCGTAACGATTCTCCCCTTCTGAACAAGGTCTTATTAAGCAACAATTTACTTGCGCAATTACAACCAATACCGACATTCTTTTATAGATTAATTTAAATAAATTTAACCCTTAATTACTCGCACAAAGAACATTACATAACTGCTAACATGGGGTCACAGATGACCCCAAATAGTATGAGTATTTTTAATATATATTGAAATATATAAATAAATGAAACTATTTTATTATTAAAGTGCTTTGTTTATTCTATAATATCTATAAGTAATAACATGAATTAGTAACTAATTATACAAAAACAAGTGTAACAGCAATCATCAGTATGGACCTTCTGATTATTCTATTTAATGGTAGAGAGAGAGATTCTCTTCAGGATTGTGGGAATAAACGAATACAGGTTCCAACTTGTGAGGTTTAATTGGTTTAAGTAATAAAAGAGTTCATTTCCAAAACAACCAAATCCCAGTATATTTTTATAAAGAACATAACAATGTTGCCCTTTTGAGGGGCCGGGTTTCACATCCCCAAAAACATAACAGATTCTGACAATTTAACAGGAACATAATTAATGGACCATGGATCTTTATCTAAATACTTCTACACTGACGCGAACTCTTAATTTACTTGAAGATAGCGCGTTGATGAACCGCGGGCCATATTCTCACGCAATCTCCAGGATGGGAACCAGGAAAGACTCCCCAGGAAGGCCAGAGAATGAGGACTCCCCGCCAGGGAGTAGGGTCCAAGATCAGCACCAGTGCTCTGGTTGAGCCCCTCGGATAACCACGATTTCCGTCAGCACGCCTCATCAGGAAATGAACGCCATCCGTCACAAATATGAGCAGCAATGACCGTACCAGGTCATAAGAACTCTCCCTCGCGACGCTCTTCAATATGCCAGTCGCGATTATATAGGTAATTTACAACATCGTTATGCCGCGGACAAATATCGGTCCCAATGGCAGCGACCGAACACGTTAGAAACAGCGTTCCGATCACATTTCTATGTTCCCGATGGTTATCTTCGCCACCGACAGCATAGGCTGTTCTATCTTCCGGCCTGCAGGACTAACTTTCCAATGGTCATGCCGGTCGGGAGAGCAATCTTGCTGTTGAATAGAATTAATTCGGATATCGACATATTTAGCGTTAGTGAAGCTGCTTTTAAAAGGCAAGCTCTATTAATGCTTGTATAGTTTTTAGCCTACCATTCCACCATTTATGTTTAATGTAATACTGTTACAATTGTATTTTAAAAACACATTAAAATTTTTAATTTTGTAAAGTTTTTGAAAGAATAAATAAATAATTTGAATTTGAATCAGAAAGAAGCGTTCGCAAAATGTGCATCGATGTGCATCGCGATTAAAATCGTTTTAAAAAAACAATTTGTAACAAAGGGATTATCCCATTTTTAAATCCAGAACTATCACTAAAGTGACTAGTCGAATTTGCACCGGCTTCCAGTACGATGCCAATCCAAAAAGTACCGCCGGAAGTTTTAACAATCACTTTGCCAATCGAAAAAATCCAAAATACGGCGATTCAACAATTAAAGTAAGCGGCCAGGTGAAGGTTTACTAAGTCAAGGAAATAATTATTATGAAGTAATAATTATTATCGTGACAATTCCCCCCTTCCCGCGAAAATGATTGCCCACAAACATGAAAACTACGCCCGCAAAACCGAAGAAACTAACTAAAGGTAGGTCCAACAGGTACTTAAAAACAATTAAAATTAATACTCAGTAACTAAAAACACAATCTTAAAACTAAGTCACTTAAATCTAGATAAATTAGAAAACAATAACAACAATAAAATAGTACGAGAATAGGTGGTCCACAAGCACCCTCAGCATTGATGATACTGGGTGTTGATGAAATTAGCTGTCGCTCAAAACCTTCCATTCTCGTGTCTTCTTAACAAGAGGAACAACGTAAGAAAAGGAGAAAATTAAAGGGAAAAAAAATGTTATGCTTAAGGCATCACTTCTCCCTTAGAAGGACACTTTGCTATTATTAGGCTTCACTTCAAGGGTGTTCACCCAGCCCCCACTTGCACTGATTTTAAGTCAATTATTTAATAGCGAGTAAAACTAATCTTCCTACCTAGATCCAACAGGTCGCATCGAAAAAAATATATATAATACCTATGTATTATTGACTTAGTTAGAACGAGTTATAAAAACTGTCTACTAAAAGTGTAAGTGGTTAGAATAGGGATTACACATCAATTACCTATCTATCAAAGTTATTTTTCATATTAGGATTTACAATTACAAAAGAAAAAACCTATCTATCAAAGTTATTTTTCAGATTAGGATTTACAATTACGAAAGAAAAAACCTATCTATCAAAGTTGTTAAAGTAGGGTTTACATATACAAAATACCTATTTTCCAAAAAAATTAGATCAGGATATTCAAAAATAGAAAAGAAACCTGTCTACAAAGGTGGTGATAAAGGTTATCGTTAGGAACACAAAGAAAAGCAAAACAGAGTCTAGAATGTTAGGCTTAAAGCTTAGGAATTACAAAATTATCAAAATACCTAGCTATAGCATAGTGAACCAACAAAAGTAAACTTGAACCAATGCAAAAAGAATAATAAAAAATTATTTACAATTTACACTGCTCGGGGAAATATTGTTGTAAATAAACAAGCAATACTTATCATGTTTTTTGGTGATCGATCTTATCTTAAAAATAGACGACACTATTAAGGATGAGTACAATCAAAATCATTTGATTGACCCTAGGAATACACTTGCAAAGTAAAACACTGGTATTAGCAGTAAGTCACAATTCCAAGGAATATACTTAAAACTAAAATGTATAAATATAATAAGCTCTCCCATGATGGGGTAGAGTTCAAATTTCCATTTTGGATATTCTTAATAAGAAGTATGCCGAAGCATTACTTTCTTCTGAATTAATACATAAAAATAATCTTAATTAATTTATTTATTTTTTAAGACTAGAACTTAAATCTAAGAAATACCAATACAAACACCAATAATAATAATAACAAACTTCGTGTATTGGAAAGTTGCTCAGATTTTCCCATACACGAAATTTAAGAATGGCTTTCCTCAAATTCCTTGGAAAAGCAAAGGAAGCCTGGAAACCTCTAAACAAAAACATAAATAATACAATTCCAAAAAAGTTGAGGAAGTACACTGACTTAATTCTAAGGCAGATAATAATAATATACATAATATTAGCGAGATGTGACGATTTGTCAGTTGAAAAAACTGTATAAAGCAAAGATAGAAGTTTGCGGCATAGAATATAATATTAATTCTAAAATTTGTATACAAATGTGTAACTGTGTAGATCACTAAAAGTTAAGGTAAGTTGACACAATATAACCTAAACAAAACAAAAAAATTGGGCGCCACTGATCAGAAGATCAGATTCTAGTTAAACGAGGGTAAATAGTTTATTTATCATCAAAAAACTAGAATGTAGTGCTCACTCTGAGCACGTGTTTTGGAGGTACCAAACTCCAAGACACATGACCAGAATAATCACGCAAAGAAACAAATGATATGACGTGAAGGGTTGGTAGTCCTGCACGCCACCACATTTGCTTCCTACAATAAAAACTAGTTAATTATTAATCAAGACGAACAATATCCTTGACGTGAAAATTTCCCACAATTTTCCCTTTCTACCAAGGTGTAAATTAAATCTGAGACTTTTTCTTTAATGACATTACGAACGAATCTTGGGGATAACTTATGTGAAAAATAATCCGGTCCACTAGATTGAACGAAGTTCTTTCTCCAGACGACGTCACCAACTTCGTAAATCACCGATTTACGACGCAAGTTATAGTGTTGGGCATTCTTCTTAAAAGCTTGAAGTAACGCATTCGAAACTTGATCATAAATAGGAGCTAGCTCTTCCAACTTTTTAGCGAATTCTCCTCTAGATTGTTCTAAGGTAGTGTTCGTGACACCAGAAGAAATATTAATGTTGTGAAATTTTCCGTCAATGATTTGTTCTCTTCCATGCATAAGGAAGAAAGGCGTGAAACCTGTAGCAAAATTAACCGTATTATTTAAAGCTGATTGAATCTGTGGCAGACTCGGTCAAAATAGACAATGCAGTACCAATAGTTTGGTTATATCGCTCAACAACATTATTTTGCGGGGTGTAATAAGCGTTGTAAAAAGGCATAGGAACATTATAATCGGCCAACAATTGTTTGAATTCTTTTGAAACAAATTGTTTACCATTATCACACACAAAGGTTCGTGGAACGCCGTGAACTAGAAAAATAAATTGTTCAACATTTTTTACAATGCTTTTAGCAATAGCATTTCTGAGCGGAAATATCCAAGTATATTTTGAAAAAACGTCAACAACCGACAAAATGTACATAAATCCCGCGTAACTACGTGGAAGAGGACCAACAAGGTCGATAGACAACATTTGCATGGGCCTGTTGACTATTTTTGGATTCGTAGAAATGCCAGCAGGCGCAGATGTATTTATTTTATGTGCTTTGCACGTTTTACATCTATTAACAATTTTTTTAACATCGCTATACATACCCGGCCAAAAATAACGGAATTGAACTTTTTTGTAAGTTCTAAAAACACCCGGATGACAAGAAATGTTCGAATCATGTTCTTTAGACATGATAACGTTACGGTCCTCAAAAGGAACAACCAACTTCCAAGCTGTATCCTCCTGTAAAACGAAACGGGACTTAGAATGACGGAACAAACGATTATCTAATAATAATAGAGCAATGAAGATTTTAGTATTTATTATTAGAATAACAATAATTAATAATTCATTACCAGAAAAAATTAGAAACATGAATACCAATATAAAAAATTTTAAAACTCACCTTAAAAATTATACTGAAAACTTCGTTTAAATGGTAATTTAAATGTAATATAAATAAACTGAATGATATAAAAAAGCAATACAATAACACCCCCCCATACACACAAGCCTTGCTTAATTATGGGGGTACATCAAATATATCTACTATGTAATTAAATACTGTATAAAATTTATTTGTAACTTATGTACCTTCTATTACTAATAAAAAATAAAAAAAATAAAAATAAAAAAATAAATCTTTAACGAGAAAATTATTAAAACGTTGAGGATAAGTTTTGCAATCCGAAAATAATTTATTGTACCAAATATCTGAGCTTTGCGGAACAGTATCAAGGGCAGAAACAGTTAAATCGTTTTTACGCGAAAGAGCATCAGGAACAGTATTTAATTTTCCTTTTCTGTGAACAAGATCAAATGAAAACTGAGATAAACGTGTGGACCAACGTGCAAGTCTACCTGATGGATTCGATAACGATACTAGCCACTGTAGGCTGGAATGGTCTGTTATCGAGCTCCCTCTATGTAGGGTCTGAAATGATTTACCGAATCTAAAACCGCTAGGAGTTCGCGCTCCGTCACGCTATAGTTACGCTCGTGTGCATTCAGACACCTAGAAAAATACGAAACAGGGTGCTCCTCTCCATCGAAGTTTTGTGTCAACACGCCTCCAATTCCTACGTTACTCGCGTCACAGTGGATACTAAATGGTAGGGAAAAATCAGGACAATTTATGACCGGTGCAGAAGTTAATGCCTTTTTTAATTTTTTAAAGGAGTCTTCTGCCTCCGGAGACCAGGTAAAATTACTCACCCCATTCCTTGAGCCAGTGAGTATTGTAAGAGGTGCTGCTATACTTGAAAAAATTTTAATAAATCGTCTATAATAACCACAAAGTCCTATAAAAGCTTTTATCTGCTTAGAATTCTTTGGAGTAGGATAGGTTCGAATAGATTCTAGTTTCACCGGATCCGTGCGGAGACCCTTTGCATCCACTATACATATATCCAAGATACTTTAGTTCGTCTTTGCAAAATTCACATTTTTTAAGATTCACTGTTAGACCGGCTTCAAAACCGGATTAAAAATTTTAATCAATAAATCTAAATGTGATTCAAAATCTTGCGATATAACAATCAGGTCATCCAAGTAGCAAAAAACGTTTTCGTTAAATTCTGGACCAAAAAGAACGTCTACAAGACGCTCTAGCTCGCTAGGAGCATTTTTTAAGCCAAACGGCATCCTAACGAATTCAAAAAGACCATGACCTGGTACAACAAAAGCCGTTTTGGCGCAGGAATCCTTAGGTAAAGGAATTTGCCAGAAACTTTTCGATAAATCAATAGAAGATATGAAGCGTGCACCACGAAGTTTGTCTAATATACGAGAAATATATGGCAATGGGTAGGAATCTGTCTTTGTGACACTATTTAATTTCCTCGAGTCAAGGCAAAATCTGACAGAGCCATCCTTTTTAGGCACAACCAAAACTAGGTTTGACCAAGCTGAACGCGAGCGACGGACAACTCCTAAATCCAACATTTCTTTAAGTTGAGATTCAAGTTGTTTTTGACGCGTTTGAGATAATGGATAATAACGCTGTTTAATAGGTTCTCCCGTAGTATTAATCTTGTGTTGTACTAAGTGCTTGCGACCCAGACCACATTGTTCAAACGAAATGGACTTAAATTTATCTACCACATTATTCAGCCTACGATTCTCCTGAGGAGACAGAAGGGAGGCTGACGTGATTTTACGAATCTCACCAATAGTATTCTCAAAAACACGACTATCATTCACTTTTGGAAACAATTGAGGAGCTATGTCAAATTGCCTCCAAAAGTCAACTCCTAAAACAATCACCGGAGACAAAGACGGAATTACAAAAAAAAAAAAATATTTATTAACATTATTATAAGTAACTAATACCCGCATGGTACCAATCACATTCTGCCGTTTACCATCTGCAGTTGTAACATAAGAACTAAATCTATCTAAAGTAAACCCTAAACTAATGAAAAAATTGTAAAGTGTTCCCCCAAAACAACTGACAGTTGCGCCGCTGTCCAAAAGTCCGGAGAATTGAAGATTTTGAATAAAAATATTCACATGAGGTCTAACGTCTTGGCCGGAACCAGTCATAGGCATGCATGCGTCCATGTCACACCTAGTGAAATGATTTTCCGGGCCAGAAACTGAGGGTGGCTCCCTGCTATCCTTGCATGCAGAATGCAAAGGGCCACACTCTAGTTTTTTGAATTAGAACGAGAGGTGTTAGTCTGACGTCTGTCAGAATCCCGCTTAGATTCCGACTTCCATTTCCTGCAAAAAGGCTTTGTGTGCCCCTGAGCATTACAAAAGAATTAACCTAAACCTACTTTTATTGAACGGAGATGGAGATGAAGGAGATGAAGAAGAAGGGGACGGCGAAGAAGTAGAAGACCGAGACGTAGGAGACACGACTGGTTGAGAAGAGTTGAAATTCGGCATCTTTTTAAAATAATCCGCCTTGGAATCTGTTGACTCAGTCAAAGAAAAGTTCCTTTCGAAACGTTTACAAACATTAAGTAACGAAGCAATGTTTTTGTCATCAAAATATGCTATGACAATAGCATACTTTGGAAGCAAACTATTACAGACTAAGTCCACAATCTGTTCTTCAGGAAGAGGCACGTTAAGGCGCATGTTCGCCAACTGCACATCCTCAACGTAGTCTGTAACGCATTGTTTGTATTGTTGTTTCATAGTAAGTAACGTTTTAAGGGCCTCTGTTTGATTTGCATTCTTATCGAAGCGGAGTAAAAGCAACTTTTTTAACTCCAGCCATGTCAACGAATCACTATAAACTGTTCTGTACCATGATAGGGCTCTTCCCTCTAAAAGATCAGGAAAGGAAGTAACAACTACTGATAGCTCTATATGACGGCATCTTGCTAATTCTTCTACTCGTAATAAAAAATCTCTTATATCCGATGACCCATTAAATTTGACCCCCCAATTATGAATAGAGGGACTTTGAGAAACATTGGAATAATAATTATTCACAAGATTAGTTGTATTTGAAGCAGATGTACTCGCATTTCCAATCTCAAGTTCATTTGCCGGGTCAGAACCTTGTTTAAATTTTTTATTGTAATCTCGCGCCTGTTCTCTCATAGCAGCAAGTGTTAGCTCCGGAACAATATTCACTTGTTCTAAAAGTAAAGCTAATTCCTCTTTAGTAGAACCATTTATATTGGGAATCGCCATTTTGTAATATAAATCGTTTCTATTTATACAAAAGAAACTACAAAAATATTTCCGAAGAAATGTAAAAATATTAACTACGAAAATATTAGAAAATAATTCATAATTATAAATTAATTTAATATTTATAATCTGATTTACCAAACACCTTGAAATATAGTAGGTACCGACCTTGACAATATGTCAGATAAGAATAATAACAACAGCTATCATGTTGAGATTGTAAACAAACACTTCAAATCTATGAAATGTCAGAATTACATTTACAAAAACTCTTTCATTTGAAACAAAACTTACTTGTCTACCGGAATAAAATAATAGACAACGCAATATGTTTTTGTAAACACCAAAAACATTCATATGGACGAATAATTTAAAACTACCGCCGAAGTCAAAGAAAGCGTATGACGAACATGGCTACCAAATAACAGATTTCATCGAACCGGAAATGGTAGAAATTCGTACACTGCCGAAGTCAAATATAATTAATTCGGCCGTCAATAATGGCTGCAACTGGAAATTAGTCAAATTCACAAATATTATTTGAGAAATACGTCACATCTCGGTAATATTGATATTTTACACAAAAAATCAAGTAAAAATACCAGAAAAAAAACTGCATTTCCTAGGAGCACCTGAGAAATTATTAATTGAATTGAATTAGAAATGTCGTACCTGCGGACCATGGATCTTTATCTAAATACTTCTACACTGACGCGAACTCTTAATTTACTTGAAGATAGCGCGTTGAATAAACGGGGGCCATATTCTCACGCAATCTCCAGGATGGGAACCAGGAAAGACTCCCCAGGAAGGCCAGAGAATGAGGACTCCCCGCCAGGGAGTAGGGTCCAAGATCAGCACCAGTGCTCTGGTTGAGCCCCTCGGATAACCACGATTTCCGTCAGCACGCCTTATCAGGAAATGAACGCCATCCGTCACAAATATGAGCAGCAATGACCGTACCAGGTCATAAGAACTCTCCCTCGCGACGCTCTTCAATATGCCAGTCACGATTATATAGGTAATTTACAACATCGTTATGCTGCGGACAAATATCGGTCCCAATGGCGGCGACCGAACACGTTAGAAACAGCGTTCCGATCACATCAGAAAGAAGCGTTCGCAAATAGTGCATCCCGATTAAAATGATTTTAAAAAAACAATTTGTAATAAAGGGATTATCCCATTTTTAAATCCAGAACTATCACTAAAGTGACTAGTCGAATTTGCACCGGCTTCCAGTACGATGCCAATCCAAAAAGTACCGCCGGAAGTTTTAACAATCACGTTGCCAATCGAAAAAATCCAAAATACGGCGATTCAACAATTAAAGTAAGCGGCCAGGTGAAGGTTTACTAAGTCAGGAAAATAATTATTATGAAGTAATAATTATTATCGTGACACAAGTTAAACTAAAATAATTATCAATAATTAACAATTTGTACTTAGGTAAGCTGAGATCATAGTTAATGCTCGTATTTTTAGGAAATCTCCGAATCACTCTTGTTACACTGTTGACAGTGTATTTCAGAGTGATCATTGCACACAAATCTTGTACATTTCTTGCATTTTGTTGGTAATTTGTAAAGTAACGTAATTACTCGCACGGGGTCACCGCTCAAGAGCGCAGCGACGCGCCCTTCCACTCCCGTGACTTGGTCGCTACTAAAATACAAACTTAGACGCGCTTTATGAAGCTAGCTAGGGCGCGGGGGGAATCGGGCCGCGCCAAGTGCTTCACTTTTAATCCGAAAATGCTTTGACCCCATGCGAGTAATTCAGGGTTAAAAACAACCTTTAATAGGCTCCACTCATATTTAAAAGCCTTCCAGAACATATTAAGTCATCTAATTCCTTATGCACTTTTAAAAAAATGGTTAAATTATTCGTATTAGCCGAGGATTGCCAATTGATTTTTTCTACATTGTCATTTCTAAATTAATAGCATATTGATTATTTATTACAGTATATTTACTGTTAATATATTATTTTTTATTTTCTTATTAACTTACCATTACATATTAATTTTCTAACCGAACCTAATTTTAAATATTATAGATTAAACAACTTGCAAAAAAATGTTATTTCAAAGCTAATTTCAACATATGGTCACTCTACATGTTTTACGTTATAATGTATTTGTTCCTATAGTGCAGTAGAGGCCCATTCTGTGAGAAATATTATTGTAACAATATTGTCTTTCAACACATTATTTTGTGTACTCTATAAAATTGTTAATCTCAAGACAAAATGAAGTTCAAAATTTCAATTTAAACAATAACACCTAAATTAAAAAGGTAAAGAAACAATAAATAAATAAATATATATGGGTTATCGTATCCCATAACTTTGTCAAAACTAAAAGATCACACGGATGGCATTTCTAAGGTGTCACTTACACTATAAAATACAATCATATTTTAATGAAAACGGTCACTTAAATGGTATGAAAACAATAATGTTGTGATCAAAACGGTTTCTTTCATATTTATTTCATAATTATTTGATAGTCACTTTAATATTGCATAAGAAAGATTCGCTCTATCATTGTTTTGTTTCATTTTTTATTTTTTATTTTTTACACATACCTATTTTTAAAAAAAAAACCTAAGGACATATATTTTTTTAAATTTTATCTGTTGTTGAAAATGGTATGAACTAATGATATAATGAATGAGAACATTTTGTCTGATCTCTTAACACTTTGTTATTAATTCATATATTTTTATCACTTATTATTTTCTCTGTTTATCATTTTATTTTTAAATTTTATTATTTTGCTTTTACTTAACTGTTTTGCATGACCGATATTTGCGTGTGTAATTTTTATTAAATTGTGAAATTATTAACCCCGATACAGGCGAACCCTAGTGGGGTTAATAATTACATGCTAAAAATATATGTACATAAATTGTGAAGAAGCAATAAATAAATAAATAAAATAAATATTTTCATTACCATTTAATTAAAAGTCAATTACAATTCGTGAGCTTATGATAAATTCTTAATTGCTTAATTTCGCTTCACTTTTCCACATCACACGCTTTCTTACTTTTATTATTATTTCTCAAACCTACATCCATTAGTTAAGAAACATTGTAATCACAGAGAAAATAACTAAGATATTGTATGGACATTTGTAATAGGTACCATGAAAATCTTGACCAATTTATCATTTGTAATTAAATTAAAATTAAAGGAGGAAATCGTCAATTTACGAAAACTTTTTTCTTACTCTTTGCATTTGCGGCACAGAAAGGCGCGAAGAAAATATTTTTCCCGGGATCTATGTCATATTTGTGGGTGCTGTGTGGGGGTATTTTTAAGAAAGAGAAGGGGGTAGATCTGGGAAGGAAAATGTATGAGAGGTGAGTAGGAGTCTGGGGTCAGT
This sequence comes from Limnephilus rhombicus, assembly GCA_929108145.2. Taxonomy (NCBI): domain Eukaryota; kingdom Metazoa; phylum Arthropoda; class Insecta; order Trichoptera; family Limnephilidae; genus Limnephilus; species Limnephilus rhombicus. Next base: position 9,971,007 of record OV815290.1, on the reverse strand, counting down.
ACGTCAAGAAGTGACGAACGCATGAATTCGTTCCTCCCACTGTAGTGCAAGGTTCGAGACAGTCCGGCTGAAGAGGTCAAAAGATCTCCCTCAACCAGTATTTACGGATTCAGCCCGCCAAGCAGATGCAGCCGCCAAGATCTAGACAAACCTCACTCTATAAACCCGAACACCCCTGCTAAGTCACCAAACGTAGCGAAACACTTTGGGGTGACCTATTATGGCGGAGATGTTGATTATCCAATAAGTGGTTTCCGGGGCAGCAGCGGTACCTATTCCCGCCTCCTAAATATAAATACTATGAATGTTGTATATTATGACTCCTAATACTGAACAACTAACTTCCACGTTCAAACTCAAAATATTTTTTTTTTTTTTTTTTTAATTGTACAACAGATTTTTATCCAATTACTGTACAATTTTCTCATTTTAACAGTCTTAACACCTAGGAAGATGATTATTATACAAAAAAATCTTAAGGCTATCTAAAGAAGAGTTATATATATCTAGTGTTTCCGATATTTCGTTCAACAGCACCATTCCTCTTGTCATGCTATGCTGTGCTAGAACATCTGTTCTGCCGTATGGTATTTTGAACAAGTCGTGTCGACGACTACGGCTGAAATTTTCAGGCACGTATAAGCCATAACATTCCAAGAGGAATGGGCTGTCAATACGATTATGGATTATATTAAAACTAAGAATTGCAAGATTTGCATAACGTCTAGTTTCCAAGCTAAATCTATTTGTTGCCTCAAGTAATTCCATATGGTGCATGAATCTCGGGTACGTTCCATTCATCCGCATATAGACATACCTAAGGAATTTTTTCTGAACTTGTTCTAGCATATTAATATATTTCGCTTGGTGCGGAGTCCACACACCACTGGCATACTCCAGCTTACTTCTTATGACTCCATCAAACATGGCTATCATTGCATCTGGGTCATCAAATTGCTTACATATTCTGATGATGAAACCCAGGAGTTTGTAGCATGCTGGAGTGAGCCGTGATATATGATTCGAGAATGTCAGTTTGGGATCAAAGACGATACCGAGATGTTTAAAGCTATTGACTCGGCATAATGTTTTCCCTTTAATGTTGTATTCAAAAACTATGGGCTTCTGGGAGCGGGTATATGTCATGGTTACACATTTTTTTATATTGAATTCTAATTTGTTTTTTACTGACCATTCTGCAATAGCATCAAGGTCAGATTGCATTTTTAAGCAGTCATAGTAACAGATTATTTCCATCAAAAGTTTGAGGTCATCTGCAAATAGAAGACATTTGCAATATTTTACACAAACCTGGATGTCATCTATAAGTATAAGGAACAGCAAAGGACCAAGCTTTGAACCTTGGGGAATACCTGATAACGCCGGGAATTGTTTAGATTCATGTCCATTTATTATTACATATTGACTTCTAGCTTTTAAATAGGACGCGAAGAATATAAGTGTTTGTTGATCGAAACCAAGTTTGTACATTTTAAGTAGTAAAATATCATGATCAACTCGATCAAAAGCCTTGGCAAAATCCGTATCTATTTAGTGTCTCAAGTCCAGTCCGACGGCCACCAATCGCGAAAATGTTAACAAATTTGAAACCGTGGATTTTCTTGGCATGAAACCGTGTTGGTTTTCTCCTAGAAATGGCATAATTTGGTGATGTAATTTCTTGTAAATAATCATTTCAAATATTTTTGGTATAGTTGACAGTACAGCTACTGGTCTGTAATTCCTTATATCAGACTTGTCTCCAGCCTTGAAAATTGGGCTTACACGCGTGAGTTTCCAAGAATGAGGGAAACACCCAGTCGATATGCTAAGATTAAATATATAGCTCAGCGGTCGACAAATGGTTTTTGACATACGAGCAATTATATTAGGGGGTATTCCGTCTGGGCCTGCAGCCTTGTCGAGCTTTAAAGTTCGAGTACAGGAGTCTACTTCCTCTGGACAGGTTAGCTCAAGACCGATTTTACCAATATTCCAGGGGGTCTCGGTTCGAGTAAAGTCTAGATTTAGTTGAGGAGCAATCTGACTGTACACTGATTTGAAATAATCGGCAAATTTTTGGCTTACTATTTCGGGATCGGAAAAAGTTTCCGTTCTATCACTCAAGTTTATTTGGGTATGTGGATTTGCCTTTTGGGATTTAATAAAATCCCAAAAACATTTGACATCATCTTTGATCCCATACTGAACTTTTTCTAAATACTGACGCTTTGCAATTGCTATATCTTTTTTAAGCTCGGATCGCATCGCAGAGAATAACAAGTAATCCGATTGATTCTTGTGCAGTTTATATCTTCTGCGGTGCGATTCTTTGATTTTTAATTTATCTATAATTTTTTTAGAGAACCACGCCGGATAATTTACATTTTTACATAATTTTTTCCTAATGGGGACACATATTTCAAAAATACTGAATAATACATTGTTTAAGTACGCAACTGCGTCATTTGCTTCCGATATAGTATGTAGGTAGTTCCAATCAAATTCTGAGAGTATGTCGCATATCAACTGCATATCTGCTCGCTTGAACTGGAACTGATGGTTGGAGGTTGGTACTAGTGCCGGGCGAATAGCGCTGTTCCGCAGCTGACGCCGGTTACATTTTGTCCTGGTTAATTTAGTATGAATTGCTAAGGTCGGATGAAATTTATCTTCATTGACCAAGGGTTCATCACATCGACTTACGTCGCAAATAGTCGTGTTACTTAGTACTAGATCAAGTATATTGTCAAAATGATTTTTAATTTCATTTTCTTGTTTGAGGTTATTGGAGTTCAAGAAATATAAGTGCTCTAACATAACCTCTTCGGGTTTGTTATTTAAATTGAAATCCCCAATTATAAGGACGTTTCGGTCTTCTTGATTGACATTCCTGATCAATATAATCGTAGAAAGTTGTGCGATTCTCAGAGTCATTGGTGCAATAAAAGTATACAACACAAATATAGGCGGTAAATTTATTTTTTGTTACCTTCACCCATATGTGTTCGCCTTCCGTTTCGAGTATTTGTATTCTCTGGGACGTAAGTGTATTCTTAACCGCAATGCACACACCGCCACCGCGTGCATCAATATCTCTGTCCCGCCTGTAGACACTATAGCGCCTGTCAAACAATTCCGAATCGAAGACATTGGAGCTCAACCATGTTTCGGTCAAGCAGATAATTTCGAAGTTTTGTAGTAGTAAATTTCTCGAAAATTCTTCCGTCTTAGTATTTAGACCTCGAACATTTTGGTAAATTATTTCCAAGCTCGCCATCAGATATTCGTATGTTCCTTATTAGCCGTTTGCAAAAATTTGTATTTACTTACGGCAATGCCTGTTGGCCAGACTGATGGGTTAAGAAAAGTTTCTCGATTTTCTTCCGGGACGCCTATCTTAAACGAGCTGTAATTTCCTCGAGCGTTTAATTTCACTATATCAAATTCGGTAGATATTATCGTTTTGAGGTAGTCCTCGATAGCTGGTACCTCCGTTCCTGAGGTAAATCTCCACACGTGAATGTAAAACTTTCGTGCAACTGCTCGTAAAGTTGAGTCTGTTTTTGTTCCCGTAACGATAGGCAGACGTTTACGTGACTTACGTTTTACTGTCTGCCACTCGGTGTTGTCAATGACTTTGGAAGGATTGTCCTCACTTTTAGGAGAAGAAGTAGAAGTAGAAGGAGACGGGTGGGAATCCTCGTTGAACAAGGTTTTTTCGGATATCTTTGTTTTGCCTGTGGTCACCGCCCCTTTACTTGGTCCTGCCTTTGAAGAGCTGCCGATGTTTGCGGGGCCCGGTTCACTGGTTGATGATCCCTGGCTAGGTTCGGTCCGTCTATCGGCTTCGTACCTAAGCGTAATAGCTTCAAGTTGAACGATTTTGGCGCACAATTTGGCAATGGTGCCGCCTTGCTTAGAAATAAGTGAGTTTTGCTCACCGATTGTATTCTGCAGTTTTACAATAATTTCAGCTAGGTACTCCACCTTATCAGTCACATTATTGACAGCTTGGCTCACTGTTTCCCAGGCTTGGGTTGATCTTGTTGCCATGTTTAATGTGATCACAAATCGACTCCGAATGTGATGTTTAACTTGTTAACTTTATAACTTGTCATGTGTCAAACTTACAACATATTATTACTTGTACAGCAATCAATTTTATATAAAAACGTACATACACAGCGGCGTAGCTAACTATGCACACACAATATTCCAAGCATTCCGTTAACTACGAGGAGAGCAATTTATGTATGTAATTATCTTTCAGACGACATTAAAAAAGAACATGAATAACGTTTTTTTCCAATATGGGTGAGCATGTGAAGTTTTGAAGTTCCTTTTGAGAAGACGAATAGCTGCAGTTTAAACACGAATAGGGTGTCTATCCAGTATGGGTAAGCATGTGACGTTTTAAATTTCCATTATCAGAACACGAAAAGCTGCAGTAAGAACATGAATAAGGTTTTTCTCCAGTGTGGGTAAGAATGTGACGTTTCAAATTTCCCTTTTCAGAACATGAATATTTACAGAAGGAACAAGTATAAGGTTTTTCACCACTGTGGGTAAGCATATGACGTTTTATGGCGCTCTTCTGTGAACATAAATAACCACAATCGGGACATGAAAAGGGTTTTTCTCCAGTGTGGGTAAGCATGTGACGTTTTATAGTGCTCTTCCGTGAACATAAATACCCGCAATCAGGACATGAAAAAGGTTTTTCTCCAGTGTGAGTAAAAATGTGAATTTTTAATTGTCCCTTTTCGGAGCACGAATAATTGCAGTAGGAACATGAATAAGGTTTTTCTCCTGTATGGATAAAGATGTGACGTTTTAAATTTCTCTTTTCAGAACAAGAATAAAAGCAGTAGGAACATGAATAAGGTTTTTCTCCAGTATGGGTAAGCATGTGGCGTTTGAAGTTTCCTATTTTAGAACATGAATAGTTGCAGTACGAACACGAATAAGGGATTTCTCCAGTATGGGTAAGTATGTGATGTTTTAAAAAGCTCTCCTGTGAACATGAATACCTGCACAAGGAACATGAAAAAAGTTTTTCTCCGGTGTGGTTAAGAATGTGAAATTTTAACTGTGCTTTTTTAGAACATGAATAGTCGCAGTAGGAACACGAATAAGGTTTTTCTCTAGTATGGGTGAGCACGTGACGATTTAAAGTTCCCATTTGAGAACATGAATAACTGCAGTAGGGACACGAATAGGGTTTTTCTCTAGTATGGGTGAACGTGTGGCGTTTTAGATTTCCCTTTTCAAAACATGAATAGCTGCAGCAGGAACATGAATAGGGTTTTTCTCCAGTGTGAGTAAGCGAGTGACGTTTTAAAGTTCTCTTCTGTGAACATGAATAGCTGCAATCGGAACATAAATAAGGTTTTTCTTCAGGTTGAATCTCCAGGTCCAAGTCTGAAAAAGATGACATAAAGCTCAATAAAAATTAATAAAATAAAAACAGAAAATTACTCAATCAAGATCAGACAAATAAAAATCGATTTTACCTGCAGTTTGGGTTGAACTTTTAGCGTCTTCAAAACATTCGTCTTTAACATCCAGCATGTCTATATCAATTTCCATATAACGAATTCCCCCGCCCTCTTCTTCTCGGGGATCTGGTTCTGCCTTTGTGGTAAGAGTCTCCACAGTAACGCTTCCTGGAATAAAAAAAAAACAATAATATTATGAGAGAGGTTCCGGTAGGTCATAAATGCCGACAGTGAACCCTTCTCGTCTGGATTTGTAGGATATTATTTAGTGGTTTTATTTTAAATGTACAATCACTAAGTCGAAGCATAACGAATCCCTTTAAAAATTAAAAATAAACTTTTAAAATATTAAAAAATTTGGCCAAATTCGTTAAGGGAATATTTTAATACAATATCAGGCTTTAAACGTATTATTTAAACTCAAGGTTCGGACCTTATTTGTGAAAACCGTGGGAGAATAATATTTGTTTTGAAGCATATTTTAAAATAAAAATTACGCGAACACATAAATTTTATGACTAATTATTTTCTTATGGCTAAATCGGTAAAATCGCATTCTGGAATGAATAATCAGATTAAAAATATTGAAACCAAAAACACAGAAATGTTTACTGCATAAAAACATCCAAATGTATAGCTTAGTTCCAAGTGAAATTTAAAAAGTGCGTATAAAAATGCAAAAAACCAACACTAACCCAACACACGGAGCAGGTCGAAATACATATGTAATATGTATACATTCTCAATGCTCGAACGTCGCGTAAACTCACCAACACTTTCCGCATCCACGACGTAGGAACGAGTGTGATATTTGTGATATTCGTTTACTCAAGCGTGCCTTGATTGAAGTAAGGCCAAATACGGTTCCACAGGAGCATCCAACGCACAAAAAACTTTAAGGCTTACTTATCGGCTTAGTGCACAGTGGAGGTTATCCACCTCTTACCCGCCCTGGTATAAGTAACAGATGCTTACTCTTTCAAGGCTCTCGCAAGATTCAAATTTTTTTGTTAAACGAAGCTACATTTATTTATTTTGAATGAATCTAGACCTCCAGTGTCTTTGCATGCGTTGTTAGTAAGCAGTATGCAAGTGCTTAATGGCTTAGTGCACAGAATAGCTAATCCGAAACGAGCGAACTTAGTAAATTTTGAGATTTGTTCGACCACCTTTGGACAGTTATTTGTTGTCTTGAATAGCCGAAGCAGATTGAAACATTGAATATCTTTCGGAATACCTATTTAATTCATTTAATTAGGGAACTGTTATATATGTGAAGCATAAAGGTTGTATAGATCTAATTTGACCGACTATATTTGTCGATAATTGGATACTTTTGATGGGCTAGTCTATCCATTTTTATACTTGATATTAGGTATATACTCCAGCATCCCTTATACAAAAAGTCACCGACAGCCACTGATAAGTAGACACCTAAGTTACATCAATCGATCAATCCATACCTGCGCATTGATCAAAAGTACTGTAGTAATCCGAGACTTCGGTTTTGAAGGCCAAACAAGATGTAGTGTTTTCCTTGTATAGTTTGCACTCTCCCTCATCAGCATTGAACACGTCTAGTGGTTCCCTCTTGGTGGTCGTTAGATCCATTTTACCAAAAAGGTGTTAGACTTTCCTATAATGTACAGCACGCGTTTACATTTGAAGGCGATCGGAAAGGATAAACGTCAGATGGGATTAAAAAAAAAAACAAATAAAAACATTCCATAGATAAAGGTTTTGTCATCTTACAAGGGACTAGATACGGTTAAAATATTCATGTCGTCTTGGAAGGTGCCTTTTGACGGAGAGGATTTTTTAGAATTCGAGGTCATAAACCCAGTGTTGTCAGATGCACGATTTTCGCATGGTTTTTTGGGTAAATTATAGCATTTATATCTGGTACTAAAAGCCTCGATTACCTTGAGCGAGTTTACAAGCTACTAGCCGGCAAATTTACTATCTGCCAGTGAACTCCTTCAGTGTAAAATCTACTAATTAGCTAGTAATATGATTACACTGGGCGAGTTTACAGCAAATAGTGAATTTGCCGGCTAGTAGCTTGTAAACGCGCTCAATATTATTAAGGCTTAAGAGAAATGAGCGAGCAGGGTACGTTTTTGAAGGGAAAATTTTAAGGCGCATTTTCGGACCGGTAATAGAAAATGGATTTTGGAGCAGACGTTACAAAATGAGCTCTATACTCTATTTAAGGTGCTAAACGCCAGAAAATTTATAAAACTGGCAAGACTTCGGTGGCTGGGTCATGTCGAGAGAAACTACAGAGGAAAACATCAATAACTACCTAACAGAAAAAGATCTGGAATGTACCAAGATTGAAAAAATCAAGCCTTTTCGTCCTACGCCTTTTAACACCTTTAAACTCACCGTTAAAGCGATCGAAATAAAGAAATTCCTGGCAGAAGAACTTTGGCCGGAGGGAATTGTATTCCGAAGATTTATAGAGCCGCGCATATCTACTATCTAATGATGCCTACTACTTTTAATTTTATTTTTTTATCTATATGTATTTTTTATGTACTTACTTGTGTTTCGTGTATGTACTTACTCTATATAGGATGTGTGGGATTGCACTCACCTCCCCACATTCTGGAATAAAGACCATTATTATTATTATTATTATTTATTAAGCACCAAAGTCCCTGCTGAACTCAAGACCGATAGGGCGAAGGAGCCTGTGAAGGCCAAGATTAAGATGGTGCGACAACGTCCTTAAAGACATATCTACCTTGAAGCTTCTAAACTGGAGAGAGCTGGCATAAAACCGAGATGAGTGGAGGAAGATTCTTGAGGAGGCCAAGACCCACCAGGTGTTGTAAAGCCAGTACACCAAGAACGCGAAAATGGTTTTCCTTTGTTTTTTGCACCAGAAAACCATGGGTGGTTTCCTTCAAATTGCGTCAGCAGATGAATTTGCATTGTGCACACAAGAGTGGTTTAACTTAGGAATGGATCTGCGTAGGTATCCGTCAGACCACCAGCTTCAAATTATATTATATTCAGAACACTAGAATGGTTTTCCTGCATTTTACAGCAAATTTGTTGGCTGCAATATTTTTTTTATGATTGTATATGTATTTAACTATGAAGAATAATTTATATGGATTTTTTTTATTTTTGTGGGAAAATTGTGAAAGTGCGGCAACATAAATACAGCACATCATATTTTTTCCTTCCTGAATAGAATTGTCATCAATACTGAGAAATTTTTCGATATAAATTTTCCTATGTATAATAATAATAAATTAAAAAGAACGCTAGATGACGTATGCATTTTTGTCTACCTATTTTTTTTAAACATAAGGTAAATGAACTTCAAATACTAATTAAGAATCTAAAAATAAATCTAGATATAATTATCCTCACTGAATGCTGGATAAAGGATAAATATTCACCCTTGCAACTTAATAATTACATGTCATATGCAACCAATTTGAATTACACAAAAAATGATGGTGTGATAGCGTACATTAAAGATGACATTAAAACTGAAGTCAATGAAATAAAATTCCCAAATGCAAACTGTTTAAAGATCAAAGTGGGTGATGAAACCACGATATTAGCTCTGTACCGATCACCAGCTACAACTAATATTAATCAGTTTCTTGAAACGCTTTCTAATGAACTCAATCTTCTAAAAAACACAAAAAATGTCTTCCTTAACGGAGATATAAATATTGACATATTAGAAAATGGTCATCCCAATAGAACTGATTATCTACAAACACTGGCCTCCCATGGACTCCAAAGTATGATAAATAAACCTACGCGTGTAACTAATGACAACAAATCTTGCATCGATCACATGTTCAGTAAGACTATTAAATCAACCAAATCTATCATATTCACCTCTACTATAACCGACCACTATACAACAATTTTATCTATTACAAAAAAGAAAATACAAAGATCGCAGCCCTACCCAATTATCGTGCAAAAGACATAAACCAAATGGAATGATGTAAAACAACAGTTACTCAATACAAACTGGATAAGCCTACTGGAAAACCTTGATGCAAATAATGCCTGGAGTAAATTCACTGAATATATAACATACACCATCGTATCAAATACCAAATCAATAGAAAAAAAGATTTCGCATAAAAACCAACATCTTAAGCCATGGATAACTCAAAGCGTTATAAATTGCATTAGAAAAAGAGATGAATTACATAGGAAATCTAAATTAAATCCTTGTGATATTTTTATACAACGATACTACAAAAGGTACAGAAATATTTGCAAAAATGTTATACGAACTGTCAAAGAAAATTATTATAAGAAGAAAATAGACGAATGTAACAATGACCCGCGCAAATTATGGAAGATCATTAATGAAATTACAAATGCAAAATCATCCCATTACAAGAACATGGAGGAATTAACAATTGAAAATACCCAAATCTCTTTCGCAAAGCATCCGGACAAAATTCTCGAATACGTAAACGAATTTTTTACTAATATAGGGTCACAATTAGCAAAGAAAATCAGACAACCAATAACTAGCATTTTACCAGAAGAAAGGGAAAATATGAACCAGATAGATAAATTAAAGTTAACTGATGTAACCAATACTGAAATCAGAAATGCAATTGTATCCCTTAATATTAATAAATCGTCGGGAAATGACATAATCTCAAATAAAACAATAAAACAACTACAAAATGAACTGACCTTCCCATTGACATACTTGGTCAATCTGTCTATATCTACAAATGTATTCCCTTCATGCCTTAAAAAAGCTACAGTTATACCCATACATAAAAGTGGTAACAAAAAGTATATATATAACTACCGACCCATAAGTCTCTTAAGCTCTTTTTCAAAAATCTTGGAAACTGTAATGAAGAAGCAAATTGTTCAATTTCTTGAACAAAACAAATTACTATCACCATCCCAATATGGTTTTAGAGAAAATCTGAGCACCAATGATGCCATAGAAAATCTAACAAGCATGGCCATAAAAAACATAGATGATGGGAAAAAATGTTTAGCTTTATTCATAGATCTTCAAAAAGCTTTTGACACAATAGACCATAAAATATTACTAACTAAACTAAAAAAAATAGGAATGGCCGAATCAACAATTAACTTATTGGAGTCATATATAACAGGGCGAGAACAACAAGTACAAATTGGCAAACAAAAGAGCAAACTTCTATCTTTAAACTATGGCGTTCCTCAAGGAAGTGTACTGGGACCGATTCTGTTCATTATCTACATCAACGATTTAACTAACCTTACCATTAAAGTAAACGTAATCAGTTTTGCTGATGATACTGTTTTATTATTTCAAGAAGAAAATTGGACTGATACATTTAATGAGGCTGAAAAAGGGCTTAGTGCACTTCAAAATTGGCTTAAAATCAACTCGCTTACCCTTAATATAAGCAAAACAAAATATATAACATTTTCAATGAACTCAAGGGGCCAACCAATAAAATCACTAGAACTAAAATTACATGAATGCCATGGAAATAATATACAATGTTACTGCCCCGTCATCGAAAAAACACAAAACATAAAATATCTCTGAGTAATAATTGACGAAAATCTTAGATGGGACCTACACATCAAAGGTATTACGGAAAAACTCACAAGCCTTATATATTTCTTCAAAAATCTAAGAAACGTGCTAAATAAAAAGGATATGAAAGGTCTACTATGCGTTATGTCATTCTCGAATTGAATATGGAATCATAGGATGGGGATCTGCTGCAAATACGTACCTACACAGCCTGAATACGATTCAAAAAGGAATCATAAAGACCATATTGAAAGTACCAATTAGAACGCCTTCAACTGAAATTTTCAATAACTTTGACGTACCAAATGTACAACAAATATATTCCAAAAATATATTATTGAAGCTCTTCAAAAATAATGAATCCTCTACTAGACCGTGTATGCATAACACTAGATCGAATAAAAATGATATAAAAAATATTCCAAGTTATAAAACCACATTTGGACAAAGAAACTATACATACTTTGCAACAAAACTCCATAACATCCTCCCCCAAGACATAAAACTAATAAAAAATCCAATTGAATACAAATCAAGAATAAAAATATGGCTTAAAGAGGTCAATGAGAAAACCCTAGCGAAGACGCTAAAAACGACATAGAAGACAAATGAACTATATTTAAATAACTTTAGTCCTCCTCGGCACAGGACCCCCTAGTGAGGAGGACTAAGAAATACAATATTTTGTACTTAATTTCACATTTCATTTTGTATGTAAAATTTTTGTATATAGTCGCCATAATAAAAAAAAATAATAAAAAAAAATAAAAAAAATAAAAATAAAAAATATGTTAGCACATACCTGTCAGCTATGTTATAACTTTCTCCGGGTTTTGTAAAAATAACTTTAAGATGTAGCTGAAACACTGTGAAAGAAAACCGTTCTCGCTTTCTGAGTGTAATTTTTTTTCAGCTGGCCGCACCAAAAGTGCTCGCGGACCGCACCAAAAAGATTCGCGGGCCGCAGGTTCCCCACCCCTGACTTAAAGGTAGATATATCCCGTAGTATAATGTATTTATGCTGCCATTCTTAAAATAGTTGATGCTGTAATGGTCTGAATGGTTACCTTCCAATCACTTGAACACGGTTCAATTCTCAGTTTTGGCATTATTTAAATAAATTAATTTTTTAAACAAAAACTTTTTAAGTATCGTTGTTATTTGAAAGTCGACGAAACGAAAATAGCGATACTAAGAGACGAACACATACACACATACATCTAAATCTAAAATCTAAAGGATATAGCGAGCGCGAGAATAAGGTAGTATAATTGGTCTCCTCTTTGTGCGGTGCTTCATGGCCTATCGGTCTCCTCTTGTGCAGTGCTCCTAGCCTATCGGTATCCTCTTTGTGCGGTTACTTCTTAGCCTCCCCACACTTGTCTACTTTAGTATTCTATAGGTTTCACTTCCAGTGTGTGCATTGCACAGCGCGACTTACCCACCCTATTGGTTTTAATTATTTTTAATGTGATTTTTCACGGGTCTGCGCTAGTTGATTATATAAAAACACTTTTAGATTTAAGTTTGGCCGCAGAATAGAAAAATAATTTAAAAATTAAAACTAACCAACTGAAATATGAAAATTCACAATATCCAGTATTCGACCAATGAAGAAGAGCCATTGTAATAATAAAGCTGCCGTAGTGAACAATATAGTTTATTTAATTAGTCCCGTACAATATAATAATACTTAGTTAACGCACAACTGCACTGAAAGCATAAACAGGTATCTCTTAAACGAGAGTCTTATTCTATATCTTTACCTATCAAGGTAACATTTTCGTTTATTACAATTCATTGCTGAAATAACAATAGTTGAAACAATAAGCGAATGTAGGCCAGTTGCAAAACAAACCTTAAGAATTCATATTTTATGTGAACGCCGCATATAAAATCCATGTTTTTTTTGTTATCAAGTTTAACTTGTAGAACTCCATTTTAATTTTTATTTCTTTTATATATTCGGTAATATTATAATTAAATTAATAAAAACAGTTTATTTATAAATAAGTTCTGCTGTGTAATTATTCATGTATATGCCTTCAGAAGGCGAAACAGCTGTCGCGCGTAATAATAATTACACAGCAGAACTTGTTTATAAATAAACGTTTTTTTATTAATTTAATAATAATATTATTGAATTTTTTTTTTTTTAACATTAACTCCACACAGGAGGCCCCGAGGAAAATAATTTCCCTCGGGGCCTGTGTCATCTGGGATTCTGTATGGAGGGTCTTTTTGATGAGAGGGAGGAATGAACATTGGTCTTGAAGAGACCCATATTGTAGGAAGGAGGAAATACAGAGGCCGGCAGATCATTCCACAGCCGAGCTGTTGAACACAAGAACGAGTCGAAGAAGCGACCCGTTCTCATGTGACAAATTTCAACCGTGTACAAATGTTGGACACGCGTTTGGCGTGTTTCCCGGCTATGCACCGGTGGGATCAATGATGCTAGTTCCTCCGATCATCTTCCATTGTAATACCGGTAGAATAAGGATAGCATTCCCACCCGACGCCTGTGCTCTAAAGATTGCAATCCGGCTGTTAAGATGGGAGAATCTATCAAACGGACCGCCCGTTTCTGCACGGAGTCGAGGGTATTTTTCAGGTATTTTGGAGCTCCAGACCAGAGGTGGCTGCCAAATTCTACCAGTATTCTACCAGTGAGATACTGAGAGTATGTACCACTCTGGTTGACTCAAATCTGCGGCAATATATAAGCCAATACACTTGTATTGTTAAATCTCCTTGAGATAAACGAAGTTGGTGATTTGAACATTGGAATCTCTTGGAAAAATTTATCCTAACGTTTTTAAATATTTAAATACCTTAAGAACGTTGTTAAGAAATATCATATTTTTACACATACAAATTTAGGTTCTTCTTAGTTCGTAACTCATTTTCTCAAAAAAATGGAGATACATTGTCTTTGATTTAATCCATCGATGAGTGTGATGAACCATCGGTGTGCGTGAGGATATGTCTGTCTAAATGACTCTTCTGAGTAAATACTGAACCACATTGCACACACGAAAACGGTTTCTCTTTAGTGTGTGTGAGGATATGCCTGGCAAGATTGCATTTCATATTAAAGACAGAACTGCAATGTACGCACGAAAATGGTTTTTCTCCAGTGTGAATCAGGACATGCCTGTCCAGATGGCACTTCCGGAGAAAAGCAGTACCGCAAACATCGCACGCGAATGGTTTTATTCCGGTGTGCGTAAGAAAATGTGTCTTCATGTTGTTTTTCTGGGTAAATGCGGAACTGCAGAGGGGGCAAGCGTAAGGTTTTTCTCCGCTGTGTGTAAGAAAATGCCTGTCGAGATGAAACTTGGAAGTAAACACAGAGCTGCAGTGTGTACACGGGAATGGCCTCTCTCCGGTATGGATTAGCATGTGCCTATCCAGATTAAGTCTCTGATAAAATGCAGCACTGCATTGTGTACATGCGTGAGCTTTATTTCCCGTGTGCGTGATGATATGCCTGTTTAAGTGGCTCTTCCGAAAGAATGTAGAGCTACAAAGTGTACAAGCAAACGGTTTGGAAGCAATGAGGAATGCGCGATGGTTAGAAGTGCTAGATGCCTTGTATTGTTTCTTGTACTTAGACACGTCGGAAGTTTCCATCAGTTGATTCTCTATGTCTCCGGTCTTCGTTATTGGATGATCTGTAAATTATAGTTCAAATATAACGATATTATTTTACATTATTATTTTAATAAAGATAAATACATAAAACTGCTGTAGGAAATACGATTTTTAATGCTGGCAATGTTTATCGAATCCCCACAATGCAACGCATGCGCGTGTAACTGTTCTCTTTTCAATGACGGTGCGGTTAAATTAAAATTATGCTGTGAACGTCGCCTGCAATACTTCATACTTCCTAGATATTATTTTAACCTCCAGGGTTCAAAGCCTTGTCTGATAAATTTCACGTCTGAAATTTCTGTGATTAATGAAGTCATCTATATTAAAGATTCAACCTCTATACTTTATATATCATAATACAATTTCATTCAGCATTAATTATAACGTCGGGGTCACCAATTCGCGTTACGAATTTATGTAATATTTGGCTAAATATCTACCACTCTGTAACGTGCCGCAAAGATGCTACAATACTCATATATTATTTTTAATTAATATTAGGTCCTTACATATGAAATTGGCGTTTTGCCGTACTGGCAATTTTAATCTCAAATATCTTCTCTTTGGTTAGGAATTCAAAATTCAAATTTATACAGCTATTTACTCATGTATTTGTGTTTCGAAAATTATAATTCATTTGTTTTTTCCTTAATTGTTTTTTTTTCTTTGCGTCACTTAGTTTACAGAATGGAAAACTTGAAATATCGCGTTATTTACGAGTACGAGTTCCACCGTGGTACCAGTGCTGCAGAAACGGCTCGAAGGATTAATGATGTGTATGGTGACGGTGCCGCAAAATAAAACACAGTGCGTTTTTGGTTCCAACGTTTTTGTTCTGGAAATTTCGACCTGCCGAACAAGCCTCGTGGACGGCCGGAGACCAAAGTTGATAATGAAGAATTGAAGGCTATTGTGGAAGCGGATCCATCGCAAACCACGTCCGAGTTAGCTGCAGGCTGCGGTGTTAGTGATAAAACTGTTTTAATCCACTTGAAACAAATTGGGAAGGTGAAAAAGCTTGAAAGGTGGGTACCTCACGAATTGAGTGAAGCAAATCAACAAACGCGCGTTGACCGCTAGACCACACACTGCACAACAGATGGCTACCAAATTAGAGGAGCTTCAATTGGAATGTCTAAGACATCCACCGTACTCTCCGGACCTTGCCCCAACAGATTACCATTTTTTTTCGAAATTTGGATAACTTCTTGCAAGGGAAAAAATTCAACTCCGATGCGGCAGTCCAAACCGCCTTCAAAGATTTTATTGATTCCCGTCCGAATGGTTTTTTTAGTAAAGGGATCGATGAACTACCTATGAGATGGAAAATTGCATAGATAGCAATTGTACATACTTTGATTAAATAAATATATTATATTTTTAAAAAAATCGACTTTATATTCCTCCCATAAAAACGCCAATTTCATATGTAAGGACCTAATAAATTGTGAAATACTATAAATGAATTGTAAAAGCCCCGAAAAAGCGCGTTAATAAATAATAATTAATAAATAAAATTTGTTTGCGCGTGCCAGGATTCGAACCCGGGACCTCCGGAACTACTCAACCACGGAGGTCGTCAAATTTGTCTACATTTTTTTTTTTTTTTCTTTATTCATTTTGTTCATTACAGGTTTGTTTTACATGGTTTTTCAACTACCAAGCTAGGCAAATTCCCGTATTATGGTAGTCGGCATTAAACAATGAAAGTATGTATATCAAATGAATACAAACATGAGCATAAATATACCTGCGCTTTGTTCAACAGGGTTAGAATACTGCAGAATTTCGGCCTTTATATGTTGGAATGTTAGGTTATCTTCTGTCGTGTATAGTTCACCGTTGCCTTCGTCATCGCTAGCCACCGTTTCTGGTTCGCACTTTATGTCAGTAGCATCCATTTCTGTGTAGATGGCGCTCTAACTAACCTAGAAAGTTATAAAAGAGGACAAAATGTTAACAACTACCATAAAATAATGTCGTCTTCTACAACGAAATTGCATGTTTTTTACAAGTGTGTAGAATTAAATAGAATTATAGTGTGTAGAATTAAATAGAACACTTCAATAGTGTCCCATAACTTTGACTGCATACACAATAACTGTATACACCCCTGCGCCTGTGGAAGTATTGACCTAGTCAAAGAATATGTCTACTTAGGATATGTATTACTATGATTGTAATATGAAATGGGATATCCATATTGTTAAGCTATGTAAGCGCCTTCGAGCGATTGTAGGCAAACTTTATAAACTTAAATATTATGTACCCATCAAAACCATGAAACTAATCTATTTGTCCCTGGCTGAATCTAATGTGAGATATGGTATAACGTCTTGGGGGCACTCATGTAAAACAAACATCCAACATGTACAGTCAATTCAAAACGCTATGGTCAAATTACTCGTCAGCAAAGCAGTTTATGACCAGCGGCAAAATATCACAATTATGTATAAATCCATAAATGTGTTACCTATTAGAGCTCTTTTTTGGTATAAAATCTGTATGCAACATATCTTAGATAGCCCATACAAAACAATGGTGGATCACATGTACAATACTAGGCTTACACAAAATGAAGGGATGATAGTACCTAGATTTTCTAATAAACATGGCCAGCGAACTCTTGAACACATTGTACCACTTATTTTTAATATGCTGCCATATGATTTGAAAAAATGTTGCTCGACACCTAAATTTGCACTATTGTTTAGAACATGGCTATTGGAATCAGATTTTATGTATTGACTTGACTCCTCGTGCATTTTTAATTATTAATATTTAATTTTAAATTATTTTTTTTTTCTTTATACTTATTTATGTTTTTATTATGTTTTTTATTAAATTGCAATATTTTTTTCTTCTATTGTAAAACATTGTATATTGTAAAATGTTGTTGTCCACACTATTTTCCTGCCGACAAGCTACTTGCAGTAGCTTTGCAGGTGCAATGTAAACAAGAAAAAAAACTATTTACAATGTAAAAAAAAAAAAAAAACGACGCACGCCGAAGACAGAACTTTTTGAAAAATACCAAAAAGTTCCGAAGATATATGCCAAAATAATGTCAAGATAAAGTCGAAATGTTGATATTTGAGGCTGGACGAAAAACTTGCGACATCATCATACATTGAGAATTGTGCTGAATCGTGTTTTGGTCACGAATTTTTTCTTTCAAAGTTCACATTTTACTTGTTTGATGCCATGTTTGATTTTCTTGGACTATCGACGTTTTCCGAAAGGTTCCTCTACAATCTAAATATACATCTCTTTTTAAATAACCCCAACTAAGAAACTAATTAGCTACTTTATGATGTACTAGCAGACTCGGCCACACGTTGCTGTGGCTAACGAAACACACCACCCGCTGCCAGCTGCCCGCTGCCTGAATTGAATATTTGAAATTCTCGGCTTTTCTCTACTATAATGAGCATGTTTTATACATATAAACCTTCATCTTGAATCACTCTATCTATTGATGAAAACTGCATGAAAATCAGTTGCGTAGTTTAAAAGATCTATGCGCACATACATTTTGAGCGACTTAATTTTATACTATGTAATGATGATGATACCTACTTACTCTAGGACATTTTCTTCCCAATTTCTTCCGTAGAATGAATTTCAAAAGTGACTATAGTACGGCCCGCCAGCCGTTTTAAATCGCACAAATTCTTTCTTCTTTGAATTTCTCGGCTTTTCTCTAATATAATTTACATGTATTATACATTTATTTATTTACGGACTTACGTCCAATTTAAAACAAAGTATCACGAAGTATAGAAATGAACAATGTAAGGATTCGGATGGTACATGAAAGCAAAGACAAACAGTGAAAATAGAAGAAAAATAAGTGTCAAGTCACGTCAAGACCTTGCAAAAATTAGGGTGAATATTACATATCTTCATTTGTTTAAAGAGCGACAGAAATAAATTAAGCTAATACCAAAAAAATCAAGGTCTTGACGTGAGTTGACCAGTCTACACATTCTGGACAGTGGTGAGTTATAACCATAGTTAGTCGAGTGCGGATTGAGGAAAAGCAGGTCTTTATTTCTGAGTCTACGAGAAGGTATATTAAATGTGATGAGTTGTAGTAATGTAGGCGAGTCGATTAAACAGTTAATAATTTTGAAGAAACAAATGAGATCAGATTTTATCCGACGGTCTTCTAAAGGAGAAAGGTTTAGAGTTTGTTCAATTTCAGCATACGAGTAATTGCCTCGCTCTAATCCTAGCCTCCAAGCAATTCCCTTTAGGAACCGATGTTGAACGGATTCAATATGACGAATATGGACAGCATAAAAAGGAGACCATATAATACAAGCATATTCAAGATGGGGGCGAACCAAGGAGCAGTAAAGAGTTCTTAGGGTATTTATGTTTTTGAAGTCAGAAGTGGTTCTAGTGATAAAACCAAGTAGTTTGAGAGATTTATTAACAATCGTATTTATATGTACATATAAACATTCCTCTTCGGTCACTCTATCTATTGGTGAAAACCGTATGAAAATCCGTTGCGTAGTTTAAAAGATTAACGCGCACATACATTTTGACCGACTTCGTATTATACTATGTAATGATTTCATCTTCCCCGATGCATAGAGTTGTTTCTACATAAGTATTATTTCAATAATTTGGGATTATCTAGAAGTGAGAGGAGAACGGAAATGCTATATTTATTAATACAGGACAGACATATTTGGCTATAAAATATCATCGCACGCACAATATCGCTCGCCATACAATCCCATACAGACCCGCCGCACCTACGCAGATGATGCGCTCTAAGCTCAGCGTTATACGCCGTAACCACTGCTCACGCGATATTAAAAATGTTTTGCGACCCCCTCTCCGCCACAAATCGGATGGGGGGTCATTTTAATAACGCAGCTGCGAAAACGTGCGGATGTCAGCTGTCAAGTTGACAGATCCAGTACAAAGAAAAGATATTGGTTAATATTTCCCTATCGACTCCAAGCTCAAAAAACACTTTAAAAATTAAAACAAATTGTACTAGATAAATTACAGTTACCGGAAATGAAAAATATTGGATTTTAATGGTTATTTTGTTATCTTTAAAAACGCGAAATGTCATTTCTCAAGGAACGCCATGTTGTTAATTACGACGGCAAACGTCTCGCGTGATTTTTCGTGTTTATGAAACCGAACAAAATAATGATTAATACGCATTATTTATCATTTCAGAAGATTGCAATTCGTACTTATTATTGTCTAACTGACAGAAAGTGATTTTTTCTTTTAAAAATGCGTATTTTATCGTCGTAATGAACATGGCGGTCCGTGAAAAATTACATTTCGCGTTTTTTAAATTAAAAAAAAAAAAAAAAAAAAAAAAAAAAAAAAAAAAAAAAAAAAAAAAAAAAAAAAACATTATAACGCAATATTTTTCAATTCCAGTAACTGAATTACTTATTACTCACCTAGTACAATTTGTTTTAATTTTTTTGAGTGTGTTTTGTGCGTGGACTCGATAGGGAAATATTTACCAAGATATTTCGCGGCAGCTCCCTAATTCAACTGACCCCCTCTCTTACCTCAGGAAGAAATCTTTCATAGTGTAGTGTTTCGGTACAACACACAAGCGCTCGCGGTACAACAGATAGTGCTCGCGTTTTGAACGCTGCATGTGGCCGATGTTAATTATTATAGCGCCGCCGCCGCTTAGAAATAAATATCACAACAAAGGTGTTTAACTTTTGTTTTTGACACTAAGGACCAGCTGTTTTACTGATATTCAAATGTAACAACATGTGATGCTCGTCAATTGCTCACAATTAGTTCAAAGGGTGAAACTGACATAAAATCAGTGTTTGAGGTGTACCGTTCAAACGTTAAAAAAATATGGTGTTGATTGGCGCTTTGACGACAATAGTTAATTTGAACATCGGTGAATATATTGGACAAATATCTATGAACTTCAAAGTGAGGACTAATATATACAGACGGTCCCAGTGGTGGGTAATATCTATGGAGCGTAGGTGGGACTAATATCTACAGAGGGCAGCTGAGCAAAGAGGTTGTACGGAAAACCTAACCTAACCTACGCAATATTACGTTATTCCAATATGCTATACATAATTGCAAACCCAACCTCTGCCAGTGCTGAAGATATTTGTCCTCACTTTGGTTCTCATAGATATTAGTCAGCAGTTTGAGTTGTAGATATTCGTCCTCACTTTGGTTCTAGATATTAGTCCGATTTGTTCAGTTTTTGGAATTCCTGTAGATATTAGTAGACGCCTCCGAATTTAACTTAAAACTGAACTATTAAAAGATTTTTCATTTTCGGAAACTGAAATACTTTCTTTTCATTTTTATCGAACCGAAACTAAGGGTTTTAAAATAAGTCTTGACCGTGTCCCTATTTTCTGTATATTTACCTAAATTTGTCATAATTCATACAACTTGAGGATTTGGGTACGGAAAGTACTGAGAACTGGAGACAAATGGCAAGGGATAGCAGCCACTCGAAAGCGTTTGTAGACGAGGACAAATCCTACCTTCAGACAAATATAATCATCGGGACCTAGGCGTATTATTTGATAAAAAACTTACTTTCACACCTCATATCGACAATATCATTTCTAGATCTATGAAAATGCTAGGATTTATCAAACGAAACAGTAAACATTTTAAAAATCCCACATCAAAAATAACGCTGTACAATTCCTTCACCCGCAACGTGTTGGAGTACGCAAGTGCTGTATGGAGTCCAACCTACAAAGTTCATATTCAGCGAATAGAGCAGGTTCAAAAACATTTTATGTACCACCTGGCATATTCCGATAGGCGAGCTCGATCACTTCCTCACTACACTGATAGACTAAAATTCTACAATATACGCACCCTTGAACAGAGAAGACTAAATACAGATCTAAATTTTCTATTCAAAATTGTAAATGGTTTAATAAACTGTCCTTTTCTACTTCATCAAATCAGGTTCAATGTTCCTAGAATTGGTTCACGACTGGTAAATTATGTTCCGTTAAATATTAAAAAATATCGAACTAAGCTGGGTTATGACTCAGCCTTATCGAGAATGTGCCGTAATTTCAATGAGGCTTATAAAAAACATTCGATTAATTTGACAATGTCAACATTGGCCAACTTCAAATCAAATCTTAACAAGCTTTAAAGCTCCCTATTACGTTGTTCTATAAACTTATGAACCTATAAACTCATTGTTCTAAAAACTTGTTCCTTGTAAAACTTGTTAATTATTATTTTGTAATGTACATATAGTATGTGTTTGTGTGAATGAATGTAATGAATATGTAAGTATTATATTATCAATGCTGTGTTTGTCTTTAATTAGTGATAGCATCAACCATGTTCAGTGTAATTTTATCTGTGAAAGCTTTGATGTAAATCACTGTTGACAAACCTAATAAAAATAAAAATAAATAAAAAATAAAATAAAAAAATAAAAATGACGAAAATAACATAATAGAGTATTTGGGGTTAAAACACACTGCGGTACCCCTACCTAAGATGCAACGTCAGTAAAACTCCTCTCCCCTTCACTCGAGCTTTAATTTACAATAAAATGGCACAGAAATGTGTTAAACGACTGAAACATTCTAATACGCATTGTGCAACATATTTTAACATACGACGGAAGAATAAACTTGTTAAACACGAACTAAACAGAGTATAAACTTAATAAATGTACAGCAAATGAATGACAGATTGCAGTCAGATGTCAACTTGACAATTGGTTTCCATAGATAAAGTTTTATAGATCTTCGCGCGTACGAGGGGCTAGATGACAATAAGATTGTCAGTTCTGTTAGCGGAGTTGGATAAAGTACCTACGCGAAAGTTCGTTTCGAAACTTCGACCAAATGGTTTCAATTAATTTATTAACCCCTCTCTATGTTATGCGTCGATGACACAGGGCTAGTTTACAAGCTACTATCTGGGAAATTCACTATCTGTTAGTAAACTCGCCCAGTGTCATCGTGTCACTTGCTAACTAGCAGCAACTATTGTTGACAATCTACGAAAAAAAGTTGAAAGGTCGTCAACTTTACTCGCCTACACGCTTGCTTTGCTTGCTCGTGATTGGTTTATTTACGTTTCCAACATGGCTTCCGATAAACAGCTGATTTCGACTGTCAAAAATCGGAAGAATTAGTTCACGCAGGGGTCGTTATTCTTGTCACTGGCGCTAAAAGCGACCTCGGTTTCCTACGCTTCTGAGCGAGTGGACAGTTTTGTGTGTCATCATGACAATCTCACTCGCCGATTTACCCGCTTTTAAAACTTAGTAGATAGTAGCTTGTAACTCGCCGTGTGTCATCGAGGCTTTATAGCATGTTCCGTTAGTAGGACAGAATATTTCCACTTTCCAAATAAATGGAATATTTGCGAACTTGTCTGAGAACTAAACTGTTTTTGGAAGGTGATGAAATACGCTTTAAAATTTAATTATTAGAAACTAGCTGACCCGGCCACGCGTTGCTGTGGCTAATAAAACACTTTGTAAAATCCAACCTTTGTAACCACCGCCGTCTTTGAGTTTGTCGCGAAGAGATAGACAGATGCCGCGGAGGACTTTAATTTATAATACATAGAGATGGTGTGAAAGATTATAAGATTGACTTCGACGACCTATGTCAGCTCCTCTTTTCCTTGGCATATTAAAACAGTAAATAAAGTTCTCATGCTCTGACAAACTGATGATGAAGATTTTAAATGGAAACAGAATGACAGATAACGTTTGACAGAAGACTAAAATATGACAATTAGAATTCTTTTATTTGCATTCCAATTCTAAATTACCTTGTGCTTCTGAAAGTAGGTAGAACAGTAGAACTGCTTATATGAGAAAATGAAATTGTTGTATTTACTATCTTCCTCACAATTTTTCCATATTATCTCACCGTTTCAACCTTCCCTGGACTACGACAAACATTTCAAAACCAAAATCACCTAATAACGAACAGCAATTGATAAGAATAATAAGATAAGAGTATATGATGGATATAGTAAGCTATCCGTAAAAGATAGATATATGCCTTCGCGGACTTTTTTGTAGATCTATTAAAGAGGAATATGCCACCATATATCGTTTTGTTATATCCCAAAAGAATTAGGCAGCGTAAGCTACCAGGCTGCTAGACTTTTTCCGACACTTCTAACAATTATCGTTATGTTTCAACCAATTTACACAAATACTTGACAAATTACATACCTAAACCTTCCTCACGAAACACTCTATCTATTGGTGAAAACCGCATGAAAATCCGTTCAGTAGTTTTCGAGTTTATCGCGAACAGACAGACAGACAGACAGACAGATGGCGCGGGGGACTTTACTTTATAATATGTAGAGAAGAAGATGTAGAGATAACCGTATAATTTTTTACATATAAAAAGTTTGAACGCCAACTTTAAAAAGTTTCAAAAATGGCTCACCTCATGTGTTTTCTAACAAAAATTACTGATATATACTCTCTATCATTTCATTGGCAAATCTTATTCGATTAGCGTAATCGGTGTCCTTCAGTTCTTGAACCACCTGGATTTTATAGGCTTTAAGATGTGAGTCCTTTTTTTTAAATTAACTGCAAAGACGATTTTTTTAAGTTAAGTGCTTGACTTTGCGAATGGATAACGATGGATTTTTGCCAACCGAAGCACATACTTCTTCGATCGCTCTTTCATCCCTAATAGACCACAGGTGACACGTTTTGAATTCGCAGAGTTGATCCGGTATTTTCGAACATCCGAATCCATTTTCTAATGCTCTCGTCACTTGGTGCATTGCGAGAATGATATTCCGCACAATGAAAATGCTCAGCGCTGACCAAGGGCGTAGCTAGGATTTTGTTAAGGGGGGGGGCAGGTGTAGACAAAGCAAGAATATACCTAAGGTAAATGCTGCATGGGCGACGGGACAGGTTACAATGAAAAACAAAATAATACCTACTGGGGGGGGGGGGGGTGGCTATTTTCGTCTAAAATTCTCCACGATTCGGGACATTCCACGGGGAGATATAGAAAATTACGAAAATATAATATAAATATACCCCCCCCCCCCTCGCTAAGCTACTGCGATAAAACGGTTTTCGATCTCAGCCATGTTTTAACACGACGCAGTGTAAAAAAGGACCTCTCTTTATTACTTGTAGTGCAAGGTTGTGCCAAGGATATAAGCATTGCTTTTTTTGTTGCGGGAAAGAAAATGTTCGCCTCCTTAAACACTTCAGTAAAATCTAGTTTTTCAAGATCTTTCCTTGTTCTGCCATTTTTTATACCATAGTTCGGCTTCTTGATTAAAATTAAGTAAATCATAGTATGGGTAAAAACCAGATATTAGGGAATCTAAATAAGGAATGACAATCGATCGCTTCCGAAAATCGCATCGAGTCTCAGCGAGGTAATTGGACAAATGTTGTTGGCAAGATATAATGCGTGGAACTTATATATCAGTTCCAAAGTCAGCTGCAGTTCTAATTTAAATATCTAAAATATTTTGCTCTCTATGTCTACGTTGCTTCGATGATCATTTATAACAGAAATTATACCTTTAATGTGACTCATACATGCGTACATACTGATAGTTTCCGATCGTAAAGCATTGGCAATAGGTTCCAATATGACTGAGTACTTGGCTATCAGTTGAACACATATAATAACAAAGCAATGTAACTGATAGGCACGTTTTCTTGATGCTTCATTAATCATGATCAACTAAAAAGGTAATAATAAAAATTAAATTGATTCTCACAAACAATAGGCTACCGACGTAAACTTTACGGTTTGTGAGCATTCCTGCACCTTCTAGGGGGGGGGCAGCTGCCCCCCCCCCTGCTCGTACCTCGCTACGCCCTTGGCGCTGACTACAGAATCACCGTTTCGGTAATAGGCTCGCACGCAAAAAGCACCGTGCGTCCCCGGGTACGACCTCGTTGCTACTTAATCTCCGCGTAGTAGTTTTTTTTATTTTTTTTTACATTAACTCCACATAGGAGGCCCTGAGAAAAATAATTTCTCTCAGGGCCTATGTCATCTGGGATGCTGTGTGGAGGGTCTTTTTGAGGAGAGGAAGGATTTAACATTGGTCTTAAAGAGACCCATGTTGTAGGAAGGGGGAAACACAAAGGCCGGTAATTAATTCCACAGCCGAGCTGTTGAACACAAGAACGAGTCGAAGAA
This sequence comes from Limnephilus rhombicus, assembly GCA_929108145.2. NCBI lineage: Eukaryota > Metazoa > Arthropoda > Insecta > Trichoptera > Limnephilidae > Limnephilus > Limnephilus rhombicus. The sequence goes on along the minus strand of OV815290.1, from coordinate 9,945,112 downwards.
ACGACCCGTTCTCATGTGATAAATGTCAACCGTGTGCAAATGTTGGACACGCGTTTGGCATGTTTCCCGAGTATGCACCGGTGCCGAAGGGATCAATGATGCTAGTTCCTCGGAGCATCTTCCATTGTAATACCGGTAGAACAAGGATAGCATTCCCACCCGACGCCTGTGCTCTAAAGATTGCAATCCGTCTGTTAAGATGGGAGAATTTATCAAACGAACCGCCCGTTTCTGCACAGAGTCGTGGGTATTTTTCAGGTATTTTGGAGCTCCAGACCAGAGATGACTGCCAAATTCAACCGTGGGGCGCACTTGTGATTTGTACAGGTTTAGAAGTTGTGTACTATTAAAGTATCTGCGGGCCCTGTACAGTATGCCCCGTAGTGCTCGACGCTGGGCATACAGTCGCTATACCGCATCGGCGCACCGCTCCTTATGATGACACAAATAAAACAAAACCCCTCTACCATTCTTGCACACCCAGTATTATTTAAAATTATATAAGTACTGAAATGTTGCAAATTAATCGAATAATATTGATTGAAAAACAATATCATCGTGCAAAAAATAACATGCGAATTGATGGCTTCCGTAGTCCAGCGGTAAGATTCTTGACACGCAATGTGAAGGTTGCGGGATCGAATTCCGGCGTCCACAAATAAATTTCATTTGATTAATTTGTGTTATTTCACAATTTATTTAATTTTAAAATTATGTGTATTATATTAGCGACACGTTCCAGAGTGGAAGATACTCTCAGTATCGCCCCGTTCTAAGACCACCATTCTGAATTGAAACGTTGCTTGAAATGGCTTTAGTCGTGTTTGGTGAACAGACCTTAATAGCCAGGTACTTCCCCACCTCCTCCTTCCCCTCCCCTTACCTACAGCCTCACAGCATACCCCAATTGGGTATGCCATAGTCTCGGTGTCTCCAGACGGATCTATTGTGAGTAGGGGATGCAAGGTTTTTAAAAATATCGATATATCGATTTCGATATATATCGATATTTCTTCTTTTTAAACGACTTCAAAAAGGAGGAGGTTCTCAATTCGACTGAATTTATTTTTAAAGGCTTATAGAAATCCAATGTAGTTTTAGTTTATCGATTATGTTGTATATGTATTTTTTTATACTCATCCATTGAATAATCACAAATTTTAAATAGGTATATAATTTTTTTTTATTAATATTTTTTTTTAAATATTCATTATTTTTTACCATCTATCGAACTTTAAAATAGTAACTTTGACAGTCTGCTTTCTTGTAGCCAGTTTCTGTTTTAAGTTACATTGGCTTCTGCCTTTGAAAAAAGACCAATATGATCCACCGGGCCATATTGGCCTCACATACCGAAAATCTTTATAATTTGTTAATATTTTTTTCCTAAAGGCAATGGCTTCACGAAAACCAATTTCACAAAGAAAACGCCAAACTTTATGCAAGGTGTCAATGAAAAAGACAATCGAAGATGTACGAAATAAGAAAATGAGTCATACTAGAAATAAATACAAGTCATACTAGAAATCTGGAATTGATAGACCTCGCGAGACAAAATCATGTCCACTTATTATCAATTCCTCCATATTCCAGCCACAAAATACAACCATTAAATAGGTCATTTATGGAACCACTGAAAAAATATGTTTCTGATGAGATAAGATCATGGGTAAGGAACAATTCATGCCCACTAACCCAATACGAAATTATGAAAGTTTTTGGACACACAAATCTACGTTTTCAAAGCGGTGAGATATCTGTTGGTGGTTTTCGTGCAACAGGGTTATATCCTGTTAACAGAAATGTTTTTAAAGATCACGATTTTATTGATATGGACAATGAGCCAGAATGTAGAATCACCAATCAATAAAATATTACACCAAAACCAACCACCCTAGGTTCTACTCCTGCAATAGACAATGAATCTGTTGACATGACATCCACCATAAATGAACCTAATATGAGTCATGCGTTGGATACTGGTGTAGCCCCTGCTTCAAGAGACGAGAACAGCACACCACCTATCCGTGTTGAACAAGTTGTAGTTCCCATTACGAGGTCGCTACAGCCTTTGACTTCAAGAGATCAGAATTATGATAACGCCGTTCCAATTGTCTCCAATACCAGAAATAGCACTAAGAAAAACTACTAACCGAAGCAGAATGGCTGCTACGTCGACATTGCTTACTTCATCCCCGTACAAAATGAATTGCAAGACTTTAAAAAGAAAAAAATTAAATTGAAAAGACTATGGGTAAAGGCAAAAAAAAGGGCAAAGGTAAAAAGACAAAGTCAAAATCTAAGGAGGTACAAATGTCTAGCTCGGAGGAAGAAAATGAACTATTGTACGACGACAGTTCTGACGAAAGCCCTTATTTGTTTTATTTTTTAATTTTATTTGATATGGCCAATATGGCCCTAGGCCATATTAGCCTACTTCATTTATATTTTAAGATTATTCAAGATTAAGAAAAAAGTTTATTTTAGCTATGTTTCGAAGTCAATAACCTTAAACTTATAATTGTTTTTTACCATTAAGTTCAAAGGACTGATTTAATCAATAAAAGCTGTTTGATCTCAAAAATTTCGTATTTTAACACCAAAAAGGCTTATGGTGTGCCATATTACTCGAACTTACTCTAATTAAGGAAAATATGTTAAAAATCGGTAAAAATGCGGGAAACCAGGCCGTAAGTGGAGGCAAATGCCACCATGAGCCATCTCTGTGGCTATAAATGACCCAACCCGATAAAAAGGCCAAGATGTCAAAAGAGCAAATTGAATGCAGTGATAAGTTGTTCATTTCTGGATCGGTCAGTCTTTATCCAACCGTCGTGTTCGCGTTTACATTATACCAACTGGTTTCGTTTGTTTAAAAAGTGTTAAACATCGACATTTCGAATGTTTGTAATTTTCATATTTTTTCACTCTACAATTAAATTAAATTGAATTGTGGTTATAAAAATATTAACTAATGCGTTGCGCATTTAGGACGGGATAATTTACAAAATTTGAACAATTTTTCAATTTCTATTTTAAAATTCGAGTTCTCTAAAGGTCTTCTATTCAAGTTCTGTTATAATATCATCATGGACCAGTTAATTCACAGTAAGTAGATGAATAATAACAGAACTTGAATTAGACTTTTACAGAATTTGTATATAAATTAATAAGGACGAGTTGTTTCACAGAATTTGATCAATTTGTCAAATTTCAAAGCTAATTTTCAAGTTTTGTTATTATTTCAATTCTGTAAACATTAGCAACGTGTGTATCAGAAATTTTATAAATTGTTCAAATTCTGTGAAATAATCCGTCTAGTAATCGTTATTTATTTTGGGACGTTATGCCGTGTTGCGCTAATTCATTCTTTAGCCAACGTTTCGGACAGCTTTACAGTGTCCGTAACTTTGGCTAAAGAAGGAGGTAGCGCAACACGGCGTAACACCCCAAAAATAAATAACGATAATACTTTTGGCCGTGAAAATCTAAAATCATATCCAACCGGTCCTAACCTTAAAATTCAACAAACACCACTACATGATAAAAATAATCCCGCGACATCCGGATTCGTAGAGAACTTTAAAAAAATCTTTGTTTTGTTTTTCGGAATTTCGGGATCAGCTAGCAATAACACTCCTTATGTAGATGTCAATAAGGCTTAATTTCCCGATTAACACCAGCCGCCTGTTTTGATTTGGCTCACAAAAAAAACATCACCAAAAAGCGTATTTTATTTTATTTTGCGAGGTACGGGCACAAATATTTAAACGTTTCACGATCATTTTCTAAAGAATTTAATTTCCCTCATTATAAAACAAAACCATTAACGAAAAAGGGTTCGAAAGTAGGAGATTTTTAACTTTAAAGTGTTTTTATAAAACTGATACTGTATTTTTACTGGGATTATAAAAAGACTAATAAAAAAAAAACGAGTGTGCTTTAGACCACACGATTGAAGTAAAACTCCACTAACTTATTAAAGAACATACGACATTGGGGTGACATATGACCATGGGGTGACCTATGACCCTGGGGTGACCTACGACCTGGGGTGACGTACGACCGTGGGGTGAATAACCAACTTGGGTTGACTTACGAACTTGGGGTGACTTAGGACCTTGGGGTGACTTACGACCTTGGAGTGACCTACGACCTTGGGGTGACCTACGACCTTGGGGTGACTTACGACCTTGGGGTGACCTACAACCTTGGGGTGACCTACGACCTTGGGGTGACCTATGACCTGGGGGAACCTAAAACCTTGGGGTGACCTAAGACCTTGGGGTGATTTACGACCTTGGGGTGACCTACGACCTTGGGGTGACCTACGACCTTGGAGTGACTTACGACCTTGGGGTGACCAACGACCTTGGGGTGACCATCCTTATCACTCCCCAAGTCAAGCGTGCGTAAAGGCCCGACCGTTCGCCTAGCAATCGATCACCGTTCGCTTCGATTACCGTTCGCATGACATTTTTCGTAACTATCACCACATTTCGTAACGCATTCACCAGCTTACCCCCCAAGTCGAGCGCGCGTAAAGTAGTTTTACTTCAAAAAAATGCTTGATTATTTCAAAGTCAAATATGTGTTCTAGTAGGTATTTAAAATAAAGCAATTTACACAAATCGTTGACAAATTACACACCTAAACCAATCAACCAATTTACGCAAATCGTTGACAAATTACACACCTAAACCAATCAACCAATTTACACAAATCGTTGACAAATTACACACCTAAACCAATCAACCAATTTACACAAATCGTTGACAAATTACACACCTAAACCAATCAACCAATTTACACAAATCGTTGACAAATTACACACCTAAACCAATCAACCAATTTACACAAATCGTTGACAAATTACACACCTAAACCAATCAACCAATTTACACAAATCGTTGACAAATTACACACCTAAACCAATCAACCAATTTACACTAATCGTTGACAAATTACACACCTAAACCAATCAACCAATTTACACAAATCGTTGACAAATTACACACCTAAACCAATCAACCAATTTACACAAATCGTTGACAAATTACACACCTAAACCAATCAACCAATTTACACAAATCGTTGACAAATTACACACCTAAGAAAAAAAAACCAATTTACACAAATCGTTGACAAATTACACACCTAAACCAATCAACCAATGTACACAAATCGTTGACAAATTACACACCTAAACCTTCCTCACGAAACACTCTATCTATTAGTGAAAACCGCATGAAAATACGTTCAGTAGTTTTCGAGTTTATCGTGAACAGACAGACAGACAGACAGACAGACGACGCGGGGGACTTTAATTTATAATATGTAGAGATAGAGATGTAGAGAAGAGATGTAATTTAACTACTCGTAAGTGTCTGAATAAGTGAAAAAAAATAACAGTAAACGATCGATTTTTAACATGTCTAAAAAAGTTTTCGGCGATTTTCTGCCGAAACCGAAACTGATGCCGAAACTTGCCGAAACCGAAACCGAAACCAAACCTTCGGTCGGTGACTACTTATTTTACGTTAAGTTAAATGTTTGAATAAATTCACGGTGTTTTATTAGATGCTATTTTAGACATTCTCCACGATATTTTTGCTCTTTTTTAATTGAGTCGTGTTTTAATAAACATTTTCACAACTTCCGCTTAAATATTATCGTTTTTAAAATTAGCGCGCTCTCTCTAACATTCGTAATTACATATCTGTAACGGCCGCCGTTGTCTAGGGGTAAGGCTCTTGATTCACAATCCGAAAGTCGCGGGATCGAATCCCGGCGTGCGCAAATAAATTTTATTTCATTGATTTGTGTTATTTCACAATTAATTTATTTAAAAATAATATATGGTATATTTGCGGCACGTTCCAGAGTGGAAGATACTCTCAGTATCGCCCTGGTGTAAGACAACCATTCAGAATTGAAACGTTGCTTGAAATGGTTTTAGCCGTGTTTGGTGACCAGATCTGAATTGCCGGCTACTTCCTAACCTTCCTCTTCCCTATCTCCTTCCCCTCCCCACTACCTTCAGCCTCACAACATTCCCCAATTGGGGATCCCATAGTCCAACAGGCTCCAGACGGGAGCAGTTGGGACTCTTGTGAGGTATTCACATTTTTTTTTAAATCTCTCCTTTTTGAGCCAATATGCGAAAATCCATCGCCGTTTAGACCGTCTGTAATTCGGATTTTCCATAGACATATGAATATTAGTAGACCAGAATATAAAGATGAGGGGTAGACAACAACTACAGCGGGGCGCAGAGCGGGAAGATGACTTTGGAGATATGTGATTCGTCGATAACTCAATATGACAGTATATAGGCATCTCGCATTATAATATCACCATTTAGTTCTTAAAAGGAAACTCTGCTTTTGAATGAATAGACCTTTTTACATGGGAACGCGAATTGCTCGCCACGTATTGAACAAATTTGCGAAGTCTAAATACGGCAAAGTAAAGTTTGTTTATTTTCAGACTTCAATATTTTGTTGCCGTATTTAATTAAGACACTTTTACAAATGTTTCATAATTTACTTACCCCGTAAACATCGACGAGCACACGCCATGTATCTCGAGTGATAATTTATATTTACACGTTTTCAAAACACAAACCATGTTTTTTGCGGTGTTGTTTCGTAAAATGCACCGATGAGCGCTCGACGCTGGCTCACAGAAGAATGATGACGTCACATTTTTTATATTCACGCGAAGCCATACTCAATCTCAGCCGGTTCCAAGGAACCGGTATGGGGAGGGGGAAATAATACGCTTTTATCACTTAGGGCAGGTCTACTAATATTCATATGTCTTGATAAGTTGCTCGTTTTTCTCTGTTTGTCCCTGTGTGATGTTTGTAAAAATAATAATATTTTTTTATTTATTTAAAATAAAGTGATATTCAGTGATCTGGTGCAGTGAGAAGCCGCCAGTTTTGACATGGCCAGTTTAAGTGTACTGCTGATTGTAGTTTTGGTGGCGGGAATGACGTCAGCACGACCTCATTGGCATGGTCATCAACACTCGGGTGAGTAACTACTGATAAATTGCGTGATTTATTCCAAATCGATGTATGTGTATAATAATATGTGTATTTAAACCCTTAGGCTACGTCTGCACAGACAGGCGGCTTGCTTAGCGCCTAGAGCCTAGCGAGTCACCTAGCGAGTAACTTAGTAAAATGAACGTTCTAGAATTTTCGCGACCGGCCACACTGCGCGCTTGGCGCCTAGCTAGTTGCTTAGCGTGTATCGAGGTAAACAAACGTGTTGGTTTTTTATCACCAGGCGCCAGGCATTTTAGAAGAAAAAAATTGATGAACTATTAAATGCATCCAAAAGGAATCCAGCTAATGAAATCCATTAAAATGCAGTTGCCTTCAAGAAACTATGGGAAGAGATAGCAATCGAAGTAGAAAAGGGTGCTTTTTCTAAGATGAGTTAATTTTCTTTTAACTTTACTGAGAAGTAGATCAAATGTTTCTCTGGATATACGCAAATATCAGTAAAAATTTTCGTCAAAATTACGCAATTGTTTAAACAGAACATTAAACATTAAACTCCCCATGACTTGACGGTGACTTCTTTATGTCAAGAACCCAACATGATGGATAAGGCCGTGAAATGGTATATTTTAAAGATGAATTTTCTGTAAGTAGCAGTTTTAGAGCTATTTTTGAAAGTGACATCTCGGCAACGTGCCAACAAGACAATTGACGACCGGCGTAGTGCAGCGGTAAGGCGCTTGAATCGCATTCCGAAGGTCGCAGGATCGAATCCCGGCGTGGCAAATTAATTTTATTTGATTTTTTTTTCTTTTATTTTAAGAATAGATAATACATATTATAATCAACAAACAAGTCCTGCTAAGCCAATTGAATCGGCTTGTCAACAGGTGCTTATATTTTAGTTACATATAGATTTTTTACATTTAAAATTTACATTTTATGTGTACAGATTCAATATTTTTTTACATTAATTTGTGTATTTCACAATTTATTTATTAGTAGTATATTTGCGGCACGTTCCAGAGTGGAAGATATTCTCAATATCGCCCAGATGTACATAAGACCACCATTCAGAATTGAAACGTTGCTTGAAATGGCTTTTGCCGTGTTTGGTTACCAGATCTAAATAGCCAGGTACTTCCCCACCTTCCTCTTCCCTATCTCCTTCCCCTCCCCACTGCCTTCAGCCTCACAACTTACCCCAATTGGGGATGCCATAGTCCCACTGGCTCCAGACGGGAGCAGTTGGGACTCTTGTGCGGTATTCATGTAAAAAAAAACAGCAAATTATCAAGGTACCTAGCGACCCACCACGCAAATCACCTTCAGTGCGGCTACCGTGTATCCTAGCTGTTGCGGCGGGTAGCAAATGTTACCTCTCAATGGATCGAGGGATCAACTGTTGCTGTATGTTGTGGACTGTATGCGGTTCTTATCTACATATTTTATTATATTTTAATCGCACTTACCCAGACTGCTTCCCTCTTCGTTCAGTGTTCACTGGAAAGGTAGGTATATTAGTTTGGAGAGATTTTGGAAGGGAATGGCGATTGGGAATGAACGTTTAATCGTGAAATAATAAGCGAGAATAGGTGACGCGTGGCGATGGTACTTGCAAATAGCTGCGGTTTAAAAGTTCTGTTTGCGGTTTGATTATTACAACTGTAAAAGCGGTGCGGTTTTTGGGACTTGTGTCCTTTGCGGCGAGGTGAATTCAACTGAACTAATTATGGCAGAGGGCATACAATAGGTATTTTAGAAATAACCACATGTAACAATAAAGGCGCGAACACTAGCAAGTGGCCAGATTTTTTTTTTTGTTATTATTTCATAAATGTTTACATGATACATTTTTGCCATTTTTTAACTACCACACTAGGCTATTGCCCGTGTTGTAATAATCATACATGAAATATTATTTTATTTTATACTAGCTGGTCCCGGCATGCTTTGCTATGCCATTTAATAAAGAAATTGTTTCTCCCTGAGTGTCCTTTCCCATTCGTCCCGTTCCCCTTCCGCCTCCCCTTCTTCTCCTGCGTCCTCTTCCCCTCTCGCGTTCCCACTCCGTCACCTCCGCCTTCCCTCTCCCCACTCCACTCCCCCCCTTTCCCCGTCCCGCAAACCCTTCTTCCGAGTTCCCCTCCCCCCGCCCAGGTACCCCTCCCCCCTCCCGCGTTCCCCTTCCACCTTCCCCGCCTTCCCTCTTCCCTTTCCCGCTCCCTCGTCCCGCCAACCCTCCTCCCGCGTTACATATATTCAATCCCAGTACATTCAGTTTTTAAACAGCCCGCGTGCCACCTTTTACAATTTTTATTCAAATTTCCATTTTTCATGTATATTAAATTTGGTACCTAACATTGGTACCTATTTAAAATATCTAAAATTCTTGATTCGATTCAAACTATTAGGGGAGTACCTACCTTAAATAAATTTATCAACTTAAAGGTTTTCAAAAATAGAAATCTTATTTAACAATCATTGTTTTGCAAAATGTCATTCTCAAACACGCGATAGTTATCTGCGCAATTTTCTTAATTTTTCTCTCCGTAAGAACCATCTTCGTACTTCAAGGAATATTCTAAAAAAAGATTTAGCGAAATCGGTTCAGCTGATCTCGAGATTTGCGCTTAGCAACACATTTAGCGATTCATTTTTATATATAAGATAAACAGATAATAAAATATAAGAAGAGGAAAGAAAAAATAACATATTTAGGGATAAATAAAACTAAAAACAGATAAAAATAAAAATACAACAATATAAAGTAAGCTAAGAAATATAGAATAAAAAGATAATTTAAAGAAGATTGAAATAAACATTGGTAAGTATTCTTCTGCACGAGAGTACATGTTTGTAGTCACTTTTAATATTCTTTCTATGAAAGAAGTTGGAAAGAGTGTTACAGAAAGTAATTTTTTTTTTGTTATTTTTTTAATGTAGTATTAAGTTAAATTAATTAAATTTGTAATTATTTTTTTTTAAATTAATGTTATTTGTTTTTTTTATTGTAATATTAAGCTCTCTTGTGTTGTTTAATAAAATCTCTCAAATCAAATATCCAATGTTTGATACGGGCTTTAAAGAGAGATTTAGAATTATTCTGCGACTTCATATCGGCACTCAGAGCATTATACATTTTGGGATCGATAAACCAAAATTGTCGTTGAGCGAATGAGGTTTTAGTTTTAGGGACCACGCAACCCAGGTTTGATGAAAAACGTGTGTGTGCTTAATGTTGTGGAGCCACTAGTAAAGTTTTTTGGCATATGTAACATATGCTTTATCTTTGAAAAATTACCTTATCTTAGAATGCAAGGCACTAGGCCAGGGATGGCGAACCTTTACGTATCAACGTGACATTTTTCTAAATAAATGTTTAATAAGGTCATAGACGTGCCATCAAATAGTTTTGACATTGGGTGGGGGGGGGTTAAGCGAGTTACTGCCAACGTCAGACGAAAACAAAACAAATCGTTGTCGTGGAAACGATGTTGACCATCTTAAAAAAGGTTTACTATGCCGAGCAATGACATTTGCAGCCGCATAACTTGCCGCGCTCGTATGACAATTTTTGCCAACATATTTAATCATAGATGTTGACTGTTTATTTCTTTTTGCACTTTATGTTTTTTTGCTGAACTAGCCATCTCTACATATTATAAATTAAAGTCCTCCGCATCGTCTGTCTGTCTGTCTGTCTGTTCGCGATAAACTCGAAAACTACCGAACGGATTTTCATGCGGTTTTCACCAATAGAAAGTGTGTTTCGTGAGGAAGATTTAGGTATGTAATTTGTCAAAGATTTGTGTAAATTGGTTGAAACATAACAATAATTGTTAGAAGTGTCGGAAAAAGTCAAGCCGCCTGGTAGCTTTCATCGAAAACGCTGCCTAATCCTTTTGGAATATAACAAAACAATGCATGGTGGGATATTCCTCTTTTATAGATCTACAAAAAAGTCCCCGAAGGCATATATCTATCTTTTACGGATAGCTTACTATACCCATTCTATTTTCTAAAAAAAATGGTCACGTACATTGTGGTAATTGAAAAGTTATTTAGACGGATTCAGTATTAATCCTTATTAACTTAAATACGTTAGTTACCCCAAGCATTTCATGCACATTATTATAATCTTTCACACCATCTCTACGTATTATAAATTAATGTCCTCCGCGGCATCTGTCTGTCTCTTCGCGATAAACTCAAAGACGGCGGTGGTTATAAAGGCTGGATAACCATCCAGTAGATGACGTTGTGTTTTATCAGCCACAGCAACGCGTGGCCGGGTCAGCTAGTTAATTATAAATGAAAAAATTACACTAGAAAAAGTAGGACTTGGAATATTTTTAAGAGGATAAATTGTTAAGATGAAGCCATACTAAATAATGCAAAATCATACAAAATCATATGTTTTTGTTTTGAAAATTTGATGACTTAAAAGTATTATAGATGCTTCAATTAAATACTGTGTGTAGAACATACTTTTGCCCTTAAAAATGTCGGTCATTTTTTTAGTCAAGTCTTTTAATAAGCCTATAAAAAAATAAAGTATAAGGTCTATAAAAAACACTTACAAGTCCAAATTCTCCTATTTATAAACCCTTTTTCGGATTTGATTTTATTGTATAATGTGGCAAATTTAGTTTCTTTTATAATAATCGCAAAAAAATTTGATATTTACGCCCGAACTTCACAAAATAAAATAAAATATGCATTTTCTCGTTGTTATTTTTGACATCAAACAATACGGCCCGCACTCTACGAATTTGGATTCTTGAAGTGACCCTTATGGCATGGCACATCTATTTCCTATCAGTCACGCCCCAACCGGCGCGGGAGACCTTAGTTTGGTGAAATCAATTTTAAATTTCAGTTTTCTTACAATAAACAATGTGTAAAACAGGAATTAATATTTTTTACAGGCCTTTGCCTTTACGAAATCAACATGTAAAAAAAAATTCTCAAATACTTTTCCAACCTTTCCAAAAGCTTTCTCTCAAGTATTTTTAAACTCCTCCCATAAAGGGCGTGAGTTCCGATTCCGGTTTTTTCCTGAACTATTGGATCGCCTTAAACGTAAAATGACTGCGCAAGGTGAAAATTCACAGTATATCACACACGATTCAAAGATAAAAAAGTACTCAAGGAAAAAATACACAAAAATATATGAACAGTGATAGAAAAAAATATATATATTAGAATTAAATAAGTAATTCAACGATAAGCTAAAAGCACAGATAAGAAATTGAACGAGGAAAAAAACATCAAATAATAATAATATTGACTATTTTTTCAAAGCTATCTCTTGTCAGTTATAATTATTTTTGAGTGATAATAATTGGTATTAGTGACCACACTGCAATTTTGGGGAGGCGCGTATACCGCCGCCCCGGGAACCATTTATTGGATAACCAAAACCTCTGCTGGTTATCCAATAAATGGTGTTTAATAGATTCTCCCATCTTAACAGACGGATTGCAATATTTAGAGCACAGGCGTCGGGTGGGAATGCTATCCTTGTTCTACCGGTATTACAATGGAAGATGCTCCGAGGAACTAGCATCATTGATCCCTTCGGCACCGGTGCATAGTCGGGAAACACGTCAAACGCTTGCCCAACATTTGTACACGGTTGACATTTGTCACATGAGAACGGGTCGTTTCTTCGACTCGTTCTTGAGTTCAACAGCTCGGCTGTGGAAAGATTTGCCGACCTCTGTGTTTCCTCCTTCCTACAACATGGGTCTATTCGAGACCTATATTCATTCCTTCCTCTCCTCAAAAAGACCCTCCACACAGCATCCTAGATGACATAGGCCCTGAGGGAAATCATTTTCCTTAGGGCCTCCTGCGTGGAGTTAATGTAAAATAAAAAGGTCACCCCAGGTGGTTCGCTACGTTTGGTGACTAAGCGGGGGTGCCCGGGTTCATGGGGTGAGATTTGTCCAGGTCTTGGCGGCCGATGCGTCTGTCCAACCGCTGCGTGAATCAAGAGAGACTGAGACCGTTGAAAGAAATCTCGTGTCGCCACTGCGTTAAACCTCTCGACTGCTACGCAATCAATTATAGTTTCTATATGTGAACATTTTTATTGTTTTCTATATAATTAATAAGCAAGTTTCTATTGATTCATGTCTTCGATGATAATGCTGTTAAAATATGACGACGCAGACTCGACACTAGTAAGTTTTACTATTTTATATTAATTTCTGTTACGTCCTTTTCTATCAAAGATTGGTAAAATATAAGATTGTAATATAAATTGTAATATAAAAAATTTAATACTTTTCTATCAAAGATTGTATTATACGGGGTGAAACACGACGTACCCGAGGGATTTTAACCAGCGATTCCTGAGCATATTTGGAGTAAAAATGTAAATGAAATTTTGGTCTCCGGTGACTTTTTTATCACTTTTTTTTTTCTTTAAATTCAAATAAAAAAAAATTTCTTCCGCTTGTTGTCATTGGTCACTCAGCCGAGTAACCGACCAACCCCTCACCCCGTCTCCAACTGTCCAACACCTATCATTTTTTAATATTTTTGTAAAAAATAAATAAATAAAACACATCAAAAATGTCAACGGAGACCAAAATTTAATTTACATTTTTTACTCCAAATAATGTCAGGAATCGATGGTTAAAATCCCTCGGGTACGTCCTGTTACACCCTGTATAGAGCCGATGGATGCAGAAAAGAATTTTATAAAAGGGGACGCGGAAGGAAGCCATGGCACTATTAAATGAATTTATTAATAGCTTGGTCATGTCGAGAGATATTTTATCGTCCTAGTCCCGCTGGTTCCGGAGTCCCACAAGGATCAGTTTTGGGTCCTGCGTTGTTTGACTAACTAACCGCCATGCCACTTACCGCGGGGGAGGGCAGAGAGAATGGACCGTCTTGCCACATACGCCTTGCCTCATTCACATTCACGAATTCACTCATTCATACGCATCTATTCTTCTGTTTGTCTGCCTCTTGTCATGGCCTGCCTCAAGTATTTGGTTCATCTGATTGACGTCCTATACCATCTGCAGCGTCATATATTCTCATCGCATTATTTTTAGTTCAAAGCTCTACATGTTCAAAAACAGCCTTGCATTCATCTCGGATCTCCATATTTGTAACATAGTTTTACCACATGCGATATCTAAAGATTGAAGAAATCGCTCGTTTCTGCATAGGCTCGAGCGTTTATTCAGGTATTTTGGGGGCGTTATACCCAATCGGATGCGTTATATTCATTTGAGTTTTGTACAGAGTCAGCAATTGTGTATCTGCAGTATCTGCGGGTCATGCACAGTAGTCTCAGTTTCCGAGAGCCCAACTTTCTCTGGCTTCTGGCTTCGATGGAGCCCATGCCTGAGCTGCATACAGAATTTAGTGTGTAAGTTGCATGACCACAGAGCTCGTGATTTAAGTTAAGTTCATTTTTTGAGCCCCTGTAGCATACAACAATAATTTGAAAATGGGCCTACTTTTTCCACTATTGGATTATTATTATTTATTTTAAATTTTCCAATTCAAATTACTCCCGGGCCATTAACCGCTCGGCTTGATAGCTATCGATGTACCAACCAAATCCAAATATTATCCAATACTGTCATGTCGAGAATCGATACAAATTTGAAGTCAGATAAAAATTTCAGGAGGAATCATAATTTTGAACGTTTTTCAGGTTGGAAGCCTTGGTGGAGACATGATCACCAGCGCGGCGGTGAGCAGGGTGCGCACCATGGTCAGTGGCCTCACTGGAAACATGGTCACCATGAACATCATGGTCACAGGCCTCACTGGAGTCATGGTCAACATTCGCCTACTTGGCATAATATGCACCCAGATGTAAAAAATCCATTCGGAATTTCAACCCCAGCTTGTCAGCATGGACACCACGGTCAGTGGCCTCACGGGAGTCACGGTCAACATTCGCCAAATTGGCACAATATGCATCCAGAAGTAAAAAATCCATTCGGAGTTTCAATCCCAGCTGTCGTAATGACTGTAGTTGACATAGCCGATAAACATCCAAGTGTTGACACAACTACTCATCCGTATAAGAATCTTGACATTGACACAAATCAAAAGATTGACCTTACTCCTTTTGATAACACAAATCTTCAGGTTGACAAAAATCCTCTTGGTAAGACGAACCAAGAAATTGACGACAATCCTCTTAACCCGAATCAGGAGATTGACAAAAATTCTTTCGATAACACAAACCAAGAGATTGACAATAATCCTTTTGATAACACAAACCAAGAAATTGACAAAAATCCTCTTGATAACGCTGATAACACGAATCAGGAGATTGATCAAAGTTCTTTCGATAACACAAACCAAGAGATTGATAACACAAACCAAGAAATTGACAAAAATCCTCTTGATAACGCTGATAACACGAATCAGGAGATTGATCAAAGTTCTTTCGATAACACAAACCAAGAGATTGATAACACAAACCAAGAAATTGACAAAAATCCTCTTGATAACGCTGATAACACGAATCAGGAGATTGATCAAAGTTCTTTCGATAACACAAACCAAGAGATTGACAACACAAACCAAGAAATTGACAAAAATCCTCTTGATAATGCTGATAACACGAATCAGGAGATTGACAAAAATTCTTTCGATAACACAAACCAAGAGATTGACAATAATCCTATAGACAACACAAACCAAGAAATTGACAAAAATCCTCTTGATAACGCTGATAACACGAATCAGGAGATTGACAAAAATTCTTTTGATAACACAAACCAAGAGATTGATACATTGTTGGAATACCTTGATGAAATAGAAAATAATGTCACAATGAAAAATCCTAGTTCTGACACACCTCAAAAGGTTAATCTAAATCCTTTTGATAATACAATTAAAGACTTTGAAAAAAACTCTAATGGCGAAACACATCAAGAGATTGACAAAAGTTCTGATGTTGACACAAACCAAATTACTGACCTTGGAAAATGGATGGATTATCTGGACAATATTGAAAACAATGAAATAGCGACTACTTCTGATGTTGGCGCAACTCAAGAAACAAACACGGAACAAGACGACATCGCAAATTCAATACAAAAAGGTGGGCAAAGCACGTCTGAAAATAATAATCACCCAGACTTTGAAACAAACGAAACAAATCCAAAAGTTGACACAAGTCAGGTAATTGACATTAATCAAGAATTTAACACAAGTCCGGAAGTTGACATTAATCAAGAAGTTAACTCAAGTCAGGAAGTTGACATTAATCAAGAAGTTAACATAAGTCAAGAAGTTGACATTGATCAAAAACCCGCAATCATTCATGGGTTGAACACAAATCAAAAAAAAGATGAAGGACTTGGCAGTTTTGAAGACAGCAATTTTGGTAGTCCAGAAGAAAATAAAACTGCTGAAAAAATCAATCCAAATAATGTTCATGGAAATTTCACATTGGTGAATGGAGTTTGGGTATGGTTACCAGGTAAACACCTTTCAGTATAATATATGTACTTATTAAGTTACGTTTATATTGGGGTGGGAAAAGAGGCTTTGTGGATGTGGAAGTGGAAGAGGATGAAATATCTCTCATGAAAAATTTAATTATCCTGTAGAATCTTTTCATCGCTGTCTATTATTCTCAATATTCCTTGTTCTTAAAATTCTTACTCTTACAAGCTTCAAACCGTAATATGCTCAAATTACTGCATTTCATTTGTCACCTTATTCCTTTGATACTAACACAGTCCCTGAAAGTTCAGCAGTTTATTTTGCCATATCTCCTGCTTTAACAGCATGGTATTAAACTCCCCAATTATTTGGCTGTCTCTTAGTTCCAAACCACGGGATTTAACTCCTCAAGTATTTGGCAATGTCTCCTGGTTCCACAAAATGGTTTTCAACTCCTCGAGTATTTGGCTGTCTCGTGGTTCCATAACAAGGTTTTCATCTCCCTAAGTATTTGGCTATGTCAACTGATTTCACAACATGATTTTCAACTCCCCAAGTATTTGGCCACAATATAGTTTGCATCCTGATTCCACAATATAGTTTTTCAACTCCACAAGTATTTAGCTATGTCTCCTAGTTCCACAAAATGTTTTTCAACTCTCCAAGTATTTGGCTGTCTCCTGGTTCCACAACATGGTTTTCAACTTCCCAAGTATTTGGCTATATCTCCTGGGTTCATATCACGAGATTTAACTCCCCAGGAATTTGGCAATGTCTCCTGGTTCCACAAATTGGTTTTCAACTCCCCAAGTATTTGGCTATGTCTCCTGATTTCACAACATGGTTTCCAACTCCCCAAGTATTTGGCTATGTCCTGATTCCACAATATGGTTTTTCAACTCCCCAAGTATTTGGCTATGTCCTGATTCCACAATATGGTTTTTCAACTCCCCGGGCCTTCTCCCCATCAAGGTGAGCATTGGCATCTTCAGAGAGTTTTTTGAGATGTATCATTGACAGATTTTTGCTTTACACTTTATAGCATATCCACCGAATGGACCTAAATAATTTATATAAGTTATTTAGGTAAATGATGGAAATAACCTTCAAGAGTTCTAATAAAATTAAAAATTATTTATTTGCCCATTTACACGGGAGGCGCTGAGGAAAACAATTTTCCTCGGGGTCTATATCTTTGGGGTGGCTGTGTGTAAGATCTTTTTTGTGGAAAGAAAGGAGAGGAAGTTCTGGGAAGTAAAAAGGGTATGAGGGGTAGGTAGGAATCTGGGGGTCAGTGTGTCCAAGAGTGATGGACGTACAAATCCATTCCTCTCACTGCGGTGCAAGGCGATGGGTCGGGAGAGGCCCTCAAACGCATCCGTCGCCAAGACCTAGACAAACCTCATACTATGAACCCGGACACCCCTGCTAAGTCACCAAAAGCAGCGAACCACTTGGGATGACCAATGGCAGGGTTTTTTATGCTGTATTGGGCTATCTCCTTCTTTCGCCAACGTTTTGGACAGCGTTACAGTGTTACCATCATCAGGGCAGATGAGGTAAAAAACGCAAAATACCTCAAAAATAAATCACAAATAAAACTAAAAAGTATAACAGAACACAGCAGAAACAATCGAAAAATTAAATGTTTAATAAAGACAGTTTTAGCTTCTCACTATGTACTGTGATGGAATCTCCACAGTACACAAAAATACCGTCTGGGGGGGGGGCGCGTGCCCCCTAAATCCGCTACTGGAACACAGCACATTTTGTCATGGCGATTCCAAAAACTTTTGACCCCCTTTATGATTTATGATATAGTAGAGGTAGGGGATAGCAGGGAGTAAAATTATATCCAATAAAGTAACCATTTATTGGATACCCAATACCTCCACCATAGGTCACCCCAAATGGTTCGCTACGTTTGGTGACTTAGCAGGTATGCCCGGGTTGATGGGGTGAGGTATGTCTTGGTCTTGGCGGCGAATGTCAGGTCATCATATTTATGGTCAAATTCTGTTTCCTTTCCTATGCATGAATTGACTTACTTGCCGATAATTCCCTGTATTGTTAGACTTTTTTAAAAGATTTATTTATTTTTCAGAGTCAGTCAAAGGATTTCCAAAAAATAATGAAAAAAACGAACTAGTATTTAACGCAAATGAAGAAACAGCTGAGAGTAAGGATATTGACACAGATGAGCATCAGGCCATAATTCAAGATATCAACACTAATCGAGAGATCGATTCTGTTGTCGGCGAATTGAAAACTGCTGATGACTGGATGGCTCATGTTTTAAACAACGGTGAAACCAAAGAAAATGAGGAACCTTCAACTGAAAAAAACACAAATCAAGAAACTGAGTCGTCTGAAGAAATTGCAGAAGTTCATGATTTCAATACCAAACGAGAGATTGGTCCCAATCAAGAAGCCGCAGATCACGAGACAGATTATGATGTCGAAAAATTGAAAACTCCTGAAGACTGGATGGCTCATGTTTTTAACAATGGTGAAATCAAAGCAAATGAGGATCCTTCAACTGAGAGAAACACCAATCAAGAAACTGATTCTTCTGAAGAAATTGCAGAAGTTCATGATTTCAACACCAATCGAGAGATTGGTCCTAATCAAGAAGATGTAAACCAAAATATAAATACAAATCAGGAGACAGATTCTGATATTGAGAAATTGAAAACTACTGATGACTGGATGGCTCATGTTTTTAACAACGGTGAAACCAAAGCAAATGAGAAACCTTCAACTGAGAGAAACACCAATCAAGAAACTGAGTCTTCTGAAGAAATTGCAGAAATTCATGATTTCAACACGATTCCAGAGATTGGTCCTAATCAAGAAGCCGCAGGTCAAGAAACAGATTCTGATGTCGATAAATTGAAAACTCCTGAAGACTGGATGGCTCATGTTTTTAACAACGTAGAAAACAAAGCAAATGAGGAACCTTCAACTGAGAGAAACACCAATCAAGAAACTGAGTCTTCTGAAGAAATTGCTGAAATTCATGATTTCAACACGATTCCAGAGATTGGTCCTAATCAAGAAGCCGCAGGTCAAGAAACAGATTCTGATGTCGAAAAATTGAAAACTCCTGAAGACTGGATGGCTCATGTTTTTAACAACGGTGAAACCAAAGCAAATGAAGAACCTTCAACTGAGAGAAACACTAATCAAGAGATTGATTCTTCTCAAGATATTGCAGTTGTTCAAGATTTCAACAAATACCAAGATGTAGAAGATTTTGGGGATTTGAAAACTTACGAAGATTGGATGAGCCATATATTTGACAAGGATGAAACGAGTCAGGAAGAGGTGGCGACAAACACGCAAAATTTTAACCCTTATCAACAACCTGCAAAATATCAAGACGTCAATATCAATCAAGAGACCGACACAGTTGAAGAATATGCAGAGGTTTATGATTTGAGCACGATTAAAAAGATTGGTCCTAATCAAGAAGCTGCAGATCAAGAGACAGATCCTGAAGTCGAGAAATTGAAAACTCCTGAAGACTGGATGGATCATGTTTTTAACAACGGTGGAACCAAAGCAAATGAGGAACCTTCAACTCAGAAAAACACCAATCAAGACATTGATTCTTCTCAAGATATTGCAAAAGTACAAGATTTCAACAAATATCAAGAAGAAGAGGATATTGGGAATTTGAAAACTGACGAAGATTGGATGAACCATATATTTGACAATGGTGAAACGAATCAGAAAGAGGACGGAACAAATATGCAGAATTTCAACCCTTATCAAGAACCTGCAAAATATCAAGACGTCAATACCAATCAAGAGAATGACGCAGATGAAGAATATGCAGACGTTCAAAATTTTAGCAGAGTTAAAGAAGTTGATTCTAATGTCATTGATAAACAATTAACAAACAAGTCAACAATCAGTGACATTGAATCTAATGTCAAAATCATTGACATCGATCCTAATGTCAATGATTTTGTATTTATTTAGAAAACAAGGGAAATTACCCACGAGACCATATTTGTCGCAGCTAACATAGGTCTTATAGAAATCGTTGTGCCTCCCCTGCTATTAAAGTGAGAAATATGATCTAAACAAAAAAGTTTTTTTTTCTCGTATCACACAGGAGACCTGGAGGAAAATAATTTCCCTCAAGGCCTGTGCCATATTTGGGGATGCTATCTGGAGGGTCTTTTTATAAAAGGAAGGAGAGGAGAAGTTCTGGGAAGGAAACAGGTATGAGGGGTGGGCATCAATCTGTGGGTCAGTTTATCCAGGAGTGAAGGACGCCAGAATCCATATCTCCCACTGCGGTGCAAGGCGGGGACAGGAGAGAGTCCTGCTGGAGGATGTCGAAACGTCTACCTCATACTGCCAGGCAGTTGGTGGGCGGACCCGGACAAACCTCACCTCTCCATGAACCCGGGTACCCCTATTAAGTCACCAAATGTAGCGAACTGGGGTGACCTATGACAGAGATGGTTAAGTTTTAAGATTTTCACGGCCAAAAGCATTTTCTTTATTTGTTTTTGGGGTGTTATGCCGTGTTGCGCTACCTCCTTCTTTAGCCAACGTTTCGGACATCGTTGCAGTGTCCATCACCGGTAGATGTGGATCTACCGGATCTGCCGGATCTGCTCTGATGATGGACACTGCAACGATGTCCGAAACGTTGGCTAAAGAAGGAGGTAGCGCAACACGGCATAACACCCCAAAAACAAATAACGAATATGACAGAGATGTTGGTTATCCAATATATGGTTCCCGGGGCGGCGCACAGTGGGCTGAAAATCGCCTTTCATAGACATGGAGACTTGAATTTTCAAGGGTCTTTTTTTTGGCTAGAAATGGATTCTGCTGATCATTACTATGCCATAAAATTTCGTATGAAGCAATTGCGTGTACAAATGAAGGAGTTATCATTTTTTAAACAAAAATTTGTATGGCACTGACATTAAAAATGAGGATATCTCTGGAATCATAAGGTTGGCCATGACATCCTTACACACAGATATACTACTATTTATTTGTATTTTTTGACATACTTCGTATTGTGGCGCAACTTATTTATTTATCTTTGTCTTACTAACCTATTTTTTTGCTATTTCTATTTTTGAGAGTGATATTTCGTGGTGGAATTCCATTATAATATATTATAATAAAACGAATATAAAACTTTATTCCACTTAATTTTATTGGACCGTAACCGGTTTCAGCTCGTCAAAGCCATCTTCAGACTGGTACAAATATTTCCTAGTCTACGGTTTATATACACAACATATTGGGGAGGGGGAGGGGGGTGGTCTACAAGGATTTTAATCAATTACAGTAATTATATTTGTTGCTAAGTCATTTTAGACTATCGAATTTCTAAATATTTTGGTTATTCCAGTAAGCTAATTACATTGGGTTTGCAGCTCACTTCAATGATGATTAGGGAAAAACCTTACAAGTAATATGAGTTACTAATGACCTAATTTTATTGTCAAATCGTTATTATATTTATGAAGTTTGGTATTTTTTATTGCTTTTTGAAGGGATACGTGTTTACATTGGAGTTGAAATGGTCTAAACTAATTACATATTTTAATATCGAAAATTATTATGAAAATTAGACTAGATACAAAAGCGGGGACTTAGCAAATGAATCTAATTGCTTTATCTTTAAAAAGTTTCTTTATGAAGGGGTACATGTTTACTTTGGAGTAGGAATGGTCTAAACTAAATACCTATTTTAATTTCGAAATTATTATGAAAATTACAATGGATACAAAAGCGGAGACTTAGCAAATGATTCTAATTGCTTATTCATTACAAAGTTAGATTCTATTTTTTTAGTTAAGCGGGTAATTTCTAAAGATTCTAGTCTATCCAGTTTATGACCTTTATTGCAAATATGGAGAACTTTAACATCTCTGTCTTTATCAAATGAATGTTTATTTTCTAATAAGTGTGATGCTACATTCGACAATTCTCCTTTGTCATTCACCCAGTTTGTAAAATGTTCTTTAATTCGGGTTTTGACTGACCTCCCAGTTTGACCTACGTAATACGATGGGCAGTTGGCACAATTCACTTGGTAAACGCCTGAGTTTTCCAGTTTTTCTCTTTTATCTTTATTATTAATTAAAATTCTCCCTAGAGAATTCACATTATAAAAAGCTGTTTTACATTTATCATTATTAGTTAGTCTGGATATTTTAGTTGATATTTCGCCAATATAAGGGATTTTAACCCATTGTTTAGTAAAATCTTTTTCATTTAGCACAGAATAATGGATACAAGAGCGAAACTATTGACAGTATATTAAAGAAAAAGAATAAAAAACTTACATTAACAATCATATCACAAGGCCTCGATAATAAAAATATTTAGAAATTCGATAGTTAAAATGACTTAGCAACAAATATAATTACTGTAATTGATTAAAATCCTTGTAGACCACCCCCCTCCCCCTCCCCAATATGTTGTGTATATAAACCGTAGACTAGGAAATATTTGTACCAGTCTGAAGATGGCTTTGACGAGCTGAAACCGGTTACGGTCCAATAAAATTAAGTGGAATAAAGTTTTATATTCGTTTTATTATAATATACTATTTTTTTGCATTTTGTTTTTCCTGTTAAGCACTTGCATACTGCTTACTAACAACGTATGCATGGACACTGGAGGTCTAGATTCGTTCAAAATAAATAAATTTAGCTTCGTTTGATCAAAAAATTAGAATCTTGCGAGAGCCTTGAAGGAGTAACCATCAGTTACTTATACCAGGGCGGGTAAGAGGTGGATGACCTCCACTGTGGCGCAACTTGCGATATTTTTTTTTAAATCCTCGAAGTTGAAAAAAAAACCTTTTTATGTTGATGATTCATTTTAATGCAATGCATTATTTTAATGTCTGTGCCATACAAATTTTTCTTTAAAAAAATGATAACTCCTTCATTTGTACACGCAATTGCTTCATACGAAATTTCTAGCATAGTAATGATCAGCAGAATCCATTTCTAGCCAAAAAAAAAGACCTTTGAAAATTCAAGTCTCTATTTATTTATTTATTTATTTATTTAATTATTTTCATATTACATTTGGTTATAAAATGACGTATTGCCCATCTCACTAGGTGTGAAACGCCTGTGTTGAGATGGCAATTTACAGAGTGGTTATCTAAGATTTTGTAGTAATATTATGAAAATGGCAGGTTAATATAATTTTTTTTCTTTAAATATACAATTCAAGTATGTTACATATATATATAAGAAGATTGCAGTAGGTACATGGTTACATATATACACACAGTAGGTATAAAGGTAAGTCTGTTTTTAAATACTTGTGATGGATATGTTTATTTGAGGTGATCAATGATTTTACTTTTAAATGTACTTTTGGTTTGCGTGTTTCTAATTTCAGGAGGTAGAGAATTGAACAGCTTTGTTGCATTATATTTAAAACTTCTTTGCCCATAAGAAGTTTGACAAACTGGGATGTTGAAAGATTTTACATTTGACTCTCTTAAGGCTCTTGTGTTCATTCGTTCTTCAAACATGTGTGTATTTTTAAATTGATGAAGCAGGATATTTTTTTAATACAATTTTTGCAGGTTCGGAACATTTAGTGTCTTAAAAATAAAATCAGTGCTTGTTCTCAACGGGACTTTAAGAATAACCTTCAAAATTAGTTTTTGAATCTTTACTAAAGGCTCTAGGCAAGTATTTGTGGCACTACCCCAGCTGATAATACCATATTCAAGTGATGATTGTATAAGAGCACAGTAAACTTGTTTCAGTTGTTTTCTATTTAAAATATCTCTAACATTTTAAAAAAAATAGACGAGTTTCCTCAGTTTTGTTGTTAGGTTTGTAACATGTACGTTCCATTTAAGAAGATCATCTATTTGAATACCAAGATATTTAATACTGTCAACTCTACTTATAGAAGGACAGGTACATAATTATTATCTATGTCTATGAAAGGCGATTTTCAGCCCACTGTGCGTCGGCACCCATACCCGCCTATAAAATTACTTACCCTCTAAGATAACTTTGGTTTCATTAAGGGATTAAGGTATGCATTTTAATTATTTAATGGTTAACGTTTAGATTTGAAAACAAAGCATGTTAATTATTATTTTTAATTGTTAAACTAACGTTTAAGACAAGATTTTTATGCATAGCACAAAGGGTAACAATTATTATAAGCAATAATTATCAGCCTGAAACACTCATCTACATTGAAAAAATCTTCCGAGAAAAAATACATGACGCCAACGGGACTTGAACCCGTGCCCTTCTGATTGCCGGTCAGCTGCTCTCCCAATTGAGCTATGGCGGCTTATCTTATACCCGCCAAATGATTCAATATATACTAGTGTTTCATTCAACAATTACTGCTTATTATATTTTTCCACCTGAAAACAACCAACGTAAACAACAAAGCATGTTGTTTTTTCTTTCTAAAACCGTTTAAATCATTAATTGTTTTTTGTATTTAATTCGTAGAACTCCATTTTAATTTTTAGAAATTTAATTAAAATTAAATTTGATAATGTTATTATCGAGTTCTGCAAGTATTTTAGAATGTATTTTAGCTACAGCTGTTTCGACGTGTAAGGTCATTTTCAAACTGTGGTGAAGCCACTTACGGACGACTTATTTATTGTATTTTTAAAAGTGAATTTTTGAAGGTGTCTAAATTGATTTATTACTGGTTAAACCAATTTGCATAATCACTCTCTCAATTAGTGTCTCTGCAGATTGGTTTAACCAGTAATAAATCAATTTAGACACCTCCAAAGATTCACTTTTAAAAATACAATAAATAAGTCGTCCGTAAGTGGCTTCACCACAGTTTGAAAATGACCTTACACGTCGAAACAGCTGTAGCTAAAATACATTCTAAAATACTTGCAGAACTCGATAATAACATTATCAAATTTAATTTTAATTAAATTTCTAAAAACGTTTAAATCATATTTCTAACCATGATAGTTAGGGATACAACGATTTCTACGAGACTTATATTAATTGTTCCGAAAAGCGAACAAATCAAGTTGAGAGGAAAATGACTTTATTTATAACACGGCATATATCTACGTGTTATATTTTACCACACATACGCCTGAGGGATCTCATTTGTACAACATTCAGTCTGCTTTCGTCCTTCCTCTTTAGCGGTTCAGTCCTGCCTCACTACCATACATTCATCACGGACAATCATTTTGTACTAAATATAATTACTTAATATAAAATAAACGATTTACTATGTGAACTTATTTTTTATTACAAACCATTGAAGAAATAAACAAACATATTCTGTCAATTAAGAGTAGAAAATATAAAAAATGAAACTACTAAATTTATTGGCTGGCAACACCAATCTGCCAAATATTCTTTTAAAGCGCAATTACACTGAATATCTATAATATAAAAACGAATCGCTGAATGTTTTGCTAAGCGCATAACTTTCGAACGGCTGCACTAAATTGGAAAATTCTTTTTTTTGTGTGTTCGTTGTTGTCAGGACAAGGATTTTATAAAACTTCAGGTGAGCTCTGGCATTATGAAATTTGTATAAAAAAATTGCTATTGGTGGCAAGCGAGGAAGCGGCTATTGCTATGGAATGCGGGAGGAAGGGAGAGATGGGGGAGGGGAACCAGGGAGGTGGAGGGGAACCTGGGAGGGGGGAGGGGAACTCGGGAGGGGGTTCGCGGTAAGGGGGGGAGTGGAGTGGGGAGAGGGAAGGTGGAGGTGATGGAGTGGGAACGCGAGAGGGGAAAAGGACGCAGGAGAAGAAGGGGAGGTGGAAGGGGAACGGGACGAATGGGAAAGGACACTCAGGGAGAAACTATTTCTTTATTAAATGGCATAGCAACGCATGCCGGGACCAACCAGTATAGAAAATAAATAATACAATCGAAGAGGCAATGTTGTTAAGGTACCTACTTAATGACACAAATTTGATTAAATTGTGTTTTACAAAGTGATTTGCTTTCATTTAATTCATAAATTTGAATTGAACAGTAGGTAGAAAGGAAGAACCACTAATGGTGAGTTTAGTTACCCTTCTTTTAGAACTGAATAAGTTAAATATATTCAAATCTTAAATAAGAGTAATAAATAAATATGCTTTATATTTTATTACAATATCGTTATTCTTCACTGTGTTAACACACAATTGCAGGGTTATAATATTATATAACCTACATATATATGCAATTCTAATTTTCAGGTCACTGCAATGAAAAAAAATCTGTTTTATGCTTTTTTAATTTTTTATAAAAATGTACGTAACATTGCTTCACATTTCCATCATGAGTTATATTTTTAGTATTGCCATTTGAACAACAGTGGCGCCCTCCTATGTTTTCTACTTTTACTTGACAAACTGTACAAGTTGTAAAATTTGTTTATTTGTTCAGGCCCTTTTTCGGGGCTTTTACACGTGGATAATAAAAATTAATTAACTAAATATATAACTGAACTGCCTCATGGGCATATTATACGCTTCAATTCTGCCTCGCAATTTGGTTGAAGCTACCAAATTGCACCGTGTAAACAAGACATTGAATGCTTCAATGTCATTGCGCGTCATCTTTCAACCGTATTGAAAATATTCAACTTGTTTAATATTTTCAATGCGATTGGTTCTGTTGTCCATTCGTGCGCATGCGCGAATGCGGCGTTGCGTGCGCGCGCAGCACTGTGCGTGCGTATTGAAGTGTCAAACTGAGACTGTTTATTTTGTAGTGAGTTGTCAACATAGAAAATGGTTTTTAAATGGAGGGAAGAGCATACGCCTCTGTTCTTAGAGCACTTTAAGAACTATCCAAGCCTGTGGAACATTTAATCAGAGGGATATAATTCCCGCGCGCACGACCTGTTTCGAAGACATTCTAAACTCTATGACAGCAATGTGATTCAATGGTCCACTTCTGAAAAGTACGTGTAAACAGCACACCCTTTCAATTATTCGCCGTTCAACCAAATCGCATCAATGTGGTTGAAGTGTATAATATCGCCATTAGTAATAAAATTTTCTACTTTTGAATGTAGTGGTTATCCATTATAAATAAATGAAGCAATGCTATTTTTTTTGAACCACTTATACATTTGAGTAAAGCCGACCGGTTTCAGAACGACCGTTTCAGGGTAAACGTATACTGAAAAAAAAAAAAAAAAACCAAAACGAAACCGGTTGGCTGTACTCAAATATATAAGTGGTTCAAACAAAGTAACATTGCTTCATTTATTTATAACATTTTTATTTGTTTAAAGACAAATTGAAGATGTCCACTGACTTGGTATAATTGTTTCCTTCCATTAGTATTCTGGGCAAAGAGGAATACATACGGTAGCTAGTCCCAGAATTTCTGCACTGAAATAAATCCCGACTTCTAGTATTACGTCCTGGAATCCGACAGCTTATCAATGTTAGTAATTCTGGACTATGAACCATATCATTTATAATATTTTATACAGAAATACCAAGTCAGTGAAAATTCTTCTGTCTGACAATTTGAGCATATTCATATCATTTAAAATAGTGTTGTAGTCACGGCTGGGAAAAATACATACTTTGCTGTAATTAAAATACAAATTACAAAATACTTTTTCGCATCTATTTAAAATACGAAATACAAAATACTTTCAAGTCGTATATTTGAAATACAAAATACATTTGGTGTTGGTAGAACCTTTGGTTGCAATAAATTGTCGTAAGTGCCCTTATCTAAGGGTGCGTTTCCATAGAAGCAAAGCCGAGCAGAGTGAATCAGAGACGTGCAAAAATTGACCAATCATATTGCTCAGAAGACACATCTCGTCTCCGCTCCACTTGTAAAGTTTTGTGGTATAGGAGGTGTTAGATAGTAATAATTATTTGTATTTCTTGGGCATTAACTATGTAACAATTTCTAGACATTTTGTTTTTTTTTTTTTTAGGAGTTTTATTAAATGTACATTTGTTACTTAAATTAAATTTTTCCGCGACCGGTTTCGATACAACCGTATCATTCACGAGCACAATTAAAACTAATTCTGCTCGTTTTTTTCTGCTCGTGAATGATACGGTTGTATCGAAACCGGTCGCGGAAAAACTTAATTTAAGTAACAAATGTACATTTAATAACACTCCTAAAAAAAAAAAAAAAAAAATTATTATTATAATACCACTAGCTGGTTCCTGGCATGCGTACATATAAATTACATAGCCGAAAATAATTTTTTAAAAAAAAACAACGTGTTCCACGTGAATAGCACAGGAGAATAACGAGGCATACCAAAAATATTAAATCTCATAAATATTTGTTTGTTGATCCATCTTATTGATCATTAATCATTATAATATAAAAAATAAAACAAACACTTTGTATTTAATCACGAATTTATTATTTTATATATCGACCGGTTTCGCTTCGACCAAGCTTGCTCAGTATATAATAATAACTAAGAGTTAATAAGTAATAAACTGAGAGTTATTATTATTTTATCCTGAGGAAGCTTGGTCGAAGCGAAACCGGTCGATACATAAAATAATAAATTCGTGGTTAAATATAAAGTGTTTGTTTATTTTTTTATAATATAATGCCTAACCACAAAGTAATTTCTTCTTATGAAAAAAAATAAATCATTTTAATGTTCAACGTCTACTTACGATTCAATCCAATGTAATAAACTTGTATTCGTAAATTATAATTATAAAAATGCAAAAATCAGTAATTTTAAATACATGTAGGATTAGAAAAGATTTTTTAAATATTTATGTTGAGGGATCAGTAAGATTTATAGGTTCAATTAGGAATTCCACAGAGCCGAACCCTCTGATTGAAAATAGCTGGAGTCAGTGAATTATTTTCCCATCTGGTCTCTGGTAGGTTGACATGTTGTTCTTGTATTGTTTTGTAATTATAATACTTATATAGTGCAATTGCGTAACGTGGATTGACCAGATGATCATTTGGGAAGTGTGTGAAAGGGTTTAGTTTTTCCTGTGGGGAAAATTAAACCCAGACATTTAAATCTGGTGCGTAAAAATATTATTAAATATGTTTTTATAATTAAAAAAAAAATACATTTTACAATATATTTTTATAATTATCATTTACAAAATATATTATAAAATTTTATTTTATTACAATCAGCACTATTACCATTATGCTCCTAAGTCGGCCGCTGCGGAAAGCATCTGTGCGATGCTTACTTTATACCATCTGTCAAAACGTCGAACCAAACACAAGTTCACAAATAAATCTAGTGAATTTTAAGTGTCAAATTAAAAAATTCGCCGGAAAGGGGCCATTCATTTTTTATTACGTAAGACGAATTTTGCTAGTTTTCGTATTTTCGTATTTTTTTAATGATTTTATTTGAACTAAAATTAAAATTTTGAAATATGTGTTACTAGATAACGTATTGATTTACAATAATGTATGATTACATGGTTTGAAATATGTCTAGTAAAATAAGATTTTTGGTTTGAAAATTAAACAAATCTGCCAACGACCTATGATGGTAAAACTAAATATTAAACTAAAAATAAACATTTTTATCAAAATTTAAAACATGCGTTTACTAGATAAAAGAACAATCTTTCGATATCAAATTATATTTTTTTTGTGGAAAAGAGTCTATACGTCTAAAATTTGATTTAAAAATGACATATTTCCGGTTTTCTCTGGTTATACCGTCTAAAAGAAATTCGAAAAATTATTCATCAGCAAAACTTTGAACGCGTTTTTCTCGAAACTTTTTTAACACGTTTTTCAACCTGGTTGACAACATATTAAAAAAACGTATATCCGATTTACATGCACCAAGTCTTATACTTTTTCGTTATTTGTTTTTGGGGTGTTATGCCGTGTTGCGCTACCTCCTTCTTTAGCCAACGTTTCGGACATCGTTGCAGTGTCCATCATCAGGGCAGATCCGGTATTTGCACGCTCCAAGTCTTAAATTGTTCAAAAATCCATTCTTATAGCACCACCATAATATGGCTAATTTTAATCGTTCATAAAAAAAATTGATGAGGCCCTTCATAAAAAAATCCCTATGTGGTGCCATAGTGACTGGATTTTCGAATAATTTAAGACTTGGTGCGTGCAAATCGGATGTATAGTTTTTCTAATATGTTGTCAACCAGGTTGAAAAATGCAGTTTCGAGAAAAACGCGCTTAAAGTTTTGCTGAAGGATAAAACAAACTGCTTAAAACGGTTTCATGTGTCAATTTTAGGAATTTCCTTAAAACATTTGGTGGGAGCATTATTGACAAATGCATCTTTCAGAAAATGAAATAAAAAACTACCTTTTTTTGGTGTCTTAAGACCTTGTTTAGGATTTAATCAAGGGAACATGGAGGCCCCCCGGGACCAGAGGCCCTTGCGAACTGTGGTGAATCGTAAAAGCTTCCGCCTTGTAGACACAGACGGCCATCTATCAGTAGATTCCGCTAGATGGCAGGCAGCGTAGTGCCTAATTTGTCCGTCAGGGAATCGGAGGAGCTCAGAGGGTGTGTTTCTGTAAACACTGGACAGAACCATTATAGCTAGCTTCTAGTTAGGTAGACTACCGCAGTCCCAATTGTATACGCGAAGTGTAAATAAATCCAGATAACAACAAGAATCTATTCATTCCTACAAAGTAATCTCCATCCAAGTATTTGGAGAGTCCAAGTTAGTGTGTCCAACCCCCCCCCCCTGGTGATATGTGGTGAGGTTTTAGACTAACCCCCCCCCCTCCCCTACCCAAAATCACGTGGTTCTTTTTTAGTACTAGGTATTTTGAAATTTTCAGAATGTTATTACGAAAAATAAATACACGTGATATGTCATTATATTCCCCCCCCCCTCGTGATATTTCATGATTTTTCCGAACCCCCCCCCCCCCCCCGCCCCCCCTTTTCGAGCCTCACGTGATTAATGGACGACCCCAAACTATCTTTTTTTAACATTAGCTCCGCTAGAAGGCCCTAAGAAAAAAATCCCTCACGGACTATGACGTCTTTGGGGATGCTTGCTGTGTGGAGGGTGTTTTAAGGAGAGAGAGAAAAAAAGGTATGAGAGTTGGATACGTACGAATACATCCGTCCACTGGGGTGATGGGTCGAGAGAGTCCTACCGGAGAGGTCTAGGTTAGATCTACCCCGACCAGTATCTTCAGATCCGTCCTGCCACCCAATATGTGGGTAAACACATTCGCCGCCAAAACCCAAACAAACCTCACCCCATTTTTTTTTACACGAATACCGCACAAGAGTCCCAACTGCTCCCGTCTGGAGCCAGTGGGACTATGGCATCCTCAATTGGGGTGAGGCTGAAGGCAGTGGGGAGGGGAAGGAGATAGGGAAGAGGAAGGTGGGGTAGTACCTGGCTATTCAGATCTGGTAAACAAACGCGGCTAAAGCCATTTCAAGCATCGTTTCACTTCTGAATGGTGGTCTTACACCAGGGCGATACTGAGAGTATCTTCCACTCTGGAACGTGCCGCAAATATACTACATATTATTTTAAATAAATAAATTGTGAAATAACACAAATTAATCAAATAAAATTTATTTGCCACTCCGGGATTCGATCCCGCGACCTTCGGAGTGCTAGCCTTATCGCAGGACTATGCCGGTCGTCATGACCTGGTCACCAAACGTACCGAACCATTTGGAGTGTTGATTATTCAATAAATGGTCCCCGGGGCGGCGGTACACACACCAGCCTCCCAAATTGCCTTTTATTTAAAATTGTATTTGAAGCAGCAAAACTCTCTAACGGTAAGTTCTTACGTCACGCAATTTGCGCAGATTTCTCTGTCTTGAAGGTGATAAGCAAAGAGATGTGGGAGATGAAGGTTGGGAAATCCCTGGCTGTTCAGATCTGGCCACCAAACAGGGATAAAGCACATGAAAACAATATTATAATAACATTATTTGTTCATTTCTTAGAATTCACATTATCAGGTGAACTTTAAACTCAAAACAGTGTTATCACTGAAATTGTTGATTCGAGATATGTACATTTTCATATTTGAACTTGAGGAAAATCAAACGTTTTATTATGACGAATAATGTCGATGCTTCTACATTTTGTGAGCCTACGAATCCGGAGGTCACGGGTTCTAAAGACCGGCTTCTTGCATTTCTACCAATTTATTACATACTAGCTAACCCGGCCACGCGTTTCTGTGGCTAACTAACACAATACCATCTACTGGATGGTTATCCAACCTTTATAATCACCGTCATTTTTTTTTAAATGAATACCGCTAAAGAGTCCCAACTGCTCCCACCTGGAGCCAGTGGGACTATGGCAGCCCCAATTGGGGTGTGTTGTGAGGCTGAAGGCAGTGGGGAGGGGAAGGATATAGGGAAGAGGAAGATGGGGAAGTACCTGGCTATTCAGATCTGGTCACCAAACACGGCAGAAGCCATTTCAATCAACGTTTCAATTCTGAATGGTGGTCTTACACCAGGGCGATACTGAGAGTATCTTCCACACTGGAACGTGCCGCAAATATACTATATATTATTTTAAATGAATAAATTGTGAAATACACAATTAATCAAATAAAATTTATTTGCCACGCCGGGATTCGATCCCGCGACGTTCGGAATGCTAGTCAAGCGCCTTACCGCTGCACTACGCCGGCCGTCAAATCTGAGTGTACCACGAAGAGACAGATAGACACACGCCGCGGAGGACTTTATTTATTTTTTTTATTTATTAGAGATAATATATTACAAAATTATTACATAAAATTTATAATACATTACTCCCAATGAGTTTAATAAAACTCATTTTAAGTTATAATACGTAGAGATGGTGTGAAAGATTATAATAATATGCATGAAATGCTTTGGGTATCTAATGTATTTAAGTTAATAAGGATAAATACTGTATCCGTCTAAATAACTTTCCAATTACCGCATTGTACGTGGCCATTTTTTTAGAAGATAGAATGGGTAAAGTAAGCTATCCGTAAAAGATAGATATATGCCTTCGCGGACTTTTTTGTAGATCTATAAAAAGGGAATATCCCACCATGCATTTTTTTGTTATATCTCAAAAGGATTAGGCAGCGTTTTCGATGAAAGTTCCCAGGTGGCTTGACTTTTTCCGACACTTCTAACAATTATCCTTATGTTTCAACCAATTTACACAAAACCTTGATAAATTATATATTTTAACCTTCCTCACGAATCACTATATCTACTGGTGAAAACCGCATGAAAATCCGTTCAGTAGTTTTGAGTTTATCGCGAACGGACAGACAGACTGATGACGCGGAGGACTTTAATTTATAATATGTACAGATTTTCTTGAAGCACTTTCAGTTTTAAAGCTCTTAAAAAAATAAATGTTATTCTTGAAGATAATATCTATACATTCCCCACGCCGAAATGGCAAATATATTAAATTTCAACAGTAGAAATAAATCGCAAAATTATTATAAACACGTATTTTTCATTAAATGAAGACAATATTAACGAAACTCAATCTTAAATCTGTAGATAGAAAAATCAGTAAAGATATTGGCTCCGTTGGTACTCGAACCCAGGACCCTTTGCTTACACGGTAAAAGCTCTACCGATCGAGCTACGGAACCCATATCAAATTCGGTCACTTTTAACTGTACGTATCATACTTCGACTGAGAACTACCAACATTATCTTCATTAGAATTTTCGTAAGAATTCACCTTTATTTACTTATGTTTATTCTGCATAAAAATGTGTATTTTGTATGAGCTCATATTCTTTTTTGTTTGTTATAAACATATTTGTATCCTATAACTAAATACTAGTTGTTATCATACATATGTACTTTGTTTAATGTACACTATTGTAATTACCCTCCTATGTACCACTGTGTATCATGTATCACAGGATGTAATAGCCATTTTATGGCGTTGAAATAAATAAATAAATAATCTTAACGCACATATTATTGGCTGCCATCTCATTATGATCTCAAGGTTCAACTCGAACTAAATGCAATCTAGATAGTGTCTGGAAAAAAAAAAATCCATTTTATTTTTAATACGCGAAGTCTAGGATGAATATTTATTTTAATTTTTTAACGAAACTCAATCGAAAATCTGGAGACAAAAAAGTCAGAATAGATCCTGGGTTCGAGTCCCAGCGGAGCCAATATCTTTTCTGTTTCCAGATTTTCGATTGAGTTTCGCTAATATTGTCTTCATTAAATTAAATGTTATGATTTGAGATTTTACTCAAAAAGTTTCAAAAGTTAAAATAAACTTATTATTCAGTTATTTTACAAGTTATACAATGTTTGAAAGAATTCACAGTGTTTCTTTAAATGTTATTTTAGACATTCCTCGTGAGATTTTTGCTCAATTTTAAACGAGTCGTGTTTTATTAAACATTTTCACAATTTTCGCTGACATATTATCGTTTTTAATATTATCGCGCTCCCTCCAACATTCGAATCCTACTAATATTATAAAGGCGAAAGTTTGTACGGATGTATGTTTGTTATTCTTTCACAAAAAAACTACTAAATGTTCTATAAAAATTCTTTCACTAATAGAAAGCTACATTATTTGCGAGATCTATAGGCTATATATCTTGATAAGAATTATTTATCATACGTTTCCTGTCCCTAACCAAATCAAGCTATTGCAAACGTCAGAAGAAAAGCATACAAAATGTTGCCTTAGAAACGATGTTTTTTTTTTTTATTAGGCAATTCACCCTAAAAAGAGTGCTTTTTAGGGTGTAAATACTGCCGATAGATGTGTTCTCGTGAAACGTCACTGAGAAACAGGCTTACGTCTTACATACGCCAACTTAACCCATCAGATCTCGGGAATATTCTGTCAGAAAGTCTCTTTTTGTTTTTTATATGAATACCTCACAACAGTCCCAGCTGCTCCTGTCTGGAAGCAGTGAGACTATGGCATCCCCAATCGGGGTATGTTTTGAGGCTGTAGGTAGTTGGGAGGGGGAGGAGGGGGGGGAGAGGTAGGCGGGGAAGTACCTGGCTATTCGGATCTGGTCACCAAACACGGCTAAAGCCATTTCAAGCAACGTTTTAATTCTGAATGGTGATATTGAGAGTTCTTCCACTCTGTAACGTGCCGCAATTATACTATGTAGTATTTTAAATGAATTAATTGTGAAATAGCACAAATTAGTCCATGCCGTGATTCGATCCCGCGACCTTCGGATTGCGAGACAAGAGCCTTACCCGTAGACTACGCCGCTTTTCAATAAAAACCAAATAAATGGAATATTTCAAAATTCTAAGCTAAAAACTATTTTTAAAAGGTGGTAGCACATGTTCTCAAATGTTGTTATAAGAAATAAACACATAAACTGTCAAAAGAAGCGAAGGCAGCAGTCCACAATGGAGTCCTGGTACCTACCCTCGTGTATGGCAGTGAGGCATGGAACTGGCAGAGGAAGGATGAAAGCAGACTGAATGCTGTAGAAATGAGATCCCTGAGGCATATGTTTGGTAAAACCATGTATGATCGTGTGAGAAATGTGGAGATCCGCAAATAATGCAAGGCTGATGTAAGCATAATGAGTAAGATTAAGAAAGGGACCCTCAGGTGGTAAGAAGAATATATGACGCAAATGTGAATGGTAAAAGAAGTCGGAGAGGAAGACATGGCACGATCAAGTGAATCAGATATTTGAGACAGGCCATGTCAAGAATCAGAATAATAGAAGAATATGTATGACACGCAATGTATGAATGTGAACGAGGCAAGGGGTGTATGCCAAGACCGAGTTGTTTGGCGGTCCGTCCTTTCTGCCTACCCCTGCGGGGAAACGACGTGATGGTTAGTTAGTTAGTTAGTTAGTTTGTTAACACAAAATTTCTTTAAATTTTAAAAGTTTTAATGCAAACATAAAAAAAGATTCACAACGACTCACCTTACTTTTTTTATATAAAATTACTGATAGCGAAAGAAAAAACACACGTCTATATTTTATGAGAATGTATCATAAACGTTATTTTTTTTACATTAAATCCACACAGGAGGCTCTGAGGAAAATAATTTCCCTCAGGGCCTATGTCATCTGGGATGCTGTGTGGAGGGTCTTTTTGAGGAGAAGAAGGAATGAACATGGGTCTCTTCAAGAAGAAACCCATGTTGTAGGAAGGAGGAAACATAGAGGCCGGCAAATCTTTCCACAGCCGAGCTGTTGAACTCAAGAACGAGTCGAAGAAACGACCCGTTCTCATGTGAAAAATGTCAACCGTGTACAAATGTTTCCCGACTATGCACCGGTGCCGAAGGGATCAATGACGCTACTTCCTCGGAGCATCTTCCAGTGTAATACCGGTAGAACAAGGATAGCGTTCCCACCCGACGCCTGTGCTCTAAAGATTGCAATCCGTCTGTTAAGATGGGAGAATTTATTAAACGGGCCGCCCGTTTCTGCACAGAGTCGAGGGTATTTTTCAGGTATTTTGGAGCAACAGACCAGAGGTGGCTGCCAAATTCAACCGTGGGGCGCACTTGTGGTTTGTACAGGGTTAGCAGTTGTGTACTATTAAAGTATCTGTGGGCCCTGTACAGTACGCCCAGTTTTTGGGAGGCTAACTTTACTCTGGCTTCGATGGAGCCCCCATACCTGAGCTGGTTACTTAGGGTTACACCAAGCATATCGATGGAGGGCCTGTTCGGAAGATTGCTTCCGTTGAAAGAGACTAGATTTTTAATTACGACCCCTTTTAGACGTAATCAGACAAGATTGGGTCTTTGAAATATTAAATATTTATTATTACTAAAATAATGAAATGGCTTTAGACGTGTTTGGTGACCACTCTTTCAACGGAAGCAATCTTCCGATATTATGTTGCGAGACGAAAACGCCCAGTACCATAAATACATTAATTTGTCGTTTCATAAAAGAATAGTGAATAAAAAATTGCTTTCGGAAACTTTGGTTTTATAGAGGTGCACATTAAAAATTTTCTGTGGATAAATTCTTGATTTGAGTATAAAACGTGGAGTTTTTTTCTATCGCTGTTTAGATCTTATTTCTCACCCTAGCGGTGAGGGAGATACAACGGTTTATATGAGACACATGCGAGCTGTGAGAAATTTGGCCCTACGATTATACGGGTTTATGTACTTAGCGGAAAAGGGATACAATTGAGCCCTTGCCTGGAAGAATGTTGTATCCAACAAAATTCTAGTTCCGAGAAAAAGTGTAAAAACGAAACCAGTTGTGTTTCATAACATTTTATATTTAAAACTAGCTGACCCGGCCACGCGTTGCTGTAGCTAATAAAACACAACGTCATCTACTGGATGGTTATCCAACCTTTATAACCACCGCCGTCTTTGAGTTTATCGCGAAGAGACAGACAGATGCCACGGAGGACTTTAAATTATAATACATAGAGATGGTGTGAAGATTATAATAATGTGCATGAAATGCTTGGGGTGACTAACGTATTTAAGTTAATAAGGATTATTACTGTATCCGTCTTAATAATTTTTCAATTACCGCAATCGACGTAACCATTTTTTTTTAGAAGATAGAATGGATATAGTAAGCTATCCGTAAAAGATAGATATATGCCTTCGCGGACTTTTTTGTAGATCTATAAAAGCGGAATATCCCACCATGCATTGCTTTGTTATATCCCAAAAGGATTAGGCAGCGTTTTCGATGAAAGCCACCAGGCGGCTTGACCTTTTCCGACACTTCCAACAATTATCGTTATGTTTCAACTAATTTACACAAATCCTTGACAAATTACATACCTTAAACCTTCCCCACGAAACACTCTATCTATTGGTGAAAACCGCATGAAAATCTGTTCAGTAGTTTTCGAGTTTATCGCGAACAGATAGACAGACAGACAGACAGACGACGCGGTGGACTTTAATTTATAATTATGTTGAGATGTAGAGAAAAAGAGAATACATAAAACATACAATACTTTTAATTGAAAAGTCGTCTAGAAAATAAATTAAATTAGAGTTTTTTACAAGAATTTACGCAGAATTTTTGGAATAATATTGTATATAAATACCTTCACATTCAACGTTATTCCACAAAAGAGGGTTTTTTTTACTCTTCGTACCTTACAGGAAGTAACATACTCTTCATAAATGTACACATATCATTGAAGAATAAATTAAACCATTTACGTTCTAGGTATTGTCTAAGGATCACTATACAACATTATTCCACAAAACTGATTCAAAAGCAGGCTTAATAATATTTTTTCTGGACAAATTCTAATATCCTGCATTCTTCAGCTTCTTGGCTTGCAAATGAAGCCATAAGACGTTCGTTTTCTCCATTTATTCCCATAAATTAAACCACGCGCCGTGATTTTGATAAATGGTGTTATACAACATTCTTCCACAAAAAAAATATTAAAAGGCTGCCACAGGCCTAAAAAAAATTTCAACATCATATTTCCTAACTTAAAAGATGCGTATTAATACGCCCAACATTATTCCATCAATAACTCAACATTGATAGTTTTGTTGGATACAACATTATTCCTGGCAAGGACTCAATTAGTGATCTTAGGTTGAATTTGAATATTCGAAAAAAAATTATGGTCAAATTGAATTTCTACAAGGATTCTTATTCGGACAATTTTAAACTGGCACTTTTTTTTTCTTTTGTATATTTCTTTAATCAAAATAATTTTTAAAGCCATTTTCATTTTGTTTGTACGTGATCGCAGTATAGTTCGTCACTTTAGTTGGATAGGGTTCTAAGTTCACCTTACTTACATTTGGGAGGCGTGTACCTCTGCCGTAGGTCACCCCAAGTTGTTTGTTATGTTTGGTGACTTAACAGGGGTGCCTTGGTTCATGGGGTGGGGTTTGTCCAGGCCTTGCTCTCACCTGCTGATCGAACAAGATTAATTTTATAGAAATAAATTTTATTTGCTTGATTTGTGTTATTTCCATGGACATATGAATATATATGGACCTGCCCTAAGTAATGAAAGCGTATTATTTCCCCCTCCCCATAACGGTTCCATGGAGCCGGCTGGGCTTACGAGAGCCTCGCTTGAATCTTAAAAATGTGACGTCATCATTCTTGTCCGTACCAGCGTCGAGCTCACATCATACATTTTACGAAATAACACGGCAAAAAATTATAGCTTGTGCTATACATTATACCCTAAAATTATGTCGAACATAACGAATGTGGGCGGTTCTCCAGTGAGCTCGTCGCTGGTTACAGGGGTAAGTAAATTATGAAACATTTGTAAAAGTGTCTTAACTAAATACGGCAACCAAATATTCGTCTGTGAAAAGTAGCGAACTTTACTTTGCCGCTTTTGGACTTCGCAAGTACGTTAGTAACGTGGCGAGCAATTTTCACTGCCATGTAAAAAGGTCTATTCATTCAAAATCAGTTATTGCTTTTAAGAACTAAATGGTGATATTATAATGCGAGATGCCTATATACTGTCATTTTTGATTTGACTGTGATTTTTTAACGAATCACAGTCATCGTTTCCCTGTTCGCCCCCCCCCCCCCCCCCCCCCAGAGTTTGGTTTTACCCCTCATGTGTATCTTCTCGTCTATTAAATTTGGATGTCTATGGTCATTTCATAAATTATTCATTTAAAATAATATATAGTATATTTGCGGCACGTTTCAGAGTGGAAGATACTCTCAGTACCGCCCTGGTGTAAGACCACCATTCATAATTGAAACGTCGCTTGAAATGGCTTTAACCGTGTTTGGTGACCAGATCTGAATAGTTAGGTACTTCCCCACCTTCCTCTTCCCTATCTCCTTCCCCTCCCCACTACCTTCAGCCTCACAACATACCCCAATTGAGGATGCCATAGTCCCACTGGCTCCAGACGGGAGCAGTTGGGACTCTTGTGCGGTATTCATGTAAAACAAAAAGATTGGTTAAGACTTTTTGACCTTTCCTGCCGGACTCTCTCGACCCATCGCCTTGCGCCGCAGTTGGAGGGATGGATTCATACTTCCGCCACTACTGAAAACACTGACACCCAGATTCCTACCCACCCCTCATACCTTTTTCATTCCAAAAACTTCCTAACCTTCCCTTCCATAAAAAAGACCCTCCACACAGCATCCCCTAAGATGACATGAGGAAAATTATATTCCGTAGGGCCTCCCGTGTGCGGCTAATGCAAAAAAAAAGAATTCTCGTAATTTACAAGGTGGCGCAAAAGTTGTCACCCGATATTCAGTATTTTTTTTATTGTGAATGAAAAAAATTGATTCTGCTTTTGGAGTGTATTTATTTGATGTTTTAATTTTTTTTTTAATTTTTGACTTAACTAACTAACTAACTAACCATCACGCCGTTTCCCCGCAGGGGTAGGCAGAGAGGACGGACCGCCAAACAACTCGGTCTTGGCACACACTCTTTGCCTCACAACATTCATACATCGTCTCATACATTCTCTTCTATTATTCTGACTTTTGACATGACCCGACTCAAGTATCTGATTCACTTGATCGTGCCATGTCTTCCTCGGGCGTCCCCGACTTCTTCTACCATTCACATTCGCGTCGTATATTCTTCTTACTTTGTGACTTGACTTTATGAGTAAAATCTCAAATTATAATATTTAATAAAATGAAGACAATATTAGCGAAACTCAATCGAAAAATCAGAAAAGGGTATTGGCTCCACTGGGACTCGAACCCAGGAACCTTTGCTTACATGGCAAGTGCTCTACCAACTGAGCTACGGAACCTATATCCAAAAATCTTTATGCAACGTGTCCTGAAACTCGTGATACAAGCAGGAAACCAGTGAATCTACATCACGTAGAGGACCCAAAAAACTTATTTTTTTCGATCTGAGCATTTTGATTTTTATATTATTTTTTAACTATTTTTAAATTTTTTCGGCAAATGGTTAAAAAAACTTTCAAGCCTGGTTTACCATTCGATGCATTTTAAAAGACATTACACATCTGATATTAACCCCCTAGTGAAAGATTTTTTCAAATTTGACCAAAAAAATTCCAACTTCGGACTCGATTTACTCGAAAACGAAAGTTCAAATCCAAAAAGTTATGTCATGAATCGACTCCGAATGTGATGTAGATTGATCAGTTTTCCGCTAGTTCCGAGTTTCCGGACACCGTGTATATCTTTAATTAAATATTATAATTTGAGATTTTACTCATAAAGTTAAAAATTAAAAAATGAAATATTCATCCTAGGCTTGCAGAAAAGTCTAGGATGAAAAGTCTAAATGTCGCGTATTAAAAATAAAATGCATAAAAATTTATCCAGACACAAGTTCGAGTTGAATCTTGCAATCATATATAAAGATAGCAGCCAATAATATGTGCGTTAAGAAAATGAAGATAATGGTGGTAGTTCTTAGTCGAAGTATAATAGAGTTAAAAGTGACTGAATTGGATATAGGTTCCGTAGCTCGTAGTTGGTAGAGCACTTGCCATGTAAGCAAAGGTTCCTGGATTCGAGTCCCAGTGGAGCCAATACCTTTGTCTGATTTTTGATTGAGTTTCGCTAATATTGTCTTAATTTAATTAAATATTATAATTTGAGATTTTACTCATAAAGTCAAAAATTAAATATTCATCCTAGACTTGCAAAAAAGTCAATAGATGTCGCGTATTAAAAATTAAATGCATAAAAATTTATCCAGATACTACTTCGAGTTGAATCTTGCAATCATATATAAAGATAGCAGCCAATAAGATATGCGTTAAGAAAGTGAAGATAATGTTGGTAGTTCTTAGTTGAAGTATGATAGAGTTAAAAGTGACCGAATTGGATATAGGTTCCGTAGCTCAGTTGGTAGAGCACTTGCCATGTAACTTAATAAAAATTAACTATACTTACTTAATAAAAATCTTCTAAATGATCAGGCAGGATGAATTGTCGCCGGATGAATTGTCGGCGGGATGAACTGTCGGCAGGATGAACTGTCGGCAGGATGAACTGTCGCCGGATGAATTGTCGCAGGACGAATTGTCGGGTCACCATGTTTACGAGAGATGGGAAGGCTGATAGAGATATTGAAAGAAGGGTGAATGCAGGTAACTGCATTAATGGAGGGCTGTATTTAAGTAGGCACTAATAAAAAAAACTGTAAAAAGAAGCGAAGCTAGTAGTCCACAATACAGTCCTGGTACCTACCCTGATGTATGAGTGTGTGGCATGGAACTGGCAGAGGTAGGAAGTTTAACATACTTTAAAGAGAGAGTACGAAAACAGTGTGCAATATAGATGTGAATGATGAATAGTGGGAGCGGGTGAATGAGTTTGTGTATCTGGGTAGTATGTTTACGAGAGATGGGAAGGCTGATAGAGATATCTAAAGAAAGGTAAATGCTGGTAACTCCATAGAGGACTTAAAGTCATTGGTGCTAATAAAAAAAACTGTCAAAAGAAGCGAAGCTAGCAGTCCACAATGGAGTCCTGATACCTACCCTGATGTATGGCAGTGAGGCATGGAACTGGCAGAGGAAGGAT
Organism: Limnephilus rhombicus; assembly: GCA_929108145.2. NCBI lineage: Eukaryota > Metazoa > Arthropoda > Insecta > Trichoptera > Limnephilidae > Limnephilus > Limnephilus rhombicus. The sequence continues at coordinate 9,902,213 of OV815290.1, read as the reverse complement.
GAAAGTGAACTGAATGCTGTTGAAATGGGATCCCTGTAGTAAAACCATACATGATCGTGTAAGAAATGTGGATATCCGCAAATAATGTAAGGCTGATATAAGCATAATGAGTAAGATTTAGAAAGGGACCCTCAGATAATTTGGGCATGTAGAGCGAATGAACGAAGAAAGTAGTGCAAGGAGAATCTTCTTCGATGGCGCTACAGCTAGGGCTGCCACCTTTCAAAAACAGTAGACCCGGAGATTTTAGTAATATAGTTTTTTTTATTAAAATAAAACTTTTTTAGTATGAATTATTTCTAATTATATTTTTGAGAATCAAAATTCACCGTCTGCAGAGAATGCACACAATAAAGTTGTGCCTAAGTCGTGTTGAAGCATAAAATTTTCAATGTTCTCAAAAATCTTTTGTATATCGAACGTGTCATAGAAATCCGTGTGCATCGAACGAGTGCGCGAAAGCGTATGACAACCCTGGTTTTTTTTTTTTTTTTTTATTTACTAGATTCTTATGTATCTTGAGGAGATGAATCATTTAAATTTACTGAATTTAAAGTTAATGTTCTTTATACAAATAGAACGGCGTCATATGCGCCTTGCAATTTTTACCTCATGTGGGTATTTAAAAATAGTACCTGGCTATTATAGACTTAGAGGTCATGTATTTTGTCGGTAGGGAAAAATTGTTATGTAAAAACCCTACTAAAATTGCATGTTTTGCATAGCTCAACAAAGCAACCGGCATCAAGCAAGGGAAATATATACATACGTGTGTGTTTGTGTTATGTTGGGAGTGGGAAGGAGTCGGTCATGTCCTTTTATTTGGAGCTCTTCCGCATTTGCCTTTGGGAATAAGGAAACCATGAAAAACCTTATCCGGGAGGAGTCGGCCGACAGTCAACATGAAACTGTGCGGCCTTCAGTGATTTCAGTAGATGAAATCCTGCATTTTGTGGTGATGGGTGTGGGTGTCTGTTTTTATGTGATATATACTTTATGGGAATTTTTAGGATAAACTTACATACATATAGATAAAATAAATATTATTATATAAATATATACATAGATATATAGACATAAGTTGTGGGGAGGGGTCTGGTGATTGGGAATACCTACCGATCGCTCAGTCATCCGCGTCTGATTCGGGATTGTGCCAAATGTGATTAAGGTCCATCAGAATATGTTTGGGTAGTCTGTGTTTGTACCTGAAAGGGAGATCGCTAGGTGCATTGTATTGACCGATTTCTCTGATGAGTTTATTTTTACTATGTTGAAGTGACTTGTAAAATCGGTCGGTCAGTCTGTGTGTGTATTCAAATAAGGTCGGTATTTCTTCTCTTGCATGTAGTCTTTTCAAGTTTGTTCTGAGTCTTGTGTTGTACGTGATTTTAATGCAGAGATTTTGTAAGGTCTGTAGTTTTGTGTGGTCAGAGTGGGAGATGCTGCCCCACACGGGAATAGCATGAGTCAGTACCGGTCGAATGAGCGAATAGTAGATCAGGAGTTTGGTTCTAGGAAGTAGCGGACTTCTTCTGTTGAAGATTGGCTTCATCGCGCCGACTGCCTTTCTGGCTTTCACGTGCATCTTGGCTACGTGAGACTTCCAGTTGAGACGTGAGTCCATTGTGAGGCCCAGGTAGACGACCTCATCTTTCCATTCTAGGACGTGTCCTCCCATTTCGATGTTGACGTCTGGTATTCTTATTTTATTTTTCCTCGAGTACATTATGACTTCGGTCTTCGCCTCGTTCAGTTTGAGTCGCCATTTTTTGTAGAACTCTACGAGTGCGTTGAGCGCCCTCTGTAGGTATATGGCTGCCATGTCTGCTTGCGTCGAGGAAACGTAAAGTTTGACGTCGTCTGCATAGATGGAAAGGTTGCATCTCTCGTCATGGGGGATGTCGTGCGTGAAGATGTTGAAGAGGTGAGGTCCCAGTAGGCTACCCTGTGGCACGCCTTTTGGAATCTCACGTAGTGTCGACAGCGCGTTCCTGATGAAGACTTGGAAGGATCTGTTCTTGAGGTATTCTTGTATCACTCTCGTTAGGTATATGGGCGTGTTCAGTCTGTGTAGTTTGTGCAGGAGCCCTTTTATCCAAACGGTGTCAAATGCCTTTTCCAAGTCTAGCAATGCAGCGGCGGTGTAGCGATTTTCGTTGAATCTTCTCGCGATGAATTCCGCTACTCTGGATAGCTGATGGGTGGTGGAATGCCTTTTCCTAAATCCGAATTGTTCGTCTGGCAAAGTGTCTTCGTGGTGTGGTAGAAGTCTGTTGAGAATCACCTGTTCAAATACCTTGCTCAGCGTGGAGAGTAGGCTAATCGGCCGATAGTTTGTCGGCTGCTTCTTGTCCTTGTTTGGCTTGGAGAAGGGCAGCACGGTCGCCGTTTTCCAGATCTCAGGGAAATGTCCGATGGTCAGGCAGGCATTGAACAGTTTGGTGATGAAGATGATGGCTTTCTGAGGTAGATGTTTCAGTAGGATGTTATGTATTTGATCGCTTCCCGGCGCCTTATTTGTTTTCAATCGCCTGATAATGACGGCTACTTCGCTCGGTGTGCTGAAGTGGATATCGGCGGCGTTCGTCTGCTCGGCTTGTTCGAGGTTTCGTAGAGACTCTTCTACTAGTCGATCCGTTTCCGGGTCCGATAGGCCGTCCGTGGCTGCGTAGGCTCTCTCAAATCCATCGGCGAGCGCGTTTGCTTTTTCTTCGAGTGAAAGTGCCAGCCCTGATCCGTCTAGCTTCTCTAGCGGGGGAATCGCGTGATCCTCGTGTCTCAGCGCTTTTGCCATTTTCCATAGGCTGTTGTCCTTTGGCGTGAGTGACGTAACTTTCTTCGTCCAAAGTTCGCGTCTGAGGTCGGTGATCTCTTGCTTGATTTCCCGCTGTAGTGTGTTGTAGGCCGTTTTGAAGTAGCCGTCGCGCGTGTGATGGTAGATGCGTCGCAGGCGATTTTTCTCCTTAATGAGCGATAAGACGTGCTCGGGAAGCTTGATCGTGAATGTCTGTTCGTCTTTGAGGGGGATGAAAGTGTCTTGTGCAATTTGGATGATTTCGGTCAGAGTGCTTGCGGCTTCGTCGATCTCTTCCTTTGAGCGCAGAGTTGCCGACGTGAGATGTATCCGTTCGTTAATCTCTTTTTTGAATCCTTCCCAGTCGGCGTCCTTGTAGTTTCGCCGCATTCTGGGGCTCCTTGAAGTCGTTCCTCCTATACTGAAGCTCACGGGCAGGTGGTCCGACGACAGTTCGTCCAGCGTGCGCAATGGCGAGATGGTCTTGGCGTTCTTCTCAAGTACTATATCCAGAGTACTTGGGTACATTGCGTGTGCTGAGTGGTAAGTCGGTTTGTCCGGCGCCATTATCGTGTAGTTGTGCGTCTGCATATGTGAAAAGAGCGTTTTCCCATTCGCGTTGCCTCTGTAGTTGTTCCAATAATTGTGCTTGGCGTTCAGATCTCCTCCTAGAATGACAATAGGGCGCAAATTAAGTAATTTATCGAGATCTTCTCTAACCAGTAGGTTGGGATGGTTGCAGTAGGCGGCGATGATAGTATGCGCTCTATCCTCTATGGTGACTTCGATAATCGTGGCTTCAGTATGCTTCAACTTCGGAGTAGGGATTCTTGTAGATGTAATGGTTTGACGAACGAATATGGCGGTGCCTCCGCCTGCGCCCTCTTGTCGGTCGTCTCGGTGTACTTCGAAGCCGGGCACTCTCAGGGGAATGTCGGGTTTGAGATGAGTTTCTGTAATGAGAAAAATGTCAATGTTAGTATTGTTTGCCAGAGCGAGCAATTCGTCAATTTTGAAACGGATGCTGTGGGCATTCCACAGGAGGACGTTCACCATCTGGGGATCAGACATTGATGGTGGACGTGATGAGATCCATCAGGATCCATGCCCTCTCCAACTCGTTGGAGCCAGCTGCGGCCAACTGCGGTTGCACCCGTCTCAATCCCTGGAGCAGGGCCATCATCAGTTGTGCGTCTCCTGCGCCGGTGTATGCCTCTCCTGCGGGCTTCTGCGTGCGGGACTGCGTATGGGGCTGCGAGCGGGGCTGCTCCTCGTGCTGCTCCTCACGCTGCTCCTCGCGCTGTTGGGAGGCCGTGTTTCCGCGGGCCACGTTGGCCCAGCTGCGTCCGTCGGTCCTCGAGGTCTGCTGGGCATGTGGCCCGCTGGTTCCTGGTGCTTGGCGCCGGTTCTGTCGCTGGTGCTGCTGTAGCGAAGCGACGTAGGCTATCCTCTTCGGGCAGCCCCTGTAGTTGGCGGGATGGGGGCCTCCGCAGTTGCAGCACGCGGCGGGCTCGTCCCTGGTGGTCTTGGGGCACTCGGCGGAGGCGTGCTCCACTAGACATTTCACACACCTCGCGGTGTGTGAGCAGTTGCGGGACCCGTGCCCGAAGTCCTGGCAGCGGTAGCACTGTGTCCCGTGCTGCAGGTGGTTGCTTCGGTGTTTTTGCAGGCGGATCCTGCAGTGGCATAAGTATTTGACAGCCGCCCTCAGCTGGCCCATGTTCACTTCCTTATTGAAGGTGGCCAGGTATATCGGATATTCTGCTGCGGCGGTCGTCATCCTGACGACTTTCACCGGGGGGAAGCCTTGTTCAGTAAGATCCGCTGCGATCTCCTCCGTCTCAATGTTTGGCAGGCCCTTGATGACCGCCTTTTTGAGCTTTTCCGCCTCCGCTGTGTAGGTGTGGAAGCCACGCGCCTCCGCACGCAGCCCGTTGGTAAGGGCACGGTGGTCCGTCATGCTGTGAACGATGATGTTCACTTTTCCGCCCGATCTGTACTGCACTTTAAATTTAGAGTGCCCGATGTGGCCCTGCACCGCTGTGGTGACCTGCCCGTGTGAGAGTGTCCCCAGGGTCATCACGACCGGGGGAACACGGTCCTTCCTGGCGGCGCTCGTGGTACCTGTGGAAGAGTGAGAAAAGTTATTAATATTTTGGCGCTTTGGTTGCGACGCGCCGCCGCCTTCTGTTACTTCAGTTAAGTTACCAAACCGGTTGCCGATTACAACCGGTTTCGATTGCTGCGGTGAAAGGGGCCTCTTCACTGTGTTGGTCGGCCTAGTCCATCCTTCTTCCTGGCGGGTCATCTCCATCTCTTGGGCGGGCTGCTGGAATCTGGGGGGCGGCACATAGCCCGAAGCTGGGCCTATTGGGGGGCGGCTGGACCCGGCTGCAGGGGCGGTCTCAGGCATCTTGGGGGGCGGTAGGGGGATGGCTGCCGGCTTCGTCCTCGGGTCAGCTGTGTGGGGTAGCAGTGGCTGTTCTGGTTGGGAGGCTGGGACCTTGATGGTCCCAGTTTTGGTCCGGTATTGATCGAAGAGCCGCGCGGGGATCATCCGCACGGCAGATGTCCTGTATTTTCTCTTGATAATTGTTGGGGTCTTGTGTTCTTCCTCTCTCGGTGGGGCCAGGTCGTCCTTCTTCTTCTTCTTCTTCTTTGCCTTGAGAAAGGCAGTTGGCGGCGCGGTGGCCTAGGCAGTGAGCCGGACGGGGTCCGGCCGGCTACCAAGAGCTGATATTGGCTAGCGGAATAATGTGCATTTGGTGCACCTTCCAAATGATGTCTACAACGCTTTTATGCCCTTTAACTGACTAATCAATTGAAAACATAAATGAAATTGATAATGAATACATGCAGCAGCCTCATTGGACTGGAAAACACATCTGAATAACCACCTAATGCTTCCACAATGGACTCCAGACAGCAATGATCAACGCCAAGGAAATGACTGACTATTTACATCACCCCCACCATGCGACCAGCCGAGCCACTATTGGTCAATTCTTAACAAAGGAAAAATCTGAATCGTAAATATTTACGACAGCGAATTCATCTTCCGAAAAATTTGGAACTTAATTTCGAGAAATTGGGAATAATTTGGATCAAGAAATAAACATCATCACCTAAAAATGAGTATATGCTACAAAAACAACCCAAAAACTGACGTCTATCAGTGATTGTTGCACTTTAAGAAAAATATTTACTGTTTAAAATTGTACCTTATATCACATAATGTAAACTTGTACCTTTTATTGTAAACACAATAAAAATGATGTGAGGCTTTGGTATCCTGAGTTGGTAAAGTCTTGGCAAGAACTATCACACATAATTTTAACACAGCTGACTTCCAATCGTAGTGACCAGGGAAATTACCTAAAACAAACACCTTAGAAAAATTAAGGAGGTTCTGTCCCCCAAAAGTCCGACCTGATTTTTCCCTATAAAAATAGAAGTCAAACCGGTAGGAAGTCAGTTCAAAACTATCAGCCAAGAAGAAACAATACTCATGTCTCCAAGTTCAAACCTCTTTTCAAGTGTTTTAATCAGTCTTAGATTCAGTTTACCTCTCCCAGTATCCCAGTAACCTAAAATCTTAAAATCCCCAGTCTCCCACAGTCTCCAAAGTGAAAAATATTTATTTTAATCCAGTACTCAAATCAGTTTTTGCCATTATACCGAGAAGCATTTTTTGTCAAAGTAGTAAATTCATTTAAAAGACCAGTGGTGTTCCAAAATCCACTGGCGTACCAAACTCCATTGGCGTGTCATTGTGGCCAGCTCCCTATTATATTTAGTTTATGTACAAACGTCTAGTACATTTGGTCCTTCGAGTCGGATCTACACATAACACGCCTTCAGTCTTACCCAGTGGAAATGCCGTCTCTTCGCAGTGGCCATAAGACCCCGACATCTTCTTGGTGCTTGGACATTCAAAACAATGGCTTCAGCTCTGGTTCTGCCACAGTGAACTTTATGTGATAGTGGTGAATCGGAATAAAGAGAGGCATTCAATTTAATTCCCCAATCGGTGCTCAAATAACTGTCGTGGTGTCTAATTGCATGATAAATCGACGCAATTTCGATTGTCGCTAAGTTTAGCTCTTCGAAATAATTTTTCTTTGGCAGAAATGCGGTCGTGAACGCCCGGTCTGACCCGGAGATATCGATGTTAAACCCGTAGCCCTGACATGCACCATGCAAACCAGTAGACTCGGGGTCAAACCCGGAGAGGTGGCAGCCCTAGCTACAGCCCATGTCGAGCTTTGGTCTCCTGCAACATTCGCCTCCAACTCCTCCTATCCTCAGCGGCTGACTTCCAGTTTGTTACCTGGAGAAGCTATGCTGCATCCGCTCTTACCTCGTCTTCCCACCTCAGTTTGGATCTTCCCACTTTTCTTTTTCCACCTGGGTGTCCAGTCAAAATTCTTTTTGGGACGCGTGTATCCGGCATTTTTTTTTTTTTTTTTTAGTTTTACAACATAACATATACATCAATATTTCAATCACTCTCATAATACAGTAACTGCTTGTGTTTAGGAGAGGACAACTTTAAAAAAAATTACATTTGTTTAAATTAAAACAAAAAATATTAGTAATTTAACAAAAAATATTAGTGATTTTATGAGAAAATACAGATAAAAGTAATAAAAATATAGGTTAGTTAATAAATGATTTAAACTATTGATAAGGCAAAACATATAAGTTTTAAGATTTTCACGGCCAAAAGCATTTTCGTTATTTGTTTTTGGGGTGTTATGCCGTGTTGCGCTACCTCCTTCTTTAGCCAACGTTTCGGACATCGTTGCAGTGTCCATCATCAGGGCAGATCCGGTAGATGTGTGACATCTACCGGATCTGCAACGATGCACTGCAACGATGTCCGAAACGTTGGCTAAAGAAGGAGGTAGCGCAACACGGCATAACACCCCAAAAACATATAACGAAAAGGCAAAAACATATTTCTAAATCAATACATATTTCTAAATATAATATACAATAAGTTAAGTTATGAGGTGGTACTAGAATATTTTAATTTAATTTTTTTTTATATTTTTCGTAGCTTTCTTCCGATCGTATATCAAGGGGTAATTTATTAAATAATTTTATACCCTTGAATGTATAGTGATGCTGTGCTGTTGTGGTTCGCACAAGTGGCACGGAAAATCCTCCAACAGATATTATTCTTTTGCTTATATTTAATTGGGGTAAATTATTTTTACTAAAGAAATCTTTATGTATTTGTAGTAGTGCAATTTTGTCATAAATTTTGTAAGTGGGGGAACCGGGAAATCTTGAAAAACGTTTATAGTTGGATAGTAATAGGGCTTTTTTAGGATGATTTTTAGGATGATGATGACGCCACTGCTTTGGAGGAAACAAGGCGTACAGTACGGGGCCCGCAGATACTTTAATAGTACACAACTGCTAACCCTGTACAAATCGCAAGTCCGCCCGACGGTTGAATTCGGCAGCCACCTCTGGTCTGGAGCTCCAAAATACCTGAAAAATACCCTCGACTCTGTGCAGAAACGGACGGTCCGCTTAAGGCCCGAAAAGAAAAAAATGGAGAAATACGAAATTACGAATGTTAGAGGAAAGCGCTAACATTTACAGCGACTAAATCATTATTTTTTATTTTTATTAGCAAAGTTTTTTTGGTGCATTTACATATGGGTAAATACATAATAACAAAAAATGTAAGTAACAAAAAAAAATCCCACAAAGGCGAAGCCTGTGTGTGGGTATTATATTATGTGGATAACAGTGGTAGTTAAAATAAAATTATAAAAAAATAAAAAATATATATATAAGCATAGAGTGTAAGGGTGATTTACGTTGGGCGTCATTTTGTGAGGGAGATTCTTACTAGTATCTTCCATAAATATAGCATACTTATTAAATGATGCTATGTGATGATGTATAAAGGAAATATGTTACAATTAAAACCCAGAGCATGAGATATTAAATTTATTAATTAACAAACAAGCATAATTTAAAAATGAATTGAATGAATCTACAGGGCGTGTCATTCTCCCGAAGGGACAATGATATGTAATTTCTGTTATTAATAAAGGTAGGTAGTTAAAGTTACTATATACGAAAATGGTAAAGGTTGAGCGCCATCTTACTTTAAGGTGAATAAGAAAACCATTGAAATTAAAGATAAACCATGATGTTAGTTAATGAAGCTAAATCTACGTTACGTTGAAGGTGAAATCCATTGTCTGAAGAAGAAATCTATCGTCTGAAGAAGAAAATCTCTAGGTCCGGCAACCAAACGCCATCTTCCGTCCGCAGGGGGTGTTGCTCCAGTCGTCTCCCAAAACCAAACTGCCGGGTGAAGCCGTCAATGCCCCCTAGCAAGCGTTCGCTGGTCACATGGTCAGTCGCAGCTAGTGATGTGCATGCAACAAAGTGTAGGGATGGGGAACGAATCGCTACAAGAGTCTACAGTGATCAACATGAATGACTTCGTAGGAGTTTAAAAATTTAAAAATATATGTAAGATAAACACACAAACTAAAATATATATGCATAGTGTCTACAGTGATCAACATGATTGACTTCATACGAGTATAAAAATTTAAAAATATATCTAAGATAAACACACATTTACACCCATACAATGATGTGAAATATATATATGTATATATATATATATATATATATATATATACATATATATATTTCCTGTTTTTATTCTAAATATTCAGAAAGACTCCACATTTTAGAAGCTGATTGAATTACAGAAAAAACTTATTCAGTTCGAAATTATTTTTTTCCCAGATTTTAACATTTTTTTTAAGTACGTTTTTAATCGATGCGAAAATTGCGAAAATGTTTAATAAAATACGACTCGTTTGAAATAGAGCAAAAATCTCGCTGGCATTATCTTAAACAGCATTTAAAGGAACACTGTGAATTTTTTCATATATATAATTTGTAAAATAACTGAAACAAACGTGTTAATAATAATTTTTGGAGCATACTTTGCGATTTTTTTCTATCGAGGGAATTTTATGTAATTTGCGTTTCGGCGCGGGGAATGTCTAGATATTATCTTCAAGAATAACATTTATTTTTTTAAGAGCTTTAAAACATACCGTGTCTAAGGGAATTATGTAATAATTCGGTACAAACAGCATTCCCACCCGACGCCTGTGCTCTAAAGATTGCAATCCGTCTGTTAAGATGGGAGAATCTATCAAACGGACCGCCCGTTTCTGCACAGAGTCGAGGGTATTTTTCAGGTATTTTGGAGCTCCAGACCAGAGGTGGCTGCCAAATTCAACCGTAGGGCGCACTCGCGATTTGTACAGGGTTAGCAGTTGTGCACTATTAAAAGTATCTGCGGGCCCTGTACAGTACGCCCAGTTTCTGAGAGGCTAACTTTACTCTGGCTTCGATGGAGCCCCCATACCTGGGGTCAGCTGGTCACTTAGGGTTACACCAAGCATATCAATGAATCAAATCTTTTTACAGAGGTCTTCAATTTCCTTTACATTTTTGAAATTACACATATTTTTTTTACTTCTAATTTAACGAGTGTATATTGAGGTAGAACCTGCAGACAAGCAGCCATGTGGCAGCTTCGCGGTACTACCGATAAATTGTTTAAATTATGTATTTATGTAAACTATGTTTTTGTTGGAAATAATAATAAAAAAAGTAATGCAAAATCCTTTGTTTTTGGTTTAAAATTAGATAACTTGTAAATATTGTAGATAATTTTATTAAATATTTCTAATAGAACTTCTATATTAACATCATTTCTAATAGGAGATGTACTTGTTCTTAATTCAGTGATTGTTGACATTATTTGGAGTAAAAAATGTAATGAAATTTTGGTCTACGGTGACATTTTTGATGTTTTTTTTTTTCTACAAAAACATAAAAAAAGTCGTGTCTAGTGGTTTGACAGTTGGGTGCGGGGTATTAAGTTATTGGTATCGGTTATTCGACTGAGTGACCAACCGCTCCTGATCATTAACATTGTATAAATATTTTCAAATTATCTTTCTTATCAACATCGTTTTCCATTTTAATGATTTTTTTTATTTTCTTTTTCAACAGTTATGCCTGTATTACAAACACCGTTTGGAATATCATCTTCAATCTCGGTCCAGAGAGAACCTCATTCCGGCTTCCCCTTTCAGAGCAAGTTCATCATTGTCCCACCGCAACCATCCGAAGCGAGACATACACAAGGAAACAAATGGATGCCTTTTGCACAAAACCCCTTGAACTTGCAAAACCTGCCATCTACAGGAACGAGGTGGGTTAACATAAGACCAGGACAGAGCTACCACCAAATGCATCAAGTCCAAAGTCCGAGCTATCAACACGCGCAGGTGCATTTTCAAGAACCTGGTTTCCATCGAAGCCAAGAACCAAACGTTCATCAAACACAATTTTATCTCGATAGATCTGATTTCCATAAAATACAAGAACCAAACTTTCATCAAACAAAAGTCCAAAGCGTCCAAACTAAAAGACCAGGTTTCCATCAAGGACAAGAACCAAGCCTTCATCAAACGCACATCATAGGCGTCAAATCTCAAAATCCGAATTTCCATCAGCAGCAAGAACCGAACTCATATCACGTGCCTATTCAAAGCGTTGGGCCAACTCTTCCACAAACACCCCAAGATAATAAGAAATTGGTTTTTAGGTCATTTGGAGATATCCATAGGCCCTCTTGGCAAAATACCCTCTCAGGTTTAATCCAGAAAGTCCCATCAGGTCAAAACTACGATTTTCTTTCCAGTGATAGATCAATTTTGCAATCTGTGATTGATTCTCTTCAATTGGGTAGTCTGGGTGGAATAAAGGTGCACATTTCTGATAAAGAATTAGATGGGCCTGTATGCTGTAAGTCTAGAACTAATAATGATGATACGGAGGCAGTTCGACAAGAATGGGTAAAGACCGTTGACACGGTTGCTGATTTCGGAAGAAAGATAGTCGACGCACTTTTGCCAACAGATAGGCCTTCGGAAGTTTACAATAAACCTCAAGAAGCTAAAGATAGACCTGAAGTTCTTTACAACCAGCCTGCAGAAGTATATAATGTACCTAGAGAACATGCAAAGGTCTACAACATACCTGAAGAAGCTATCGCAAGACCTGCAATTGAACAGGACTACAGAAGAAAAATTTACATTGAATCTACGATGACGACAACGGAAAAGATCACAGAGTTACAAATACAAGATTTTCCTCCAGAGAAATGTTCGAATCAAAGCGTGAGTGAAGAATCTACCCCAGTTGAAACAAGTATCTCAAATCCAATTGAAGTTGAAACAGACGAAGCAAATCATAGCGAAGAAACAGTTAATGAACCAGAAGAAACCACAGATGAAAAAATAGAAACTACCAGTGAAGCTATTGATAATACTGAAAAAGCCACGAAAAAACCATGGAAAGAAAATTTCGACCAAACTCAGATTGAGCAAACCATAAAGGAATTACAAGAATTGTTAGAGAATAACGCTGCAAAGGAATCCGAAGAAAACAAATCAGAAACTACCAAAAAGCCAATTGTTGAGGAAGTTGATATTAGTCCAAGTGATGACGACTTCGGAGACTACCCAGTAGAAGAAGATGAAGAAATTAAAAATTTCAAAGAGTTCATCAGGAACAAGAAAAAAGCTGAAGAAGAGGAACACAAGCGGCAAAAAGACTTGTTGGAACAACAAGAGGTGAAAGCCGACGAGACCCACTGTACTTGCGTACCAAGCCATCTCTGCCAAGACCAGAAAAATATATACGGAGTTGGTACTCTGAACATGAGGTAAACATATATTTTAACTTACTAATGGACGCTTTTTAATTACTTTAGTTTTTTTTATTTTTTTATTTTAGTTTATTTAGGAAACAAACAGTTATACATATTTTAATAAGAAAGTAACATATTACATGATTGCATTAACCAGCGAAGTTTCCGCTACAATTTATAATATATATATATAAAAACATGGATTAAAACATTAAAGAAAACATAAAGTGGTAGAAAAAAAAGAAACAAATATATATATATATACAACAGAAATGAAAGAAAAAAAACACACACACCAAATTAAAGCATATGGGATATATAAATCATCCAAATATTATTTTTATAATAAAAAAGAAGGAAAACCAACATAATGAGAATGAAAAAAATAACATGCAGCAGGGAGAGTTCGTAATTAACAATTTGTTTTAATTTTTTCTATTATGGATTTAATAAATTGGCCTGAGGACAAATGGAAAATATCAGCGTCGTAAAAGATATCATTGTATTTTGTGCACGTCCTTCGGAGAAATGAATGTTGTGTGTAATTTGTTTTTGAGTGTACCGTAACAATAAACAAAAAGGCAATAAACACACGTTCCATATCGTTATAATGCTGAAGCTCTTTCTTACATATTAAATAATGGTGAGGCAACAGATAAAATACACAAAATACGTCCGACTGTTTCTCCCAAAGTACTTTTTCCTTTGGAGGAAACAGATATATCTTATTACGGCTCAGCCACGGCGACGGGTATTGGATTCCATTTTATTTATATGTGTGAGGGAGACGATAATGATTGTATTTTTCCTTTGGGGGGGCGCAGACATACGTCCACCTTTTATCTCATTTTCGACTGTTATTATTTAATGTGTGAGAAAGATCTGCAGCATTATAATTTTATAATTTCGTAATTCACTCACTTCAATATTATCCTTGTAACTATATTCCATACTTTCAAAATTATCATCACCGCAAGTAGTAATGTAGAGGTCTGCGGAGACGTTACGATGCGGTGTGTGAGAGAGATGTAAGAATATTATGACTTTTTTTCCTTTTGAGGAAACAGACCTACGTACATTGTATATCTCATGTTTTGAAAGAGCTGCAGCATTATTCTGATAAGTAACGTATGTTTATTGCCTTTTTCATGCCGTCACGGTACCGTAACCGTGAATCGTCACGGTAATATAATATTCATTCAAAAAGAACCTTGAAACCTGATTTGATTTTTTTTTTTTTTTAAAGAAAGACAAACATTCCCGGGTTACGAATAACCCAACAACGTTTGAAAATTTCCTACTACCACCACAGAAAGCCGAAAATGTTGCTTGTTTTGTGATGGAGGACTTAGCCAGCCAAGGATTCGAGCACGTGACGTCCGGGTGGGACCCAAGCGCTATGCTTACTCAACCACTGACCAGTCAAGATGAGTATTGTTGGTGTTTTGAAGTTTGTTGGACATCTTTTTTTACACTATCTGAACAAAAAAATCCCTCGGGGCATATGTCATCTCTGTTTATTGGGGATGCTGTGTTGAAGGTTTTTTAGGTAAAGTAAGTTCTGGGAAGGAAAAAGGTATGAAGGGTGGTTAGGAATCTGGGATCCTATGTGTTTAAAAGTGACGAACGTTTCTTTATGTGAATACCGCACAAGAGTCCGAATTGTTCCCGTCTGGACCAGTGAGACTACGGCAACCCCAATTGGGATATGTGGCGAGGCTGAAATAGCACAAATTAATCAAATAAATATTATTTGCGCACGTCGGATTTGAATCCGCAACCTTCGGATTGTGAGTCGAGAGTCTTACCTCTCGACCACAGAGGCCGTGGTCGAGAGTTAAGACTCTATCCATCCCTCCAACTGCGGTGAGATGCAAGGGTCGAGAGAGTCTGGCTGGAGAGTTCAAAAGGTCTCCCTCAACCAGTCTCGCCCGATCCGAATAGCCACACAGTTAATGGGCAGACTCCGGCGAGCCAATGAATCCGGGAACCGCTGCTAAGTCAATAAACGTAGTGATCCTCTTGGGTTGACCTATGTCAGGGGTGTTGGTTATCCAATATCCAATCCCCTCCATCATGACACAAGCAACATCTTCCGCTTACTATGGTGGCAGTAGGAGATTTTCAAATATTTTTCTTTTTTTAAATTTTAAATAATAAAGAGAAATAATACGTTAAAATAAATAGTTCCCTGAGCGTCGGTACTTATACCCACCTCCTAAATTTAAAATCTCTATTAACTTTACAGATTCGATGAAGACACGGCAGAAGGATCGAGTTGCTCCAATTCTAACGAAGTTTGTTGCAAGACTCTTAAACCAGTCAGTGAAAGGAATTCAGAGGAAGAAGACAAAGAAACTCACGAAGATAAAGCAACAGATGAAGCCAAAGCAACTGCTAAAGCTAACGCTAAAGATCAAGACAAAGTAACAGATCAAGACGAAGCAACAGATGAAATCAAATCAACAGATGAAGTCAAAGCAACAGATGAAGTCAAAGCAACAGATGAAGACAAAGCAACAGATGAAGACAAAGCAATAGATGAAGATAAAGTAACTGATAAATCCAAAGCTGAAGATGACGCTGAAGCTGAAAAACAGGATGAATTTTTCGATTTCATAAAAAAATATAAACCTGAAAAAGACAATGACATTGAAAAAGAAAAGTCTGGTGTTGGCAACATTGACATGAGGTTAGCATCTTTACGAAAAAAATATATTGATAGAAAGTTGGTTATTTTTTTTTATCGCCAGCGCAAAAGCTGGAAAAAGTGCAGAACGTCCATCAGTCGCCTTCGATAATATGTAGGTGAATGCTGTTTTTCGCTTTTCGCTGCGTATGGAGACCATCGGTAATGCTCGTCAGCGCTACGTTATCGTTTGATCGATTGGCACTATTTCTATCTTTTGAGCGGGAACCTTTGATTCCGGTTGAGGGACGTCTCATTTTTGTCGAAATTCAAAATTATCAATATTATCTGCGACTATTTTTCGTGTATTTTTGGCTGCTCTTTTTTAAACGATGGAATGTTGAATTTTCCATTGGCAGAGTTGATTAATTTTCCCGGCATGACAAGAGATTCTGGGTTCGAGTCCCAGTTTTTTTTATATTAGCTCCAAATGGGAAGTTTAGGAAGGATTGTGATTCGAAGAATACCAGAAACTTAATAGATGTCTCTGATATAATCCAAAAACATTTGTGGGAGCTAGGTTGTAAAGTTTAGAAAAGTGTGATTTTGGTATTTAATCCTGTTTAGGATTTGCAGCTTACAGCCCTTTCAAGATCTGTAAACTGAGCGAGCTGCGTGTGTAGTGGAATTTTGCCAATAAAAACTCTTGGTCGGGCAGGTAAAGTTGGAAGGTAAAGCAGCCGAACTGACCAACGCGAGAACCGGAATAAATTGCATTATCATGCACGGGGCCGGAGAGCGACTCTCAGTGGACCAGTCGATTAAATTTAACTGTGGTTATGTTTTACGGTTGTTCAGCCATAAAAGCTTGACTCTACTTTTCTCACCAAGAAAATTCAAATTAATTCAATATTTTTAATTTACAGATTTGGTGCAGATGAAGACACTACGTCAGAAGAGAGCTCGACAGAAAATGCCACTATGGAAAAAGAAACTGAAAAACCTTCAAACAAGCCCACCAAAGAAGGAACAAAAAATCCACTCAGATTGAACGAAGCAAAAGCTCGATAAACAACTTTTTATGTTAAAATCAAACAATTGCTTTGTTTATAACCATGAAATATTTTAATTTATTGCGACCGACCGGTTTTGTTTAACAAAAGCATCACCAGTACAAGCGTATGTATATTTTGCATTAGTCAGAAGTACACTGGAATATGCCTCGCCAATTTGGAACCCGCAGTACAAAGTATACATAGATAGCACAGAACATATTATTCAAAACAAATTTATAAAATATCTTACCTTCAAATCCAACAATAACTTTGAATGCACATTTCAAACATTGCAACAAAAGCGAGCAATCGCTGATTTGACATTTTTACACAAAGTTTTAAATAATAACATTGACTGTATTGAACTTCTTTCCTTAGTTAATTTTAACATACCATTAAGACGTACACGCCATACATAACTATTCCATACGCTTAATTACAAGACAAATGCAGCAACTAATTTGCCAATCAATTGTGCTCTTCATATGTTCAATTAAATTGGTCTAAATTCTAACATCGACATTTTCTCCGATTCACTGCCCAAATTTAAAAATTATGTCAATAATATAAATTGTTCAATGCGCATACATACATACAGACATACACGCATACTCAAACTTATCAAAAAATGCATGTATATCGATTGTCCAGTTGATTGGTCAGACGTCTTTGTTTGGTAAGTTTTGAGATAATAACGAAAGCAATATTCGAATGCTCACCAAAAATTTAATATTATTTACACGTGTCTGTGTTTTACATATTAAATATGCTACAAAATAACACCGAGAGATATTTTCGTTAGTTGTTTTTGGGGTGCTATGCCTTGGTTCTCTACCTCCCTCTTTAGCCAATGTTTCAGCAACGCTGTCCGAAACGTTGGATAAAGAAGTAGGAAAGACGGAAGAAAAGGAAGAAAACTAAAGAAAGCTGAATTTGATAAGTGTAGGGCGAGTGCAAAGGACACACATAAGCGCTTTTTTACATTAGCCCCACACAGGAGGCCCTGAGGAAAATATTTCCCCTCGGGGCCTATGTCATCTTTGTGGATGCTGAGTTTAGATATAATATGGTAACCCATTATGTACACATCTGTCTCTTTCTGTCTATATCATGTTACGTTTTAATTTCATGCTATCTTACTGTTACTTTATTATATATATATATATATATATTTTGTCTAATTCCGTATGTATATACAAGCACACAAAATGTATTTTTTTATTAGTTTTATTTTGTACAATCATAAGCGAAACCGGTCGGTCGTAATAAATTTAATTAATTTCGTAGTTATAAACAATTAATCGTTTTATTTCTTTAATATGTCAAACCACAAAGCAATGACTCTACTAAAATAAAATTAAAAATTGAAAAACTTAATAATTATATTCTGTTTCTAGCTTTTTCGTTGTATAGTTTGTGTCACTATGTAGCTGTTTTAGTTGCTTATTTAATGTTATTTGCTTATTTCATTTCTTATTTTGCATCAGGTATCATAACCTATTTATGTTGTACAGGATAAAATGCAGTTTATTGTTGTTTTAGTTGAACGCTATCCGATTTCTTTGCATAGTTGGTGTTATTGGGTAACCGTTTTCATTGCTTATTTTGTGTTTTTCGCTAATAATTTCATTGCTTATTTTACATCAGTTATCATAAATCATAACCTGTTTTTGTTGCATATTATAATAGGCTCTAGCCGTTTTCATTGCATATTTTGTGTCATTAGCAATTTTCGTTGCTTATTTTCTGTAACTGAGTAGCCGTTTTTTCTTTTTACCAATAACTCTACATAGGAGGCCCTGATGAAAAAAATTCTCAAGGCCTATGTCATCCTTGGAAGGAAAGAGGTAGGTAGGAATCTGGGGGTCAGTGTGTCCAGGAGTGACGGACGAATGATTCCATCCCTCCCACTGCGGTGCAATGTGATGTTCCGAGAGAGCCCTGCTGAAGAAATCAAAAGGTCTCCCGATCTGGCCTGCCACGCAATTGGTAACAGACGCAACCGCCGCCAAGACCCAGACCAACCTCACCCCATGAACCCGGGCACCCCTGCTAAGTCACCAAACTTTGCAAACAATTTGGGGTGACCTATGGCAGAGTTGTTGGTTACCCGCCTCCCAAAATTCATTGCAAATTTTGTGCTATTCGTCAAAATTTCTTTGCTTATTTTATATCAATTATTATAATCTGTTTTCGTTGCATATTATATATGCTCTAGCCGTTTTCATTGCATAGTTTGTGTTGCTAGCTATTTTTGTTGCTTATTTTCTATTACTGGGTGGTCATTTTCATTGCTTACTTTACGTTTTGCTAATTATTCCATTGCTTGTTTTATATCAGTTGTCACAACCTATTTTCTGTTACTGGATGCTCATTTTCATTGCTTACTTTATTAATTATTATTCGCTAATTATTTCATTGCTTATTTTACATCAATTATCATAATCTATTTTCGTTGCATATAATATGCTCTAGCCGTTTTCATTGCATAGTTTGTGTTAGTAGCTATTTTCGTTGCTTATTTTCTGCTACTGGGTAGTCATTTTCATTGCTTGCTTTACGTTATTCACTAATAATTTCATTGCTTGTTTACATCAATTATCATAACCTGTTTTCGTTGCATATTATAATATGCTCCAGCCGTTTTCATTGCATAGTTTGTGTTACTAGCTATTTTCGTTGCTTATTTTCTGTTAATGGGTGGTCATTTTCATTGCTTACTTTACGTTTTGCTAATTATTCCATTGCTTGTTTTATATCAGTTGTCACAAACTATTTTCAGATTTTTCTGTTTTCGGATTTTTCATAAAATTTCGTTAATATTGTATTCATTTAGTTAAAATATTGCAATTGGATGTTGTACTGATTAAGTTAAAAAATAAAATAAAATAATTTACTTCTTCAAATTTAGCAAATTCATTTCGTTGCACCATTTTATTAATGAAATAATTTTAAAAAACTTTGTTTTTATCACGATAATCTTTATTTAAAAAATCAACATGTTTCGAGAACGATTTCTCTTCATCTCTTCGTATTCATATATATTTATTTATTTATTGTTGTTATACGCCCGTAGGGCTTTTACATAGATTATAAAATAATATTTAAGATATCGAGGATTACACATACATAGAATTTATACCAAAAGTTATAAAAGTGAAAAAACTTTTAAGAATATACAAGTAGTTTTTAAAGAAAAAACCACTTGTATATTCTTGCGTAAAACCGTGAAATATTTTAAACAATGTAATATTTAACAATAACATAGAACAAAATATAATATAAAACATTACAATAACACATCAAATCGTTAAATATATTATACCCACGTTACAATAATTTGTAGGATTCCACAAAGTGTTGGTTTAAATTGCATTTTAGAATGTAAAGAGAATCAGCGAATATATCTACAATACCACCAAACTTGTTGCCTAAATCATGCATCCTATTGGTAAGTGAGTGTGATTGATAGTTGGTTGTGTATGTGTTGCAACATAATGTTATATTTTGTCTAGTATTCCTTGTCGGTACATGGAATTTAATACTAGAAACGATGGCAGGGCTGTGTATATGTACTAAAAACTAAATTATCAAGTATAGAAAGACAGGCGTGGTTAGAAATGGAAGTAGTGGGGGGGGAGAGGTGGAAAGAGGAGGTGCTTAGAAGATCAACAGGAAAAAAAATGTACACACTAACGTTAGTGGTTTTCATTTAGATCTTTTAGAAATATTAGAAACTAGCTGCTCCCGGCATGCGTTGCTATGCCATTTAATAAAGAAATTGTTTCTCCCTGAGTGTCCTTTCCCATTCGTCCCGTTCCCCTTCCGCCTCCCCTTCTTCTCCTGCGTCCTCTTCCCCTCTCGCGTTCCCACTCCGTCACCTCCACCTTCCCTCTCCCCACTCCACTCCCCCCCCCTTCCCCCGTCCCGCGAACCCCCCTCCCGAGTTTCCCTCCCCCCCCTCACACGTCCCCTTCCCCTCCGGCGTTCCTCTTCCACCTTCCCCGCCTTCCCTCTTCCCTTTCCCGCTCCCTCGTCTCTCCAACCCTCTTCCCGCGTTCCATGTATTTAATCCCAGTACATTCAGTTTTTAAACAGCTCGCGTGCCACCTTTTACAATTTTTATTCAAATTTCCATTTTCCATGTAAATTAAATTTGGTACCTAACATAGGTACCTATTTAAAATATCAAGATTTTTGATTCGATTCAAACTATTAGGGGAGTACCTACTTTAAATAAATTTATAAAGATTTTGAAAAATAGAATTGTTTTGCAAAATGTCATTCTCAAACACGCGAACTATCAAACTTGCGGTAGTCGTTAGGTTTTCTGAAATTATCCAATTTTCTTAATTTTTCTCTCCGTAAGGACCATCCTCGTACTTCAAGGAATATTCTAAAAAAAGAATTAGCGAAATCGGTTCAGCTGCTCATAAGATTAGAAAAAATGTCAATAGAAATTTAAATATTATTAATAATCAAATTAATTTTGTTAATAATCCTATCTTAAACATATTTCCATTGTAATTTTTTGTCTTTGATCTTCCAAGCACTCCCCCCCCCCCTTTCCACCTCTCACCACCCCCCACTCCTCCCCTCCCCACTGTTGATCTACTAAGTACCTCCCCTCTCCACTTCTCCCCCCAATACTTCCATTTCTATCCACGCCTGTCTTTCTATACTTGATCATTTAGTTTTTAGTACATTTAATATCTTGATGAAGAGATCATCGTTCTCAAAACATGTTGATTTTTTAAATAAAGATTATCGTGGTAAAAAAAAACTGTTTTTAATTATTTTATTAAAATAATTTATTTGAAACTGGATTTCTAAACCAATACAATTTTACTGTAATATTCTAAAATATTTGTTAATTAAAATTATTTTGTTTCCTGGGTTTGTAATTTTTTCATATAATAAACATTATTAAATTTCATGCAAGTTTATTTGTTTTTTTATACCATCTACCCCATACGTTCTCAACGTGGGCGATAACGCCCCCTTGTGGGCGTTTGAGACTTTCAGGGGGCCAGTAGAAGACCCTTAGAAAGTAAGAGGGCGTTGAGATGGCACAGTGAGGAAGTTGGCAGGTGAAAAAAATATGGTCTAAAAAATACAAAAAAAAACACGCTAATCACGTACTAATAAAGCAAAGTAAACATTAATATCGGTTAATTTTTGTTATTGTAGGTATATATTGCAATAATTTTTATCACGTGTGATCACGAATTCACACATTTCAGTAGTTCGGGAAGTGGACGAAAATTGAACTGAAAGATTCCATTATATTAAGATCTACATTAAATTGAATGATATGAAAAATTTTATTTTTTTATTTTATATAACTAGCTGACCTGGCGAACTTCATACCGCCTCTGAATCAACAACTGTTGTTTTCGTTATTTGTTTTTGGGGTGTTTTGCCGTGTTGCGCTACCTCCTTCTTTAGCCAACGTTTTGGACATCGTCCGGATCTGCCGGATCTGCCCTGATGATGTCCGAAACGTTGGCTAAAGAAGGGGGTAGCGCAACACGGCATAACACCCCAAAAACAAATAACGAAAATGCTTTTGGCCGTGAAAATCTTAAAACTTATCTGAACAACTGTTGTGTTCACTTATTAGCTGAATTAAATTCAGTTATTTTATTAAGTTAAACATTACACAATGAAGCAGTTATCGATGCGCAACTGTCTGTGTCTTGTTTTTGTCAGTATCAGAGATGGCGTTGTTTACGGATTTACTTAGTTTTTCACTTACTTACACGTGGGGTGCAGATATACGTTCACCGTGTAATTTTCGACTGTTGACGTTTAGTGTGTATGAAAGAGGGGCAGCATTATATGCTTAAGAACAAAAGCAAAACTATCAGCGCATTGACATTTGACGTTTTTGAATTTTGGAATTCACGCACTATTCAATATTATACTTATCACAATATTTCTGCAGCTCTTTCAAAAGATGAGAATTCGTTCCATACAAAACGTATGAGGAAAAGATTTTTTTTCATACCTTTTTTGTGGTGAATTTTTCCGATGTTATAGCTATTCTGATATTCGGGGCGGAGACAAATCCAACAAATCAAAGGTCATAAAAAACGGTTTAGCCGTTCTTTATTTATTTATTTATTTATTTATTTCAAAACATACGGCACAACATGTGCCATTGACATAATTATATTTATATATATTATAATACAATAACATAAGAAAGTGACATATAAATGTAAAGTAAAATATAAAAACAAAGGGTAAAAGAAAGGAGTTAAGGTAATGGAGTAGTAAATAGAATTATGATGTATAAAATGAAAGTATAAAGTAAAAGTGTAACTGTAAAATATAAAGTATAATGTAAAAGTAAAAAGTTAAGATAAAAAGTTGAAAGGCAGGAAATAATATAAACTATAAGTTACCTTTGTAAATAATATAAAGTACAAAAGTTATAAATATAAAAAAAGTATGATAAGTAAACAGTAAGAAATGCTCTTAGGAGCCAAATATTGAAGATAACCAAAATTTAAAAAAAAATATATAATAAATAAAAGGAAGGTATTACGGAGTATACAAAGCGATATGAAAAATAGGTACCTAAGATATGTTTCTAAGCCATAGGTATTAGAGTGCATACTGGTAGGACATAATATTATGGTTACATGATTATACTTATTATTTATTATGTAGTACTAGCAGATAAATTTTGTCTAATGCATCTTTTGTATGATGACAGACTTTCGGCATGATCGATATGAGCAAATTCATTGCCTAAAGTGTGTAAACGATGTATTATTGAATTTTGTTCTGCATTACTGAGAGTGTTGTTGCAATAATAAGGTGTTTTGAGTCGAGTTGTTCTACTAGGTACATGATAATTTATTAACGATACCAATTCAGGGGAGTCAAACAAGTTTTTGTTTATTTTAAATAAAAAAATAAGTGTCATTGAGTATTCTTCTATCTTTTAACGATAAGAGTCGCATTTTTTGTAATAGAGAATCGTAGTATATGTCATCCGCGGGAATTCCTAATTTGAAATTAATTGATCGGAGAAATTTGAGTTATAAATGGTGTAACTAACCCGACTTTGTGTTTTTTTTTTTTTTTGACATATTGCCTATCTCACTAGGTGTGAAACGCCTGTGTTGAGATGGCAATTTACAGAGTGGTTATCTAAGATTTTGTTTAAGTAATATTATGAAAATGACTGGTTGATATAAAATCTTTTTTTCATTAAATATACAATTCAAGTATGTTACATACATATATAGAAGATTGCAGTAGGTACATGGTTACATATATACACACAGTAGGTATAAAGGTAAGTATGTTATTAAATACTTGTGATGGATGTGTTTATTTAAGGTGATCAATGATTTTACTTTTAAATGCACTTTTGGTTTGCGTGTTTCTAATTTCACGAGGTAGAGAATTGAATTGAACAGCTTTATTGCATTATATTTAAAACTTCTTTGCCCATAAGAAGTTTGACAAACTGGGATGTTAAAAGTTTTTACATTTGACTCTCTTAAGGCTCTAGTGCTTATTCGTTTTTCAAACATGTGTGCATTTTTAAATTGATGAAGCAGGATATTTTTTTAATACAATTTTTGCAGGTTAGGAACATTTAGTGTCTTAAAAATAAAATCAGTGCTCGTTCTCAACGGGACTTTAAGAATAACCTTCAAAATTAGTTTTTGAATCTTTACTAAAGGCTCCAGGCAAGTATTTGATATTACCATCTTACGTGTATTATTATTATTATTATTATTAAGAATTGACACTATACCATGAATACAAGAAGGAAGGCGGTAGCAACCTCGTACTTAAAATACAAAAGAATTTCTTTTTTTAAGTTGCTAAATAAAAAGGTCTCAATCGAATCGAAAAAGTATTAAATATCTTGGATAACAATAATTACAAGCAATAATTGTCAGCCTGAAACACTCATTTTCATTGAAAAATCTTCCGAGAAAAGATACTTGCCGCCAACGGGACTTGAACCCGTGTCCTTCCGATTGCCGGTCGAATGCTCTGACCACTGAGCTATGGAGGCTTATCAAATACCCGCCAAATAATTCAATATATACTAGTGTTTCAATGAATTATTTGGCGGGTATTTGATAAGCCCCCATAGCTCAGTGGTCAGAGCATTCGACCGGCAATCGGAAGGACACGGGTTCAAGTCCCGTTGGCGGCAAGTATCTTTTCTCGGAAGATTTTTCAATGAAAATGAGTGTTTCAGGCTGACAATTATTGCTTGTAATAATTGTTACCCTTTGTGCTATGCATAAAAAATCTTGTCTAAACGTTAGTTTATAAATTAAAAAATAATAATAAAATCTTGGAATTGAAATTGGTGAAAAACAACAGTGGAATTCACACATTGATCGAACCTGAAAAAAGCTAATAAAACTCATATATTTCTTCAAAAAATTATGAAACATCTTGTCAACGAGGGATTTATAGAGTATATTTTGGATATGGACTAATAGGATGGGGCTCAGCAGCATCTGAACACATAAAACAATTGAAGGTAACTCAGAATTGCATCATAAAGACGATAGTAAAGGTCCCCATAAGGACGTCAACAACAGAAATTTTTAAACAGTTTGATGTTCCAAGCATACAGAAAATCTATGTCAAAAACATTCCAGTACATCACCACAAAAACGATTCAGAGGCAGATACCTCATATGCTCCTAAAACCAGAGCCAAACAAACAGACATACTTAATATACCAAAGTGTTACTCTTCTTTTGGAAAAAGAAGTTCTGCATTTTTAGCAGTAAAGTTACAAAACAAACTCCCACTTAGTATCAAACAAATTAAAACAAAAAATGGCTACATTAAGGATATTAAATGTTGGCTGAAGGAACTATCGGAAAATGAACTTACTAGTATACTTAAAACATCGTCGTAGAAGTTTCTGCAAAATCTTATCCGAACAATGAAGTTAAACCATAGAAGTCGATGAAAACTTATTCAACGCATAGTCCCCCTCAGCACAGGATCTCCTAGTGAGGAGGACTACGAATATAATTTCTATTTTATCTATATTATACCTAACATGTTTTATATAAAAATGTAAAAAATAATAAATAAATATATAGTTACTAAAATAAAAAAATAAATTTGATTCGATGAAAAAAGATTTAGGGGGCCCTAGAAAAAAATGTAGGGGGCCCTAGAAAAAAATTTAGGGGGGCCAAAAAAAAATTAGGGGGCCCTAGAAAAAAATCTTAAAGTGGGCGACGGGTAAAATAAGGTTGAGAATCATATACCATTACCAAAGCCAGAGAGACTGGCATTCCCAAGACATTTTTTTTTTTACATGAATACCGCACAAGAGTCCCAACTGCTCCCGTCTGGAGCCAGTGAGACTATGGCATCCCCAATTGGGGTGTGTTGTGAGACTGAAGGCAGTGGGGAGGGGGAGGAGATAGGGAAGAGGAAGGTGGGGAAGTACCTGGCTATTCAGATCTGGTCACCAAACACGGCAGAAGCCATTTCAAGCAACGTTTCAATCCTGAATGGTGGTCTTACACCAGGGCGATACTGAGAGAATCTTCCACTCTGGAACGTGCCGCAAATATACTATATATTATTTTAAATGAATAAATTGTGAAATACGCAAATTAATCAAATAAAATTCATTTGCCACGCCGGGATTCGATCCCGCGTCCTTCGGAATGCGAGTCAAGCGCCTTACCGCTCTACGCCCAGACCCGCCAGACATGAGTCCAGTAAGAGGGTGTGGGATAATACGCTGTTTTTGACTAAAACGGCTTATTGTGTTGTACAATTCCTTTTTTTATATGAGATCCACTCAATAGGCCCTAAGGAAAATAATTTCCCTCAGGTCCTATGTCATCTTTGGGGATGCTGTGTGGTGAGTTTTTTAAGGAAAGGAAGGAGAGGAGAGTTCTGGGAAGGAAAGGGGTTTAAGGGATGGGTATGAATCTGAGGTTCAGTGTGTCCTGATCATCCGCCTCCTAGACCTAGACAAACCTCACCCCATGAACCCGGGCACCCCTGCTAAATCACCAAACGTAGCGAACCACTTGGGGTCGACCTATGGCAGAGGTGTTGGTTATCCATAAAGGTCCCCGGGGCGGCGGTACCCATTCCCGCCTCCCAAATTGATAATGCACTTCTAAGTAATGCAAAATCATGTATTTTAGGTTACATCGTCTAGAAATATTTTAGATGAATAAATTAAATACTGCGAGTAGAACACATATTGTCTTTGAAATAATCGAGTTTTTTTTTTAATTAGTCTTTTTATAAGCCCAGAAAAAAAAATTATCAGACTTACAAAAACTGATTTAAATTTCAAAATTTCCTAGTTGTGAACCCCATTTCGGTGTTGATTTTATTGTATAATGTGGAAAATTAGATTCTTTATAAAATTATAGTAAAAAATTACATACGTATGAACTTTTCAAAATAAAATAAAACACGCTTTATGGCGATGTTTTTTTCATGAATATAAATCAAATAAAATCACTTAATAACAAAACACATATTAATCAAATAAAATTAATTTACCTGCGCAGGCCGGGGTGCATATTTCCAAAACCTATACCGGTTCAGTCGCTACAACAACAATTTAGGTACATTTTAAATACACCTCTATATTGGTTATTGTTAATCACTTTGCAAAAAAGAAAATTATTCTAAAATCTAGATAAAATAATCTTTTCAATGTGAATATTAGAAATTAATAATGTAATTTCTAAATATTTAAATTTTGATATTGAAAATTTAAACCGACTGAACTGGTGTAGGTTTTGGAAATACGCGGTAGGGTAGCCAACCGTCCTGTTTTCCCAGGACATGTCCTGCTTTTTGGGATGTCCTGGGCTGTCCTGGGTAGTTTTTAAGCATCGTCCTCAGTTTTTAAAGAGTCCTGTTAAGGACCTATGTTTAAGGGGTACGCCCCCATGGTTGGGAAGAGAACCTAGGGGGGCGTAGAGAAATATTAGGGGGGCGTAATAGGTTTTAACCTTAGCTCTAGCAAAGTCTGAACCCAGAATCGACCAACTGGTACAGAGCATGCAATCTCAAGTATCTCATCAGTACTTTAAAAGCTTTTATTTATTTGTTCTAAAATTAGTTTGAAAGTTGTTAGACATTATCTAATTATAAAAATATAATTTAAATAAATAAAAGAATAATATGTATAATTAAAAGAAAACAAAGATATGTAAATGTAAAAGTAATTAATAATTAAAAGTGTGCCTACTCTTCTTTTAAAGATCCATAATAAATAAATATATTGTATCTGTATTGTACATATTTGAATTTCAAATAAATAATTTAGTTAACATAAAGAAATGTGTTTCTTATTTCTTAAGGGGGGCATGAAAAAATTTTTTTTTGGTTTGCTTTGATTTTTTTGGTTGGATGCTCGGTGAAATAAAGGTTGGGAAACCCTGCTCTACAGTCATTTTGTCACTGGGTAAAGGTCAAGGTTTTTTTCACTTATAAACAAACACACAGTGGTCAAAAGAGAGAAATCGGTTACTTCCAGCAACAGTTGCTGCAATAATCAAAATTATCTACAACATGAATATGAACTATGAAACATTGTATTGTTATTTGTTAACTCAACCACAAGTGTTGAGGGACAATTGTGGAGTTGAAAAATACAATACAAAGAACGAATAAAACAATGAAAGACTAAATATATAAATAATAAAAAAATAAAATAAAACCGAAGAATTTGTCCTATTACATTACTTACTTAGACTTGATTATTTTATGATTAAAAACATCATTCCTCCATTTGATTCGCTAATTTAGTAACTAAATGTTAGTTGAACACTTTAATAAAAAATGTGATTTGTATTAGTTGTTTTATTGACCCTGTTTTCAGTGCAATATAACTATAACAATTGCTCTTATTACAAATCCTGGATTTCAAAGTTTGGAGATGGCAACCCTATCCCAGGGTATCTAGCGTGGTCGATCGATATAGGTTTTATCGACAATGTCGGTAACTTGTCCTCGCCCTCTAGCTCGACTGCAGGCCGCTAACGAACAAACAACAGTTTACAGTGATTAAGGGTTCCTAATTTATTTGACGTGAACTGTTATTTCTTCGTTAGCGGCCTGCAGTCGTGCTCGGCAGCGATGACACGTTACCGACATTTTCGATAATACCTACATTTTTTTTTTTTTTTTTATTATTATTTCATAAATGTTTACATGATAGGTACATTGTTGGTATTTTTTGACTACCACACTAGGCTATTGCCCGTGTTGTGGTAGTCATACATGACATATTATTTTATATAAACAGATAAAAAAAATATGAGAAGAGGAAAGAAAAAATAACATATTTAGGGATAAATAAAACTAAAAACAGATAAAAATAAAGATATAACAATTAAAAGTAAGTTAAGAAATAAAGAATAAAAAGATAATTTTAAGAAGATTGAAATAAACTCTGGTAAGTATTATTATTCTTGAGATAAAAATAGAAATAAAAATTGGTAAGTATTCTTCTGCACGAGAGTACATGTTGGTAGTCGCTTTTGATATTCTTTCTCTGAAAGAAGTTGGAAAGAGTGTTAGAGAAAGTAATTTTTTTTGTTTGTAATTGATAATAATAATAATAATAATATATCTTTATTGAACAAAAAAAAATGAAGATTTATAACTACAAAAACAAAAAGTACATCATAAGTACAGTAAAAGTACAGTTTAAAAGTTGCATACGTACGAAAGTTAATATCAAAAAACAAAATACGTATATACAGTAGGTAATTAAATTGATCGATCGACCATGCTACATAGATTCCTTGATACATAGATACCTTGATACTGAATATTGATAAGAGGTCTATAAACATTTTTTTCATTAGCCCCACACACAAGGCCAGAGGAAAACATTTCTCTCGGATTCTGTGTCATCTTTGGGGATGCTGTGTGGAGGATATTTTTACAAAAAGGAAGGAGAGGAAGTTGTGGCATAAGATGTGGCATGAACAGGCATAAGCGTTTCTTCCGAAACGGATTGACCGATTTTGATGACTTTTTTATGTATATTTGGTAGATATGAGAATAGGTTTTAAAGTATATTTCATACCGGTATGTGATTGCCTAGTGTGGTGGCCAAAAAATTATCCATTTACTGTAATTTATAAACTTTACTGAATAAAGAACATTAGAAAAAAAAATAGGATGTCCAGAAAAAAAAAATTCTATTTCTTTTACAAATTTTTTTGTTGTATTTTTTTTATTTGGCATTCAAAAATACCTATCACCCTCCTATTCTATCCTATTCTATCCTATTCTATCCTATTCTAACCCTCCTACCCCCACCCTCTCAAACAAATTTAACCGTCTTTCGTATTTCAAACAGAACGAAATTATTTATATTGTTGAATGACAGATGACGCTACGTCCGCCTCTTCGAACTTTCATCCACATATATACGCAAGACATTCACTCATTTTGATATTTCATTCTGCACAAAGACAGACTGACTAAAAATATCGTACACTCAATTGCTCTTCAAAATTCATACTTTTTTCTTTATTTCATTTTCCTACTTTAGTTGGTGTTTTTTTTTTGTTTTTCTATTCCTCTTTCTGTCATTGATCCCATCCCGACACACTTACAAAGCATTCGTTATTTTTTATTTAACAACCAAAATATACACTAGAAAAAATGTATATGGCAGAACAAAGTTTGTTTGGTCAGCTAGTATATAAATATTTTTTAAATATATATAATATATAATATTAGTGGTAACAATACCTCCCTAATTGAGAAATTCTCGTGTTTAGAGAGGTAGCACTATCAGATTGACAGTATATATTATATAGATATAATTTCGTAGGGCCAATTATCGATGGATCAACTATCTGGCCCCCTAGCATGGTCGATCGACATAAGTTTTATCGAAAATGTCGGTAACTTGAAATCGCTCCCGAGCACGACTGCAGGCCACTAACGAAGAAATAACAGTTCACGTCAAATAAATTAGGAACCCTTAGTCGTTGTGAACTGTTGCTTGTTCGTTAGCGGCCTGCAGTCGCGCTCGGGAGCGATGACAAGTTACCGACATTTTCGATAAAACCTATATCGATCGACCATGCTAGGACCCCTGGTCGCCTCTGTTTATACCATGTCAAACCCATTAGAGAAGTTCCCATGTTTAATTACAAACAGAGAAATAAACAACATTAAAACACAAAAAAATAAAACTCTCTTCAGCAACTGTTGTTGCAGAGCCTCTTCGCGTTGTAGAAGCATCAGTTGTTCAAGTCCTTCCTCCTCTTCCCGTTGCTGATTGAGTTGCTCCTTGTACAACTGTTGCTCTCTCTTTCGTTGGTCAGTAGTTGCTTCATCGAGTAGACTGAACTGTTCTTCTGTCTCTCCGCGTTGCTTTGCCATCTTTTCAAAGGCATTGTGGTAACTTGCCACATATGCTGTGATGGATTTTTCGTCTTGTATTCCTGCGTCCACGTCTGAAAAACAACAAAATTGAAATATGTTAATATTGATTTTTTTTCAATTTATAAAATCAGTTTATTAATAAACAAGTTCTGCTATGATATGTTTTAAGATTTTCACGACCAAAATACGACGATATATCTTTATATTGACTAAATTCGCTTTAACCATTGTAATTCTAATTCTAATATCTATAAAAATCCATTTAATATTAATAGAGACGACGGAGCTTGTAACATTCTTAATTCCATTTAATTATAATACATACGTCGCCATCCCACATAACCTCTTATCTGAAATAAATCACATGTAAACATGTACGCACTATGCGTCAGTGAGATGTGGGTAGGATGATAAAAGAAAAGACTGAATGTTTAAAGTAACAAAGGGTGAAACATTTATTTTAAATCTCCAACATTAACAGTAGAGCATGAACTAATTAAAGTTATTGAATTTACAGGGGTGGTTGATTACCTGCAGTAATCAATTAATGTGAAGCTAAATTCGGAACATGTGGTATCGAACAAAAGTACATAATTATTATAATCCTGATGAGCGCCTGTACAGATGGACTGTACATATTTATATGGATTAATTAATTACTAAAAAATTAAAAGTCAAAGTTAGAATTATCTCGTGATGATTTGTTAGAAATAATTTCGCTCACGTGTGTTTCTGCCATGACCTTAGACGGCTTGTCGACCAGCTGTTACACCAAGCACTCCCAGGAACCAACTGACGAACCTACCGAAACTTCTCGTCTACTCTACCGGCGCCTGTAACGACCGGCTGTCAAACTAAACAGGTACCCGCGTGGCTACAAACTCTCTCTAAATTAGGCAAGTACTTGCCCAAACTGTTGCATTACCCCCATGGCCAAGAGAATTTTTGCAAAAAAATTCCACTACGCCACCTGGCGTCAGAACCGTGAAGAGAGAAAACACCGCTGCCACCAAGAATTCCAATGTTATCCTGATTTGCGGTGAATGAGTTATAGCTTCTAGCGCCGTCCCAACTGAGTCATTTCTCGTAGTGTTCTTCCCACATGTGTACGGCTGAATTATCTTCAAGGTGATGTTATGAAACAGTAAGTCCTCCCTCGATGATATTCATTGAACCAGTGAATAAACTTCATACTGACCAAATGATTCGGCTCAACCCTCTGCTTATAACAGAGCCACTATTTGTATGATGATGCAATGAAGTGCTGATCCCTGCAGATGAAGAAAACTGTTAGACGCCGACCAATGTTTGAGTTAAACTTCTGCTTATTCAATAGCAACTGAACGTAGGTTGACATAAATAAGTGATGTGCCATGTTGTTGTAGAAATTCTCTTTTGACGCAGTCCCAATTGTTTGGGTTAAAACTTCTGCCTATTCAAGAGCAACTGAAAGTAGGTTGATAAAAATAAGAGATGTTCCATGTTGATGTAGAATTTTCTTTTAGCCGCAGTCCAAATGCTTGGGTTAAAACTTCTGCCTATTCAAGGGCAACTGAAAGTCGGTTGATATAAATAAGTGATGTTCCATGTTGATGTAGAATTTCCTTTAAGCCGCAGTCCAAATGCTTGAGTTAAAATTTCTTTGAAGAATGTAGAGGAAACACGTGAGCGAAAAAAGAATAATACTAAGCTATTTTTAAGAAGATGCAATCACTACCCATTAAAGGTGAAATCAAATTTTATACAAAGCAAACATTTAAACTGCGCAAAAAATAATTTGACCTAAACATGAAAATATTTAAACAAAAGAAGCTTGACTCTAATACCACATTCCACAAAAAAACCTATGCAAATATTTATGCAAAAAATTACTGTTATGATACCATTGAATTTAAGAACCATCCAAAACTCGACACCTACCAATAAAATTTCAAGTTAAAAAAACCAACCCCTCAAAATATATAACATTAAGGTAATGCCACAACCACTGACATCTGTTGAACAGTATAGAAAGATGAATGAACCTGCCAATATTTAAAAGGTTGAGATCCCGGATAATCAATCTCAATGCCGTGTTTGAAAAATTTAGGAATTTAAATCTGTCACACAGTTCCTTTTTAAAAGACAACATGTGCCTCCAAATGAGTTCCGAGCTCTAGAACAAACTTGAAGTCACATGCCGTGTTAGTAAAACGGAATTGTGCAAGAATGTTAAAATTAACCGCAAAACCATTTAACTAATATCAGGTACCTAATCTATAGAGATACTAACTGAATTTTCATTAATATGCATAAATCATTAAACTTATCAAATATAATTGTTATTTTATTATTATTTATTTATTTTCCCATTTATTACTGATTAAAATCATGATTACTCGAAGTAAATTTATACGTTATAATATAACTCAAGAACTTGTTCCTGACAATTAAAAATAGACATGCAACGGAGCTTCCTAAAACTCAAAATAGATAGTTGCTGTGAACTTCTGAGATTGTGCGCAAGTATTAAAAATAAGATGTATGTCTATTAACACGAATGTAACGTATAGTTTCCTCAGTAGAGATATTTTTCAATTATTTGTGTAATACAAACAATAAATTCAAATATTATAAATATGAAATTCTGTTATGACTATATTTCTTGAAGAATGCATTTCACCGAGCAACATCAAATTATATATCGGTATATGTAAAGAAAACCCATTTCCCTAAACTTGGAAAATTCCCATGCTGTGAAGCTTCCTAAAGCTCCCAAATAGATTACTGTCAGCTTCTGAGGCTATTGATTATGAAAATTATAACCAAGAGAAACATGTGGAATTCTCCAAGGTAGAAACCGTATATACGAACATCAATTAAGCAAATAATTTTTAAATATAACCATATTAGAAACCATGCACAGAACCATGTAGTATATTATAAACACCAAACATAATTTACTAAAATTACTAGTAAGGCTTACCTACAGGGATAGGAAGCACCAATTTTCTTTTTTTTTTTTTTATTAGTTCAAAGCATGAGCGTAATGGCCAATTACCCCCATGCTCCGAAGGAAAATTACACATTTAATTACCCAAAACGTAAACTAAACTTACTGTAACAAATACAAGGACAAAACAACCACAAAACAATTAACATATAGCACTCAATGTGTGGACACAAGTTTCATACAAAGTCATGTCATCACATTGAATGTATTTTGCAAACATAAGGTCAAAATGCATGCAAATTTTACTAACTATCGGTACGATAGACCGAATTAAATCCCATTACGGAAAGGTTGTGTTATTATTTGAAAAGAAATAAAATTAAACCGCCGACTCCTCCGCATGCTCGGATTTTAAAATGTCCTTCACGTGGAAAGAACCTAAGAGTTTCCCATTCATGTCAGCCAACTGGTATGCCACCGGGGAAATTTTCCGAACAACCTTACTTCTTATAAATTTAGGAGCCAGTTTAGCTGAAAAGTGTTTAGAAGCATCTGAAAGAATGAAAGACCTACGCCACACAACGTCACCTTCCGCGTACTGCACCTCCCTACGACGAAGATCATATTGGCGTTTGTTGCGTTCATATGACTGTCTTAAAGATGTGCGCACCTGTGAAAAAATATCATTTAACTCTTGCAAGCCTGCAGCCCAGGAATCCCGTTCAGCAAATTTAATTTCTTCCGCGTTGAAGTCAGCACCAATGTAGTCCTTCCCTGAAATTATAATTTCCCTACCAAAATTGAGAAAGAACGGAGTGTAACCAGTGACTTCGTGCACCGCAGTGTTGATTGCTAATTCTATCTCTGGTAAATAATTTGCCCACATTCTGTGGTCAGTGCCTACATACGAAGCGAGGGCAGAGACTAAAACCTTATTAACACGCTCAACTGGGTTATTCTGAGGGTGATACCTGCAGTTGTAGAAAAGGTGCCGAATATGAAATTTGCTAACTAAAGCCTTCATGTCCCGAGATATGTACTGCGGACCATTATCTAAAACGATAGTGTCTGGCACTCCAAACTTGTAGAAAATTTCATTTTCTAATATGCTAGCGATATTGCTACCCGTTGCCTTTCTTAAAGGGAATAGCCTAGTATATTTGGAGAAAAAGTCAGAAACTACTAACAAATATGTATAGCCTTTTTTGTAAGAATTCGGATACGGACCTAGCAGATCTGTGGCAATCATCTGCCAAGGACGCTGCACCAACTTGGGATTTCCCATTAGCCCTGGCGGTAACAAATTGGTGCTTTTGTACCCTAAGCAAATTTGACATTTACTGATGAACCGTTTGACATCAGCTGACATTTTAGGCCAATAATACTTAAGTTTTATTCTATTCATGGTTTTCATGATCCCGAAATGAGCACACACTGGAGGAACGTGGTGTTCTAAAATAATGTTCTTCCTACTCTCCTTTGGCACAACCTCCTTCCAGTCATATGACCTGTGAAGAGCGTCCATGCTTTGGATGTGTTTAAAAATCTTATCGTTTTCCACTTTCCAAGCTGAAAATTTGTCCGGATTTGTTAAAATTTTCTCTCTAAGCCTGATGTACCACGAGTCGGAAGTACTAAACTTTTGAGTTAATGCATTTACTTGTAAGGGGTCACGTGATAACGCATCTGGAATGACATTGTCTTTACCCTTACGGTGAATAATTTCAAAATTAAATTGTTGCAGTCTTACTGCCCAACGTGCGAGCCGTCCCGTGGGCGACTTTAGCTGTGTTAACCACTTGAGACTATAATGATCAGTAATTATTCTAACCGGAATAGGTGAACCCTCAATGTAACCTCTAAACTTTTCCAGAGCAAAAATCATAGCGTTTAACTCCCTTTCCGTTGTGGAGTGATTCCTCTCTTGTGCAGATAACGACCTTGAAATGAACGAAATCGGGTGCTCTATCTGATTTTCATCAAATTGACTTAAAACTGCCCCGAGGCCTACGCTTGAGGCGTCACAACTAATGGTGAAAGGTTTACTAAAGTCAGGACATGCGAGAACCGGAGCGTTAACTAGGATATTCTTTAATTTATCAAAAGCCGATTGCGCCTGCTGATTCCACGCAAACTTTTTCCCCGCGAATTCCTTCTTTGTTAGGTTGTGTAAAGGAGACGCAATGATTGAAAAGTTATGGATAAACCTTTTGTACCACGAAAGCACACCAATGAATCTACGTAGACTCTTTTGGGACGTAGGGGTGGGAAAATCCACAATTGCTTTTACTTTTTCAGGATCAGTGCGAAGCCCTTTGCTGTCTACAACAAACCCTAAATATTTTAAAGAGTCCCTGCAGAAGACAGACTTATCCACATTTATGGTAAGGCCTGCGGCTTGCAATTTCTGTTTCACCTGTCTTAGAAGTTCAATATGTTCTTCAAACGAAGAACTTATTATGATAATATCATCTAGATAACAGAACACTTTGCCATCAAATTGTGGCCCTAGTACCTTGTCCATTAGCCTCATCATGCGGGAACTCGCTCCATGAAGGCCAAAAGGCATGGTCACAAAGTGAAACAAGCCTCTTTTAGGGATCGTAAATGCGGTTTTTTCCTTTGAGTTCTCTTCTAAGGGAAAGAGAGACGTTTGAAACGCGTAAAACGCCGGTGAGTTGGTTCCCTCAAAGCCAAAATTGATAACCTATAATACTAACGGGAGACCCGTGTCTATGCAGGTGATGCAACAAGCCGCCGTTGACGACAACACACGCGAACGAAACCACAAGACATCACGAGATAATTCAAACTAAAACGAAACAATAAAATACCCGACCACATGTCCGAGACGCCACATTAAGTTCTTCTATTACGTTGGGCCCAGATTGTAACATTCTTAATTCCATTTAATTATAATACATACGTCGCCATCCCACATAACCTCTTATCTGAAATAAATCACATGTAAACATGTACGCACTATGCGTCAGTGAGATGTGGGTAGGATGATAAAAGAAAAGACTGAATGTTTAAAGTAACAAAGGGTGAAACATTTATTTTAAATCTCCAACATTAACAGTAGAGCATGAACTAATTAAAGTTATTGAATTTACAGGGGTGGTTGATTACCTGCAGTAATCAATTAATGTGAAGCTAAATTCGGAACATGTGGTATCGAACAAAAGTACATAATTATTATAATCCTGATGAGCGCCTGTACAGATGGACTGTACATATTTATATGGATTAATTAATTACTAAAAAATTAAAAGTCAAAGTTAGAATTATCTCGTGATGATTTGTTAGAAATAATTTCGCTCACGTGTGTTTCTGCCATGACCTTAGACGGCTTGTCGACCAGCTGTTACACCAAGCACTCCCAGGAACCAACTGACGAACCTACCGAAACTTCTCGTCTACTCTACCGGCGCCTGTAACGACCGGCTGTCAAACTAAACAGGTACCCGCGTGGCTACAAACTCTCTCTAAATTAGGCAAGTACTTGCCCAAACTGTTGCAAGCTAAGCTCAATAGCTCTTGGTATCCGGTAATTGACGGCTACACCAAAGCTAAACGCAAAAAACCATGTCTAAGTGTATAGTAATGCCAGCTCGTGGTAAACCATTTTGTTTTATACCTTTATATTGACTAAATTCGCTATAAACATTGTATTTCTAATTCTAATATTCTTACCATTATGATTTCTAATTTTAAAATTCGTTAAAATATGGAGCCACTTCCGTCGGCAACTCGCAAAGGGACTTGCCCCAGGCTAGCATAAATACCACGATTTAGTGAACTTTCTATTCCGTTCCGCGACAATGACGCCACTGCTTGTCACGGTTATTTTGTACCGGTGAAAGTTAGTGGAGTTGGCGACACAGTATCGCTTCCAAGTAAATAAGCACACATTTCACCACTAATAATTACTCATCTACCGGATCTGCCCTGATGATGGACACATTCAACGCTATCCGAAACGTTGGCTAAAGAAGGAGGTAGCGCAACACGGCTTAACACCCCAAAAACAAATAACGAAAAGTTCTGCAATGTTCCAATTTAATTCATGTTATATATTATTAATGTTATTTATTATTATTATTCTTATTTATTTAGTTTATTTATTATTCTGACAGCTGTTTGAGATCTTGCATCTCATAATGCAGGGAAAGATTGCCGGAAGACTTGGCCCTGGAAGAAGGAGAACCTCATGGCTGAAAAAGCTGACACAGTGGTTTGGCCAGTCTACCGTAGAGCTGTTCCGGGCCGCAGTAAACAAAGTCTGCGTAGCCAACGTCCGTTGAACGGACAGGGTACGAGAAGAAGTTGAAGACAGCTGTTTCGACTTACAAGGACATTTTCAAGCTAATTTCATCTATATATCCAGTCCGACCGGTCAGTGGTGGAGTGGGCAAAGCGCTTGGGTCCCACCCGAGCGTCGCGTGTTCGATTCCTCGGCTGGCTACCTTAGTCCATCACAACACAGGCAACATTTTCGGCTTTCTGTGGTGGTAGTAGGAGATTTTCTAACATTGTTGGGTTATTCGTAACCCGGGAATGTTTGTCTTTCTTTTAAAAAAACTATATATATTTATATATTTATAAAAAATAAAATATTTTTGTTTGTACATGTTCGCGCATAACTTCCGAACAACTGCACCAAATTGGATAATACTTTTTTTATTCGTTATTGTCAGGACAAGGTTTGTATTAAACTACTGGTGAGCTCTGGCATTGGGAAATTTGTATTAAAAAATTGCAATAGATGGCACGCGAGCTGTTTGAAAAATGAATGTATAGGGACTAAATGTATGGAATGCGGAAGGGGGGAGGGGGGTTCGCGGGACGGGGGAAGGGGGGGAGTGGAGTGGGGAGAGGGAAGGTGGAAGAGGCGGGGTGGGGACGCGTGAAGGGTAGGGGAAGCGGTACGAATGGGAAAAGACACGCAGGGAGAAACAATTTCTTTAATAAATGGCATAGCAACGCATGCCGGGGACCAGCTAGCCTTTTATATATTCAACCAGCTGACCTGGCCACGTGTTTCTGTGACGTCAAATCGAAACACAACGCCATCTACTGGATGTTATCTCAATCTAGATAACCAAGTGTTGTATCGATAAATTACTCACACCGCCATCTATTAGAAACTTATGGAACTTACAAATAATTACAAAGCATTGTCCTATAACTATAATTTAATTAGAGATGTAAACTATCTTACCCTTTAAGTTGGACCAAATTACACACAGTAAGCCAAATTGCATCTAAATCGGTTAAGTAGTTTCGGAGTTTATCTCAAACAAAGACGCGAGATTTTTTTATAAAAACAGTTTATTTATAAACAAGTTCTGCTGTGTTTAAATTTAATTCAAATCGATAATGGTTTTATTAAGTTTTGCAAGTATTTTAGTTTTTTATTATTGTGATAGCTGTTTCGGCTTACGAGGCCATTTTTTAACTGTGGTAGACCACTTTGAGACGACTTTTTATATGATTCTATTCACCCCGAGCAAATTCAATATTGAAAGTTCCTAAAATGATTATTTACCGGTTAAACCGATTTACTGAGAAAGTCATTGTGACAATAGATTCTCCTTTTGAAGATTATATATCATACTAATATTATAAACGCGAAAATTTGTATGGAAGCATTTGTGTTTCTTACTCTTTCACGCAAAAACTACTGAAGGGATTTGAATGAAACTTTACAATAATTTAGCTCATACATCAGAATAACATATAGGCTATAATTTATATTGCTAGCTAGGAAGGGGACGCGGGAGGGGAACGGGGACGGACGGGAAAGGTGATTCAGGGAGAAATAATGTATTTCTTTGAATATGACACTGCAACGCATGCTGGGAACCACCTAATATATATATAAATCTCTATTGTGAGAAACATCTGCCACAATAATAAAATAAAAATTGGGTGCAGTTTACACGTGGTAGAAGTGAAACCTGCAGAAAACCAAGACAAGAGTGGGGAGGCTACGAAGCACCGCACAAAAAAGTGACAGATTATTCTATCTCATTCTCTCGCAGGCTAAATCCTATAGATGTGTGTGTTTGTCTCTTTTTAGTGTCGGTTGTTCGTTTCATCGAGTTTCAAATCGCACTTGCAGTACTTAATAACAACATTATCAAACCTGATATAATTTTTTTTTTTAATTAAATTAAAACGTAAATCTACGAACTAATCACAAAAATCATCATCATCATCATTACATAGTATAAAATGAAGTCGCTCAAAATGCATGTGCGCATAGATCTTTTAAACTACCCAACGGATTTTCATGCGGTTTTCACCAATAGATAGAGTGATTCAAGAGGAAGGTTTATATGTATAAAACATGCTTATTATAGTAGATAAAAGCCGAGAAATTCAAATATTCAATTGAGGCAGCGGGCAGCGAGCAGCTGGCAAGCGGGTGGTGTGGATTTTATAAAGGTTGGGTAATGGCGTTGTGTTTCGTTAGCCACAGTTATTGAGGGTGTTTCGTTTATTGGCGGCCGGCGTAGTACAGCGGTAAGGCTCTTGACTCGCACTCCGAAGGTCACGGGATCGAATCCCGGCGTGGCAAATAAATATTATTTGGTTAATTTGTGTATTTCACAATTTATTCATTTAAAATAATATATAGTATATTTGCGGCACGTTCCAGAGTGGAAGATACTCTCAGTATCGCCCTGGTTTAAGACCACCATTCAGAATTGAAAAGTTGCTTGATATGGCTTTAGCCGTGTTTGGTGACCAGATCTGAATAGCCATGTACATACTTCACCTTCCTCTACCTTATCTCCTTCCCCTCCGCACTACCTTCAGCCTCACAACATACCCCAATTGGGGATGCCATAGACCCACTGGTTCCATACGGGATCAGTTGGAACTCTTGTGCGGTATTCATGTAAAAAAAAGCAACTTGTGGCCGGGTCTGCTAGTAAGTCATAATGTTATGTTCGTTGTTGTTATTTTTCATCACATTTCTTCAATGTTCTGTTTTATCAAAAACCGTTGGACGCTTTTAGAATTACATGACGATTTACGGCAACGGTAACGCGACAGCAATAGCCACGCGTGTTCACTTATCACTATAATTCTTCAGCTCTTTCTTACACATTGAATAATCGTCAGACACACAAAATAGATGTTACTGTTTCCTCCAAATTACTACTTTTTGCGACGGAAATTGCGTTTCATTTTCTTTATACGTGTGAGAGAGGCGTATGAAAATAATCGTATGTTTCCTTCGGGGGGTGCAGACATACGTTCACCGTTTGTCTCATTTTCGACTGTTTTTATTTAGTATGTAAGAAAGATCTGCTGCATTATATATTTAAAAACAAACGCAAAACCATCAGCTCGTTGGCATTTGACGTTTTTGAATTTATGGAATTCACTAACACTTCAATATATTGTCGCGACTAGTAGTATTGTAGGGGTCTAGTCACGGTGCGGTATGTGAGAGAGATGCAAGAAAATGATGAGTTTTATTCCTTTGGAGGAAACAGACCTATTTACATTTTACATTGTGTATCTCATCTTTTGAAAAAGCTTTTTGTATATGAATACCGCACAAGAGTTCCAGCTGCTTCCGTCTGGAGCCAGTGAGACTATGGCATCCCCAATTGGGGTATGTTGTGAGGCTGAGGGGAAGGAGATGGGGAATAGGAAGTCGGGGAAGTAACTTTTCAGATCTGGTCACCAAGCACGGCTAAAGCCATTTCAAGCAACGTTTTCATTCTGAATTTTGGTCTTACACCAGGGCAATACTGAGATTATCTTCCACTCTGGAACTGCCGCAAATATACTATATATTATTTTTAATTAATTAATTTTTATTTTTTACATGAGCTCCACACAGGAGGCCCTGAGGAAAAAAAATTCCCTCAGGGCCTATGTCATCTTTGTGGATGCTGTGTGGAGTGTTTTTTAAGGAAAGGAAGGAGATGAGAGTTCTGGGAAGGAAAAGGGTTTAAGGGGTGGGTAGGAATCTGGGATTCAGTGTGTCCTGGTCATCCGCCTCCAAGACCTAGACAAACCTCGCCCCGTGAACCCGGGCACCCCTGCTAAATCACCAAACGTAGCGCACCACTTGGCGTGACTTCGGAAAAGAACTGTAACATTAGGAACATGTACTTAGGGGGCATTAATTACGTGAGCTTAAAGGGGGATGGGGTTCTAGCAAAATCTAACGTTACTTGAAAGGAATATATGAAGTGGCCCAAATTTATCTTACCGAGGGGGGGGGGGGTCTACCCAAATTCACTTAAAAATTTAAATAAATCTGTACGAACCTTCAGCATCCAGCAATCGTGGAATATTGAAGCGTTCCTCTGCAACTTTGAAGGCCTGGTTCAGATTGTCCAGTCGACTTCTTCCCAGGAGTTCAGTAAAGTCGAAGAGATCCTCGTCCTGGGAGTGGATGAGGGCGTTAAAGGCCAGCCCGCTACTCCAGGAGTCGGAGAAGTTGGAGATGGTGACATCCTCGTAGGAGCTGGTCCTTCGTTGGCACCAGAGCAGCAAGGACTTCTCGGAAGAATGCTGACACTTCTTTTTGCAGTCCTTTGGGAAAAGTTTCAATATTTAAATCTTTTTTCTCTTATCATAATATTTTTTTATTTAAATAGTTAGATTTAGCTTTATTATCACGAAAAATTAATATTTATATCGGGAGTAGGGTTACCATCCGTCCGGATTAATCCGGAAATGTCCGGACGTCTAACCTTTTGTCAGGACTTTGTCCGGCCCTTTAATTTGTCCGGATTTCTTTGGTTTAGATGGAATATGAGTCATAAAACTTATAAATGTATTATCAAATAAGTCTTAAATCTTTATTAATTTCACACTCATCTAAAAACAAAATACAAATCTTCTTTAACAATCAACTCATGGAGATCAAACAATAGGTTTTAATTGCAGTTGCAAACCATCGATAATTTCAAAAATAAAATATCTTCTTCAAAACTCAACATTTATTTTCGACAAATGTGTTAGGAACGGCAAATGTCTACTATTTGCTGATGACCTTAAAATTATTATGGAAATAAGCTGCCAACAAGATTGCTTTAAAATGCAAACTAATCTAGATGCACTACCTGGCTGGTTATTGGCAAACAAATTAGATTTTAACACAAAAAAATGTGTCACAATGTCCTTCACTCGTTGTAAAAACATTATAGTTTACGATTATAAAATAAAAGGCGAAACGTTATCACGTATAAAATCCGTGAAGGATCTCGGTGTCGTCTTTGATCCCGAACTGACATTCTCTTGCCATATATCGCAGCTCACTCAGTCTTGCTACAAACTTCTTGGGTTCATCATCAGGACTTGTAAACAGTTTGATAACCAAGAAGCTATGCTAGCGTTATTCGATGGCATACTGAGAAGTGAGAAGCAAGCTGGAGTACGCGTGCGATGTTTGGGCACCATACCACCAGAAGCACATTGATGTGTTAGGTTAATTAGGTTAAGAAGAAATTCCTCAGGTATGTTTATATGCGGAAGCATGGAACCTATCCAAGGTTCATGCACCATATTGACTTACTTGAGGAAACTGATTCTGTGAGTCTAGAAACTAGACGGAAAGCAAGGTGCGATGTTTGGGCACCATACCACCAGAAGCACATTGATGTGTTAGGTTAATTAGGTTAAGAAGAAATTCCTCAGGTATGTTTATATGCGGAAGCATGGAACCTATCCAAGGTTTATGCACCATATTGACTTACTTGAGGAAACTGATTCTGTGAGTCTAGAAACTAGACGGAAAGCAAGTCTTGCTATTCTATCTTTCAAAATTTGCAACAATTTCATCGATAACCCATTTCTCTTGAGATGCTATGATTTATATGTACCAGACCGCTACAGCCGAAGTCGACATCATGACTTATTTAAAGTGCTGAACGGAAGAACAGACGTCTTGGCAAAGCATAGCATGACGAGAGGAGTGGTGCTGTTAAATGAAATTGCAAACCATTTGGATGTAAGTGACTGTTCTTTATATGCCTTAAAAATATTATAGAAGAGTCACTTGCCTAAATGCTGATAGGGTAACTACGATCTGACCGAGGGTACAGATAATCTATAACGCTCTTTTCTCTACTGTGCTCTCATTAGAGAAAACACTCTTTCTACACTTGCGTTTTGAGCTGGGATAGCAAAAATGAACTCGCAAATACTCAATAGAATGGGCAATCTGGCGATTGTGAAGTTTGTGAAAATGGTAACCCACATTTTATGGACCATCATATTCAAAAATGCATCGTTTTGTAGGGATGCGAATGAATTGACGGCTATTATTTAATCGAATAGCTTTACATCATCGATAACAACACCTTTGGCTCTCGTATATACAACAGAATCAACGAGCTTTTCAAACTCAATCAGTTCGTTATTTTTTAACAGTATCCAGTCAAAATTTTTAAATGCAGACGAGGGTGTCGTCCATTTATATACCGTTATGAAGTGAGTACCTGATATTTGCATTATGTGATTAAAATGTCCGGACTTTTTTTGGACTGTCAGGCTTTTTGCCAGGACTTTTCAATTTTCTAAATGGTATCCCTAGTCGGAAGAGACCAAAAAAATATGCAAAAAATGGCAATTACTGGTTATTGTAAACATGAAGAATAATATTAAGAAAGGGACCTGGATATGGAAACGCAGGATGATAGTCCACACCAGGCCCAGGGTAAGGTGAGGGTTTCCATCCACTATGGCAGCGGCTGATATAGACTCCACGTGCACCTAAACAAAGACAAACAAAAAACAATTAAACAAGCGGCATAACAATTCATAAAATAAATAATGGCCTAGACCCTATACTCCCCAAAGCTCACCAATTTAATCAATTTTCATATTCCGTCAAGATCAACCCGACAATCCAATTTATTTTATTTACCCTTAAGTGGAACAAATACTAGCTGGTCCCCGGCATGATTTAAAAAATTCTTTCTTCATTATGAGCGAGTAACATAGGCTGTATACAATGGTAATCTCTGGCGTTATGAAAATTGTATAAATGAAAATGTGTGTATTTCATATATTTTAGCGGCAGGGAGGAAAGGCAGGGGGGAGGTGGGGAACGTGGAAGGGAACAGGGATGCACGGGAAAGGAAATGCAGGGAG
This sequence comes from Limnephilus rhombicus, assembly GCA_929108145.2. Taxonomy (NCBI): domain Eukaryota; kingdom Metazoa; phylum Arthropoda; class Insecta; order Trichoptera; family Limnephilidae; genus Limnephilus; species Limnephilus rhombicus. The sequence goes on along the minus strand of OV815290.1, from coordinate 9,857,486 downwards.
AATCAATTTATTTCTTTGAATGGCATAGCAACGCATGCCGGGTACCAGCTATTTTTTTAATTAAATTTTAGCCGGGCTGACTCTTTTCCACAAAAAGTATAAATTGATTTCGAAATATTCTTCTTTTATTTATTTATTTATTTATTTACGGACTTACGTCCAATTTAAAACAAAGTATCACGAAGTATAGAAATGAACAATGTAAGGATTCGGATGGTACATGAAAGCAAAGACAAACAGTGAAAATAGAAGAAAAAATAAGTGTCAAGTCAAGTCAAGACCTTGCAAAAATTAGGGTGAATATGACATATCTTCATTTGTTTAAAGAGCGACAGAAATCATTTAAGCTAATACCAAAAAAATCAAGGTCTTGACGTGAGTTGACCAGTCTACACATTCTGGACAGTGGTGAGTTATAACCATAGTTAGTCGAGTGCTGATTGAGGAAAAGCAGGTCTTTATTTCTGAGTCTACGAGAAGGTATATTAAATGTGATGAGTTGTAGTAATGTAGGCGAGTCGATTAAACAGTTAATAATTTTGAAGAAACAAATGAGATCAGATTTTATCTGGTAAAGTTATGTTTTGAATTATGAAAACTGTAGCGCGCCGTTTTTACGCTTGCCACTACACCATCTCTTTCCCCCGTACAGCGCCATCCTGCTCACTCAAAACTAGGCGAACCAGGCTGCGCGGACGCCTTCTGCGCATTTCCTACTCTCGAGTCGCTACATAAACCACGCCCCGCAACAAGGAATGGCCTATATAAAGAGCTGCGAGCCCTAAATTAAACCAGTTCGTCTGTAGCTCGCTCTTGACTAGTACGCTCTCTTAGTTGCGCTTCGTCCTTTGGCACGACCCTCTAAGGAGTATTCTACTACCATAAGTAAAGCACCAACCAGACCCCGACTGCTGCCTTAGTTGCGCTTCGTCCTATGGTACGACCCTCTAAGCAGAACCACAGTCAGTTTTGTTGTTCCCAAAGACTAAACAGCAAGGTTCCCTCCGATCCCTTGCTCAGTTAATTATTATTGTGAATTGATACATTGTGACTATTTTTACTATATGTGATCTGTGAACTTACTTTAAATAAATAACATTTTACCAACAATTGTGTTATAAAACATGTTTATTTTTAGTACAATAAGGTTATACCATAGGTCGTTAGTAGAGTTGCTAAATTTTCAATTAACACCCATTTCAAATTATATAATCATGCAGTAAAATAAATCAATAAATTATCCGGGGAAGCTATGTTTCAGAATTTTAATTATAATTTAAATAAAATCATTAAAAAAAAGATCCGCGCACTTGTTTTGTGACGAAAATACTTCAGTTTGTCTATTAATTTACGGCCTTACAAACTAATATATTTAAGATTGAAAACTTATAAATACTTATGATCAAAAATAATTACAAAAAGTATATGCATAATTTTAATAGTTTTATTATCACGGCTTTCAGCATTTTTGAATGTAGGTTTAAATTAAGAGCGTTTAACCAGCCAGCGGACGAAAATCCACATTTCGTCGAAAGTTGTTCTTACGATCGTGCAGGGCGGTTACAATGAGATAGATTAAGTATTCTTCGTACAAGCTTTTTAAAATTATAACTGAATAACGATTTTATTTCATTCCAAATTTGCTTTAATTTATATCTAAAATGCTGAAAGGCGTGATGATAAACAGTCCTGGATTTGCCAATAGGCCTTATAGGCCGCGGCCTAGGGGCGGCAGAGTTCAGGGGGCGACGCTCGCTCGCTTTGGTAAGCCGTTAATTTTATATACGATAATAAACAACAAAATAATAGTCACTGTTGATAGATGGAGTTTTCTATCTCTTAACCTTTAGACGCCCAGTGGTCCCGTACGGGACCACAAATTTGTGTCGTTCAATGCTCAACGTTCCAATACGGGACCGGTGATTGAGGTGAGAATATTTCACAAAAAAATCTTAGGCAGTGGGCTACTTTTATTGCACGAGCGTTTAAGGGGAGAAATAGGTGTAGGACCTCGTATTTTTAGTGATTTTTTTAAATACATAACGAATTTATATATTTTACTTCTACCTTTCAAGAGTATATTCTAAAATTTTCAAATAATTTCCTCAAAAAATAACGCAGGTATTAACTGCCGCGCATTGTAAGTCGCCATCCGGCAGGACAATTTGTGTAACTCCTGGAGGTAACAATTTTCATCCGAAATCAATTTTTCTAAAAAAATTAGTTTGTTATGAAGCAGTGCTGAAATCATTACCTTTTCTCATTTTAAAATATGAACACTGCTTTATAACGTCGAACCTAGCGGCACGAACTATTGAGTTAATTAATTGTTGATAGTTACAACAGGAGGACTGGCAACACAAGTCGTTATGGAAGGGGGAGCTTTTTTTCTTTTCCGGGTCCGGGGATGATATCCACTCTCGCTGGCATGATCTTTTGGGCTAGATCATGGCTGTGACTGTCGTGTAGTATTAATTTATTATAAGGGACGAAGTTTTAAATTTCAGTCGATTGGCGCGTGAAATTAATGTGGAACGATCTTTGATACGTGATGCGAAAGTGCACCAAAGATTTCAATCAATAATGTCGCGAGATTGGTCTCCGCGGTAGTTCGTATTATTCGAGAAGTTTACCGAAAATTACCGAGGCGATCGGTAATAGTATTTACGCTGCACGAGACGCGCCGGAATGTACTTGTCGGGTGCCGACAATAAGAATGCCTCATTAATCACGTGGAGAAAAATAATTCCGCTCACCGGCTTGTATTAAAAAATTACACGTACGGTAATACTAACGGTCCCGCTTGCTTGCTATGTAAGCCCCGTAACATCGCCCCCTTGGAGTTCCACTTCCCTTGGAGCCCTGCTTTGCTGAGAAGGTGTCGGGAGGTCTTGCTGGTCATCCTGTTGCGAACTGGCCGATTATCCTGTTGCGATCTGTTGAGATGAGGATCGGCTGGAGGTCCTGCCGATTACCCTGTTGCGAACTGGCCGAGATGAGGATCGGCTGGAGGTCCTGCCAATCATCCTGTGGCGAACTACGAGACGCGGTTCGGTTAGGAATATTGTGAATTTAGCTAGTTAGTATAACCTCAATCGGTCCCTGAGGGTGAGTAGATTCTGTTTTCGTTTATTGTACCTGACACTATTGAAATAATATATACGTTCTTTTACATTTAAAGTGGAAATGAGATACTTGTTGTTATTTAATTCCCTAACACGCTGGAGATCACATACATATGCTCACTCCTGAGATGAAGTTTCATGTTTTATTTCACCACGGGCATAATTCTGCACAAAAGCAGTATTTTGGCGCTCGGTATAACCGAAAAGTTCGTGGTGAAACCATAGTACATACAGTATTATCCCTACTATACTCAACCCTTAATTACAGCGCAACAAGTTTTTTATAAGTTTTTATTTGAATCTCATTTCTTATTATTAATATATTTAAATGTGAACCTTATGATTAATATATTTAAATGTGAATCTTATTATTAATATATTTAAATGTGAATCTTATTATTAATATATTTAAATGTGAATCTAATTATTAATATATTTAAATGTGAAAATTTACTTATGATTTTTTAACATTCTTTTGAAGGTTTTTTTTTGCAATAAAAAAAATTGTTAAAATAAAGATATTGTTTAGGATTGAGGTTCAAATAGAGCGCATTTATATAAAGAAACTATGTGATGAGTTTGATAAAGATTGATAAAAACTGTAGGAGCTAGAGGTTACACAAATTCTAAAAAAGTAGTTTCGAGAAAAATCCGTTTGAAAATAAGACTGGCAGTAAAATAGTGGTAGTCCGACCGAGGGACACTCACTCAAACGCATTTAACTTTTAAATGGCGTAGAATTTTGGTTTGAAATTTTTAGAAAATATTTTTGAATAGTTCTACCATCGATTTATGAAAAAAAAAAGAATTTTTTGAAGCCTCTACGCCTATTTCCCCTTAAAGGGACCTTTAGACGCCCAGTGATCTCGTACGGCACCGCGGATTGCGTCGTGCTATTATGGTGCGAATATTTGAGCAGTGGGCTACCTTTATTTGGTTACTAATCGTATTTTGGAAAGACAAAATAAAGTTAGTGCTTAGATTCAGAGCTCATATGTTGATGTACTGATGGTATCTGATTTAAATTATTTTTTTCTGGAGTTTATTATACCGGAGCAAGAAAACTTTGATTATTTCGAAGAAAGTGCAATTGAAATGAGCGCAATATCAGGGCGACATTCAGAGATGACCCTAAGAGAAGAAACTTTATAGACGAAACATCAAATGAGGGTATTAAAACCACTTCCTGACTGACATCTGAATTAGAGAGAAGGCATAAGGCATAATACTCCGTTTTTTTTTAAATGGGTGAACTTTCTTCACAAAGAGCCTAAGAAAAAGCTCAGTCTCTTGTGCAATGATTTAGGAGACGATTTAGTTCAGGAATGGGTACACTTTCAAGGTCACGATTTTTCTAATAAGACGGCAGAGAAACATGAATCTACATCATCACTGAATCTTTCTAAGGAAAGTTTTTGAGAAAACCATCTCTGTGCAATGTTTATTCAAACTTGGATATAGCTCTCCGCGTCGCGCTTTGCACTCCGGCCACAAATTGTTTTGGAGATAGGAGTTTTTCCTGTATAAAGCGAGTGAAGAAATACCAAAGGTCTTCATTATCGCAAGAAAAACTTTACTCTTCGGATCTTCTATGCATAGAAGCAACCTTGAAGCTATTATAAATGATTTTGTCAAATAAAAAATCCCGTAAAAATTGTAATTCTTGTCTCATGTTACACTTTTATTTTACGAATAATTCATTTTTTATTTCATTTTTGAATACCTACTTAACGTTTATTTGAATATTTATTTTTAAAATTGTGCGTCACCTTATAAAAGCCTACAAGTGAATGATCATGGTAGGTGGCAACTTCTAAGAAGGAGGAAGGGGCGGCGCAAATGAAGTGGCCTATACGGATGAAAAGTGTAAATACGGCCCTGATGATAAAGCTTTTAAAATTTTTTTTTTTAATAATGTCTAAGATAAATAATAAAATAATGTTAAAAAAATCTGAAATATATTAGTTTTTAAGTGCGCAAATAAATACACAAACGGACCAATTTTCGTCAAGAAACACATGTACGTATATATTTTTTAATGATTTTATTTATACTAAAATCAAAATTCTAAAACATGCGATACCCAGATAATGTATTGATTTATTTTAATGCATGATATATGATTATTTGTAATGGGCGTGGTATAATGCAAAATCTTTTTTGAAAATTTAACAAATCTGCCAACTACCTACGGTATAACCTTACTATAGTAAAAATAAACATTTTTTCTCAAAATTCAAAACTTGCGAATGCTAGATAAAAGAACAATTTTTCGAAATCCTTTTATAATTTTTTGTGGAAAAGAGTCAATACGTCTAAAATCTGATTTTAAAATGACATATTTCTGGTTTTCTCTCAAATTTTGAATGAAATGAAATCGATATTGTGTTATTATTTTAAAAAGATGGTACGGAGAATAATTGGAACCGCCCTGTACGATCGTAAGAACATCTTTCGACGAAATTTGGATTCTCGGCCGCTGGCTGTTTCTTTTAAATTCACAGTTTTTAAAGCGCGATTTGGCAGGTATAACAACATACAGAGCGTACCTTGAGACCATAGAGAAACTCCAGACACTTGTTGATGTTTTCCAGATGATGCACTCTCAGGTTACCTCTGCAAGGAGGAGGCAGCTGTCGTCCTGATACCAGCTCCAGGAGCCTCAGAAGGGTCACCCCGGAGCGCAGATCCTCAAACAGGTCTTCCACTTTCATGTCCGCCTGAGGGTCCAAATCAACCAGAGAAATGAATTTTTATTTTATATTTTTTGATGTATTAATAACCTCTTATATTCTTTTTTAAATTTATTTTTATTAATCAATAAAGAAATTGTTTCTCCCTGCGTGTCCTTTCCCATTCGTTCTGTTACCCTTCCGCCTCCCATTCCTCTCCTGCGTCCCTTCCTCTCTCGCGTTCCCACTCCGCCTCCTCCACCTTCCCTCTCCCCACTCCACTCCCCCCTCTTCCCCCGTCCCGCGAACCTCCCTTCAGAGTTCCCCTCCCCCCTCCCAGGTTTCTCTCCCGGGTTCCCCTCCCCCCTTCCGTGAACCCCCTACCGGAGTTCCCCTGCCCCCTCTCCGTTTCCCCCCTCCCCCCGCATTCCTTACATTTAGTTTTCAAACAGCCCGCGTGCCACCTATTGCAATTTTTTTACAAATTTCATAATGCCAGAGCTCACCAACATATTTGAGGAGGTGAGAATCGCTCTCGAAACATGTCGGTTTTATTTATATATATTAAAATCAAAATGTGTTTGGGGATTAGTGTATTGTGTATTGCTATATTAAGAATAGGAAATGTTCATAATTTTCAAAATACCTTTTTTAAACCCCCGCGAAGGTTTCTGAATTATTACAACCACATGACAATACATCTGAAAAGTTTTTTTTTTATCATTACAAGAAATCTTATGAAATTGTCAAAATTAAAGCCGGGTACAGATTGCTGTAACATAACATACAATGTAACACGCAATGAAAGAATTTGCCGTTCACATTGTCGCAATGTAACAGAATCCTTATAGTGTGGACGCCTTGCGCGCACGAACCGTGCACACTACGCGCACGAACAGAGCATTTCAACTCATGCGCGCCGCAATCCGCCATGTGTCGGTTTTATCGCCGAACACAAAGGGGCGCGCAGTGTGCACGGAGCGTCAGTGTGGACGGCTTGTTCGCAGGGGGGTATAACTCCGATCAAAATTTTCAACCAACACAAAAGATAGTTAATATGTATATGTATAGACTGTGTGACGACAGAGTTGCACAGTCCATCCAGTGATGCCAATGGAAAAACTTTGAATTTAAGCTTTTGACAGCTGTGTGAAATAATATATCAAAATGGTTGCTCGATTGCTCTCAACGATTTATTTACATGCGACGGGAATTCAAAATTTGCTTCCTAAACAAGTGAAATAGAATTGAATACGTTTATTATCCAATTTTGAGAAGTCGTGCATATGTTTGTGGTTACTAGTGGCGCAAAACGTCTCCTTTCGCGATATGATTATGCTCGTTAAAACCATTATAACCTGCAAACAAAAAGGTACAAACATTTCTGCATTTATCTTGTTTTGTTTTTATCTGTCGGTCGGCTTGATGTATCTCATGAGAGGTTTATTTATGCTTGTTCGTGTCTATACCGCAGAACGCGCGCGAACAATGGAGAACTTGTTCTCGGCAGACTGAGCTATGTTCACTGCGCGCATGCCGGAAACAGATGCGAGGTGCGAGTAGGTACATGTTCGGTTCGTGCGCGCGTTGCGTCCACATTTATGAAATGTTCCTTTCATGTTATATTGGATGTTACGTTACAGCAATCTGTACCCGGCTTTAGAACGACATTTTGCAAAACAATTATTGTTAAATGAAAATTCTATTTTCAAAACTCATTACATTAATGAATCAAATGGAAGTACAATAACTATGGCTCTAACCAAAATCAAACACTTTGAATCTAATCAACTATAAAAATTACACTTACAAAAGCATTCACTTGACACTGGCCAGAACACTCCTTCGGGGTGAAAAGCCATAAAAAAAATATATATATATATATCGTTATTTTAAATAGGTACCCATGTTAGGTACCAAATTTGATTGGTTGTTCTTATATTATACAAAAACGAATATTTTTAATATATGAAAAATTAAAATTTTAATAAAAAAATTGTAATTGGTGGCACGCGAGCTGTTTGAAAACTGAATGTACTGGAACTGAATATATGGAACGTGAGAGGGGAATGGATAGGTTAGGAAGAGGATACAGGAGGGGAACGGGGACCACGGGAAAGGACATGCAGGGAGAAACAATTTGTTTCTTTGAATATGGCATTTACATTAACTCCACACAGGAGGCCCTGAGGAAAATAATTTGTGTCATCTGAGATGCTGTGTGGAGGGTATTTTTGAAGAGAGGAAGGAAATAACATTGGTCTTGAAGAGACACATGTTATAGGAAGGAGGAAATACAAAGGCTGGCAAATCGTTGCATTGCCGAGCTGTTGAACACAGGAACAAGTCGAAGAACCGACCCATTCTCATGTAACCAATGTCAACCGTGTACATATGTTGGGCACGCTTTTGGCGTGTTTCTCGACTATTCACCGGTGCCGAAGGGATCAATGACGCTAGTTCCTCGGAGCATCCTCTGTTGAAATACCGGTAGAACAAGGATAGCATTTCCGAGTCGAGGGTTTTTTCAGGTATTTTGGGGCTCCAGACCAGAAGTGGCTGCCAAATTCAACCGTGGGGCGTATTAAAGTATCTGCGGGCTCTGTACAGTACGCCCAGTTTTTGAGAGGCTAACTTAACTCTGGCTTCGATGGAGCTCCCATACCTGAGCTGGCCACTTAGAGTTACACCAAGCATATCAATGGAGGTCCTGTTCGCAACATTGCTTCTGTTGAAGGAGACTAGATTTTCATTTCGATCCCTTTTAGACGTAATCAGACATGATTGGGTCTTTGAAACGACTCCAGATACTAATATCTACAGCCTGTATGTCGGACGAATATCTACAGCTCATATGTTGGACTAATATCTACAGCTCATATGTTGGATTTGAACTAATATTTATGAACTTCAGAGTGTTGGCTAATATCTACAGAGCTAAGGTCGTACGAATATCTATGACGGTCCCAGTGTTGACTAATGTCTACAGAGCGTAGGTTGGACTAATATCTACAGAGGGCAGCTGAGCAAGAGGTTGTACGGAAAAGCATAAATTACTTCAATTACGTAATTACTAATTACGTAAAGGCTTAAACGTTTAAAGTACGTACATGAAGTTTTTACATAATATTACGTATTTTGCTGTTTACGAGGACAATAGTTTATTGAACAAACATGGAGGTCATAATACAAAGATATTTATTTATGTATTTATTTCGAAATACATGGCACCACAACCTAACCTAACCTAACTGACATAGAAATGGTCATGGTAACAGACTAAATAATTTAGAAGCACTCGAAATAAAGAAAGCTGTTAAAACAAAACCCAAATCCTTAATATTCAGCTAAATGTGTCCAATAGTCAGATATTAGGGATTTTTACATACATACTCGTACATAAGTTAAGTTTTTTAAACTGCATACGCAATATTACGTTATTTCAATATGCTATACATAATTGCAAGTCCAACCTCTGCCAGTGCTGTAGATATTCGTCAACACTTTGGTTCTCATAGATATTAGTCAGCAGTTTGAGCTGTAGATATTCGTACGCACTTTGGTTCTCATAGATATTAGTCAGATTTATTCAGTTTTTGGAATTCCTGTAGATATTACATGGCCATTAAAGTATACAACAACCTTCCACATGATATTAAACAAATACAAGATACACTCAGATTTAAGTTATCACTAAAAACATTCCTTCTAAACAGGTCTCATTACACATTAAGTGAATACCTCACATAGGTACAACTGTTTTTTTTATTCATGTTTATATCATAAATTAAAACAAATTCACTTTGTATTACACCACTTTTATATTTATATTTCATTTGTGTTCATATCTGTATGACGTGTAAGCAGTGGCGTGCACAGAGTTTTTGATCAGGGTAAGCACTAGAAAAACCGCCGAATTGATTCAAATAAATTTTAAAAAACTTACTACATATATGTAACTTCCTGAGTACAAGTTTTCGCTAAATATACTTGCTGCTGGTAAGACAACAAGTTGATATAAATAGATAACAACAGATCTCACTGTCGTCAGTGATTGCCATTTGCTAATTTTATTCCAGAAAGCACTGCCTAATACTAACAAAAAAACCTTATAGAAGCAAATTCAAAACGACAGTTCTACTCTATTCTATGTGCATTTCGTAAACAGTGATATTATATCTTGAATGAAGTTAGCTCCAAGCAGAAATAATTTCTGCTTTGGCCGCATTTTAGTGAGGCAGTCGGAGGGCGTGCGTGTAGTTTCTAGTTACAGTTTATGCCACGTTTGTAGTATGCCGTTTGATGAGGCGCTCGCGTAGTTTCGGTTGCTCAGCTTTTTAGCGTTTATTTTTGAAAGTGTGTATTTATTTTTGGCAATAATTAAATAAATATTAATATTATTTACATGCTTATGTTTTAGAAATACGGTAGAGTAGGCAGTGCTTATGTGCCTGTATGGAGTGCACGCCCCTGCGTGTTAGGTTAGCTGGAAGACATAGGATATAGGTACCTATAAGTTATACCTTTTGTACTAAATGAAAATTTTGTACAATAAATGATTTCGATTTTGATTTTGATATTAGTAGACGCCTCCTTTGAAACATTAAATTCAACGAGATTATTTTGCATTGCATTGCAACGCATTCACCAGCTAGTATTAAATAAATAAATAACATACCTGAAGCAGAACAGAGTTGATGTAATTGGTGAAGGTCTTCTTCTGTATTTGCAGAGTCTTCAATCGTCTTTGCTCAGACTTCATCTCGATCTTTGATTGCATTGTTAACAATGTATTTTATTTAATCAACAATTTTTTTTCTTTCAGCTTTTGTTTATTAAATTATTTCTCTGGTTTTATCAGTCGTTTCACACTTTTATTTATTTAATTTGTTTAAATCATCGACGTTGGAAAAGGAATATATATATATATATATATATATATATATATATATATATATATATATACAGTGAATAAAGAGAATAACGAATTCACCCAATTATAAAACAATTTTTGGACAAATAAAACTAAGAAAATCTATCTATAAAACTAAACACTTTGTCAACAGCAATAAACGGACAGTGAAAATTATTGAATGTGTCGATTTTTAACAGTATGGAAGATCTTTATTGTCTATGATGAATGATGAACCAAGTAGGTATGCATACAGGATGGAAATATGCTTGCTTGGGGATGCAATGCCATAATTTGATTCTCCCGTGGTGCTGATTTTAACAAAATTAAATTTTATAATATTCTGTTATTTATTTGAAATACAAAATCAATTTTTTCGCAACCAATAAAAATATGCATTAAGAAAGATTTTTTTTGTTTTTTTATTGATAATTGCATGTATATGCATATATATTTATTTATTTAATTATAAATACATGTTAAAAAGGTCACAATACGAGTCAGCTGCCTGTTTCATGGTGACCAACGGAGGATAGTTATTTTGGAATGAAGTCTGGTAATGTGTAAACATATTTAATTAAATTATTAAAAAAAAATTAGAAAATTGGTAGAAGTGAAGAAAATAAACACAAATAAATAAGGTAGCTGTTATATATGTACATAAATACACAAATAATACGTACATGCACACATACATACATATATATACTTACATAAACATGATGAATACTTGGAGCAGGTGGATGAGTTTGTGTATCTGGGTAGTATGTTTACGAGAGATGGGAAGGCTGAAAGAGATATTGAAAGAAGGGTGAATGCCGGTAACTCCATTAATGGTGGACTGAATGCCGTTGGCGCTAATAAAAAAAAATGTCAAAAAAAGCGAAGCTAGCAGTCCACAATGGAGTCCTGGTACCTACCCTGATGTATGGCAGTGAGGCATGGAACTGGCAGAGGAAGGATGAAAGTAAACTGAATGGTGTTGAAATGAGATCCCTGAGACGTATGTGTGGTAAAACAATGTATGATCGTGTGAGAAATGTGGATATCCGCAAAGAATGTAAGGCTGGTGTAAGCATAATGAGTAAGATTAAGAAAGGGACCCTCAGATGGTTTGGGCATGTAGAGCGAATGAACGAAGGAAGTACTGTAAGAAGAATATACGACGCGAATGTGAATGGTAGAAGAAGTCGGGGACGCCCGAGGAAGACATGGCACGATCAAGTTAATCAGATACTTGAGTCGGGTCATGTCAAAAGTCAGAATAATAGAAAAGAATGTATGAGACGATGTATGAATGTGATTGAGGCAAAGATTGTGTGCCAAGACCGAGTTGTTTGGCGGTCCGTCCTCTCAGCCTACCCCTGCGGGGAAACGGCGTGATGGTTAGTTAGTTAGTTAGTTAGTTAAACATGTATTTATGCATACCCACACACACGGGTATATTCACAGAAATATGAGTTATGGGTTGTCTATGTATTGCTACATTAAGCAAGAAAAATGGGTAAATTTTTTAAAATCGCTGGCAATGCTTAATATGCACTTTTTTTAAATCTTTTAGTTCACATTAATTACATTAAAAGACAACTATTTGCATTGGGGGAAGTGGAAAATATTTTTGTGTAACATGGTTTCTGATACAAAAGAAATTGCCCCTTTATAACGCCTACTCGCGTCAAGGCAAGAAAAACATCCCAGTTTTCAAGTAGTTTAGCGGCTACGCTAGGTTTGTGCAACATGGTTTGTGATTCTGGCGTACAATCTCACAAGACGAAAGCTAATTTTGATTTTACGTAATCGAAATTTAGAATGAAATATTTTCCACTTCTCCCAATGCAAATAGTTGCCTTTTAATGTAATTAAGGTGAATCAAAAGGGTTTTTCAAAAAAAGTGCATATTAGCCGTTGCCAGCGATCCCCAAAAATTAATGAAAAATGTTTGAAACTTTCAAAATACCTTCTTTCCATCCTCGCGAAGGTTTCTAGATTATTACAACCACATGACTTTTAACCCGTCTAATCACAGGAGACCCAAGTTGTCCCAAAACATCATATGCCGTTATAATAACAGGAGACCCAGATTGTCCCAGAGCGACAGTGCATTATTAAAAGTTAGATATCTCTCTTTCTGTCAGGCGAATATTTGTGATTTCTTTTATGGTAAAAAAGGATTAAAATAATGCTTCTCATTGTCTTAGAATTATATGAGCTAAATTGTTCAGATATTTTACAAACCCGATCAAAAGTGACAGTTTAATTTTACGCCAATTTGTGACGTATCACATATTTATTTTTAAAATAAAATTGTATGAAAGTGATAAAAAGTGAGGTGACAGTTTTATTAAAAAAATTGTTTAGAAAAGGAATCTGTATTTTAAAGTTTGGATTTATTCTATTTTAATTACTTTAATTCAAATATTCGCAGGTGTGCATTTTTTAGCCAATTTAATTTCCAATATTACAATTTTAATATTTAGAAACAAAAATGTTGATTTCTAATAAACGCATCGGAAAGATTATTTTATCTAGATTTTAGAACAATTTTTGTTTTTGCAAAAGCGTTTAAAAAAAACAATAAATAGGAACATTTAAAATGCATGGGATGAACCAGGAATTTTGCGAGCAAACCTTGACAGGCAAAAGTTGACAGAAAATTATTTTCTTATTATTCGAAGGGAATCATTAAAAAAACTTTTAATCACAACAAACCCAGGGGTTCCGTGTTCGATTCCTCGTCTGGCTAAGTCCTCCATCACAACTGAAGCAACATTTTCGGCTTACTGTGGTGGTAGTAAGAGATTTTCAAATATTGTCGGGTTTTTCGTAACCCGGGAATGTTTCTCTTTCCTTTAACAATAAACATAAACATAAGAAAATAGAAGTGACAAGTCTTGACTTGTCTTAGCTAGAAATCAAAATACATACCTAGCTATAAAATATCATCAATTGTTTAGCGACCGACTAAAATCATTTAGATTTATACCAAAAAATCAAGTTCCTGACGTGAGCGTATTCTGGACAGTGGTGAAATAACACAAATTAATCAAATAAAATTTATTTGCGCTTGCCGGGTTCGAACCCGCGACCTCCGGATTGTGAGTCAAGAGTCTTACCCACTGTACTACGGAGGTCGTCAAAATTAATTCATTTAAAATAATATATAGTATATTTGCGGCATGTTCCAGAGTGGAAGATACTATCAGTATCGCCCTGGTGTAAGACCACCATTCAGAATTGAAGCGTTGCTTGAAAATGGCTTTAGCCGTGTTTAGTGACCAGATCTGAATAGCCAGGTACTTCCCAACCTTCCTCTTCCCCACCTCCTTCCCCTCCCCACTACCTTCAGCCTCACAACATACCCCAATTGGGGATGCCATAGTCTCACTAGCTCCAGACAGGAGCAGTTGAGATTCTTGTGCGGTATTCACTGTAAAAAAAAAAAAAAAAGTGGTGAATTATTGCTGCGTTGCGCTACCTCCTTCTTTAGCCAACGTTTCGGACATCGTTACAGGGTCCATCATCAGGGCAGATCCGGTAGTTGTGTGAACACCCCAAAAACAAATAACGAAAATACTTTTGGCCGTGAAAATCTTAAAACGTGTCAGTGGTGAATTATATAATAATTATATATATTTTTTTTATTTTTTTTTTTTATTATTAAGTTAAAAGAAACATAGTATTTCGCTTTCTTAACTAGTGTAATGTTGTCTATAATTAGTGGAATGTTGATTGAGTGGAAGCAGATAATTATTTCTGGGTCTGGATAGGATAAGTTGTAGTAATGTAGGTGAATCAATAATACAATTGTTAATTTTGAAGAAACCAATGAGATCATTTTTTACGACGGTCTTCCAAATGAGAAAGGTTTAGAGTTAGTTCAATTTCATCATATGAGTAATTGCCTCTTTCTAATCCTAACCTCGTAGGAATACATCTTAAGAACCGATGTGGAACGGACTCAATATAACAAAAAGGGACAGCATAAAAAGGAGACCAAAAATCACAAGCGTATTCAAGGTGAGGGCGAACCAAGGAGCAGTAAAGAGTTTTAAGTGATGAGTAATGATGAATGTAAGTAAGTCTAAAGTCATGGTATTTGAAAGAGAGAGTACGAAAACAATGTGCAATATAGTTGTGAATGATGAATACTTGGAGTAGGTGGATGAGTTTGTGTATATGGTAAGTATATTTACGAGAGATAGGAAGGCTGATAGAGATTTTGAAATAAGGGTAAATGCAAGAAACTCCATAAACGGAGGACTGAACTCAATTGGTGCTAATAAAAAATGACAAAAAGAAGCGAAGCTAGCAATCCACAATGGAGTACTGATACCAACACTAATGAATAACAACAAAAGATTATTAATGCATACACAAACACTATCAAAAACTAGATTTAAGTAATGATGAATTTAAGTAAGTCTAAAGTCACGGTGTTTGAAAGAAAGAGTACGAAAGCAGTGTGCAATATAGTTGTGAATGTTGAATACTTGGATAAGGTGGATGAGTTTATGTATTTGAGAAGTAAGTTGAGAGATGGGAAGGATGATAGAGATATTGAAAGAAGGGTAAATGCAAGAACCTACATGAACGAAGGACTGAACGCAGTTAGTGCTAATAAATAAAAATATCAAAAGAAGATATGCTGTCAGTCCACGATGGAATGCTGATACCAACTTTAATGAATGACAACAAAATATTATCAAAGCTGAAAGAAACACTAATGAATGAACTAATGAACAATATCCAAAACTAGATATATTTTATACATAACTTTACAAGAGATGGGAAAGCTGATAGAGATCGTGTAAATGAAAGAAACTACATTAACGGAGGACTGAACGCAGTTGGTGCTCATAAAAATATATCATAAGAAGCAATGCTAGCAGTCCACGATAGAATGCTGATACCAACACTGATAAATGAACACTTGCAAGAACAGTTTTTTTTAACAAGTATTAGGTATTTTTGAAGAGAGGAAGGTATGAACATTGGTCTTGAAGAGACCCATGTTGTAGGAAGGAGGAAACACAAAGGCCGGCAAATCGTTCCACAGCCGAGCTGGTGAACACAAAAACGAGTCGAAGAATTAATTAATACATTAAAAAATACTACGATAATATCAAAAACTAGATAAATTTTTATACTTTATGACATTTAAACTTAATTTTACCAAAGATGGGAAATCTGAAAGAGGTATTGAAAGAAGTGTAAATGCAAGAAACTCCATAAACGGAGGACTGAACGCAGTTGATGCTAATAAAAAAATGTCAAATGAAGCAATGCTAGCAGTCCACACTAAAATGCTAATACCAACGCTGATAAATGGAAACAAAATATTATAAAAGCATAAACAAATACTATGGCAACATCCAAAACTCGATATATTTTAAACTTTGTAATAAATAAATATATATTATGTAATGCCATCATGCCACTGCCCCACCATAACACATTCTAGAAACATAAAATATCTCGGCATTGAAATCGATCAAAATCTTCGATGGGACTACCACATAAATAGCATTACAAAAAACTTCCAAAGCTCATGTACTACTTTAGAAATATGCGCAATATACTTAATAAAAATATATAAAGTCTACTATGCTCTGTTCCAATCACGCATAGAATATGGGATTACAGGATGAGGGTCTGCCTCAAACATCCACATGACGCAGGTGAAAACACAAAAGCAATTATAAAAGTACTCGTAAAAGTACCTATAAGAACTCCGTAAAATTTTTAAAAACTTTAATGTGTTCAGCATTATTCAACTATACTCAAAAAATGCACTACTCAAATTTAAAGAAAAATACGAGTACCTTGCTGACCAACACACCTACACTACAAGGAGAAATCCTCAAAACTACTGAACATCTCGAAATTAAATACATCTTTTGGCCTAAAATCCATAAGTTCCATGCTACAAAATTATATAATGCCCTTCCAATTGAAATTAAAAACATCATGGAGATATAAAAGTTTAAAAAAGACATCAATTTATGGCTAAGTAAACTCTCCCTAGACGTCTGCAAAGCATTCGACAAAATATGGCTTAGAGGTCTCATTTATAAAATGAACTTCCTAGGTATTCCCCTCTCAATGACTCAACTCTTAGCAAATTTTATTAAAGACCGTAAATTCCGAATAAAACTAGATGGTATTTTCTCCACGGTGAGATTGATAAGAGCGAATGAACGAAGGAAGTAGTGTAAGAAGAATATACGACGCGAATGTGAATGGTAGAAGAAGTCGGGGACGCCCGAGGAAGACATGGCACGATCAAGTGAATCAGATACTTGAGTCGGGTCATGTCAAAAGTCAGAATAATAGAAGAGAATGTATGAGACGATGTATGAATGTGAGTGAGGCAAAGAGTGTGTGCCAAGACCGAGTTGTTTGGCGGTCCGTCCTCTCTGCCTACCCCTGCGGGGAAATGGCGTGATGGTTAGTTAGTTAGTTAGTTAGAGATTGATAAGAGCCGGTGTCCCTCAAGGCTCTATTCTCTCGCCAGCCCTCTTTAACATTTATTTAAGCGACATCACCCGCCCCGGTAGCCAAGACATTCACACTAAAATAGGAAAATTTGCAGACGATACCGACGTCATGTCAACCTCGGTAAGTGAAAATAAAGCTACCCGTAAAGTTCAATCCCACGTATCTAAACTAGAAACCTTCTTTAAACAATGGCGAATAAGTATAAATCCCCTCAAAAGCGCCGCCTGCGTTTTCTCACGTAGACGTCCCAAAAGGCCACCTAATATTCACTTGTTCGGAGAAAACGTCCCGTGGAAAAAAAGTATTAAATACCTCGGTGTAACACTAGACAGTAAATTAAGCAAAAAAAATAAAAAAAACTCTGAACTAAAAATAAACTCTTAATCTACAAATCAACTATAAGGCCAAAACTAACTTATGCAAGCCCCATCTGGGCCCACGCTTCAGAGTCTCTTTTGAAAAAACTTCAAACTTGCGCCCCCAGATGGATGAGGGTAGCCCAACTTCACAAAGACTCTGAAATCCCCTTATTGAAAAAACACATCTTAAGTCTCGCGGAAACTTTTTATGCGGGAATTCCCACCCATGAAAACGCGTCCATAAACTGCCTCGCCCGGTACGACGAAAACGTACGTACCATACATAAAAAACCAAAACAAATCCTCCGTAAATTCTAACCTCCCCTTATTGCAGCCATGTATATTTGCAAAAAAATTTTAACAAACAACTAAATAAATCAATTTTCTTCTACAACCATTAACATAAATTCATGATGAAAGAGAAAGGGGCCTTTTTGGCCCGGAGCCCTGTATGCCAATATTTCTAAAAGTCAAAAAAAAGGCTAAGTAAACATGAAGATGAGGAAATCATTAAAATTATGAAGTAACCCTAACGCAACCTACAGACAACAAACATAAATATTTTTATTTTTATTTAACTGTTTGTTTTGCGAAAATCAAAAAATTAGAAGATGAGGAAATAAAGATCAACACCCTTACAACAATATACAGTAGCTTTTGTCGCTCTCCATAGAGAGAAAAAAAATGGCCTTACATTTAAACGCACGGGGTCTCAAAAGTTTCGTATGATCTGTAGCTATTCGAAAACCTAAAAATATTTGAAATTATTGTTCATTATTAGCCCGCTAAAATGGCTGGAAGTATTGAAAAAAATAGATTTCGTGATTTGGAAAAAAAATAAAACGAATGGTTCATATATTAAACTGCAATACGAAGAACCCAAAAAAAAAAAAATTTTAAAACATATGTGATGTATTGGTTAAAAATATAAAAAGTGAAAATATCACTTTTTCTGGATAAAATTCAGAATTCTTGTTGACTTACTTGTATTCATAAACTTCAACTTTGTTTTAAGTTTTGTCAGTTATACGCATTTTTTAATAATAAACAAACGTTAAAATGTTAAATTACTGAAAAAAAATATATTATTACAATTTTTAAAAAATGGTGTTAGGTTTGTTTTCTGATTTTTAATGCATTTTAGCGGGCTAATAATCATTTAAAAAAAAAAATTTAAATGCAGTTCTCTTTTTCTTTGTAAGACGCAACTTTTGAGACCCCGGGCGTTTCTGAATTCAAAAGTTGAAATAATTGACACACCCTAATATACAGTCCGCCGCGGAACAGGAATACCAAGTGAGGACGACTGTGAACAAACCATTTTGCTTTGTATTTTTACTTATTTTGTAATCTTACTTTATTTTATATTATCATTAAATAAAAAATCAAAATTAAATATCCAAAACTAGATATATTTTAAACTCTGTGTAAAAAAATATATATTAAGGAGAAATAGTTAATGTGAACCGTTTAAATCACTACCGAGCCAATAACTGCACTAGATACTGTGTAAAAAGTGTAGTTTCACCTTTAAATAAAAACTATAAGTTAGTTGATAAATGCACTGATAATAAAATTCCTGCCAAATCTAAATAGAAGTGTTTGTTATATCAATACACAGGGGAACAAACTGATGTGGAACGAGCAAGTGTTTTTTTTAAGAAATACCAGCGAGTTTCCGGCATGCATTGCAATGCCATTTAATAAAGAAATTGTTTCTCCCTGCGTGTCCTTTCCCATTCGTTACATTATCCAATTTGGGAGGCGGGAATGGGTAACACTTCTGCCATAGGTCATCCCAAGTGGTTCGCTACGTTTGGTGATTTAGCAGGGGTACCCGGGTTCATGGGCTGAGGTTTGTCTAGGTCTTGGAAGCGGATGTCCAGGACACACTAAACCCCAGATTCCTACCCACCCCTTAAACCCTTTGCCTTCCCAGAACTCTCCTCTATTTCCTTTCCCTAAAAAAAACCCTCCACACAGCATCCCCAAAGATGACATAGGCCTTGAGGGAAATTATTTTCCTCAGGGCCTCCGGTGTGGAGCTCATGTAAAAAAAAATGCACTCTCCCGCGTCCTCTATCCCTCACGCGTTCAAACCTTTCCCCTTTCCACCATTCAGAATTGAAACGTTGCTTGAAATGGCTTTAGCCGTGTTTGGTGACCACATCTGATTAGCCAGGTACTTCCCCACCTTCTTCTTCCCCATCTCCTTCCCCTCCCCACTACCTTCAGCCTCACAACATACCCCAATTGGTGATGCCATAGTCTTGCTGGTTCCAGACGGGAGCAGTCGGGACTCTTGTGCGGTGTTCATATAAAAAAAAAAACTAATTAAAAAAACTTAACTCTCCTCTCCCGCGTTGCATACATTCAGTCCAAGTACATTCAGTTTTCAAACAGCTCGCGTGCCACCTATTGCAATTTTTTTGTACAAATCTCATAATCACTCACCAGTATACATATATTGAAACCTTTTTCGACGTGCTCACAACAACTCACCAAAGGTACGTTTTAAGATTTTCACGGCCAAAAGTATTTTCGTTATTTCTTTTTGGGGTGTTATGCCGTGTTGCGCTACCTCCTTTTTTCCTCCTTCAAGGAGGTTGCGCAACACGGCATAACACCCCTAAAACAAATAACGAAAAAACTCACTCACTAAAGTTTGAACTCACTAAAGGTGTAGGAAATAATTTCATGTCGCCAGAGCTCACTATTATACATAGAAACCATCGCGGGTATGCGCACTTCAAATCCTCAAAGTTTTATCGCAATCGGTTGAATGGTTTAGCAACATACATATTTGCAAGAAAATATATATTCATTTATATATATAGATAGATAATATTGGGTATAAAATGTTTTTTTTTATATGTATACCGCACAAGAATCCGAACTGCTCCCGTCTGACTGAGGAGCCAGTGACATCCCCAATTCGGGAATGTTATGAGTCTGAAGGTAGTGGGGAGGGGAAGGAATTGGGGAAGAAGAAGGTAGAGAAATGCCTGGCTATCAGATCTGGTCACCAAACACGGCTAAAGCCATTTAAAGCAACCATTCACTTCTGAATGGTGGTCTTACAACAGGGCGACACTGTGAGTATCTTCCAATCTGGATTGTAAATATACTTTATACTATTTTTGATGAATTAATTTTGATACAACACCGATTAATCAAATAAAATTTATTTTCCCACGCCGAGATTTGAATCCGTAACCTTCAAATTGCTAGTCAATTGCCTTACAAAGAGGTCGTCAAAGTCCGAACTAACTTTTAAATTTACGAGGCGGGTATGGGTACCGCCGCCCCGGGAACCATTTATGGGATAACCAACAACCCTGCCATATATCACCTGAAGTGATTCGCTACGTTTGGTGACTTAACAAGGGTGCCCCGGTTCATTGGGTAAGGTTTGCCATGGTCTTGGCAGCGGGTGCATCTGCCCACCAACTGCGTGGCGTGCCGGATTGGGAGAGGTCGATTTGGGGAGACATTAGACCTCTCCAGCTGATCTCTCTCGACCCAATAATATTGCGTATCGACTGCCGAAAGTCATTTAGTTTTACACCAAAAAAATCAATGCTTTGACTTGCGTTGACAAGTCTCGACTTTCTGGATAAGGGAGAATGGTATCCATAATTAGTAGAATGTTGATTGAGGAACAGCAATTCATTATATGGGAGTCTACGGGAAGGGATGTTAAACTGGATGAGTTGTAACAAAGTAGGTGTTTCAGTAATACTGTTGATAATTTTAAATGTGCAAATTAGATCAGAGTCCTTTCTACGTTTTTCTAAAGAAGAAATGTTTAAAATGTGTTCAATTTCATCATATGAGTACTCGCCTCTTTCAAGACCCAACCTCCAAGCAATTCCTCTTAGGAAACGATGTTGTACGGATTCGATGTGACAAATGTGGACAGCATAGAAAGGAGACCAAATGACACTAGCATATTCAAGGTGAGGGCGAACCAACGAACAGTAAAGAGTTTTAAGTGTACTTATATGTTTGAAGTCAAGTAGTTTAAGTGAAGTTTAAATGAAGCCGAGTAGTTTAAGTGATTTATTTACGATATTATTAATATGATCACGGAAATAAAGTTTGCAGTCTAGAGTGACCCCAAGGTCCCTGATAGACGTGATAGTAGATAGACAAACACTATTTAGTTTAGGGAACATACCCATACTACGTGACCAACTTTTTGCAATTTTTACCCCCCCCCCCTCCCCCCCCCCCCCCCCCGCTGACTAAAAACCTAAGGCCCCCGCCGCTCATTTGTACCAAGCGTGGTATTTTGAAGACCCCCACCCCCTACGTTCCCTTATAGTCAAACTGAATAGGTTTTTTGGTTCTATAAAAGGAAAAAAAAATTGCATTTTTCAACATTAAGTTCCACGCCGTTAATTTTGCACCAATCGTTAAATGAATCAATATCAAGTTGAAATAGTAAACAGTCAAGGTGGGATTTAATAATCTTAAGAATCTTATTATCATCAGCAAATAGCCAGAAACGTGTGCGAGAAAAAACTTTAGTGATATCATTAATAAAAAGGTTAAAAAGAAGCGGGGCCAAATGGGCTCCTTGGGGAACGCCGGAAGTTACATCAATGTTATTTATTTTAACCCTTGGTAGTTTAAAAATATCGTTGACATAAATTATAAATAGTAGGGGGCCTAGGACTGTGCCTTGAGGTATCCCAAAATTACTTGTTAGTGGTAGACTTAGGGAGTTGTTTATCTTGACTACTTGGTGTCGTTCAAATAAATAGTTTTTTATCCATTTTAGAGCTTTATCGTTTATCCCAACATAGTTTAATTTTTTAATAAGTTTATCATGAGAAATACTATCGAAAGTTTTTTTAAGATCTATGAAGATTCCGAGGCATTTCAAAGATTTGTCTAATGTGTTCTGAATAATGTTCGATAATTTGGCAATCGCATCTTGGGTACTTCTATTTTTCATAAATCCATATTGGTTGTCGTGAATTATGTTATTTTTGTTAATAAATTCAGTTAATCTTTTTTGACAATTTTTTCAAAGATTTTGGCAATGTTTGAAATCAGCGATATTGGACGATAATTTGTCACTTCTTCTGGGTTGCCAGATTTATGAATTGGAGTGATGATGGTTTGTTTATATATCGTTGGGAATATTCCGCTTTGAAGACTAATGTTGATTAAATGTGTTAATGGTTTTGAAATATGTTTTTTGATAGCTTTTAGTGTTTCGACAGTAACTCCATCGAAACCTGGTGCCGATCTTCCCATCATGCTTGAAATGATGTGTTCGATTTCCTGGGCTGAAGTAAGGGAAAACATGTCAATTTTGTTTGAAATATTGACGTTAATGTTCTGTTCGTCATTAGACGGTATTTTTTGTATTTGATTTGCAAGATTTTTGCCTACATTTGCAAAAAAGTTGTTAAATATGTTAGCGGCAGCTGATGGTTTTTCTTCGCATCGTATTTTGATATTATTATGTGTAATTCTATGTATTTCATTTTTTTAAGTTTTTTCATTTCTATGATTTCATTTACAACATGCCAGATTTTTTTTGCATCGTTCTCCGTTGCTTCTAGTTTTCGCCGAAAATAGTTTTCTTTTGTGTTTTTTATTAAATACGTAAGTTTGTTTTTGTATGCTTTTAGGTATTTTTTTAAGGTTTCGTTTGTAGGTTGTCGGATAATTTTTTTTGTATATTGCTTCTTTGTGTCTGATTGATACAATTAATCCAAAAGTTATCCACGGTTTAACCGGTTTAAATTTTGATGATTGTTTTCTGAAATCAATAGAATGTGCAGTACTTACGTGCATTGATTTTTTTTTCAAATGCATTCATTCGTATCATTACATTTAAAAATATCCTGCAAAAAACAAAGGCTACCGTCTAACTGTGCCAGTGTCATTTCATTCCTCTTTACAAAATTAATCATTTTATATAGATAATAGTCTTAAAATAGTATTGTAAATTAGTGTAATAAAGTTTTTACTTGTATATTTGTTTTCACTGTAAGTATTTGTGTTATATAATTGGTTCTTCGGAGCAGTTAAGGTAAGATTTTTTTTTGATTTGTGTGCTGTAGATTTATTTGAAAATGGATAAAGAAAAACCACCTGATCCCCCAGATGATGGTTTTCTATCTGAATCCTCGGGTGTTACAAAAAAATTAATCGCGGTTAATATTCCGGAGGCTTCGGACTTCGTAACGATTACGTCAAAAAAAAGAAAAATTGCTAAACCAGCAGATTATAGAAATGCAACAGATTTTGAACAGATACATCGAAAAACACCCTCCACGCAAAACGACTCCCTTCCAAATAATTCTGTTTTACAGGATGTAATTCCGTCCACTTCTTCCTCGATTTCAAATTTAAGTCCAGCAAGCCCTCCCACCACACCCGCCCCACTGGTAAACAATACTCCTTCACAAATGTCACGTCTGTATAATAATCTTGATAGACCACCTTACATTACACACGTGACTAAAATTTCAAAGGATGAGAAACAATCAAATTTATACGATGTGGACTTTGGACATTTTATGTTTAAAAATAAAATCCACCCTGTCTGGAATGGAGTAAAATCAGTTGGGCGTAACCGTCTTTCTGTTGAATTCAAGACAGCGGCTGAGGCCAATAGCTTTGTAAAATCTGATGTTGCCAAAAAAAACTCGTACAACGTTTTCATACCTACATATCAGGTTACAAAGTTAGGTGTCACAAAAGGGATCCCACCGCACTGGTCGATAGAGGACATCCTGGAAAACATGACTGTTCCTCAAGGTTTCGGAAAAGTTTTAAAAGCGCGTCGTCTAAATTACAGGTTTAATACGGGAAACTCTGTAGAATGGAGACCCTCCCAATCCGTTGTCCTAACATTTGACAGCAAAGACCTTCCACAAAATGTTACTATGTTTAACGTCTCTCTACCAGTAGAGCTCTATGTGTTCCCAACTGTGCAATGCTACAAGTGCTGCAGATTTGGACACACGAAGAACCTCTGCAGATCAGAACCCCGTTGCTTCAAGTGCAGTTCGTCCCATAGTGGCGATTCCTGTGATAAAACAGAGGAAAATTATAAATGTTTAAACTGCTCCGGTACCCACATGTCCATCAGCAAAACTTGCCCTGAACTGTCAAGGCAGCGCAATATTAAACACACAATGGCCGAGAAGAGCATCTCTTATGCGGAAGCATCAAGAATGTTTAACAAATCCATTCCATCTTATTCTGAAGTAACTTCCAAAAAAAAAATCCACCCCTTCTCAACCTTCTTCTTCTTCATTTAGAAAAACTGTTGAAAGGGTCGTGAAACCTAGAGTTCTAACAAAAAAAAATAATGCTATTCACGAATCCCTTCTGTGGTTCCCTAATGGACAAATTCCTTCCAGTTCAAATTTCAATTCTTACCTAAAGTCATCTACTAAAGAACAAAATTATAATATAGACCTTAACTCTACACTAATCACCTCATTTTTACATATTTTACAAACTTTAAATAAAAACAACATTCAAATACCGTCCCACGTTGCTAAACAAATTACTAATATTATCAACTCAACTAGAAATGGCTCCTCTGATGAGGATTCTTCAGTGGAATTGTCATAGTCTTAGATATAAGACTGAAGAATTTTTAAACACATTACACTCAAACTCAATTGCAGTGGCTGCCATCTCGGAGACGTGGCTGGAACTGGATTCTGATTTCAGAGTCAGGGGATACCACTGTCTTCGAGACGACCGTCAAGATGGAAAGGGCGGCTCCGCTCTTTTCATTAAAAAATCATTACCCTTCTCCCCTGTAGATGTAAAACCAATTGGTTGTCCTTTTCAAGTGACGGCCGCAAAGGTTTTTGACACTACAATAATTTCTTTGTATATATCACCATCTAATAAACCTTCTAAATCAATCCTAAAAGCTATGTTTTCCACGGTCACTACCCCTTTTCTTGTTCTGGGAGATTTCAATGCCCATCACGGATTATGGGGAGCTCACAATTGTGACAGAATGGGCAGAGATATTGTTGATCTACTAGATGAACTAGACTTTTGTATTATCAATGATGGTTCTCCTACTCGTCTGCAGGTGCCTGGTCAGCAACCCAGCATGGTTGATCTTACTATTTGCAATTCCAACATAGCCGCATCCCTGTTATGGAAGGTTTTGGATGACCCTCATGGGAGTGATCATTACCCCATCCTCATTGAATCCTCAAATATTTATCATTCCAACAAAAATGTCAAGTGCAGTAGTCGAAAACCAAGGTTCTTAACTGCCAGAGCCAACTGGAATGACTATTCAAATCATACAAAGTTCTCTGTGCAAAATCTGCCCTCTCCAACTACAGAAAATGTTGCGGAATGTTACGATTTATTTGTGTCTGCAGTCATTACGGCCGCAGAAAAATTTATCCCCATTAAAACGACACGTAACAAAGGGAAACCTCCCCCAGCTCCTTGGTGGGATATTGAATGCTCAGACGCAGTAGATATGAGGAAAAAATATGCGAAAATTTATTCAACAAATATGAATATGGAGAACTTCCTTCAGTATAAACAAATTGAAGCTAAGACCAAACGTCTTCTAAAAAACAAAAAACGTCAAGGCTGGAAAAAATTTTGCACATCATTATCTCCCGAAGTTCCTCTTTCAGTTGTTTGGAATTCAATTCGCAGGTTTAAGGATTCTCACGTCCCAACGGTGACTCGACCACTCACTTCAGAGTGGGTGAAGGAATTTGCCGATAAACTAGCTCCTCAAACTGCAAGTAATTTTAATGAAACAGAATTCACATACTCATTTAAAACACGGGGTTGGATGGACACCCACTTCAGTTTAACGGAACTTAGGGAGGTCTTAAACGATCTCACAGACTCATCCGCTGGTGTAGATGGAATTCCTTATAGCTTTATTAAAAACTGCGACGTTACCACACTAAACTATTTTCTTTCAATTATAAATCTGATCTTTGACTCCGGCAAAATTCCATCATCCTGGAAAACTCAAATAATTGTTCCCATTCTGAAACCCCAGAAAGACCCTAACTCTGGACTTTCTTACAGACCTATAGCTCTGTCATCTTCCTTAGTTAAAATAGCTGAACATATGATTAAAAGACGTCTAGACTGGTATGCAGAAAATGAGAAAATTCTTCCCAGCTCTCAGTTTGGCTTTCGAAAAAGAAAAAGTACGATCGAAAGTGTGTCCATCCTGACTTCTGATATCCAGTTGGCCCTGGCCGATAATGAATTCCTTGTCGGTGTTTGCCTTGATGTGTGCGGAGCTTTTGACAATGTTTTATTAGATGTTTTATTTAATAAATTATTAAAAATTGGCATCCCTCGTAAGCTTTCCAGTTTTATAATTAACCTCCTTCTTACCAGGAAAATTCAAATCCAGGTGCTGGATTCTCCTCCACTGGAAAGAATAGTAAACAAGGGTTTGCCTCAGGGCTCCGTCCTTAGTCCTATCCTTTTTAATATTTATACCTTTGACCTGCATCGGAGTATGCATCCATCTTGTAAAATACTCCAGTATGCGGATGATCTTTTTATATATATTTCAGGACGAATTATTTCTATTCTGGAGGATGTGATTAACATTTGCATGAAAAACCTTGACACCTGGTTAAAAAATCACGGCTTAGAAATTTCTCCGTCCAAAAGCAATGTTATCGTCTTTTCCAGAAAACGTGTTACTCCGCGTGTAACAGTCCAAATAAATAATTCAATTCTCCCTATGCAGGTACAAATAAGATTCCTTGGGGTAATTTTAGACTCTAAGTTAACATGGAACCCGTATGTTAATTTAATTATTAACAAATGTCAAGCTGGCCTCAACACTGTACGTGCCATTTCACGGGTCTGGTGGGGAAGTCATCCATTCACCCAAAAACTTTTTTATAACGCATATGTTAGGAGTCATTTGGATTACGCGTCATTCCTCATTGAACCCACTTCTAAAAAGAACCTCGCAAGGTTGGACCGTATTCAATTTCAATGTTTAAGATTGATTATCGGAGCAATGCGTTCTTCCCCAATTAACGCTTTACAAGTGGAGGCTGTGGAGGCTCCTCTTCATTTCAGAAGACAGTTCTTGGCTGACAAGTTTTTATTTAAATGCTTAAGACTCTCTAATCACCCACTGAAAGACAAAATTACTGCACTCACTGCTCAAGTGAAATCACTTCCATATTGGAGGAACAAATCAATCCCTTTCTTGTTCTAAAAGCCTCCATACGTACTGTGCGTATAAACCCCTCTTAAATCCATCAGACAGACTTCCTTTATATGCCAACTCCTTTCGTATTCATTTGTGTAAACCAAATATTCTTTTTTCTCTCGGCATAATTAACAATCACGAAGCTCCAACAAAACTTATCCAAATTTTAAATTCGAAATATTCCAACTGGAAAATTATTTACACAGATGGTTCCAAGTCTCCCTTATCAAACCATGTGGGAGCGGCATTCCACTGCCCATCAGATCAAGTCGATAGAAAAATTAAACTTCCAAAAGAGGCTTCCGTTTTCACTGCTGAATGTATAGCCATTTTTGAATCCCTCAAATACATTGACGATGTTCACATTGGAAAATTCTTAATTCTCTCTGATTCCCTGAGTGCACTTCAAAAATTAAACTCTTCCCCTTTCCATTACCCAGAAGACGATTTCTGTGTTGGAATTCGCACTTTAATTCATAAATTAACCGACTCTGGCAAAGAAATCGTCTTGGCTTGGATACCTAGTCACTGCGGTATCCCTGGAAATGAAAAAGCCGATTCATTGGCGAAAGATGCCATTATTTCGGGGGATATTTTATATAAATTTTTAAACACCGATGACATTTTCATAAAATTGAAGGAAAACATGATTTCCACATGGCAGAATCATTGGGAAGAATCTAGTCAATCAAAAGGATATAGCTTTTTCACAATTCAGCCAACGATTCCTTCAAAACCGTGGTTTTCCAGACTTTCTTTTAACAAATTCTCGACATCATCCATTTGCCGCATGCGGATAGGGCATTGCTGCCACAATGTTCACCTGACAAAAATTCATATTAAGAATTCTGCGATGTGTGAATGTCGTCTTGGTGAAGAGGATCTCAATCATATTTTTTTCAGTTGTCCTATAAATAATTCATACAAAAATTTCATCCCTCACCTAATCAGTTCGGGTATATTGCCTCCCTACAACATTGCATGCCTGTTATCTTCTGTGAACAAACGCGTGTATAAAGTCTTAGCTAATTTCCTGAATATTAACAGCATCAATTTGTAACTGTAAGTTAAATTTCATGTATTTATTTATTTATTTTATTTTTTACGCACAATAAATTGGGTCAGCATATCTTTTAATTTCCTTGTTATGTTTAATTAAAATCATCTCTGTAATAATTAATCTCATCATTGTAATAATTTTGCGTATTATTATTATTATTATTTGTATAATATTATTATATAATGTAGATAGGTTCTTGTTATTAAAACTAAATTAGTTAATATTAACCAAAAATTACACTCACAAAATTACACTCACAAAAGCATTCACTTGACACTGGCCAGAACACTCTTTTGGGGTGAAGAGCCATTTAAAAAAAAAAAAAAAAAATATCCTGCCATTTCTATTTGTCTAGATTATGTACTAGGGCATTAATTTTGAGCGTTTTGCGTCGGCCGTTTTCATTCTCCGGAGTTTGGGTAGGCTCTTCGTGCCTCTTCTTTCCCTTATTGGATCTTCTTGTCTTTTCATGGCTTTTCTTGTCTATTTTTGTCTCTTCTTATCTCAGCTTATCTTTTCTGGGATCTTATTGTCTCTCCTTGACTTTTCTTACCTCATATTGGAACTTCTTGCTTATTCTTGCCTTTTCTTACATCTTCTCGCCCCTTCTTGGCTAGTCCTGTCTCCTCTTGGCTCTTCTTCAATCTTCTTACTGCTTAACTATCCTTCTTGTCTATTCTTGTCTCTTCTAGACCCCAAAGCCTCGAAGCCGGCAAGTTTAAAGCGGGCTTCTTGGCGCCTCTCTCTCAGATAGAGATATTTCAGAAATTAATTAAATCTATTCAGAGAATTGCTAGTCAAAGTTTGTAACATCCTGTGGGCTGTTCGTTGATATAATTATCGATGACTGTAGACTGAGTAGAGGATTCCCGTGAAAGGTGTGAGCAAGTAACTAGAAATTGATAAAATAACGATAAGATTAAACAAAGCTAAGGAATTCTACAATCAATGTCAACGGGTCATTTATTGACATACTAAACCATCTGTAAACATTAAACATTAGTGTGTTTTGGCTTCATTGAGAGATAAGGCTAAATAAATGAATCCAGAGGTCGCGGGTTCAAATTCTTGCGTGTACAAATAAATTTATATTACTTACGTTTTATAAAAATAGTATTGAATTTATTTGGTTATTGTCAAACAGCTTTGTGGCACCATTTTATTTATTTATTTGCGCCCTAGTGGGCTTTAACAAAGATAGATAATAATAGTTAGGCAGATACGTAGTACACAATTATATTGATTAAATTAATAGTAAAAAATAAAATTAATTATAACTAAAATCATACATTTCATCAAAGTGATTATAAAGACTTCATTTTTCACAGCGCTCTTGAGGCGATTTTTCGCAAAAATTATTAAATTATTATTATTATAACTAATACAGAATCTGCAAACATGTCTACAATATCCCAAATGTATTACCAAAATGATGTAATCTATATTTATAGGTGTATGAGCCTCATAGTTTGTTTTAAAATTGTCACAGAAGAAGGTAGCACTTTGCCTCGTATTTCTGGTCGGTACGTAAAATTTTATTCGCCTAATTAACCAATAATTAATTCGTAATTAAATAATTAATTCATTATTCAATATTCAGGGTGTCCCAAAAGAAAATTGATATTTCTTTTGCTTTTTGTGTGAGCGCAACTTTTCCGAGGGGCGTGGGGGCGTATGTCAATCAGTAGTCTGGCTCTTGGGAATTTAGTCGCTATGAAGCATTTTTCGGGAGCGACCGCGCGTTGCGCGTGCGTGAGTTTTACAAAAATGGTAATTCGGAGACTGTAACGCGTAGAAGATTCTGCAATATTTGAGGTTTCCGTCGATTCAATGATGCGCCAAGCATTCCTCACTACAACAACACAACAACACTGGCAAAATCAAAATACGAGCGACCAAGATCATCGAGAACGGTAGAAAACGCAGAGAGTGTTGACCAGTCTTTTCGTGACGACTCAAACTTTTCGTTTCGGAAGCACGTAAGTGCTTTAAATGTGCATAGATCATCTTTACACAACATTTTGCATAAAGACCTAATGCTGCACCCCTACAAACTTACTGGCTATAACCAAAGAACATGGTTCCAGCAAGACGGAGCAACATTACATACGTCCAATACGTCTCTGCCATGAGTTCGTGAAATTTTCCCTGGCAAATTGATCCCCGGGAGAGGTGACATAAATTGGCCCCCTCGTGGTCCTGGACCTAACCCCTATGGACTTTTTCCAGTGGGGTTATCTCAAATCTAAAGTGTACGCCAAAAAACCGACTTCCCTGATGCAATTAAAAGAAAATATCCGTCACGAAATGGCAGCCATCACGAAGCTTATACCTGGCGAGCCGTCATAAGAAATTTTACTCTTCGATTAAATGAATGCCGTGAACCTGAGTGTTTTCATTTGGACAATATTATTTTTCAGAAATAAATTCCCAAATTGTGTATTTTAGTATTTAATAATCATTTTTTCGATAGAACCCTCACTTTTTTAAATCGATCCACTAAATATCAACCTTCTTTTGGGACACCCTGTATATGTAAATATAAATAATTTTGTCAAATTAAATTTAATCGATTAATTTGTCTTATTTCATTAAAAAATATACATTTTTGTACCGATAGTATATTTGCAGCACGTTCCAGGGTGGAGATACGTACTTCATTATCGCCCTGGTCAAAGGTCACCATTTAAAATATGATATACATATATATTTAAAACTAAAATAATTTCGTAAAAATGAAGACAGAATTAGCAAAATAAATACAAAGATTTTTGGTATTTTTGTGAGTTAATTGTTAAAAAATAAGTAATTGTTAAAAAAATATTCTATCCCACAGAAAAATTTGTTTGCTGACATCTAGCGATAAATTCTTAAACTAAACTCTTTGATGCATAATCAAATCATCCGTTCTTAAAAGCTTCAACAATATAAACACAGATGTCAGTAACTGCAAGAATATTTGATAATATTATTTTTATCACAAATAAATTACAATTTATAAATAAACGAGATGTTTGTTTGAATAATAATTTTTATGTTTACGTGTCCTGCCTTCTGCGAAGCCAATAATATTGTTAGTTCGACAAATAATACCATATTATCGTCACATAGTCATTTTTACACATAGTATGTCACGTAGTCATTTTTTTTTTGCCATTCGAGATTATTTTGACATCATATCGAAAAGAGCGACGCAGCAGTTCGTGATAAAGTGCTGATGGCTAGGTAATTTGTTCGCCTTTCGGAACAACTCGTATAGGTCTCGTAAAAATCGTTGTATCTCCCTTACTATCATGTTTACAAATATGATATAAACGGTATTTGAAAGATAACACACCACGCTTTATTTTCAAACTTAAAATTCAAGTACAAGAGAAGAAAAATTTACACATTTTTAAAGCCAAAATTCAGAAGACAATTTGAAATGAAAATTACGAAACTGGGAATTTTTATTACTTACTTTTACATGAAACGACAAAAAGTAAGCATAGGTCACCCGAAATGGTTCGCTACGTTTGGCGATTTAGCAGGGATGTCCGGGTTCATGGGGTGAGGTTTGTCTAGGTCTTGATCGGTAAAGACTGGTTGAACATCGCCTTGCACCGCAGTCAGAGGGATGGATTCATACGTCCGTCTCTCCTAGACACATTGACTCTCAGATTCCTACCCCTTTTACACTTTTTTAATTCCCAAAACTTCTCTTCCCTAAAATGACCCTCCACACAGCATCCCTAAAGATGACAGAGATGTGGAGCTAATAAAGGCAGTCGCATCCATGTCAAGGTGTCAATTTCATATGCCAATTTATTACAAAGATGATTTTTCACAAAAACGGCGCTCTACAAATTATCTCAGCTTTAGTGGTCCCCACCCGTCTGAAATTAGTGGGGAGGGGAAGGAGATGAGAGAGTGGAAGGTGAAAAGGTACCTGGCTATTCAGATATGGTCACCAAACACGACCGACGCCATTTCAAGCAACCTTTCAATTCTGAATTGCCTTTCACCAGGGTGATACTGAAAGTAACTGGAAATGTTAAACGTGCCTTAAATACACTTTATAATTATTTGAATTTTAAGTTGGTTCGTCGTTTCGCACCTACTGCATGGCGGGCCGGATCGGGAGAGAGTGGTTGAGGGAGCCCTAACCTAGACCTCTCCAGCTGTGGGAGGGATGGGTTCATACGTGGTTCACTCTTGGACACATTGACCTCAGATTCCTACCCACCCCTTATAACTTTTTCCATGGCTTTCAGACGCTCCACACGGCATCTCCAAAGATGACATCACGACGTTCACTCGCAAGGATAGGCAGAGAGGTTCAACCGCCATACAAAACATCCTGTCTTGGCACAAACTCCTTGCTTCATTCACAATCATGCATCATCTCATACAATATAATCTTCTATTACTGGCAGTTTAAAACCCGCCCCATATCATCCATATCCAGACCGGAGAGATTCATAAAAATGCAAATCCAAGAGTACTTGTGCCTGCCAGCCATCGTTCCTCAGCTGTTAACGTAAGTGGCGCCATCTTTTGACATTCTTAGCTACTTGCTTTATTTCAGTTGTATTACGATAGTAGCTTAGTCACAAACTTCACGTTCACAGATGGTTTCCATATGGCGCGGCGGCAGAGTTACATTTCTTAACTTAAATTTCAACCGTACAGTCGCTAGGGTATTAATACTGTCAGATTCTGACTCTATCCACCATCAAGTATTTGCGTCACTTGATCGTGCCACGTCTTCCTCGAGCGTCCCTGACTTCTTCAACCAATCACTTTCACGTCATGCACTATTTGCTTCAGCATCAGTCGAAGTTCAGCATCATAAAGATATCTATCAGTGCCCATCAGACCATATTTTGTCAGAATTCCAAAATATTTCCGTGTTGCAGTAAAATCCAAATAAGTGGAATATTTCTGAACGTATCCAAAAACCAAAAACTATTTTTGAAAGGTGATAAAAAAGGCTTTCAAATTTTATAAATCTAAATATATATTTCATTTTTGAAGTATCAAAATTTTGCATGCAAATATAAGGTTATTACATATGAAATTGGCGTTTTGTATGGGAGGAACATAAAGTCGATTTTTTTTTAATGTAATATATTTATTTAATCAAAGTATGTACCATTGCTATCTATGCACTTTTGCCATCTCATAGGTAGTTAATCGATCCCTTTACTAAAAAAACCATTCGGACGGGAATCAATAAAATCTTTGAAGGCGGTTTGGACTGCCCCATCGGAGTTGAATTTTTTCCCTTGCAAGAAGTTATCCAAATTTCGAAAAAAATGGTAATCTGTTGGGGCAGGGTCCGGAGAGTACGGTGGATGTCTTAGACATTCCAATTGAAGCTCCTCTAATTTGGTAGCCGTCTGTTGTGCAGTGTGTGGTCTAGCGGTCAACGCGCGTTTGTTGATTTGCTTCACTCAATTCGTGAGGTACCCACCTTTCAAGCTTTTTCACCTTCCCAACTTGCTTCAAGTGGATTAAAACAGTTTTATCACTAACACCGCAGCCTGCAGCTAACTCGGACGTGGTTTGCGATGGATCCGCTTCCACAATAGCCTTCAATTCACATAATTAAATGCTTGGCTTCGTTTTTAGAAATTCCAGAGGTTTCAAGAATATTTCAACTTTAAAAATTTTGTATACATCCTTAGTACGTAGTCAAGTCGAATATAACTCCTCGATCTGGTCCCCCCATTTTAAAATACATTCAGATTCAATCGAAAAAATTCAACACAAATTCTTAAGACACATTAATTTTAACCTCGGTATTCCCATTGAAAACATAAATTATAATTACTTGATGAAAGAATTAAATTTACTAAGACTGTCAGATCGAAGAATTATATCCGACTTAATATTAATGTTCAAAATTGTAAATGGTAGAATAGACAGTCCTAATCTAACTAAGCTCATTGAATTTCATATTCCCACGAGAACCACTCGTTCTAAAATCCTTTTTAAATGTAACAATAATCGGACTGAGTATACGAAACACTCACTTTTACCTAGGTTGCATGAAGTTACTAATAGATAGGCAGATGTGACAGATCTATTTAACTGCACGGAACAAAGGTACAAGAAGGCTATGCTATCATATTTTTTTAATGACTATTAATTTTATTTTTATTATAGATTTTTGCATGTAAATGTATCTCTGGTGTCACTTCCCAATGTATCGTCACAATTAACTGTTATACATACACTGTTTTACCATTACTAATATTTTGAATATGAATTTGTGACATGTAATTAATGTTTATGGCATACTTATGCCGTTTGTATTAAATAAATAAATAAATAAATAAATTATCAACTTTGGTCTCCGGCCGTCCACGGGGCTTATTCTGCAGGTCGAAATTTCCAGAAAGAAAACGTTGGAACCAAAAACGCACTGTGTTTTCTTTTGCGGCACCGTCGCCATACACATCATTAATCCTTCGAGCCGTTTCTGCAGCACTGGTGCCACGGTGGAACTCGTACTCGTAAATAACGCGATATTTCAAGTTTTCCGTTTTGTAAACTAAGTGAAAAAAAACAATTAAGAAATAAACAAATGAATTATAATTTTCGAAACACAAATACATGAGTAAATAGCTGTATAAATTTGAATTTGGAATTCCTAACCAAAGAGAAGATATTTGAGATCACAGTTGCCAGTACGGCAAAACGCCAATTTCATATGTAAGGACCTAATATAAAAAAGCTTAAAAATGGATCACCTTACGTTTTTTCTAATGAAAATTACTGATAAACAAAAAAATTAAAACACGCACATTTTATTAGACAAAAATGTATTATAAACGCCTTGGGGTGTTGGTTATCCAATAAATGGTATTATTGGTTTATGATTGAAGGTATCCACTCGAATTCAACGTCCTTGTTTAAAATAAATAATTAAATATTGATGTACGAAACCAACACCATTCTTGCTATCAACTCCATACGTAGTACAATGATGGAGCCTACCCAACTACAGGATAGTTAAAAAATGATTTCATTGAATTGAAAACTTCTTTAGCACTGTTGTGATTTGAAACTCGATGAAACGAATATCTATAGGATACAAACATCTATAGGATTTAGCCTGCGAGAGAATGAGATAAATTAATCGGTCTCCTCTTTGTGCGGTGCTTCGTAGCCTCACTTTAGTTCCACAATTTGGGAGGCGGGAAGCGTATTTCCTTTTCCGTGTTCAATACGAGGCAATCTTACGAACAGGTTATCCATTGATATGCTTGGTGTAACTCTAAGTGACCAGGGGTCCTAGCATGGTCGGTCGATATAGGTTTTATCGAAAATGTCGGTAACTTGACATCGCTCCCAAGCACGACTGCAGGCCGCTAACGAACAAACAACAGTTCACATCGACTAAGGGTTCCTAATTTATTTGACGAACTGTTATTTCTTCGGTAGCGTCCTGCAGTCGTGCTTGGGAGCGATTTCAAGTTACCGACATTTTCGATAAAACCTACATCGATCGACCATGCTAGGTACCCTGATCAGATATGCGGGCTCCATCCAAGCCAGAGTTAAGTTAGCCTCTCAAAAACTGGGCGTACTGTACAGGGCCCGCAGATACTTTAATAGTACACAATTGCTAATCCTGAACAAATCACAAGTGCGCCCCACGGTTGAATTTGGCAGCCATCTCCGGTCTGGAGGTCCAAAATACCTGAAAAATACCCTCGATTCTGTGCAGAAACCGGCGGTCCGCTTAATAGATTATCCCATCTTAACAGACGGATTGCAATCTTTATCTTTATCAGGTGGGAATGCTATCCTTGTTTTACCGGTATTACAATGGAAGAGGCTCCGAGGAACTAGCATCATTGATCCATCTTTGCATGTTCTGCTGTTATAAATGCAGGTACAAACAGGTCAACTCGTGTCGGGGGGGGGGGTATTATCGGACTTTGTATTTGTGTTGAAAACTGGGGGGGGGGGGTTGAACCCCCAACCCCCCCCCCCCCTGGTATAATAACATGCCTCGTAATGAACACGGGTTTGGGAAGGGAATTGGCGTTACAAACCCGTGCACAGTAGGATGCCGCTTGCCTTCTAATATATAATTAATCAAATAACAAATAAATGTTATTTGATTCATTTTGTGTTATTTCACAATTAATTCATTTAAGATACAATGTAGTAAATTTGCGACACGTTCCAGAGTGAAAGGTACTCAGTATCGCTCTGGTGTAAAACCAACATTCAGAATTGAAACGTTTCTTGAACTATGTACGTTAGGGAACGTACCCATACTATGTGACACGTTTAGGGGGGGGGGGCCTTCAAAATGTCACGCTTGGTACAAATGAGTGGAATTTGATCCCAGCGAGTTTGCGATCGGATTGCGATTCAAGAGTCTTATCCCTCGACCAAGCGATGCAACCGTGTGGATACTGTGTTTGACTAATATCTATGGAGCGTAGGTTGGACTAATATCTACAGAGGGCAGCTGAGCAAGAGGTTGTACGGAAAAGCATAAATTACTTCAATTACGTAATTACTAATTAATTGCATAATATTACGTATTTCGCTGTTTACGAGGACAATAATTTATTGAACAAACATGGAGGTCAAAATACAAAGACATTTATTTATTTCGAAATACACGGCACCACAACCTAAACTAACCTAACCTAACCTAACCTAACTGACATAGAAATGGTCATGGTAACAGACTAAATAATTTAGAAGCACTCGAAATAAAGAAAGCTGTTAAAACAAAAACCCAAATCCTTAATATTCACCTAAATGTGTCCAATAGTCCGATATTAGGGAATTTTACATTCATACATACATAAATTAAGTTTTTTGAACTGCATACGCAATACTACGTTATTCCAATATGCTATACATAATTGCAAATCCAACCTCTGCCAGTGCTGTAGATATTCGTCAACACTTTGGTTCTCATAGATATTAGTCAGCAGTTTGAGCTGTAGATATTCGGACGCACTTTGGTTCTCATAGATATTAGTCCGATTTTTTCAGTTTTTGGAATTCCTGTAGATATTATTAGACGCCTCCCTTTGTTTAAATCAACTCTGTCAGCGATTCCTGTAATAATAATATAATAATACAATTAAAATGTATACAGCTGACTTGGTTCACCCTGTAGATAAATATGATGCTCGGTGTTGCCAGGAGGACACTTTCCATTTCACAAATAAATAAATAAAAATGTATATATATATATATACTTTAACTCCACACAGAAGGCCTCGAGGAAAATAATGTCCCTCAAGGACTGTGTCATCTTTGGGGATGCTGTGTGGAGAGTTATTAAAAGAAATAAAGATACATAAGATATAACCGGTCAGTGGCTGAGTTGGCATCGCGCTTGAGTCCCACCCAGGCGTCCCGTGTTCGATTCCTCGGCTGGCTAAGTCTTCTATCACGACTCAATCTACATTTTCGGCTTTCTGTGGTGGTAGGATATTTTCAAATATTGTCGGGTTATTCGTAACCCGGGAATGTTTGTCTATAGACAAAGATAGATAAAAAATATATGAAGTTCTTGGTAGAAAAATGTATGAGGGATGTGTAAGAATCGGTGTTTTGTGTGTCCAGGAGTTACGGACGTATGGATGCATTCCTTCGATAGGTCGAATGAGTCCGGCTGGAGAGAAGCATCCGCCGCTAAGACCTAAAAAAGCTCTTGTCACTCCCACTACACACATATCTGATGCATGGTTGTTAGCGTTTTTATGCTAAATAAAATGTTATTAATTTGCGACGCGGTTATGGATACCGCCACCCTGTGAAAGATTTATTGGATAATTAACACATTTGCCATAGGTCACTCCAAGTGGCAAGCAACATTTGGTGACTTAGGAGGGTTCATGGGATGAGATTTGTCTAGGTCTTGGTAGCAAATGCGTTTGTTACCTACTGTGGCTGGGCGGATCGGGAGAGACTGGTTGAGGGAGACCTTACCTAAAACTCTCTAGCCGGACTCTCTCGTCCCATCGCCGTGCACCGCAGTTGGAGGGATGCATTCAGCTCAGTTCTAGATTTCTAAAAAAACCATCTAGGCGTCCTTTTCTTATTCTTAACAGCTCTTTACGCACGTAACATATTTTTAAATTATGTTACAATAAGTTAGGTATGCCTCATACGTCATTACATGTGTCCGGTCATGTTGTAGGTAGCTTGAAAATAAGCTTAAGGGTCCGAGTGGTTGAAGTTATTTATTTACTCTAGCTGTGGAGTTGGTAAAGAATAGGCCCCGAGGAAAAAATATGCCTCTGGATCCCATATTATCTTTGGGGATACTGTGTGGAGGGTATTTTTAAGGAAAGGAAGGAGAGGATGTTATGGGAAGGAAAAAGGTATGAGGGTTGGGTTGGAATTTGGGCGTCAATGTGTCTAGGAGCGTAGGACGTATGAATGCATCCTTCCCACTGCGGTGCAAGACGATGCTTCGAGATAGTCCGGTTGGAGAGCTCAAGGTTAGGTCTCCCTCAATCAGTAGGTGGACAAACGCATTCGCCGCCAAAACCTAGACAAACCTCACCCCATGAACCCAGGCATCCCTGCTAAGTCACCAAACGTAGCGAACTCTCTAGGGTGACCAATAGCAGGGGTGTTGGTTATCCAATAAATGGTTCCAAAATTGAAATCAAAATGGTCATTCAATTTATCGATTTTGAATTGCGGTATTCCACCGGGGCAATACTGAGAGTATCTATGCAACTTTCTGGAACGCGTCGCTATTTTTATTAATAATAATGTGACAGTATTAATACCCTAGCGTCTGTAAGGTTGAAATTTAAGAACCCAACTTGCCGCGCCTTATGCAAAACCATTTTAGTACACGAAATTTGTTATAAAGCTACTCTCTTGTCACCCGCTGCCCGCAGGGCCTAGCAGCAAAAGACCGCGGGCCGGGTTATTAACTGCTAGTATTAATTAATGTTATTATTAAATTAGAAATAATATCCAATCTGGCAACTATTGGGGTGACGTCACTTACAGAAGGTAGTCGGAATAGACTCACACAGACTCAAATCTATACACACACACATATATAATATAATAATATACATATACAACATGCATTATACGGACGAACGAAAGTTGTGCTGAGGCCGTAATAATGTAAATTCCAACCATCATGCCGTTACGCAGGGGTAGGCAGAGAGGACGGACTGCCAAACAGCTCGGTCTTGGCACACACTATTTGCCTCGTTCACATTCTTACATCGTCTCATACATGCTTGCTCTTCACATGGCCTGACTCAAGTATCTGAAGCACTTGATCGTGCCATGTCTTCCTCGGGCGTCCCCCACTAATTCTGCCATTCACATTTGCGTCATATATTCTCCTTACACTCCTTTCCTCGTTCATTCGCTCTACAATAGCTTGTGTCGCTCTCCCTAGAGAGAAAAAAAATTGCCTTATTTTTAAACGCCCAGGTTCTCAAAAGTTTCGTTTTATCTGTAGCTATTCGAAAAAGTAAAAATAAATGAAATTATTGTTCACTATTAGCCCGCTAAAATGGCCGGAAGTTTTGAAAAAAAATTGATTTCGTGATTTGGAAAAAAAATAAAA
The DNA here is from genome assembly GCA_929108145.2 of Limnephilus rhombicus. Lineage (NCBI taxonomy): Eukaryota > Metazoa > Arthropoda > Insecta > Trichoptera > Limnephilidae > Limnephilus > Limnephilus rhombicus. The sequence continues at coordinate 9,817,063 of OV815290.1, read as the reverse complement.
CAAAGGGTCCATATTTTATATTTTGTACCAAACTTAATTTTCATTCCATAACTGCAGTACAAAGAATGCAAAAAAAAAATTTTTGAAACATATGTGATGTCAGATAAGTTTTAAGATTTTCACGGCCAAAAGCATTTTCGTTATTTGTTTTTGGGGTGTTATGCCGTGTTGCGCTACCTCCTTCTTTAGCCAACGTTTCGGACATCGTTACAGTGTACATCATCAGGGCACATCTACCGGATCTGCCCTGATGATGGACACTGCAACGATGTCCGAAACGTTGGCTAAAGAAGGAGGTAGCGCAACACGGCATAACACCCCAAAAACAAATAACGCATATGTGATGTGTTTGTTAAAAATATAAAAGGGGAAAATAACACTTTTTCTGGATGAAATCAGTATTCTTTTTGACTTACTTTTATTCATAAACTTGATTTTTTTCTTCGTTTTTTCACCTATACGCATTTTTTTATAACAAACTAAGCGTTAAATTATTGAAAAAAAATAATTAAAATAATTTTTTAAAAAGGTTTTAGGTTTGTTTTCTGATTTTCAATGCATTTTAGCGGGCCAATCACCATTAAAAAAAAATTAAACGCACTTCTCATTTTCTTTGTAAGACGCAACTTTTGAGACCCCGGGTGTTTCTGAATTCAAAAGTTGAAATAATTGACACACCCTACTCTGCATGCCCAAACCATCTTAGCGCGCCTTTCTTTGACTGATCCCCACATTTCTCACACACTTCTCACACGATCGTACATTTTGGGAGGCGAGTATGGGTACGTCCGCCCTGGGAACCATTTACTGGATAACCAACACCTCAGCCATAAGTCACCCCAAGTGGTTTCATAAGTTTGGTGAGTTAGCAGTGGTGCCCGGGTTCATGGAGTGAGGTTTGTCAAGGTATTGGCTGCCAATATGTCTGCCCACCTACTGCGTGGCGGGCCGGAACGTCAGAGACTGGTTGAGGACGTCTTTTGACGAACATATTCAGCCAGAATCCATCGACCCATCGCCTTGCACCGCAGTTGAAGGAATGGATTCATACGTCCGTCGCTCCTGGACACACTGACCCCCAGATTGCTACCCACCCTTCATACCTATGTCCTTCCCAGAACTACCTTTCCTTGAAATAACCCTCCACACAGCATCCCCTAGGAATTTTTTTTCTCCGGGCTTCCTGTTTGGAGCTAAGGTATGAAAAAATTGTTTTACCACACCTGCGCCACAGGGATCTGATTTGTACAGCATTCAGTCTACTATCATCCATTTTCTGTCGATTCCATGACTCACTGCCGTACATCAGGGTAAGCACCAGCATTCCATCGTGGACTGCTAGCTTATCAACCATTACAATTGATATAGGTATTCACAAATATAATTAGCATTAAATGACAAGGCACCTATTATAATGAACAGTTCCGTACTTCTGACCTAACTATACCGATAAGATACGCGTGTGTGTGTGGCGAGAGAGAGAGTGTTGTGTACACACACGCACACACACTAACTCACACACAGACACAACACATTCGCACGGCCAAAGGTAACTCACATTTTTGGGAAGGTATCGACAACAAATATTTTTTAATTTTTCGAACAAACTTCTTCTGAAAGGTTTTCATTTTGCGATGGCATTATTTATTAATTAAAAAGACAAGAAACTTATTTACAGCACTTTATTTATGTGTCTATGGTATGCTATGGTATGGTATGCTATGGTATGCTATACACAACCTATGGTATGCTGATGATACGGTGCTGATTTCTTAACAGTATGGAAGATCTACAGTCTCTCGTATCTAGGATGAACCAACTATGTGAAGAATGAGTTAATGATGAATGTAAGTAAGTCTAAAGTCATGGTGTTTGAAAGAGGGAGTATGAAAACAGTTTATTTTTTTAACATGAAATCCACACAGGAGGCCCTGAAGAAAATAATGTCCCTCAGGGCCTATGTCATCTTTGGGGATGCTGTGTGGAGTGTTTTTTTTAAGGAAAGGAAGGAGAGGAGAGTTCTGGGAAGGAAAAAGGTTTAAGGGGTGGGTAGGAATCTGGGGTTAAGCATGCCCTGGTCATCCGCCTCCAAGACCTAGACAAACCTCACCCCATGAACCCGGGCACCCCTGTTAAATCACCAAACGTAGCGAACCACTTGGGGTGACCTATGGCAGAGGTGTTGGTTATCCAATAAAGGTTCCCGGGGCGGCGGAACCCATTCCCGCCTCCCAAATTGAAACATAGTTGTGAATGATGAATACTTGGAGCAGATATAGGAGTTTGTGTATCTGGGTAGAATGTTTACGAGAGATGGGAAGGCTGATAGAGATATTGAAAGAAGGGTAAATGCAGGTAACTATGTTAATGGAGGACTGAATGCCGGAGGACGAATGTGTGCTGGTACCTACCCTGATGTTTGGCAGTGAGGCATGAAACTGGCAGAGGAAGGATAAAAGCAGACTGACTGCTGTTGAAATGAGATCCCTGAGGCATATGTGTGGTAAAACCATGTATGATCGTGTGCTAAATGTGGTAATCCTCAAAGAACGCAAGACCGATGTAAGCATAATGAGTAAGATTAAGAAAGGGACCCTTAGATGGTTTGGGCATGTAGAGCGAATAAACGAGGAAAGAAGTGAATGGCAGAAGAAGTCGGGGACGCCCGAGGAAGACATGGTACGACCAAGTGAATCAGATAATTGAGTCGGGCCATGTTAAGAGTCTAAATAATGAGGCAAGGAGTATGTGCCAAGACTGAGTTGTTTGGCGGTTCGTTCTCTCTGCCCTTCCCTTCAGTGAAACAGCGTGATGGTAAGTTAGTTAATTAGTTAGTTACATGTTTAATGAACAATGTTCACATCATCAAGAGTTAGTGTTCACTAAAGTTAAAACTAAATACAGATTACCTATGGCGAGGAAATCGCAGAGGCAGGGGAAGGGGTAATGGTGGGGAAAGTTTATTAGAAATCGGGAATACAATGTCATTAGCAGGGAAAGACCGGTTAAGTGGTAAAATATTCAAAAGAGGGTTTAAAAAAATTGTTGCTCATTAATTATATCTACTTCGTTATAAACATTTTTTTCTTATTTCTAAAATTTCAACAATATTGATGTTACGGGTTACAGGCATCGCAGATTAATACTTTTGATATTTTAGTCCTAACCTAAACTAACGTAATGCAGCCTAACCTATTATTTTATCAAAACAATATTAATTTGGGAGGCGGGAATGGGTACCGCTGCCCCGGGAACCTTTATTGGATAACCAACACCTCTGCCATAGGTCACCCCAAGTGGTTCGCTACGTTTGGTGATTTAGCAGGGGTGCCCGGATTCACGGGGTGAGGTTTGTCTAGGTCTTGGAGGCGGATGACCAGGACAAACTGAACCCAATATTCCTACCCACCCCTTAAACCCTCTTCCTTCCCAGAACTATCCTCTCCTTCCTTTCCTTAAATAACCCTCCACACAGCATCCCTAAAGATGACATAGGCCCTGAGGGAGATTATTTTCCTCAGGGCCTCCTGTGTGGAGCTCATGTAAAAAAAAAATATAATAATAATTACGTTTGGATTTAACAGCGTCGATTTTTTGAAAAATCACACCAAAAACTCTGCAGAAATCATGTCATATTTTGAAACTTTTTTTTATTTTATCCAGTTTTCAATTATTATATCATAGTTTTTGTAAAATATCTCTAGTTTTACGAATTTGGAAAAAAACATTTAAAATATATTACATAAATAGCGATTAGTTTTCCAAAATTAAAAAATGAGATGCTAGCAGTCCACAATGAAATTTTCACTTTCAAAATTGGAAGTGATTATGGGAACAATGGAGGAACAATTGTTGGTTCCATTAATAAATTGTGTTTTTCTATGTTTAAATTTTTGATGGGATGTCGGTTATATTTCAATTTTTACTAACAATGTTCATTCGAAAGGTAAATTTGCGAACATCTTTAAAATGACAGTGTTAGTTTTTTAAAGACATTGATCCTGTTTTAATAGATACTTTCAACTTCACAAATACTACAATATTATAATATCCCGTGATTTTCACGGACCTACACTAATCTATAGGTGTATTTAAAAATGATTATTTCTTTGTTTGTCACTTATTATTTCCTAAACCTTTCATCCGATAGCAATGAAACTTTGGTGATTTATTGTACACATACCCGCAAAGGTTTATATATATATAATGCTGATTTCTGGCGTTGTAAATTTATTTCCTACATCATTCCTCATCCGATTCCGATGAATATTTGGTGGTACTGTCTAGACATAATCGCACTCAGCCTTTTAAAAATTTAGTTTATTTGTATGTTCCATTTGAAGTTGCAATCAACAGTCACTCCCAAAAAAATCAGAATTGAAACGTTGCTTTTTTTAAATTGTTTATGTAGTACGAGAAAATACATTTTTAAATACAATTTTCATGTAGTCCCACAAAGCTGTCACACATGACGGCTTGTCTGTAGGTTCTACAAAATAATTTTTATTTTTTATTTTAATACATGTATATGTATAATATAATATTATATATAAAACTAGCAGACCCGGCCACACGTTGCTGTGGCTAACGAAACCTTTATAACCAACGCCACCTGTTAAATCAAATCCACACCGCCCTGCGGCCCGCTGCCCGCTGCCGCTTGGCCAGATATATATTATGTATTTCATCCAATTTACACAAAACCTTGACAAAATTATATATCTTAAAACCTTCCTCATGAATCACTCTATCTATAAGTGAAAACCGCACGAAAATCCGTTGCGTAGTTTAAAAGATTTAAGCGCACACACAGCGTGAGCGACTTCATTTTATACTATGTAAAGATAATATATCTCTATGTACCTATCTTTATACAAATTATTTAGGAAGGTACGTTGAGATGTTCAGAGATACATTGATTCGTCACTGACTAGCCAACGCTTGAAAAGGCTTTAGCTATGATTAGTGACTAGATCTGAATAGCCAGGTAATTTCTCACCCTCATCTTCCCCATCTCCTTACACTCCTCACTACCTTCAGCCTCACAAACATACCCCAATTTTTGGGGATGCCATAGTCTCACTGGCTCCAGACGGAAGCAGTTGGGATTCTGTTTAAGTATTCTCATAAAAAGGTGCGCATGTGAAAGGACACGCAGTGGAAACACTTTTTTTCTTTGAGTAGCCAAGCAACACAAGCCGGGAACTCGCTGGTTAATTTAAAAAAAAAAAGATTTTCATGAATTCCAAATTGTTATTGAAACCTGGTTTCAAAATCCAACTTATCTATCAAATCATAAACGCAGTGTTGTCCCTTTCTAACTAGTCTAGTTTGAGCACGCCAAAGCGAGACGGCGTGCAATCCGGCACTCTTCCCGGAAGCGGTAGGGCCATATACCTGTCACTCTCTCGCGCAACAGAGATATGATGAAGGCGAATGAGACAGCGTATCATTTTGGTCGCAGGCACAGAATGAAGAAATGTGTAGACTGGTGTTTTGGTAAATACATAACTTAAAAAAAATTATTAATTAACGACTAACGAAAATTACAAAAAAAACTATTCCTAAAAAACAAAAAAATATTAAAAATGCTATTTTTTTAAAGTGAAAACTTCTTTTGCATCGTTGTGTTTTGAAACTCGATGAATGAAAAATAGTGATACTAAATAAAGACAAACACATACATCTATAGATGAGGTATTCTAATCGGTCTCATATTTGTACGGTGTTAGTAGCCTCCCCACTCTGGTCTACTTAAGTTTACTGAAGGTTTCACTTCTACCGCGTGTGAACTGCAAACTATTTTTTTAAAGTAGAAATTTATTTAGCACCTTTGTGATTTGAAACTCGACGATACGAAAAAGCGACACTAAAAAGGGACAAACACATACATCTACAGGATTAAGCCTGCGCTAATCAGTCTCCTATTTGTGCGGTGCTTCGTAGCCTCCCCACTCTGGTCTACTTTAGTTTAGTGAAGGTTTCACTTGTACTGCGTGTGAACTGCACACTTGTATTTTTTTTTGTATAACTATAAAACTTGTTTAAATTCTTTATAATTTTATTAAATTAGGTAGTTCGCCAAATATCTTTATTGCTCCGTACATCAATGACCATTGACTTTTAATTTATTTCCATATAAAAGTTTCAATTGATTTCTTGTCCACATCTTGTGTGTGATTTTGTGTTGCAGGTTCAATTTTTCTAAAAAATTTACTTGATTTATGACCAACTACATTGTAAATTAAAAATGAAATATTAAAGCGGGAATATTTTGTTTAAATAACAAGATTTTTAACTCGTTCAACATTTCATTGAAGTTTTTGTACATCTATTTATCTTCAGTACAATTCGTAAAGCTCTAATTTGATGTATTGTAATTTTTTAATAAGTGTGTAAATAAATATGAAGAAGTGAACGTTAGAGGAGGTCAGGGATGCTCAAGGAAGACATAGCACGACCAAGTGAATCAAATAGTAGACTCCATGACCCGAGTCAAAATAACTGATGCGTGTACCTAGACCGAGTTGTTTGGCGGTCCGTCCTCTCTGCCTACCACTGCATAGAAACGGCGTGACAAAAATGAAGATAAATTATCATACTTGGATGATTTGTATAGCGCTGTTTTTGAGAAAAATCACCTCTTGAGCGGATGGTTATTAATTAGGTCATTTTAGTTTAGGATAGTTAAGGTTAGTGATTAGGTGTGTATTTTTATTTATGTTCTGTTCTGTTAAATGATTTATTTTGAAGTGAAAACTTCTTAAGCATCGTTGTGGTTTGAAACTCGATGGAACGAAAAAGCTACACCAAAAAGAGACAAACAGATACATCTATAGGTTTTAGCCTGCGAGAGAATGATATAGAATAATCGGTATCCTTTTTGTGCGGTATTTCGTAAATAATCGGTCTCCTCTTTATGTCTACTTGATGAAACAAAAAAGCGACACTAAAGAGAGACAAGCACATACATCTATAGGATTTAGCCTGTCAGAGAATGCCCGAATAACCGGTGTCCTCTTTGAGCGGTGCTTCTTAACCTCCTCAGTATTGTCTATTTGATGAAACGAAAAAGCGACACTTAATAGAGACAAACACATACATCTTTAGGTTTAACCTGCAAGAGAATGGGATAGAATAATCACACTTAACGCACACTTGCAATTTTTTTTAAATGGGCTCAGTTTTTTTACCACTTTCACCGTTGCCACTCTAGATTGCCGCCCGTTCTGTGGCCGCAGTAGAAACAGTGCGTTGCACAGAGCAGTACCGCCAGACAGCGCGCGCGGAGCGTCGCTTCTACGGGAATTTAATTCCTTGCTTTTACATACTATCCATTTGGGCACAATCAAAAATAATACACTTCACTATTCTATGTATTTTTTTTAAATTTTCGAACATAAATTTCAATACAAGTTTCACCGGCGCCATCTTGGATCAGTTCTCGCGTAAAACCCGCCAAATTCTGTTAATTTTTTTAACGTAATTAAATATAATTGTGATAATGTGATAAATATACGATTTTATGTGTTTTTAGTATGAATAAGAATGTTGTTCGACCAGTGTTCAATTAATTTTAAATAGTGTAATAATAGTTAATAATTATAATTGATATACCACCGTATGTTGTTAAAATTTTGTCATTTTTTATTATTACTATAATTAACGTGTTTTGTAAGGTTGTTTTTTTTAATTATTTTAAAGTAATGTTTTCAAAATGTGCTGTGTTATTGTAAATTTGTGAATATATCGTTTTAAAATGAAGAATTTTGGATAAAATTTCAAATTCTTCCGCAATGGAGGGCGATACGTATAAGGTAAAATTAATGATTTATACTTTTTATAATATTTTATTTATTTCATAGTTAAATACTTGATTTTTGTTGTATTTAAAGCCTCCAAACATTGTTTAATATCAAATTTTATAAAATTATACTAATCCTTTGTTAATTTGACAAAATTATGCTTGAAAATGACGTAATTTTTATTTTTATTTATTTTTTAATATTCTTTCGATGTTTGTTAAGCTATTTTTATATGCTACGCATCATTGAATACCATAATTTGAGAAAATACCCGGCTTTACACGGTAAAGTGCATTTATTTTAACCCGTTAAATGGCAGAACACCATATTTGTCCCACCTCACATTGTCTCATATTTCGCTGTAACTCCCTTATTATAAGAGTTAAAAATGTATTCTTAAAAGTGTTAGAAAGGCGAAACACCACGCTTTATAATCAAATCTAAAAAATAATTACGAAAAAATTAAAATGTACACTTTTATGAAACCAAAGTTTTGAATAGCAATTTGAAATAAAAAATTAAAACTTTGAATATTTTTTATTAATTATTTTTATATGAAAAGACAAAAAAGTGAGGTCACAATAACATTTATAATACATATGTCTAATAAAATGTGTATGTTTTTTTTTTCGTAATCAATAATTATAGGTTAAAAAAACGTGGCATGAGCAATTTTTAAAACTTTTTTATGTTTGCATGCAAAAGTTTTATATTAAAAAAAGTATATGTTTATTTTGAATTATAACATGTGAAACAGTATTTTATTACCTTTCAAATACAGTTTTTAGATTTCAGATACGTTCAGAAATATGCTGTTTATTTGCATTTTATTGTAAAGGGAAAATATTTTGACCCTCTGAAAACCATCATTTATTTTTAGTGAATCGCTCGCCGCGTTTCTTTTGTTGTGAAAAACGTTTAATTTTGTAGGTATTTGAGGTTAAGTGTTATGTTTTATGATTTAATTTAGTTTTTTTTTAATGTTTTAAAGCAATAACCATGTGAAATTATATCGGCAATGTATTTATTCGTTACTTATTGTTAATTTATTCGATTTTCAACGGCAAAACTTGCGTCATTCTATGAATTGGTCACAGTTTTGCAATATAATAAATAAAAGTAATGTATTTTGGTTGCGGCCATTGCATTTGGAGCACTGTACCGTGGCCGGGTGCCGAGCGCTCCCGCTGCGCCGGCTGTACTCCACGGTGAGGGACCAACGACCAATTGGAAGCGATCGGATGCAACCCGAATGTTTAATTATTTTTTTATTGTTATTTATTTTTATAGTTTACTAGCTCACCCGGCGAACTTCGTACCGCATCAGAATCGATAACTGTTGTGTTAACTTATTAGCTAAATTAAATTAATTTTTTTTTATTAAGTTAAAAAATTACACAATGAAGCAATTATCGATACGCATCTGTCCGTGTTGTTTTTATGCCAGCATCAAAGATGGCGTTATGTACGGATTTATATTTTTTGTGATTTTCTTACTTTTCAACTAACTTACGGGAATTACGTTTAATTTTCTTTATAGTGTGAGGGAAATTGATTATAATTACTGTATTCTTTTGGAGAGGTGCAGACATACGTTCACCGTTTGTATAATTTTCGACTGTTGACATTTAGTGTGTAAGAAAGAGGGGCAACATTATATCCTTAAGAACAAAAGCTAAACAATCAGCGCATTGACGTTTGACGTTTTTATATTTTGGAATGCACTCATTGTTCAATATTACATTTATCACAATATTGCTGGAGCTCTTTCAAAATATCAGAATTCGTTCCATGCAAAATGTATAAGGAAAAGAATTTTCTTCATAATTTTTTTTCGTGAATTTTCCGATGTTTTAATAGCTATTCTACTATTCGGGGCGGAGACAAATCCAACAAATCGAAGATCATAAAAATCGGTCCAGCCGTTCTTGAGTTATAAATGGTGTAACTAACCCGACTTTGTTTTATATATTACTGGCTTTTTCCCGCGGCTTCGCTCGCATGGTGTAAGGGGGGTTCCCACTCCGCCTCTTCCACCTCCCCCCCCTCTCACCGCCCTCCCTCCCCCTCCCCTCCCCACACCACCTTGCCCCCTCCCCCCTTCCCCACGCCCATCCCCCCCTCCCCTCTTCCTCCCCTCCACCATCTCTCCCTCCCTCCCGCTTTCCATACATTCAATTTTCAAACCTCGCGTGTAGCCAATTTTTTTATACAAATTTCATAATGCCAGAGCTCACTGGAAGTTTTTTAAAAACCTTGTCCTGACATTAACGAACACACAAAAAAAAATTATCCAATTTGATGCAGTCGTTCGAAAGTTATGCGCTTAGCAACACATTCAGCAATTCATTTTTATATATAAGATTAAGATAAGATTGATTATAAGGTAAAATAGAAGAGTTACAAAACACTACGTTGAAGAAAATTAGCAAAAAACCTCGTCGAATCTAATATAACCTATCCTAACCTCTCCCGAACTGAACTAATCACAACTATTTTTTTAATCATGTTATCTTATCTGACTTTTCATAACTTTAATTTAACCTAACCTAACTTGTTAAACCTATATTACGGTATACTTAATTAGAAATACATAATGCGTGTAATTAATCCGTATATATAAAAATCAAAATATGTTTGCTTGTGGATATGAGTATATGAGTGAGTATATGAGATATCTATGTATTGCATACGAAATGTTTGAAACTTTCTAAATATCTTCTGTAAACCCCCGCGAACGTTTCTGGATTATTGCAACAATACATCTTTAAATTAAATACATCTGAAAAGTTTTTTAATCATTACAAAAACTCTTAGGAAACTGTCAAAAATGTCACAATTTGAAAATGACGTACTCTTTAAATTAATGAATTTAATTGAAGTACTCACCTATGGTACTAACCAAAATCGAATACTTTGAAAATGATCTAAAATTATATTTATTTTAAACTAGCTGGTCCCAGCATGCGTTGCTATGCCGTTTAATAAAGAAATTGTTTATCTCTGAGTGTCCTTTCCCATTCGTCAAGTTCCCTTCCACCTCCCCTTCCTCTTCCGCGTCCCCTCCCCCTCCCTGGTTCCCCTCCCCCATTTCTCCCTCCCTCCCGCTTTACATAGCAATAGCCGCTTCCTCGCGTGCCACCAATAGCAATTTTTTTATACAAATTTCATAATGCCAGAGCTCACCCGAAGTTTTATAAAAACCTTGTCCTGACAATAACGAAAAAAAAGAATTATGCAATTTGGTGCAGTCGTTTGAAAGTTATGCGCTTAGCAACACATTGAGCGATTCATTTTTATATTATAGATAGGTACCTGTATTAGGTACCAAATTTGATTGATTATTCTTATGATATACAAAAATGAATGTTTCTTAAAAAAAATTGCAATAGGTGGTACGCGAGCTGTTTGAAAATCTGAATGTATCTAAAGGACTGAATATATTGAACACGGGAGAGGGGAGGGGATCGCGGGAGGAGAAGATGGCGCGAGGACAGACGGGAAAAGACATGCAGTGAGAAACAATTTATTTTTTTGAATATGGCCTTGCAACGCCACTCGCTAATATTCTATATAAAAATACCAAGTCGGTGAAAATCCTTCTGTATTTATGACGTAAGCGTTGTGAACTATATTAAGAAAGGGACGCTTACATGATTAATAGTGTGTAGATCCGAGAACGGCAATTATTTGTTGTTGAATTGGTTTTGACATTATAAAACAATTAAGAAAAACCTGTCGTTATTAGGTAGGCAATAAACGATGAAAACAGAATTGATGGCGTTGGCTCACAAAAGAAGAAATAGATTTTTCATGGAATTCGGTTTTTACTGAAAATAATAATATCCTATCCTACTAATATTATAAAGACTTAAGTTTGTATGGATGGATGTATGTTTGTTACTCTTTCACGCAAAAACTACTGAATGAATTTTAATGAAACTTTACAATAATATAGCTCATACATCAGAATTGCATTTAGGCTATAGCTCAGAGCTCTGGCATTATGAAATTTGTATTAAAAAAGTTATAATATGTGGCACGCGAGCTGAATGACAAATGAATAAACCGTGTATGGTGGGGGCGGTAAGGGGTGGGATGAAGAGGGGGGAGGGGGGTGGAGAGGGAGGGTTGGGGGAGGTGGGGAGTGGAGTGGGGATAGGAAAGGTGGAGGAGGCGTGTGAAGTGGAAACCCCCTAATAATATGCGAGCGAAGCCGGAAGCAAAAGCTAGTAAATAATTAAGGCGAACGTTTGTATGGATGGATGTGTGTTTGTTACTCTTTCACGCAAAAACTGCTGAATGAATTTTTATGAAACTTTACAATAATTTAAGCTCATACATGAGAATAGCGTACAATAATATACAAGCTCTGGCATTATGAAGTTTGTGTAAAAAAATTGCAATAGGTGGCACGCGAGCTGTTTGAAAACTGAATGTACCGCGTATGAATGTATGGATTGCGAGAGGGGGGAGGGGAACTTGGAAGGCGGATTCGCAGGACGGGGGAAGGGGGGAGTGGAGTGGGGAGAGGGAAGGTGGAATCAGAGTGGGAACGCGAGAGGGAAAGTGGACGAATGGGAAAGAACACGCAGGGAGAAACAATTTCTTTATTAAATGGCCTAAAACGCATGCTGGGAAGCAGCTAGTGATAATATAAATAAGTATTTCTACTTGATTTAATCACAGTTTGAAAGTGTATTTGATAAAGCCGAAACAGCGGTCACAATAATAAAAATAAATAAAAAAACGGAATAAATCAGGATCAAAAGGATATTTTATTTTATTGTGCGAAGCTCGGGCACAAATATTTAATTGTTTTACAATCATTTTCTAAAGAATTTAATTTTTGACATTATACATAGACATATGAATATTAATAGACCAGAACATAAAGGTGAGGGGAAGATGAATTCGGTGATATGTGATTCGTCAATAACTCAATCTGAGAGTATATGGGCATCTCGCATTATAATATCACCATTTAGTTCTTAAAAGTAAACTTTGCTCTTTAATGAATAGACTTTTTTACGTGGGAGCGCGAATTGCTCGCTGCGAAATGAACAAATTTACAAATTCCAAATACAGTAAAGTAAAGTTCGCCTATTTTTCATAGTCCAATATTTTGTTGACGTATTTAGTTAAGACACTTGTTGTACAAATGTTTCATAATTTACTTACCCCATAAAACAGCGACGAGCACACGCCATGTGTCTCGAGTGATAAGTGTGTGTTACAAAAACGACCATATTATGTGATCTGAATAAGCTTATAATAAAGTAAAATAATGCTTGCCTATGGAATGTAATACGACAATTGGGTTTATTCTCTTTTTCACTTCTATTTTTACACGTTTTCAAAACACAAGCCACTATTTTTGCCGTATTATTTCGTAAAATGCACCGATGAGTGCTTGACGCTGGCTGGCAGAAGAATGATGACGTCACATTTTTAAGATTCACGCGAAGCCATACTCGATCCCAGCCGGTTCCAATGGAACCGGTATGGGGAGGGGGAAATAATACGCTTTTATCGCTTAGGGCAGGTCTATTAATATTCATATGTCTATGACATTATACAATAAAATCATAACTGAAAGGGGGTTCGTAAGTAAGATATTTCGAAATTTAAAAGCAATTTTTACAGGCTTGATACTTTATTTTTTCTGAACTATTAAAAAAATACTCTATTATTGCAAAAGGCCGCTGGGTCTGTGTGGAGCTAATATAAAAAAGCTGCAATATATAATATAGATATTTTATTTTATTTTTATTGTACTGAAATATTTACACTTTTTGAAATAATGCTACGTCGGGATTCGTACACAAGACCTTTAGGCTCAGAGCCAAGAAATTTACCGCCTTGTTTCAGAGGTCGTAGAAATATACTCGTATATTACTAGCGATTTCTCGGCATGCGTTGAAATGCCACTTAATAAATAAATTCTTTCTCCCTGCGTGTCCTTTCCCATTTGTCCCCTTTCCCCTTCCCATTTGTCCCCTTTCCCCTTCCCCTCCTTCGCCCATCCCTCTTCCACTTACCTCGTCCATTCTAGTACATTCAGTTTTCAAACAACCCGCGTGCCACCTATTGCAATTTTTTTATACTAATTTTATAACGCCAGAGCTCACCAGATTATATGTATAGAAAGCTTCGCGGGCGTACGCCCAACAACTCACCAAAGATTCATCGCAATCGGACGAAAAGTATAAGAAATAATTTCATAACGCCAGAGCTCACCACTATATTAAATAGAAATCATCGCGAACGTGCACACAACAACCCACTAAAGTTTCATCGCATTCGGAAGAACGGTATAAGAAATAATTTCATAACGCCAGAGCTCACCGCTATATATAGAAACCCACCAAAGATTCATCGCAATCGGATGAATAGTATAAGAAATAATTTAATAGCGCCAGAGCTCACCACTATTTATTGAAACCATCGGAGGCGTGCGCACAACAACTCACCAAAATTTCACCCCAATCGGATGAATGGTTTAGGGACCGCATAAGGGACAAACAAAGAATCATTTATTTTTATATACTAAAGATTATTTATGTTTGTACAAAGAATTATTTTATTTCTTTATTAAATTGCTACAAGGAAAAACTTTGTTAAATATCAGTATGTTTTGTAATAAAAATGAATGGGTGTTTGTGGATTCAAATAAGGAAATTAAAATAAATTACAATATTATCATGTATTTTTTCGTAAAACATTCTGAATTGTTAACTTGTTCATCATTATGGAGATCTATTAGTTACTAGCCGGTTTCGTCGGAGATTCAAAGCTCGTTTTTTCGAAATCAATTTTTATTTTTTGGAATTTTTATTTTTACATTAATTCTACACAGGAGGGCTTGAGGAAAATATGTCATCTGGGATGCTGTGTGGAGGGTCTTTTTGAGGAGAGGAAGGAATGAACATTGGTCTTAAGGAGACCCTTGTTGTGGGAAGGAGGAAATACAGAGGCCGGCAAATCATTTCACAGCCGAGCTGTTGAACACAAGAACGAGTCGAAGAAGCGACCCGTTCTCATGTGACAAATGTCAACCAACCCTGTACAAATGGGATTAGCGTTCTCAGGCGAGCAACAGGTGTGGTAGATCCTGAGCTACGAATTCGGAAGTCGTGGATTCAAATCCCGGGATGCGCAAGTAAATTTTATTTGATTAATATGTGTAATTCACAATTATTTGTTTAAAATAATATATGTATAGCATATTTGCGGCACGTTCCAGAGTGGAAGATACTCTCGGCATCACCACCATTGAGAATTTTAGCATTTCTTGAAATAATTTAGCCGGGTACTTCTACACCTTCCCCTTCCCCATCTCCTTCCCTTCCCAACTACATTCAGCCTCACAACATACCCCAATTTTGAATGCCATAGTCTCAAGGGCTACAGACGGCTGGAAGCAGTTGGGACTCATGTGCTGTACGAACATTAAAAAAAAAAACAATTATTCAAGTGAAAACTTCTTTAGCACCGTTGTGATTTGAAACTCGATGATACGAAAAAGAGACACACAAACATCTCCTCTTTGTGCGGTGCTTCGTAGCCTCCCCACTCTTGTCTACTTTAGTTTTTAAAAGTTTTAACTTCCGCGTGTAAATTCCACACTCTGAATTTTTTATCTATATTTATTTTTTTTAATTTCCCATTTTTTTCGTTTTAAACTACCTGCGTTTACGGCTTAGGCTCTTCGTACACGAGTCAAAGTGCGTCCTCCATAAGTAAGCTAGTCAAAATTACATTATTCTACTTTAATATTATAATACAAATTAATTTTTATTTATTTTTTATTTTTATTTTACTTAGCATATAAAATATAATGTACATTTAGGTGATGTAATAATTTGCGTACATGTTCATGTTCGAATATCTTAATACCACTCTTCCACGGAAGCATTAGCTTGTGTCTGGAAGAGTAGTGTATATTTTTTAATGCTATAAGTACTTAAATTACATCGTGAAGGTAAAAAAACAATAAGTTGTAAGTTCGGTGTTATGTAATTATAATAAGTATTTATCTACTATCAAACAATTTTTCTATTTGGATAATGTATCTAGAATTATTGTAATTGGTTGTTAAAAACAAATCAAAATGAACTTATTTGAAGAATGGAGTATCACTTGGAAACTGAGTTATAGATTAGATTAGTCTGGCGATTCCAGACTCACGGCGAGAAGTCTCGGCGAGAAATTCTCGCGAGAACAAGCACTTATCCACACTCTCATTCTCGCCGAGACTTCTCGCGAGAACAAGCACTTATCCACACTCTCATTTTTCTCACTCGTGATCTGTTTCCCATCCGGTATGGACGACATTACAGACGATATTAAAAATGCAGCAAGTTTGGCTCTGTGCGCCATGGCATATTATTATTTTGTTGTAACTAAAAATAAAGTTAAAAAAAATAGAAAAGCCAGACGATGGTGGGTAACGCAAATGCATCGAAACAGAACAGGGTTGGTAATTTTTTTTATTTAATATTCTTTCGTTATTATTATAATCATGTATTCTTATATGTATATAAACTGTATTCTTTAGTTTCAGTATGCTAAAGCAGTTGGATGAACTAGTTGCTGAGCCAAGCGGAGAATTTAAAAAGTTTACTAGTCTGTTCCACGCATCGTGGTTCAAGCTTTTGTCTTTATAATTCCGATGTTTTGCGTCCCATAACACCGGTTCATTTTGGAAATACTCTATAAATTCCAACTCTTGTTGATTGTTCCACATTTTAAAGTAAACAAAATTTTCGATACAAAAACAAAAATTATCGCACGTCTACTCTCAACCGCTCACTAAACAACACTGAGACAAAACGTGAGTGTAGACCCTTCTCGCTTCTCGCCCGAGAAATCCTTTGAAGCGGCCAAATTTACCGACAGCCATCCGAGAACAGCCGAGCCGAGAAAGAGAATGCGAGAAACACATCACATTCACGCTTCTCGGGTGTTCTCGGGGCTTCTCGCCGTGAGTCTGGAGGGGCTATGAGAATATCTAAATATAATAGTGAAATATAATTTTAAAATTGGGTTGGCAAGAAAAAATGTCCGTTAAATGATTAGTAAATCATAATATTATGTTTTTGTCAGCAGTGAAAATATGAGGCTCAATGCTGTTGCGTTTGTTTTACCGGTATTTCAATGGAAGATGCCATGTGGAACTGGCGTTTTTGATCACACCGGTGTATAGTCACCGCAAGCGGTTCGCTACGCTTGGTGACTTAGAAGGGGTTTCCAGTTTTTTTCCGGATATTGATGTTGGCTGCGTCTGCTCACCGACTGCATGGTAGGCCGGGTTGTAAATTAATGGTTGAGGAGGGTCTTTTGACCTCTCCTGCAGGACTCCCTCTCATCGCCTTGCACCGCAGTGGGAGGGATGGATTTTAGCACATTGACTCCCAGATACCCACCCCTCAATACCTTTTTCCTTTACAGAACTTCTTCTTAAAAGATCTTCCTCGCTGCATCCCCAAAGATGAAATCGGCCATGATGGGAATTATTTTCCACAGGGCCTCCTGTGAGGAACCAATGTAAAAAATATTTCTGTCGCCTGTGAAAACACAACGGTCCGGTACATTAGTAAGATATTTTGAAATATTGTACTAGTGACCCAGAAAACTTTTTTTTTGTTTAATTCGCTACAAGTTTTAGTGCATTTTAATCGATTTGGTGGTTTTTGGGGTGTTATGCCGTGTTGCGCTACCTCCTTCTTTAGCCAAGGTTTCGGACATCATCTACCGGATCTGCACTGATGATGGACACTGCAACGATGTCCGAAACGTTGGTTAAAGAAGGAGGTAGCGCAACACGGTATAACACCCCAAAAACCACCAAATCGATTAAAATGCACTAAAACTTGTAGCGAATTAAACAAAAAAAAGTTTTCTGGGTCACTAGTACAATATTTCAAAATATCTTACTAATGTACCGGACCGTTATGTCTCCTGCGTTATCTTATAGCACATTTAATAATATGTAAAACACAGACACGTGTAAAAAATAATATTAGATTTATAGTGAGTATTAGAATATAGCTTTCCTCATTAGGGAACGTTCCCATACTACGTGACCCACTTTTTGAAATTTTTAACCCCCCCCCCCTCCTCCCTCGGTGACCACGTGTAGTATATTCCAAGACCCCCCCTAAACGGGTCACTTAGTACGTGGTACGTTCCCTCATCTCAATACTTAGTATTTGGAGATGTCTGCCTAATCAGCTGGACAATCGATATTTTTGTAAAATTTCAACAGAACTGCAAAGAAATTTGTTGTGTTAGTTAATTTTAAATATTATAAATATAATAGACGTGGAAATATATTTCTTGGAAATTAATGTCAGCTAAAGTTGCTATACAAATAAAAGTGATACGTGGAATTTAATAAATATATATATGTATATGTACAAAGTATGCACGAATATTGTTGAAATGAGCTACTTGCATGCTTGTTTTAATTATTTTAAAACTTGCTGGGGTACCCGGCTTCGCTCAAGGAGTTGATATGAGATTGAACTGACGTTACTAGCTTTTGTCGCTCTCTATAGAGAGAAAAAAAATGCCTTATATCACTTCTACCGCTTGTGAATTGAACACACTTTTGAATAGCTCCACACAGGAGGCCCCGAGGAAAATAAATTTCCCTCGGGGCCTCTGTCATCTTTGGGGATGCTGTATGGAGGGTTTTTTTATGAAAGGAAAGAGAGGAAGTTCTGTGAAAGACAAAGGTATGAGGGGTGGATAGGAATCTGAGGTTCAATGTGTCGAATGTGATCAATGTGAGAAATCAAAAGGCCTCCCTCAACCAGTATCAGCTGATCCGGCCCGCCACGCAGCAGGTGGGCAAACGCATCACGGGCACCACTGCTAAGTCACCAAACGTAGCGTGACTTGAGGTGACCTACGGCAAAGGTTTTGGTTACCCAATAAATCGTTCCCGGTGCGGCGGTACCCATACCCGCCTCCTAACTAACTAACCGTCACGCCGTTTCCCCGTAGGGGTAGGCAGAGAGGACGGACCGCCAAACAACTCGGTCTTGGCATACACTCTTTGCCTCACTCACGTTCATACATCGTCTCATACATTCTCTTCTATTATTCTGACTTTTGACATGGCCCGACTCAAGTATCTGATTCACTTGATCATGCCATGTCTTCCTCGGGCGTCCCCGACTTCTTCTACCATTCGCATTCGCGTCGTATATTCTTCTTACACTACTTTCTTCGTTCATTCGTTCTACATGCCCAAACCATCTGAGGGCATGTAGAGTACCCGCCTCCTAAATTGATTTATTTAATTAATTAACGAACTCGCTCATTGATCCTGGCTTTGTCAGCAATTGTAGGTTTTTTTCATTTTGATCAATAGCATTTGTTTATAAAATAGACACGTTTTGTTTTAATGACATATAACAAATTAATAATGATTTGTTTGGTATTTAGGTCAACCTATTCTCGATGTATTTATTTATTACTAGCAGACCCTGCCACACGTTGCTATATTGGAGGGGACCCCACCACTTTCCCAACGGCGTTATAATAGGAAACATATGGTTTCCTCCTTCACCGCACACGTCAGACTACTTTTTTTTTGAACGAAGCTATATTTATTTGAACGACTCTAGAACTCTAGACCCTCCAATGTCCATGTATACGGGGTTAGTAAGCATTATGCAAGTACTTACATTAACATTATACAAAAGATAAATAGAAGTAGCAGCCCGTGGAATAATTCTTCTGAAATAGGTAACATCAAAAAGAGAAAATAGTGTTAGTAAAAGAAAAAGAGAAATAAGAATAACGGCTATGAACAGTCGAAGAAACCTTCTTTAAATAAAATAAGTAATGAGAAAAAAACAGTTACATGATTATGTTATAATGTAAGTAATTACTATAATAGCGGAAATAAAATAAAATATATAAAAAGAAAAGCCAAAAGAAAGTATTTCATAGACCACCGGGCAGTCCCAATGAGAATGCGTATAGCTATCGGCCCAACTGCAGACGATGCTCGAAGTCCGCGCCCTTTAGCCGGTTCCCCGATTTTGCCTCGAAGAAATGTACTTGTGAGAGAAGGGGAAGTTTTTGAAGACCTTGAGGAAAAGATGAGCGTCGGGTTACCGAAGGGGGGGGGGGTTACATGATTATGTTATAATGTAAGTAATTACTATAATAGCGGAAAGAAAATAAAATATATAAAAAGAAAAGCCAAAATAAAGTATTCCATAGACCACCGGGCATTCCCAATGAGAATGCGTATAGCTATCGGCCCAACCGCAGACGATGCTTGAAGTCCGCGCCCTTTAGCCGGTTCCCCGATTTTGCCTCGAAGAAATGTACTTGGGAGAGAAGGGGAAGTTTTTGAAGACCTTGAGGAAAGACATCCAAATTTAATAGACCAGAAGTTACAGATGAGGGGTAAAACCAAACTATGGAGGGTGAAGAGGGGAAGATGACTGTGATTTGTTAAAAAATCAATCTGACAGTATATAGGCATCTCGCATTATAATATCACCATTTAGTTCTTAAAAGCAAAACTGCTTTTTAATGAATAGACCTTTTTACATGGGAGCGCGAATTGCCCGCCACGTTATTATCATATTTGCGTAGTCGAAATCGGCAAAAGAAAGTTCGCCCTTTTTCACACGGGAATATTTTGTTGCCGTGTTTAGTTGAGACACTTTTACAAATGTTTCATAATTTACTTACCCCTGTAACTCACTGGAGAAACGCCCACATTCGCTACGTTCACATATATTAGGGCATAATGTATAGCACAAGCTCTCACTTTTGTTCGTAAAATGTGCGATGTGACCAGCGCGCTGCTCAGGGCAAGAATGATGACGTCACATTTTTTAGATTCAAGCGACGCTCTCGTAAGCCTGGCTGGCTCCAAGGCGGAGCTATAGCCGGCTCCATGGGGAGGGGGAAATAATACGTTTTTATCACTTAGTGCAGGTCCAGATATATTCATATGTCCATGCAGGAATTCATGTTTAAATCGATCTAAACTAAAATATGTGACGTAAAATTCACACAAATCTGACAGAAGATAACGTCCGTTATTCAATAGAGATCTCACAAAAATACGGAATCGCTAGGCAGATAATAAAGAACACACAAAAAAAAGAATAATCTAATTTGGTGCAGTTGTTCGGAAGTTATGCGCGTACAGTTATTTGACGGCCGGCGTAGTGCAGCGGTAAGGCTCTTGACTCGCACACCGAAGGTCGCGGGATCGAATCCCGGCGTGGCAAATTATTCCCGGCGTGGTTATTTATAAAAATAATGTATAGTATATTTGCGGCACGTTCCAGAGTGGAAGATACTCTCAGTATCGCCCTGGTGTAAGACCACCATTCAGAATTGAAACGTTGCTTGAAATGGCATTAGCCGTGTTTGGTGACCAGATCTGAATAGCCAGGTACTTCCCCACCTTCCTCTTCCCTATCTCCTTCCCCTCCCCACTACCTTCAGCCTCACAACATACCCCAATTGGGGATGCCATAGTCTCACTAGGTTCAGACGGGAGCAGTTGGGACTCTTGTGGGGTATTCATATAAAAAAAAACATACATTTCGGCGATTTATTTATAGCAACGCATGTCCGAAAGACGCTAGTTTACCATTATAAAATTAAAAACAAACAAAAAAATCGTTGCAATGTTGGGGCATGTTTTGAGACTAAAAGAAATGAAAAAGAGGAAGGTTAATTATCATAATATTAAAACCTGACTAAAATATCGCTGTATGTAATTATTAATTATATTAAAAATAAATTAATTAAAATGTAGTAGTATTTATGATTAATTATTATTAGTGATATGAATGGGTTGGTGATTTGATAAGAAATATTCGGTGTATTGTGTGTTGTACGTATTGTGTATATCGGTGTGTGTTGGTTGGTTGTCCCGAGCTCTCGGCATCCGGCGCGCATTCTGTCGTTCGGTTTGGCTAGAAACACGGCGCACACTGGCGGAAACTGTTACACACGCTAATTCGACATAGCTTTTTAATATATTTATGTCAATATTAAATAAATTCGAAAAAATATGCAAAAATTCGCTTTTTATATTGAAAACTTCTTTAGCAGCGTTGTGATTTGATACTCGATGAAATGGAAACGAGCGACACTAAAAAGAGACAAACATATGCATCTAAAAGTATCTTACTAATATTATAAAGGCGAAAGTTTATATGGATGTATGTGTGTTTGTTACTCTTTCACGCAAAAACTACTGAATGGATTTTAATGAAACTTTACAATAAAATAGCTCATACATCGGAATAACGTATAGGCTATATGTATATAATGGTAAGTTTTGGCGTTATGAAATTTGTATAAATGAAAATGTGTGTATTTCATATATTTTAGCGGCAGAGAGGAAAGGCAGGGGGAAGAATGAAGAGTCGAGGGAAGGGGAAGGTGGAAGGGAACGGTGACGCACGGGAAAGGACAAGCGGGGATGACCAATTTATTTCTTTGAATGGCATTGCAACGCATGCCGGGAACCAGCTAGTATTATAATGAAACAAGTATAAAACTGTTTCCACTTTAATTTATTTGACTGCAAGTGGTTTCAGCTCGTTAAAGCCGTCTTCAGACTGGTACAAATTATTCTTAGTCTTCGGTTTATATACACAACGGTGACCGGACAACTCAGAATGAAACCAACTCAGAAGCATCTCAGAAGTTCATTAAGAGTGATGATAAAAAAATTGGTTAAATATGTTAAGTTAGCTTTGGGTTACCGGCTATTTCAAAATTATTTTTTCATAGCTTTTAATGACCTTCATGAGGTGTTTTGAGTTGGTTTCATTCTGAGTTGGCATGGAACCATACATAACATAAGGGGGAGTGGGAAAGGTATTGTCTACAAGGATTTTAATTACATTTGTTACTAAGTCGTCTTTGACTGTCAAATTCATCTAAAAGATTTAATCAGCAAGAGAATGAGATAGTATAATCGGTCTCGTTTTGTGCGGTGCTTCATAGCCTCCCTACTCTTGTCTACTTTAGTTTTTTACTTCTACTGCGTGTGAATTGCACACTCAGTATTTTTTTAATACTGAGTCGGCTAGTAGACAATTTTAGAGAAATGCGTGTATGTGCGCGTATAAGTACTTAAGTGCCACCATATTTGTTCTTTTTTGGTTTGACTGCGGTTTGAACCTTCCTACCCAGTGTTCAGAATCAACCGCTGAACTGACTAAGCTCGAAATTTATTTCGTATATTACTTAAATACTTTATTTTTTCTAATCTCAGAAAAAAGTGTATACATATCCGTGTGTGTGAGCATGATTGCCACCAAAAGTTGACAAAATGTATTGTCATCGACAACGAGTCTATCTGCCGAGTTTCACCTCGATCGGGTGTCGGAAAGTGGGTTAATTTCCACTTTAACGATTTGAATTCATTCATGAAAAGAAAATCGAAATTCAAATAGTTGTACATATTTATTAAAAAGTTTATTTTTTGTAACTTTTTTACTTGTATTTTATTTATTTCTGTCGTAGGCACGTGATTTATGAAGCTGACAGTATTTAAAAACCAAATATTTAAAGAAATTTATCATTATGTTAGTAAACTTGAGAAATTGCGAGATCTGTCCAATGACGTTATAAAAATTCAAGATACCTACACTATATTCAAATCTAACAAAAAATATAGGACCGCTTATGAAAAGGATAGCAATTCAAAGAATGTGTGACTTTTAATATACTGGCATACAGAGCTCAGGGCCAAAAAGGCCCCTTTCTCTTTCATCGTGTTTCTAATATACTAGCTGGTATCCGGCATGTGTTGCTATGCAATTAAATAAAGAAATTGTTTCTCCCTGCGTATCCTTTCCCATTCGTCCCGTTCCCCTTTCGCATCTCCTTCCCCTCCCGCATCCCCATCCCCTCTCGCGTTCCCACTCCACCTCCTCCATATTCCCTCTTCCCACTCCACCACCCCCCGCGAACCCCCTCCCGAGTTCCCCTCACCCTCCCAGGTTCTCCCCCACTCCCGCGAAACCCCTACCCGAGTTCCCTTCCCACATTTCATACATTCAATCCCGATACATTCAGTTTTCAAACAGCTCGCGTGCCACCTATTGCAAATTTCTTAATGCCAGAGCTCAACAGTAGTTGTATACAAACCTTATCCTGACAATAAAGAACATGAAAAAAGAGAATTATTCAATTTGGTGCAGTCGTTTGGAAGTTATGCGCGAACATAACACTCGTTTAAATAATTGCATCTTGACTTTACCTTTAAAATGCCTATTTTTTTGGTTTTGAATTCTTTTAAAACGTTATTTTTCCCCGTCTTCTATGACGGGCCTCATCTACTTGAATACTCCAATATTGGCCGAACACCGGCGGAAACCACCTGCGAAATAAATGTAAACCAAAATACGTTAAATAATTGGAAATTCCTTTTTTTTTCTCTTTCTTCGTTTGATACCAGTTTGTATTATTACCAGCTGAACACTGGCAGAAACAATGTTTTGAAAATACTCGAATTGCTAAAACAAATATATATTACACAAAAAGTAATCTTATATATTTAAGTATATATAAAAATGAATGTATGTTTGCTTGATTTTTTATGTATTGCTATATTAAGCATAGGAAATGTTTGAAATTTCATTCCGCGATAAAATATCCCCCGACATAAGAAGCTACGGAAAAAACGTCCTCCAAAATATCTACTTAAACCTAAACTAATCTAACCTAACCTAACAAAAAATAGGACAAAAATAATGCATACATCATGTAAAGACAATATATTATTGTTATTTGAATTATTTTTGCACCATTTTACTATTTTTGAACAATAATTTCTGTACCCGAGAAGCATACGGATGCAAGTCCAAAATTTGAAGAAATGAGTTTTTGATGCAGACTTGAAGTAAATTATCACGTTTATCAGTGGCAGAAAGATACAAGTCCTATCATGAAGAAAAATAAGATTTTTAAAAATGTATACTGATGCAACAACTATCTTAGAAGAAGAAAGATGTACATGGACTTGCATCTTTATGATTTATTGGATTTTGAGTATAGATGAAACGGATATCCGGTAACTATCGGGTATCCGGCCTAAATTTACTATCCGGCCGGATATTCAAAAACTACGATAATTTCCTATAATAAAATGCAATACATTAATCTTTGTGAGGTAAATATGAATAAAATGGCTTATAATTAGGACGGGTTTTTATTTAAAGTCGAAAAAGTTACAAAAAAGCCATAAGGCTTTCCAAAAAACTAAAATTTTCTTCTGAGATATTCACTCTAATGATAAATACATAAATATCTTAAGTATTATAAACTTTTAGTAAAAACTTATAAAAACCTCGCAGAGTAGCGAAAACTTAAATTAACATGATTAACTAAGCACAATCACCATTATAGTGAACTAAAAATCGTAAAAAACACAGAGACGATGGGCCGGATATACGGCCATCCGGCCTCGCAGTTTACCGGATATCTGGTATCCGGCCAAACAACTATCCGTTTCATCTCTAATTTTGAGTATTATGACTCAAATCCATTTGCATCCTTCTGCCTCTAACATTACTACTATGCTTTCTATGAAAGTAAACAATTTTCAAACATTGATCCATTTATAATACACCACATGTCATAACTAAATATTCCATTTCATTTTGAAGCAGAACGACTAAAGTCCGTGTTTTTTTGTTGCGTTTTTTTTTAACAATATTTTTGAAGGCTTTACATATAAAATATTTCGTTTTATTTGCTCGTTTTTTAGACAAAACTAATTGATTTAATAATTACTTGTTTGGTTATCTGCATGGATCCAAAGAAGTTATGAGACCATAGTTATAGAAAAAAAAGTTTTTTGGCTCTCCTGAAGGTTTACTTTTTGGACCTGCATCCGTATGCTTCCCCGGTACAGATTTATTGTCTTTACATGCTGTCAGTATTGTTTTTGTCCCATTTTTGTTAGTTTAGGTTATGTTAAGTTTTAGTGGATATTTTGTTGGAGGACATTTTGTCGCGGAGGTTTCTGGATTATTACATCCACATGTCAATACATCTGAAATATTATTTTAATCATTACAAAAACTCTTATAGCCCCTCCAGACTCACGGCGAGAAGCCCCGAGAACACCCGAGAAGCGAGAATGTGATGTGTTTCTCGCATTCTCTTTCTCGTGCTCGGCTGTTCTCGGATGGCTGTCGGTAAATTTGGCCGCTTCAAAGGATTTCTCGGGCGAGAAGCGAGAAGGGTCTACACTCACGTTTTGTCTCAGTGTTGTTTAGTGAGCGGTTGAGAGTAGACGTGCGATATATTTTTGTTTTTGTATCGAAAATTTTGTTTACTTTAAAATGTGGAACAATCAACAAGAGTTGGAATTTATAGAGTATTTCCAAAATGAACCGGTGTTATGGGACGCAAAACATCGGAATTATAAAGACAAAAGCTTGAACCACGATGCGTGGAACAGACTAGTAAACTTTTTAAATTCTCCGCTTGGCTCAGCAACTAGTTCATCCAACTGCTTTAGCATACTGAAACTAAAGAATACAGTTTATATATAAGAATACATGATTATAATAATAACGAAAGAATATTAAATAAAAAAAATTACCAACCCTGTTCTGTTTCGATGAATTTGCGTTACCCACCATCGTCTGGCTTTTCTATTTTTTTTAACTTTATTTTTAGTTACAACAAAATAATAATATGCCATGGCGCACAGAGCCAAACTTGCTGCATTTTTAATATCGTCTGTAATGTCGTCCATACCGGATGGGAAACAGATCACGAGTGAGAAAAATGAGAGTGTGGATAAGTGCTTGTTCTCGCGAGAAGTCTCGGCGAGAATGAGAGTGTGGATAAGTGCTTGTTCTCGCGAGAATTTCTCGCCGAGACTTCTCGCCGTGAGTCTGGAATCGCCTTTACGAAACTGTCAAAATGCCACATTTTTTAATGACATTTTGCAAACCATCGATTGTTCTTAATCAAAATTCAATTTTCGAATAAACTCTTTAAATTAAGGGCCCGCAACCCGAATATCTACCGATTTCTTACACATTTCCCTTGAACACGTTAAGTTTTAAAGTTCTTAAAAATATATCTTATTCTTGAAGATAATATCTAGACATTCCCCGCGCCGAAACGCAAATTATATGAAATTCCCTCGATAGAAAAAAATTGCAAAGTATGCTCCAAAAATTATTTTAAACACGTTTGTTTCAGTTATTTTACAAGTTATATGTATGAAAAAATTCACAGTGTTTCTTTAAATGCCGTTTAAGACAATGCCCGCGAGATTTTTGCTCTATTTTAAAAGAGTCGTGTTTTATTAAATATTTTCACAATTTTCGCATCGATTTTGTCGCTTTAAATATTAGCGCGCTCCTCTAACATTCGTAATTTCATATCTCTCCATCTTCTTCTTTTCGAGCCCGGTTGCAGAGCCTTAATGAATTTACTTAAAGTACTCACATATGTTACTAACAAAAATCAAATACTTTGAATCGAATCAAGGGTTATAGGAATTTTAAATAGGTACCTGTGTTTGGTACCAAATTTGATTGATTGTTCTTATAATATACAAAAATTAATGTTTGTAATATACGAAAAATTAAAATTTGTAAAAAAAATTGCGATAGGTGGCACGCGAGCTGTTTGAAAATCTGAATGTACTGGGACTCGCGGGTGAGGGGAGGGAATTCGGGGTGGGGGTTTGTGCGAGAGGGTAGAGAGAAGGCGGGGAACGGGACGAATAGAAAAGACACGCAGGTAGAAACAATTTCTTTATTAGTGGCATTGCAACACATGCCGGGGACTCTTATGAATTGACTCTTATGACTCTTAAGGACTTTTATGAATTGCATTGCTTTTGTAAGAATAATAGATTTATTTATTTAATAGTATCGGCTAAAGTCAAGGTTACTGGATTTTTAAAAGTCGTTAATATTTCATGTTATTTTTTCATTTGTCCTTCAATTTATAATCTTTTTTTTATCACGTCTAACCGGCGGAAAGCATATTTCTATTACAGTGTCTGTTTTTTTATTGAAGTGAAAACTTCTTTAGCACCGTCGTGATTTGAAACTCGATGAAACAGAAACGAGCGACACTAAAAAAGACAAACACATACATCTATGGGATGCAGCCTGCGAGAGAATGAGATAGCTATAAAATATTTATTTAATTTACAGTACTCGGTTCAAATATAATGCGGTAAATCCACAGTCCCACGCAAGCTTCCTTTAGTGTAGTGGTAAAAAGCGCCTAACGAACCAGAGCGACCGGATCGAACCCTACGAAATTAAAAAAATATATATATTTTAGAGTGTCAACGTGTCCAGGAGTGAGAAACGTATGAATCCACCCCTCCCACTGCGGTGCAAGGCTGTTGGGTCGAGAGAGTCCGGCTGGAGAGGTCTGGATTATGTCTGTCTCAAGCAGTCTCGAGATACGGATCGCCACGCAGCAGGTGAGGGAACGTATTCGCCTCCAAGACCTAGACAAACCTCACTCCAAGAACCCGGGCACCCCCGCTAAATCACCAAACTTAGCATTGGGGTGTTGTTGAACGCATGGCATGAGGGTTGGTTATCAAATGACTGGTTCCCGAGGCGGCGGTACCCATACCCGCCTCCTATATTGAAAATTAATTAATCTTAACAAACGGATTGCAATCTTTAGAGCGTAGGCGTCATGTAAGAGTGCTCTCCCTATTCTACCGGTATTTCAATTGAAGATGCTCCTAGGAAGCAGCGTCATTGATCGTAGTCGAGAACCTCGCCTAACATTTATACACGGTCGACATTTGTTACATGAGAACGGTTCGTTTCTGCGACTCGTTCTTATGTTCAAATGCTCGACTGTAGAATGATTTTTCGACCTCTTCAAGACCCATTTCACTGTTTCCTTTCCTCGAAAAGACCCTCTACAGAGCATCCCCAAAGATGACACAGGCCCTGAAGGACTGATTTTTTTCAGGTTGAATTGAAGAATTTGGCTATTCATCTAGTCACTAAGTTTTCTCCAGGGCGATACTAAGAATGTTTGGTTTATACCACTGCAAAGTTAAATGTTTCACGCTGTAACGCGATATTTAAACAACTGTTAAACAGGATGCTAAATTATTGTTTGTTTTATTTTTATGATAAGGTCGTCGCGTCTTCGCCTACAAAGAAAAATCAAGTAATTATTTATTTGAATCTTTTGAAAATCAATATGTTTATAATCTCACCGACTGATTGGCCGATAAAAGTGTGACGTCACCGTTCGTAAAATGACTGGCGCGCCCATAGATTATATTATCAATTTAGTGACCGACCGAAGGTTCAGTTTCGGCAGAAAATCTGCCGAAACCGAAAATTTTTTAGACATGTTAAAAATCGATTATTTACTGTTAATTGACTTATTTGTTACACTTAATCAGACAGTTAACACGTGTTAAATTAAATAAATAAAAACAATAATTGAAGTATGTGAAAAAATATATTTTTTATATTACTTCTATAAAACAAACAAAATTCAAAAAAATAACAACACGTGTAAAAAATAACTTCTTGGAACTTCTCGTTCGGCTGACTTCGGGTGAGTTCGTGGCTCGTGTGTCACCCGCCATCATCGGCAAAATACTCCATTAATGACGTCCTTCCTTTAAGTGTTGATTATTAACAATTTTTTTTTGCAAGAAATCGTTAAAATGTTTACCTGCAATTATCAACTAAAGTCACATAAGACGATGGGTCGGAGAGGCCCGCAAAAAAATTGAAATGAATTTACTTAAGTACATAAATTTTACTTTAAAAATTGAAAATTCAAAACTTGCGGCTCTAGCGTCACTAAATTCAAAGCTACTGGAAGCGGCGTACGTGTCGCGCGCGGGGGAGGGATTATTTCGATATTATTATTGTTGCTGCTAGGACGGAGCGGCCCCCATGTCAGCACTTAAAAGTTAAGGGAATATTTTTTTGAATTTGGATGTAAAGCCGAAATAACCAACAAGAATAAATAATAATTTTTTTTTAATCAAAAGATATAGAAAACATCTAGTACGGATATGTGCAATTTTTTTTTGTTTTAAATTATTAAATATAGGTCATTAAAGAATTCATGGTTTTACAATTTTAGAGGCAATTTTAACAATTATATTTTTTGGCAGTTAATGGTAGTTTTAAAAAAATATATATTTTGCCCTATTTAACTATGCAAATATGATGAAATGTAAATAAAAATACAAAAATATTAGAACAGCATTTTAATTGGCGTAAATTAAAGTTACAAATAAATGTAGGCGGTTTTTCGAAATCTCTTTATTTTCTGGTCAAGTGTGCAAAATTTCATCAATCTCGGAAAATAACTATTATTTAAATTTGTAAAAAAATCATATCTTTATATATAAAAATCTCGCGTCACGATGTTCGTTCGAGATAAACTCCGAAACTACTTAACCGATTTTGTTGAAATTTGGCTCAATGTGTGTAATTTGGTCTGTTATCTCGATTATTGACCTCAATATTTATTATTGCAAATTAAATGTTTGTTATAGGACAATGCTTTGTAATTATTTGTTAAGTTCCATAAGTTTGTAACAGATGGCGGTGTGAGTTAATTTATCGACACAACACTTGGTAATCTAGGTTGGTTAACCATCCAGTAGATGGCGTTGTGTTTCGTTAGCCACATTTTGCGTGGCCGGGTCAGCTAGTTCTTTATATAAATAAATTTAAATATAAATAGAGGATTTAGAATAAAATAATACGTTTGAAAATAATTAGGGAGACGATTCAAAATTTACCTTTCAAATATCTCGGGAAATTTAAAAATCATCAGTGATTCAGATTAAGTTCTGTCAAAAATTTTAATAAAAAAAATGCATTATTCGTTATCAAAACAGATAAAAATGGAGTTCTACAAATTAAACTTGGAAACAAAAAATTTGTAGGTTTTTTTGATAATTTCTCTAGCTCCATTTTTTGTGTTCTATCAAGTCAAAGGCACTCGAAAAGGCAACAAATATAAACAGTTATCTACAATAAAAGTCCTCCGCTGCGTCTGTCTGTTTGTCTGTTAGCGATAAACTCAAAAATTATTGAACGTATTTTCATTTGGTTTTCACCAATAGATAGACTGATTCATGAGGAAGGTTTAGGTATATAATTTGTCAAGGTTTTGTGGAAATTGGTTGAAATATACCTATAATATATAAAGGAGAATGTCTGTATGCGGTGGACGAGCGGGCTGGCAAGTGGGCGGTGTGGATTTGATTTGTATGCAAATTTACTGATAGCGGTGTGAGTTAAAAGGTGAATATCCAGTAGATGGCGTTCTGTTTCTTTAACCACAACAGCGGGTGGCTGGGTCAGCTAGTTATCGTAAATTCGAAAAAAATGCGTTGGAATACTTTTCTGAACACGTTTTATTTTGTAATGCCACTGGCTACGTTTTTTTATGACGTCAACTGTTGATCGTCGTTTGTTTTTATGTTGCTGTGCGACATTTTGTAATAGTTTTACACCTAACACATTGGCAGTAAGTTGACGATTAGACGTTTGACAGTTTGGCGTTTGAAAGTTGTTGACAGTTTACAATTTCACAGTTTGTTGTTTGACAATTGAGTATTTGACAGTGACAGTTTTAAATTAGATAGTGTGTCGTTTGACAGTTGTGAGTTTAAAGTTTGACATTTGATAGTTTGGCAGTTTTAGTTTGAATAGTTTGACAGTTGACAGTTGGACATTTGACAGTAACTTTTCACATATTGGCGTTTGACAGTTGGGGATTTGGGTATTAACCATAGACATCAGAATTCATAGACCAGAACATACAGATGAGGGGTAAAACCAAACTATGGGGGGGCGAAGAGAGGAAAAATGACTGTGATTCGTTAAAAAATCAATCTGACAGTTTATAGGCATCTCGCATTATAATATCACCATTTAGTTCTTAAAAGCAAAATCTGCTTTGAATGAATAGACCTTTTTACATGGGAGCGCGAATTGCTTGCCACGTTATTAACATATTTGCTAAGGCCAGATGCTCGCCCCGAAAAGATTCGCCCCAATTCACATAGCAATATTTTGTTGCCGTGTTTAGTTAAGACACTTTTTACAAATGTTTCATAATTTACTTACCCCTGTAACCAACGACGAGCACACTGGAGAACCGCCCACATTCGCTATCTCCATATAATATGTGGGTAAAATGTATAGCACAAGCTACCGTTTTTGGCGTGTTATTTCGAAAAATGTATGGATGTTACTTCCGCGCTGTTCAGGACAAGAATGATGACGTCACATATTTTAGATTCAAGCGAGGCTCTCTCCCCTCCCCATGGAGCGAGCTGGCTCCAAGGAGGAGCTTCAGCTGGCTCCATGGGGAGGGGGAAATAGTACGTTTTTATCACTTAGGGCAGGTCCAGATATATTCATATGTCCGTGGTTTGACAGAGCGAATGCACGAGGAAAGGAGTGTAAGGAGAATATATGCCGCAAATGTGAATGGCAGAATAGTGGGGGACGCCCGAGGAAGACATGGCACGACCAAGTGAATCAGATATTTAAGTCGGGCCATGTCAAGAGTCAGAATAATAGAAGAGCATGTACGAGGGGATGTATGAATGTAAACGAGGCAAGGGGTGTTTGCCAAGACCGAGTTGTTTGGCGGTCCGTCCTCTCTGCCTACGGCGTGATGACTAGTTAAGTTAGTTATTTCAGTTTGACAGTTGATATTGTGACAGTTTTACGTCGTGATTATGGTGCTTGAGAGTTGACAGTTGAGACTTTGGGTGATATTAGACTGTTTGACAGTTGATGGTTTGACAGTTTTATGTTGAACAGTTTTACATTTGACTATTTTAGATTTTGACGTTTGACAGTTTGCAGGTATTAATTAGACGGTTTGACAGTTGATAGTATGACAGTCTTACGTCGAGTAATTTGACAGTTGAAGTATGATGGTTTTACATTGAACAGTTTGGCATTTCGACTTTTGACAGTTTGTGCGATATTAGACAATTTGACGGTTGAAGTATAACCGTTTTACGTTGAATAAATAGTTTGACAGTTAGCAGTAGGGATGGACGATATACATCGATGTTATTATAAACACTCGATGTATTGTAACGATGCATCGTATGGAAGCGATGTATTGTTAATACTTCAGCATCGAATATATATCGATGTTTTTTATTCGATGCATCGAATACGAAAATTTTTTTCTTTTTTGCTTTTCTTTAATCATTGAAATTTTTTACTACATAACTATGAGATGAGTATCATAATGACCATAAATAAACCAATCTCAGTGTTGCCAGTACGCGATTTGTTATATTCCAACAAGCGATATTCAAAATACGGGGCTGTTTGTTTCATAAAAGCAAGAGATATTAAATTTTTCCTTAATGTTCCTCAGGAAGCACTCTGGTATTGAGGGGTTAAGGCCATTTTCATTGTTTTGGAGCCATTACGTTGCATAAATGTGATTATTTGACTGCTTACATTGTTTCAAAGTTCGACAACCCCCCCCCCCCCCCCCCCCTCCGACGTGGTTTTGATTTATACCACCGAAATATAGGGAATTTCACATCAGAAATACATCGATGTATTGGAAACATCGATGTATTTCTCAATACATCGTATTAACATCGACGCAACCGTTCGATGCATTACATCGGAAAAAACATCAATGAATTTTTTTAATGTCCATCCCTAGTTAGCAGTTCGTTGTTTGACAGATGAGAGTATATCAGTTTGACATTTGATATTACAAGTTGTTATGACAAGTTTCAAATTGAACAGCACATTTGATAAAGCTTGCTTGAATAATAAAGTATACGCAGCAGATTTTCGAAATCGGAAACCGAACGTACAAACAAATTAACATCGCTACGAATATTTTTATAACATCACCACTGAAGATATCTATAAATAGAAATGTGTTATCGCGTAATCGCGGGTCACCACCGGCCTCAAATTAAACTAATATTTTTCCTTCTTACTTTTGCAGAAATTAATCAAAATTTTAAAACTACTTATCTTTTTATAACTTTTGAAGGTTATTCCCATCAATGTATATATCATTGAAGAAGAAGATAACACTAATAAATCTAAACGAACATATGAAAGAGAACAAGACACAAAAAAGTAGAAAAGATAATGGTCGCAACTGGGAGTTGAACCGAGAATCTCTCGTCTAAATGGGACGTGCGCATTTTCCAATTCCGCCATTGCCACCTTCCATCAAACCTTCATATTTGTTAATCTCATATTTAAAATTTTAGAATTGACAATATTATTTTAAACTATTTTTTTCCATATTATAGGCCTACTATAATAATACTCAAGTTTCTGGTAATTGTTTGGTTTCGATTACCTCCTTACTATAGTTTTATGTGCACTCTGTTATTATTATTTCTAAACGTAAACTGCCTCTTATTCTTTATTATAATTTAGGGTAAATATGCAGTTAGTCCACCTCACGGATAACACGGAACGTACGTGTTGTCGAAGTTTGATGCACGGATAATACGGAATGTTCCTTTTTTAACTAATAGACAATCAAATATGACATTTGTTGGAAGTACCAATCTTATAAAATAAATTCTCTAAAATAAACTCGCTTTTCATCATACTTTTAAAAAACATCCCAGGTTTTGAACGGTTTGTTTGGCTACGCAGGGTTTGTCTAGCGGGTTTGTGTAATTATTTTAACACATTACTTTCCATGTTCAACTGTTTTAAATACTGGTACAAACTTGTAACGATGCATACACTTTGTTTTACGCAAAAATATTTTTTCTATGATTGGCAGCATTGATGAAATGTTAAAATAAAAACGATGAATAAACATGGCGTTACCGCGCTAGTCAATTAATTTTAACAAAATTAAAATGTTAAATGCATTTAAACTATTTTTTTTTCTTTTCTTTTATAGTTGTTTATGTAATATGGCAGACTGGGATTGCACTACCCTCCCAGTCTTGCTGGAATAAAAACTTAAATAAATAAAAAAAAAAAAAAAAAAAAAATATTTTTTGCATGTTTTTTGGTCTCCCCTGACATAAATACTCACTTTTCGTAATAATAAAGCTAAATCTAACTGTTTGGATAAAAAGTTTTCCGTATTAACGAGTAAGCGGTTTAATGCATAAATAATTAATTTAGTTTTAATGAATTGTTTTTGTTAATATTGTTCTTTAGGAATTGCTTTGTATATACTGTATATTCTTTGTTTCACATAATTTAATCAATTTTATATTTCGTAAGGACTCGTAAGGAACACTATAGGATTAATTTTAAGTTTATTATAATTAAGCGCACTTAAAGTGAAATATCACAAAACTGCGCTATATAAATACTACGTTATTATTATTATACTACCCTTTTTATTGGAAACAATCATTCTAAGAATTGGTTTGTAACTTGGATAGCGTCTCTGATAAATATATCCGATTACTAAAATTTATTAAATATTTGTTTATTAAATATACATTTTTTGTAAGAAAAACTCTCTTTTTATAACTTTTGAAGATTATTCTCATCAATGTAATATATATTCCAGTTAGACGAGAGATTCTGGGTTCGAGTCCCAGTTGCGACCGTTATTTTTTTATGTGTCTTGTTCTCTTTCATATTTTCGTTTAGATTATTATTGTTATTTTTTTTTTTAATATGAATATCGCACAAGAGTCACCAACTGCTCCCGTCTGGAGCCAGTGAGACCATGGCATCCCCAATTGAGGTATATTATGAGGCTTGAGATAGTGGGGAGAGGGGAAGTCGAAAGGAAAGAGGAAGGCTGGGAAGAAACTGGATACTCAGATCTGGTCACCAAACACGGCTAAAGCCATTTCAAGCAACGTTTCAATTCTGAATGGCGGTCTTACACCAGGGCGATACTGAAAGTATCTTCGACCCTGGAGCGTGCCGCAAACATACTATATATTATTTTAAATGAATTTATTATTATTATTTATTATTATTATTTATTATTTATTTAACGCCCAATGGGCTTTTACATTTTGGTACCTAGTACAAATAATTCATGACAGATTATTTAACATATACAGAAATAATAAAAATAAAATTTGATAAAAAAGCACACAAGTCATAAAAATACAAAATTACAGTGATTTCAAAGGTTTTCAGAAAAACAGATAGGTTTAGGAATAGTTTTGGAATAAGTTTTTTACAAGATCAACAAATTTCGCCAAGTTTATGTTAAATATGTCAATATCACCTAAGTACTGATTTCCCATAGTGTGAAATCGTTGTATCGAAGAGTGGGCAATGAAGTTCCGCTTATAAATGCTACAGTAGAATAGTGTATTTTGTCGTGTAGTTACTGTCGGTATTCGTAAGTTTATGAGTTGCAGTAATTCGCAACAGTCAAATTTAGAGTTAAGTATTTTGAATAAAAATGTTTATTTTACGTCTGTCTTCTAGTGTGTGTATTTGTAAAACATTTAATAATAAATTATTTGTCAAGTCTTCTAGTGGGATATTTAATTTAAAATTTATAAAACGCAGAAATTTTTTTTGTATTCGCTCAATGTTATTAATGTGAATTTTGTAAGATGGAGACCAAACTACCGAGTTATATTCCATTAGGCTTCTAACTAGAGATACATATAATAATTTAATGACTTGTATGGAATTAAAGTTTTTGGTTGTTCTTAATACGAAGCCTAGTGTTTTCATACCTTTGTTTACAATTTGGTGGATATGATTGGCGAAACTTAGTTTTTCATCCAAAATAATTCCGAGATCTCTCATTTCCGTGACTCTTTCTAAAGCTGTGTTATTGATGGAATATTCGAATAAAAAAGGATTTTTATTTCTGAAGAAAGTCAAGGTTTTGCACTTTTCTACATTTAAGAATAAATATGAAATAACACAAATTAATCGAATAAATTTATTTGTCACGCCGGGATTCGATCCCGCGATCTTCGGATTGCGAGTCAAGAGCCTTACTGTTGGACTAAGCCGGCCGTCAATACTGTTATCTTCTTATTCAGCCGCCGCCACCCGAATTTCTACCGGTTTCTTCAAATCTTTAATTTCATAACCGTTTAGCTACTCCGACCGAAAATGTATGTTATATTTTGTGTTTAAAATGAAAATTTCCGTTCATAACTTTTGCGGCACCCTATCGGATAATTCGTGTGACCATTAGTTGTTTGGTATATTTTGCATAAAATACTTGTTAAATCACACATTAAGTAACTAAAAGATGATTCATTCGAATTCAATATATTAAATTAAAAAACACACTTTGTAAAGCACCAACAACTGAAAATCAGTTGTTATAATAAGCCCTGATGAAGCTCGAGATGAGCGAAACCTGGTTGTGTTTTTTAATTTAATATATAATGTCACACCACAAAGTATTTGCTTCCTTCGATAATACGAATTCAATATGTTTTATTTGCATAATATCTTTTATTGCATAGCAATAATTTGTATAATACGGGTAAAATATACAGACAATCCAATGCAAATCCTTGGAGAAGTTCCTTTCTAATTGTCCTGTACCGCACGGCGGCTAACGGGTAACTACCTGGACCTGATTGGCTTACGTTTTATGGGTAGTGGATGATTTCTTATTTTGCATTGGTTAAGTTATTTTAGGTTTAGACCCTCTTTCAGGGAACAAAAGATAGACCAGCCCACAACACATAAAATAGATAATAAGTTTGGCAAATATTCTACACGGTGTTTACAAGTTAGAGTATTGTACATATTATACATAATGTAACAATGTTATTATAAATTTCTTACTTTATTTTACTAAGTCACCATCACTTATAGTTTTTAGGGTATGATATTTTTCGAAGCATTCTCCCACATAAGGTGCAAGTTTGTTTCCACAACTTTTACAGTGTTATATTGTTCGTTTTATTTGCCCCCCTTCTCTACTCGTATCATAATCAGAACCACTAACGTTTTTTTTTAAAGTAGGAATCTGGCGGTTAGTGTATCCAGGAGAGGCGATGCGTGAATCCATCGATGGTTCGATAGAGTCCGGCTGGAGAGATCAAAAGATCTCCCTCAACCAGCCTTTCCCTATTCGGCCCGCCACGCAGTAGTTGGGCAAACGCATCTGTCACCGAGTCCTAGAAAAACCTCATCCCCATGAACCCGGGCACCTCTGCTATGTCACCAAACGATGCGAACCACTTGGGGTGGCCTGTGGCAGAGGCGTTGGTTGTCCAATAAATACTTACCGGGGCGGCGGTACTAATTCCCCCCTCCCAAATTGAAAACGATGCAATCCGTAATACTTTTTCTGCATATATTAGGCGTTATGACATGTAGATTGACATGATTTAACCGCTGTTCTGGATCTACCGAATGTCTTCCTTTTCTTGTTTTTACACCTTCTCTATAATTTCCAACCAGCTGAATAATTAGCCTATCCACAAATTGAAAATGGCTCATTGGTATTTCCAATAAAAAAATATTTGTTCTTGTGGTGTATTCGGTGTATTAGTAGACATTAAATTCCATTTTTTTGCTGAATCAGAAAAGCTTGACGGTGTTGGATTGATGGATGTTGAAGGTTGTTGCTGAATCACAATATTTTCTATATCACTATCTGCACTGAAATAAGCAAATCTCCTTCTTTTGGGTGGGATAATGTCACTTCCACTATCTGCATCACTTGGATCGTTACCGACTTCTTCATCATCACTTCGAAGTAAAACTATCATTACGTTCTATGACGGTTAATTAACTATATTTCTAGAAAACGTAAATTAGTACTTCTTTTACTTTCAATTAATAATAATAATAATAATATATCTTTATTGAACAAAAATTTAAAGATTTATATCTACAAAAAAAAGTATACAATAGTTTAAAAGTTGCATAAGTACAAAATATAATAATGGTAAACAATATACATATAACAGTAGGTACTTAAAGAATAGAGATTTTATAATTATAAACGTAGGTTTCTCGTAACCTGCCTCACTAGGCTAGCCTGTGTTGAGGCAGTAATTTTACGTTAATTTATAATTCTGTGAAAATACCTACACCTGTATTAGAAAATAATCGCACAATGGATTGGTTGCATTAATAATAACAATAACATAGGTTGAATAGTGACAGCATTGGTTCATTACTAATTTCGAATTTGGGTGAGTGCATCGGTAAATGCCCTATCATTATTTTTTATCCAAACTTTTATGTTTTTTTTGAAATTTTTTTGTGAATCACATTTTTTTATACTAATTGGAAGAATGTTGTAAAGTCTTGTTGCAAGGTATCTGAAGCTACGTTGACCAAAAGTAGTATGAGTTATTGGAATTACTAATAACAACATCAATAGTTCCACAAAACGAAAAAATATGGTCACTAAAAGTGGGAG
Source organism: Limnephilus rhombicus (assembly GCA_929108145.2). NCBI lineage: Eukaryota > Metazoa > Arthropoda > Insecta > Trichoptera > Limnephilidae > Limnephilus > Limnephilus rhombicus. The sequence continues at coordinate 9,777,887 of OV815290.1, read as the reverse complement.
TAACTGCGGAGAACCGTCATAAACGCAGGATAACGACTGACTGTTCCGAAAATATTGGAAGAAAACAAATATTTTTACATGAATATATCTAATTAACGTAAAATTATAAATGAAGAAATGTTGGTTTATCCAATATGTTGTGACAATTCTTTGTAATTATCGGAAATAATAGTTAGTAGAATGTCCTTAGGAAGATAGAAATTGGTGATAGAACTTATACCTGCGCCGGGCCAGAACCTCTGGCCGACGGAGCTGCCTACCAAAATCGTTTGGGCCAGAATGTGTGGCCTACGGAGTGGAAAAGGTTAAAAAAAATATGTTATTTTTGAAGATAATATCTAGACGCGTTCCACGCCGAAACGCAAATTATATAAAATACCCTTGATAAAAAAAATCGCATAGTATGCTCCGGAAATTATTATAAACACGTTTGTTTCAGTTATTTTACAAGTTATAGTTGTGAAAAAATTCACAGTGTTTCTTTTAATGATACTTAAGACGCCTTCCACGAGATTTTTGCTCTATTTTAAACGAGTCTCATTTTATCGCTTTAAGGCCCCGCAAGCGCGCACAAAAAGAATAAGATGTAGAGATATGAAATTACGAACGTTAGAAGAGCGCGCTAATATTTGAAGCAACAAAATCGTTGCGAAAATTGTGAAAATGTTTAATAAAACACGACTCGTTTAAAATAGAGCTATTATTATCTTAATCAGCATTTAAAAAAACTCTGCGAATTAACTCATACATATAACTTGTAAAATAACTGAAACAAACGTGTTAATAATAATTTTTGGAGCATACTTTGCGATTTTTTTGTATCGAGGGAATTTTATATAATTTGCGTTTCGGCGCGACGAATGTCTAGATCCGTGGTCGTCAAACTGCGGCCCGCGACGGATATTTGTGCTGCCCGCACAAATATCTGCCATTTTCTTTTTAAATATTTTTTTTTTCATGTACAATTACAATATCTGTTTTTTTGCAGCCCGAATATCTGCCGTTTTCTTTATAAATATATTTTGTGCCGGTACAATTAATTATGCTATCCGGTTTTTTCGCGGCCCGCAATATCTGCCGTTTTCTTTTTAAATATATTTTTTTCATGTACAATTCAATATATTATCCGTTTTTTCACAATTAATTATATTGTCGTTTGAGACTTTCAGGGGAGCAGTAGAAGACCCAGAGAAAATTTGAAGGCGTAGAGATGGCACAGTGAGGGTCAAAATATGGTCAAAAATAAAGCAAAATAAACTTAAAATGTATTGGTTAATTTTCGTTATTGTATGTATTGTTAGGTATCATTTTTATCACGTGTTCGAAAATTCACACATTTCGATAGTTCGGGAAGTGGATGAAAACTGAATTGAAAGATTGAAACACAAGAAGGAAGGCCCGCGGTGGTACCTCACATTGTCCTATGTGGCCCTTGACCAGAAAAGTGTGACGACCGCTAGTCTAGATAATATCTTAAAAAAAATAACATATTTTTTTAACCCGTTTAATCACAGGAGACCAGATTTGTCCCAACGCACATAGGTCTCACATAAGAGGCTGTAACTCCCTTACTATCATAGTTAGAAATATGTTCTAATCGGTGTTAGAAAGGAAAAACATCATGCTTTATATTCCAATCTAAAAAATAGCCACCAAAAAAATAAAATGTACACTTTTATCTACACAAAGTTTTGAATCGCAAATTGAAAAAAGAATTTGAAACTTCGGGAATTTAAAAAAAAAAAAATTTCATAGAGCGACAAAAAATTGAGGTTGCAATAATGTGTTTGTTATACATTTGTCTAATAAAATGTGCATCTGTTTTTATTTTTTTTTATTATCAGTAACTTTAGTTAGAAAAAACATAAGGTGACCCATTTTGAAAACTTTTTTATGTTTGTATGCAAAAATTTTATAATTTAAAAAATTTTTTTTTTTGAAATTGAAATTGAAAATTTTTTATTTTTTTTTTTTGGTACAGTACATACAATAGATACATAAATATAATGAAAGTATATAAAAAATAAAAAAAACTTAATACAATTATTTAATACAAATATACATATTTTTTTTAAATGTACTCCCATAATAAGCAAATGCTTGTGTGTATGGGAGGAAGTATTATTTGTTAGGTTATTTTGATTTTTTTTTATTTAGTATATATTAAGAATAAGAGAAACATATGTGTGTATATGTATATTTTTTTTTTATTATTATTTATTTTTTTAGTTAAGGTTTTCAGTATATTTTTTTAATTGTGTTTTGAAATTTTTGTAACTGTCCTTAAGGGATCTTATATTTTCTGGTAATTTATTAAAGAAATTTGTTCCTAAGTATTTATAGTTTTGTTGACCCAAAGTTTTTTTACAAATGGGAATTGGTAACGTGTATTTTTGCCTAAAATTTACTGTGTTTTTGAAGGGTATGGATTTGTTTAGGATATCCTCTTTGTAAACTTGTAAGGTTGAATGATACAGGAAGAGAGTATTTAATTTTCTGACTTTAAATTCTTTGAATATGAGTTCAGATGGATATAGAAATGATTTTTTTAGTATTATTTTAATTATTAGTTTTTGCGCAATGTAAAGAGATTGTGTGTGAGTTTTATAGGCGCCACCCCAATGTATATACTTTTCGAATTCTATAATTTGAAAGCGTATTTCATCACCATTCTAAAACAGTTTTTGGTTTTTGAATGTGTTCAGAAATATTCCAAATATTTGCATTTTATTGTTAAGCGAAAATATTTTGACCATCCGAAAAAATAGCCAAATTTTTGAAGGGTTAAGAGCTTATCAGCTTCAAGAAATCGGTAGAAATTCGGGTGGCGTCGCGTCGTCTTAAATACTAGCGCGCTCCTCTAACATTCGTAATTACATATCTCTCCATCTTCTTCTTTTGGAGCGCGGATGCGGCGCCTTCAATTAAGAGGGCATTACCAGAGAAAGCCTGAAATACGTCATTTTCAAATCAGATTTTAGACGTATTGACTCTTTTCCACAAAAAATTATAAATGGATTTCGAAAGATTGTTCTTTTATCTAGCATTCGCATGTAATAAATTTTTAGAATTTTTTTTAATTTTTACTATAATAAAGTTATTCCATAGGTCGTTGGCAGATTTGTTAAATTTTCAAAAAAGTTTTTGTATTATACCACACCCATTTCAAATAATGCAATCATGCAGTAAAATAAATCAATACATTATCTAGCAAAGTTATGTATTAGAATTTTAATTTTAGTTTCAATAAAATCATTAAAAAATATGTACGCACATGTGTTTCTTGACGAAAATTGGTCCATTTGTGTATTTATTTGCGCACTTACAAACTAATATATTTCAGATTTTTTTAACATTCTTATTAAATTTAGACATTATTGAAAAATGATAAACACTTATAATCAAAAAATAACTACAAAAAGTACACTATTTTAATAGTTTTATCATCACGCCTTTCAGCATTTTTGGATGAAGGTATAAATTAAAGCTAATTTGGATTGAAATAAATTCGATATTGAGTTATAATTTAAAAAAGCTGGTACGGAGAATAATTAATCTTTCTCGTTGTAACCGTCCTGCACGATCGGAAGAACAACTTTCGACGAAATGTGGATTTTCGTCCGCTGGCTGGTTAAACGCTCTTAAATAATCAATCACTTAATTGGCTTGTCCGGAGAAACGGCGTTTGCAAATTTGTGACGTACGTTGTATTTTCTTTCAAATCTCTCTAAATTACATACATTTCTAGTTATTTTATGTTCAGTGCTTCTATTTTAAATACCATCATATATGTATATGTATACATTATTATATCTTATGACAGAGTAGATCCTTTTAGAGACCAACGCGATGTCTTGAAGTGAGGGAGAATTATTACTCTAATTATTTGATGACCAAACTTGTTGTTTTTAATAGTATTTATTATGATTATTTATTATCTACTTGCGAGTTCCCGGCATGCGTTGCAAGTTAATAAACTCCCCTCCCGAGTTCCCCTCCCCCCTCCCGCATTCCGTACATTCAGTTTTCAAACAGCTCGCACACCACCTTTGGATTCTTTTGGATGCCAGAGCTCACTATTATGTATAGAAACCATCGCGGGCATGCGCACATCAAATCCCCAAAGTTTCGTCGCAATCGGATGAACGGTTAGCAACGCATAATTTCATGATGCCAGAACTCGCTATCATGTATAGCTATTATGCCATCGCGGGCATGCGCTCATCAAATCCCCAAAGTTTCGTCGCAATCGGATGAACGGTTAGCAACGCATAATTTCATGATGCCAGAACTCGCTATCATGTATAGCTATTATGCCATCGCGGGCATGCGCTCATCAAATCCCCAAAGTTTCGTTGCAATCGGATGAACGGTTAGCAACGCATAATTTCATGATGCCAGAACTCACTATTATATATAGAAAGCATCGAGGGCATGCGCACATCAAATCCCCAAAGTTTCATCGCAATCGGATGAACGGTTAGCAACGCATAATTTCATGATGCCAGAACTCACTATTGCATATAGAAACCATCGCGGGCATGCGCACATCAAATCCCCAAAGTTTCGTCGCAATCGGATGAACGGTTAGCAACGCATAATTTCATGATGCCAGAACTCGCTATTATGTATAGGAACCATCGCGGGCATGCGCACATCAAATGCCCAAAGTTTCATCGCAATCGGTTTATGGTTTAGCAATGGTTTAGCAACGCATAGACAACTCATAAACTCATATACACCCAAACAAGCCTATTTTGATTTTTGTATGAAATAATCGTGGTTATACGATAATTGTTATTGTTTTTCAACGATTATTGGTATAGCATAATCGTTTAGTGTACGATTATTGCTTTGAAATATTTGTGAATGTACGATTATTGCTACGTCATAATCGTTACTGTGGGTATGAGTATTGCTACATTACTATAGACACCACTATTATGTTTTTGTACGATTATTGGTATATAATAAACGCTCTTGTACGATTATTGCTTTGAAATATTCTTATGGCTTCAAAATAATCGTTACTGTAGGTACCATCATTAATACGAAATAATCGTTGTTGTACGATTAATGATTTAGTTGTAGTCTTAATTGGTTATTGGCTGAGTGTTTATGAGTAGAATAATCGTTCCTGTACGGTCATTGCTTGGGTTTTAATCGTAACTGTGTAATTGTTTTCTTTAATAATCGATCAATTATTATCGAACGATAATAGATATTCCTTAATATTTATGATGCTTATGTTAGTATGTGGACCACATACACACGGTGAAACAAATAGTAGAAAAATATAATGAGTATAATAAGAAACTATACATGGCATTCATCGATTACTCCAAAGCTTTCGACAGCATAAGACACATAGCTATATGGGATAGCCTTGAACAGCAGGGGATAACTTTAAACTACATCCATATTATAAAAAAACATATACTTGAATTGCGAAGCGAGGATCCAACTAGAAACCTTGGGAAAAAAGTTCAAGATCGAGAGAGGAGTAAGACAGGGAGACCCTCTATCACCAAAATTGTTCTCGGCTGCTCTGGAAAGTATCTTCCGCAAACTAGATTGGGAAAAATATGGTATCTTAAAAAAACTTAACCACCTAAGATTTGCAGACGATATTTTCCTATTCGAGGAAAACCCAATGCACCTAATTAGAATGATAGAATCACTAAACGAGGAAAGTATGAAAGTCGGCCTATGCATGAACAAAGACAAAACAAAATTGCTTACAAACTCTGAACCAGTAACTATAAAAATTGACAACCAACCACTCGAATATGTGTCAGATTACATCTATTTAGGACAGATAATATCTCACAAAGATCAAACCACTAAAGAAATCGAGAGAAGAGTAGCAAATGGATGGAAGAAATACTGGTCTTTGAAAGAAGTCTTGAAATCTAAGGAGCTAAGTATGCAAATAAAAAAGAACGTCTTCAACACGTGTATACTTCCAGTCATCACCTATGGATGTGAAACTTGGGCACTCACCAAACGCCACAGAGAAAAGTTGGAACGCTGCCAGAGAGCCATGGAGAGAATTTTGACAGGAACAAGGAAACAAGACAGAGTGAGAGGTAGCACAATAAGGGAGAAAACTAAAGTTGCCGATGTAGTTACCCGAATAGACCAACAAAAGTGGAGATGGACAGGACACATGATACGCGATCCACAAGAGAAATGGTGCAAAAATGTCACTGACTCGTATCCCAGAGATGGCAAGAGAAGTAGAGGACGTCAACACATGAGATGGGAAGATGACCTAAAACTCACTGCTGGACATCAATGGAGAAGAGTAGCGCGTGACAGGTCCCAATGGAAAATGTTAGAGGAGGCCTATGCCAAGAGGCAAACTGAGCTTCGGGATATACTATAACAAATAAGATCATGTCTAATACATACCTAACAGAAGTCCAGAATAAAAAGGCTTATTATTATTATTATTATTATGTTAGTATGTAATAATATTATTAGCATTCTTCTATCGTTAATGTACGAATGATACAGTTTTTATGTTATAAGTAATGCAAAATCAAGAGAAATTGGTTTGAAAATTAAACCGCTTGGATATATTTTAAATGCTTTAATTTCATACTTCGAATAGAACACATATTATTTGCCTTTTAAATAATCTAGTACCGTTTAAGTCGCCGCTACCCGAATTTCTACCGATTTCTTGCATATCTCCCTTAAACATTTGAAGTTTTTAAGCTCTTAAAAAAATATATGTTATTTTTGAAGATAATACCTAGATGCATTCCACCCCGAAACGCAAATTATATGAAATTTCTTTAAGCGGCCTACACACGACACTGCATTTAGTGACTGCGGCAGTGACTGCAGACAGGGTGGAGTTGAGCGAACTAGCGCTGTCTCGTTCGAGCGGCCCTTTAACAAACGAGACAGCGCTAGTTTGCTCAACTCCACGCTCTCTGCAGTCACTACATGCAGTGTCGTGTGGAGAGCCCATTAATAGAAAAAAATCGCAAAGTACGCTCTGAAAATTATTATAAACACGTTTGTTTCAGTTATTTTACAAGTTATAGTCGTGAAAAAATTCACAATGTTTCTTTAAATGATACTTAAGACGCCTTCCACGAGATTTTTGCTCTATTTTAAACGAGTCGTGTTTTAATAAACATTTTCACAATTTTCACATCGATTTTATCGCTTTAAATATTAGCGCGCTCCTCTAATATTCGTAATTACATATCTCCATTAGGTATCAGGCCTGTAAAAGCTGCTTTAAAGTTCAAAATCTCCCACTTAGAAAATTAAACCATCACTCAATCAATTTTAGGTATTTTTGCGCATTTGTAAAACAAATACGCTAAGATACCTAAAATTGATTGAGTGGTTACCCCTTTTCGGTTATGGTTTTATTCGAAACTTCACAAAATAAAATAAAACACGCCTTTTGGCCATGTTTTTTTTCTTGAATAAATCAAAACAGGCGGCTGGTGTTAAACGGGAGTGTAAACCTTATCGCCATCTACATAAGGTGCGTTATTGTTAGCGGCCTGATTCCGAATTTTACACGGCATGGTGCATCACCTAAATCCAATAATATTTTTTTACGATTATTCGAAGAATAATCAACATTTTTATTAGTTTATTGCCGTTAATGCTTGGCTTACCGCATTACTACAGTTTCAAAACTCTTAAAAAAATATGTCATTCTTTAAGATAATATTTATACATTCCCCTCGCCTAAATTATATGAAATTCCCTCGATAGAAAAAAATCGTTCCGAAAATTATTATAAACACGTTTAAAAAATTCACAGCGTTTCATTAAATGCTATTTTAGACAATCTCTACGAAATTTTTGCTCTATTTTAAACGAGTCGTGTTTTATTGAACATTTTCGCTTAAATATTATCGTTTTTAATATTAGGGCACTCTCTCTAACATTCGTATTTACATATCTCTACATCTTATTCTTTTTGACGGGTACGCCGCACCTTAAATCAGCCCTATTCTGTAATAAATATGATTAAATAATCGTAACTTCACGATTATATCGATTGGGTGATAATCGCGATGTGTTATTCGGAATCGTCCCAGCAAGCTAGTTTCGTGGTGCGGTGCTGGAGATTGCATATATGTGTGTGTGTATGTGCAGGTGTGTGTGTGTCTGTCTGTGAGTTGGTAGTTGGTATCGCTTTATAAATAAATCTGTTTAAATTCTGATAAGAGACCGCATCTTTGTACTTCAATATTACTATTTATTCGTTTTTGTGAGATTGTTCTGTTAAAATGTATAGGTTCTTAATCTAGTGGTGTCATACAGATCGACACGTTTAACTTTGCAGTCGGTGACATTACCTAAGTTAAGTCAAATTTAACAGCAATATATATACAATATCACAAAATGACAAATTGAACCACAATATCATTGAAATTAACTCAAATTAAACGTTAAGTCGAATTGACCCCGTTATTACTTAATTTAAGTCAAATTTGTACCTAATATTACCTAAGTTTAGTCAATTTAAATGTTAACTCAAATTTTACATCAATATCGCCCAAATTAAGGCAAATTTAACCACAATATCACCTAAATTAAGTCATATTCAACCTCACTATCACCAAATTGGTAGAAATTGATCCCTAAAACCACCTAAATTAAGTCAAACTGGAGACCAATATCGCCTAAATTAAGTCAAATTGTATCTCACTCACACCTAAACTAATGGAAATTGAAAGTTAAACTGAACCTAACTATCAGCTAAATTAATGGAGATTGAACCCTACTAACACCCAAAGTATTGGAAATTATACAATATCAATGAAATTAAGTTAAATTGAACACCAATATCATCTAAATTAAGTCAAATTGAACCTTACCATCACCCAAATTAATGGAAATTGAACCCCAATATCACCTAAATTAAGTCAAATTAAACCTTACCATCACCCAAATTAATGGAAATTGTACCCAAATTTCACCTAAATTAAGTCAAATTGAACCTTACTATCACTCAAATTAATGGAAATTGAACCCCAATATCACCTAAATTAAGTCAAATTGAACCTTAGGGAACGTACCCATACTACGTGACCAATTTTTTTGCAATTTTTACCCCCCCCCCCCCCCCGGTGACCAAAAACCTAAGCAACCCGCTGCTCATTGTAAAATCGAAATTGTACCCCAATATCACCTGTATTAAGTCAAATTAAACCTTACTATAATCCAAATTAATGGAAATTGAACCCCAAAATCACATAAGTTAGAGGATATTAAACTTCTTATGTCCATTTTCGTTATTTGTTTTGGAGGTGTTATGCCGTGTTGCGCTACCTCCTTCTTTAGCCAACGTTTCGGACATCGTTGCAGTGTCCACCATCAGGGCAGATCCGGTAGATGTGTGACTGTGATCTGCCTGATCTGCCCTGATGATGGACACTGCAACGATTTCCGAAACGTTGGCTAAAGAAGGAGGTAGCGCAACACGGCATAACACCCCCAAAACAAATAACGAAAATGCTTTTGGCCGTGAAAATCTTAAAACTTACCTTCTTATGTCCACATTAAGTGTGGGTATAAAAATTGCGCTATACAAATGTGATGTTATTATCTATCTATATTCTATTTATATAAAGAAGAGCGGCGTGGATTTGATTTCCATTAATAATTTGTACGACTCCCGATGTTATTTTATAGCTTAATTTAATATGTAAATAATATTTTATTTATAGCGAGTTTTTAAATATTGGTTTCCTCATTATCTCAAAACTTAATATTTGGAGATGTCTGCCTAATCAACTGGACTATGGACATATTTGAAAAGACCATTACTGCATATCTATTTCGTGGCTAGTTCAAACAAACGATCGTTAAAATAGAATTTATTTACAAATAATAATGTAAATAAAAATATTAATCAGTCTGTTGTGAAGAGTTGATGTGTCGGGTGTACCAGGCCGCTCGCGCATTCAGCGGGTCGGGTGTACCCAGATACGGCGCACACTGGCGGAAACTACCACTAACTAATTCTATATTCAAACATAAAATTATTATTAAACATCGTCAAGTCATCAGGATAGGGTTTTAACGGTTCCATACTAACTCAGAATCAAGTCAACTCTACACCTCTTTGAAAAGTCATTAATAATCACGTAAGCCTCGTACTTCATACTTATGTCTTTTAATGTTATATTATCGTGAAAACAAGCTTGTAGGTCCGAGTGGTTAAAAGCTATGATTTTATTTTTAAATCTTCAGGGCTCGGCCGTATTATTTCAGTGGTTCAACACAGTGAAAAATATTGTGGCTTTAAAAAAATATTTTCATATGGACCAATAAAAGCAGATTCTGAATATATAAGTTTTATTTAATAATATTAAACGCAGAGTTTTTAAAAAAATATTGAAAAGTTCAATTTTTATCGGGTCGTCAAAACACGCCGTCAAGTTGGCATTATTGAAATTTTAGTGGTGACGTCACTGTTCGACGTGTCGTGACGTCACCGTAAAGTCATTGTGTGGGAATGTATGATATGACACAAGCCATCGTAATAATTTATTGGTTTATTTAACTAACTAACTAACCATCACGCCGTTTCTCCGCAGGGGTAGGCAGAGAGGACGGACCGCCAAACAACTCGATCTTGGCACACACTCCTTGCCTCGTTCACATTCATACATCTTCTCATACATGCTCTTCCCGTTTATTTACATACTGTTTATAGAGATTTAGTTGTTGTGTTTATTGAAACATTATTTAGGCCTAAATAATGTTTCAAATATAAAGGTATCTCTTATTAGTTTATCTCTATTATTGAAAATATTCAAAAACTACTGCACAAAAAAAATATTAATGCTGCTTCTAGGGAGAATACTTCCAACAACGGAATTCAAAATGGCGGCAGTTGATCAGCTGATTTCCTGATCCTATAGTATTTTTTCACGAGTGATGACGTCACACGATTCACCATACATACGTGATTTTCGGGGGGTCTTGAAAAATTAAAACTTTGAAAATTATTTTAACTATTAAAACTAACTCTAAAAATAAAAATAATAATGCAGTTATTTAAGTTAGAAGGTCATTATTCATTAAAAAAAATTAAAAATATTGGACTGACTGGAGTTCTCTATTCCGCTGAACAATAAAATGCAAATAAATGGAATATTTCTTATGAGGGAATAATAATAACCAGAAAAAACCGGAAATATGTCATTTTTAAATCAAATTTTAGATGTATTGACTCTATTCCACATAAAAATTATAAATGGATTTCAAAAGTCTGCTCTTTTATCTAGTAAAGCTATGTTTTAAATTTTGAGAAAATATGTGTATTTTTAGCACAATAAGGTTTAACCGTAGGTCGTTGGCAAATTTGTTAAATTTTCAAACAAAATTTTGTATTATACAACACACATTTCAAATCATATAATCATGCAGTAAAATAAATCAATAAATTATCTGTGAAAGCTTTGTTTCAGAATTTTAATTTTAGTTTAAATTAAATCATTAAAAAAAGATCCGCACACTTGTTTTGTGACGAAAATACTTCAGTTTGTCTATTTATTTACGGCCTTACAAACTAATATATTTGAGATTTTTTTACATTCTTATTTTGCTTGGGCATTATTGAACAATTATAAATACTTATGATTGAAAAATAATTACAAAAAGTATATAATTTTAATAGTTTTATCATTTTTTTATGTCGGTATAAATTAAAGCAAATTTTGAATGAAATAAAACGAGAGTGACACAATACTTAAAAAGAAAATACCTGTTATTAAAATTTCTCGGCGACTTTGTTTCTTCTTAATCTATATCTAAAATGAATCGCTGAATGTGTTGCTAAGCGCATAACATTCGAACGACTGCAACCAATTAACAAATAAACTAAAAGAACAAATAATTAACGAATAAACCAAACGAACGTTAAACTAAATGAACGAATTCTTTCCTTATTCAAAATATATTGTTAACCAATATTAATGCACATTTTCAAAAAATCAACGAAATGAACAAATTCTTTTTGTATGAAAACTACGCTAATTAGCGCGTAGTCCGGCGACAGTTGCGTGGACACCATAGCATATCTCTTCTGTATTTGAATATCTTTGACTACACCAAATTGGATAATTCTTTTTTTTGTGTGTTCGTTATTGTCAGGACAAGGTTTTTATAAAACTTCAGGTGAGCTCTGGCATTATGAAATTTGTATAAAAAATTGCTATTGGTGGCACGCAAGGAAGCGCCTATTGCTATGGAAATCGAAAGGGAGGGAGAGATGGGGCAGGGGAACCAAGGAGGGGAACCATCGAGGGGGAGGGGAACCTGGGAGGGGGGAGGAGGACTCGTGAGGGGGGTTCGCGGGACGAGGGAAGGGGGGGGGGAGTGGAGTGGGGAGAGGGAAGTTGGAGGTGACGGAGTGGGAAACCCCTAATACCATGCGAGCGAAGCCGCGGGAAAAAGCTAGTACATATATAAAAATGAATGTATGTTTGCTTGCTTGATTGTATGTTTGTTCATCCGATTGCGATGAAACTTTAGGGATTTGATGTTTCTGTACATATATAATAGTGAGCTCTGGCGTTGTGAAATTATGCGTTGCTACACCTTTCATTAAATTGCGATGAAACTTTGGTGAGTTGTTGTGAGCGCCCGCGAAGGTTTCTATATATATATATTGGTGAGCTCTGGCATTATGAAATTTGTATAAAAAATTGCAATAGATGGCACGCGAGCTGTTCGAAAACTGTTGAATGTACCGGGACTGGATGTATGGAATGCGGGAGGGGGGAGGGAAACTCAGGAAGGGAGTTCGGGGGAAGTGGTAGAGGGGAGTGGGGACGCGTGAGAGGAAGGGGAACGGGACGAATGGGAAAGGACACGCAGGAAGAAACAATTTCTTTATTAAGTGGAATAGCAACGCACGCCGGGAGCTATTGGAATGTATGGCACGCGAGCTGTTTGAAAACTGAATGTACCGGAACTAAATGTATGGAATGCGGGAGGGGGGAAGAGAACTCGGGAAGGGGATACGGGGGAAGTGGGAACGCGTGATTGGAAGGGGAACGGGACGAATGGGAAAGGACACGCTGAAAGAAAAAAATTCTATATTAAGTGGCATAGCAACGCATGCCGGGAACTCCGCTAGTATAAAATATAATCTAGATGAATCGATAAGTTTTAAGATTTTCACGGCCAAAAGCATTTTCGTTATTTGTTTTTGGGGTTGTTGTTTGGATGTGTACACATCTACCGGATCTGCCGGATCTGCCCTGATGATGGACACTGCAACGATGTCCGAAACGTTGGCTAAAGAAGGAGGTAGCGCAACACGGCATAACACCCCAAAAACAAATAACGAAAAAAGTAGATGAATCGATGGTTACAAAGTTACGTGTGTCAAAATGTTGTGTATAAAATTTGCAATCCGTTAGTTGCCTCTTCTAAGAAAATTCTATTTTTGAAATAAGCATTCTAAATTTAAAAACTTTAGACAATTAATACCAACATGTGCGATATACGAAACAGCGCTAACTTCACATGCAACTTTGCAGGTGGTCAAAAGAGAAACTTACGAACAGGAAAATCAAGTCATCTTTGGGAATGCTGTGTGGAGTGTATTTTTATGAAAGAAAGAGAGAAAGTTTTGAGAAGGAAAAAGGTATGAGGGATGGGTAGGAATCTGGGGGTCTGTGTGTCCTGGAATAACGGATTGAATCTATCCCTCCTACTGCGGTGCAAGGCGATGTTTCGAGAGAGTCCTGCTGGAGATATCAAAAGGTCTCCTCGACCAGTCTCTCCCGATCCGGCCCGCCGCGCGATTAGTGGGCTGGCGCAACTGCCGGCAAGACCTAGACAAACCTCACCCCATGAACCCAGGCACCCTTGCTAAGTCACCAAACGTACAGAACCACTATGGCAGGGGTGTTGGTTATCCAATAAATTGTTGAATGGCAATCCATCCCGCTACGCAGTTATTGGATAGGTGCAAATGCCGGCAAGATCCGGACAACTCACAACATAAACCCTGGCACCTCTGCTAAGTCACCAAACGTAGCCATCTGACCTACGGCAGAGTTGTTATTTTTAACAAATGGTTCTCACAAATTTAAACTAGTACTTAAATGTCGAACTTTTTTTTAAATTCAAGGATATTTTGTTGAAGCTGTTGTATTAATGAGATCCCTGAGGCGAAAGTGTGGTGAGGGTAGTGAACAAACTTAAGGAAAGGACGGTTAGATGGTTTGCGCATGTAGAGAGCGATCAACGAGGAAAGGAGTGTAAGCAGAAAATATGTGACGCGAAAGTGAATAGTTGAAGAAATCGGCGACGCTCGAGAAAGATATGGCACGATCAAGTGAACTAAATATGGTCGGACGATGTCAATAGTCAGAATATCATAAAAATAATATAAGAGTGAAAGATACTCCTGTATCACCCTAGTTTAAGACCACCATTCAGAATTGAAACGTTGCTTGAAATGGCTTTAGCCGTGTTTTTTTACCAGATCTGAATAACTCCACCTTCCTCTTCCCCATCTCCTCCCCCTCCCACTGCCTTCAGTCTAACAACATAAGATATATACGGTAAGCCATGATATACTTCTCAAGAAACTCGAGAAACTTGGTGTAGTTGGTCCTGCTCTTAATCTATTCAAATCATATCTTAGCAATAGAAAGCAATTCGTAAGAATTAACAATCAAAATAGTAAGCACCTTCCAATAAACTATGGAGTTCCGCAAGGATCCATACTAGGGCCACTACTGTTCCAAATCTATATCAATGATATTTCTCAATTAAAATTAAAAGGTGAAATTTTTTTATACGCAGATGATACTGCAATATTCTACTGGGGTAAAGATCTAAACATACTACTAGAAAATGCACAAAGTGACCTAGAAAGAATTTGCGGTTGGCTCCAATCAAATATCCTAACAATGAATATAAAAAAAAAACAGGAAACATGATTTTAAGTTCAAACACATTCAAAATGTAAAAGATAAAATGACACCCTTAATTAGCGTTTTTAGCCGGTTATCATATCTATTACCAATTAGATTTAAAAAAAGTTTATACTATAGTCTCGAACACTCACACCTAAATTACCTGATTGAAATCTGGGGAAATGCGTATGAAACATACATCAATGAATTACAGGTAATTCAAAATAAGATAATCAAAAAACTATTTCACTACGAATCCAAAACATCCACAAAAAAATTATATTTGGAAACAAAACTGCTAACATTAAGAAAGCTATACGAGTACAATATATGTGTCCTTATATACAAAATAAATAATAAACTCATACATACAAACACAGAATTCATTAAAACGTCCCAAGTACACAAACATTTTACACGACAACACGATAACATACGTTTAAACACCATTCATACTAACTACGGTAAACAATCAATTAGTTACGAGGGGTGCAAATTTATATAATTGCCTTCCAGATGATATCGAAAACGAAAAAAAGTGTGTGCAAATTAAAAAAAAAATTGTTCATGTTTATTCACAAAAAACAAAGTAGTGATAGTGAATAATATCGTATGGTAATATAATATCATGTAAATGTTAGTATTGCAATCTAATGTAATCTAAGGTTATGAAATGTAATGTAAAAACTATGTAATATAATGTAAAAAGTACATAATTCAATATTGTAGTTAAGTAAGTGAAAATGTTATTTTCTTTTTTACTGGAATAAAAACTTATGAAAAAAAAAAAACTTAACATACCCCAATTGGGGATGCTATAGTCTCACTGGCTCCAGACGGGAGCAGCTCCCATCTGTAGCCAGTGACACTATGGCATCTCCAATTGAGGTACATTGTGCGGCTGAATAGTGTGGGAAGAGGAAGGAGACAGTAAAGAGGAAGGTCAGAAATTACCTGGCCATCCAGAACTGATCACAAAAATCGGCTAAATCTGCATTTTATTGCTTCAGCAACGTTTCGATTCTGAATGGTGGTCGTCCACCAGGGCGATACTGAGAGTACCTGGTGCCTGTGGACCGGGCAGGTACCGATGTTTGCACGCATGTCGGCTCAGTTCTTACGGCAAGTTCACCTTGAGGCGAGTTGCGCGCGCACTCGCCACGTTTTTTCCTCAAAACCACATTTACACCGCTATACATTATTTCAAAACTAATGGACGCTTTACAAGACAGTTTTTTTTCATACCGATACCCATAGAGAAACTATTCTTTGTTTTTTTTCTTTACATTAGCACCACACAGGAGGCCCCGAGGAAAATAATTTCCCTCAGGGCCTATGTCATCTTTGGGGATGCTGTGTGGAGGGTTTTTTTAAGGAAAGGAAGGAGAGGAGAGTTCTGGGAATGAAAGTGGTTTAAGGGGTGGGTAGGAATCTGGGGTTCAGTGTGTCTTGGTCATCCGCCTCCAAGACCTAGACAAACCTCATCCCATGAACCCGGGCACCATTGCTAAATCACCAAACGTAGCGAACCACTTGGGGTGACCTATGGCAGAGGTGTTGGTTATCCAATAAAGGTTCCCGGGGCGGCGGTACCCATTCCCGCCTCCCAAATTGAAAAAAATTTGAAGTTATTGTAAAAATTTTGTGTTACTTAAAAGACTACGTGCCAAATCACACACCTTTTTCAATTAGGATACTTATGACGTAATTAGTGAGTAATTATAAAAAATGTATATAGGTAGGTATATATTTATTATCGGATGATAAAATTCTTTCTGCGGTTATAAAACAAATTAATCTAACTAACCAAATATGACGCCTTTTCTCAGCACGGTTAGGCAGAGAGGATATACCTCCAAACAACTCGGTCTTGGCACGCACTCCTTGTTTCATTTGCAGTCATACATATATCGTCTCACACATTTTATTCTGTTATTCTGACTATTGTCATGGCCTGACTCAAGTATTCAGTTTGCTTGATTGTGCCTTGTTGTCTTTCTCAGGTGTCCTCGACTTCTTCTGCCTTTTATATACGTGTCATTTGCTGTCCTTACACTCCTTTCTTTACATGCTTGTTCTATTGGTATTTCAATGGAGGATGCTCCGAGGAACCAGCGTCATCTATCCATTCATGGCACCTATAACATTAAGTTTGGGGGAGGGTGTGGATACCGCCACACCGGGAACAATTTATAGAATAACCAACACCGCGTTGGGTGTTGGTTATCAAGACGACCCCCGTAGTCCAGTGGGTAAGACTCTTGACTCACAATCCGGAGGTCGCAGGTTCGAACCCGGCAAGCGCAAATAAATTTTATTTGATTTATTTGTGTTATTTCACAATTAATTCATTTAAAATAATATATAGTATATTTTCGGCATCCTCCAGAGTGGAAGATACTATCAGTATCGCCCTGGTGTAAGACCACCATTCAGAATTGAAACGTTGCTTGAAAATGGCTTTAGCCGTGTTTGGTGACCAGATCTGAATAGCCAGGTACTTCCCAACCTTCCTCTTCCCCACAACCTTCAGCCTCACAACATACCCCAATTGGGGATGCCATAGTCTCACTGGATCCAGACGGGAGCAGTTGAGATTCTTGTGCGGTATTCACTGTAAAAAAAAAAAAGGGTCACAGGTCAACCCAAGTGTTTCGCTGGCTGACTTAGCAAGGGTTCCTGGGTTCATGGGGGTGAGGCTTTTCCAGGTTTTGGCGGCGGGGATGCGTCTACCCACTTATTGTGTAGCGGTACGAATCGGGAGAGATTAGTAGAGGAGACCTTTGATCTCTCCACTCATTGCCTTGCACCGCAGTGGGAGGGATAGATTCATACTTCCGTGACTCCTGGACACACGGCCCCAAGATTCCTGTCCAATATCATAGCTTTTTCTTTCCCAGAACTTTATCTTCTTCTTTTCCTTAAAAATACCCTCCACACATGACACAGCATCTACAAGGATGACGGAAGTTATTTTCCTCAGGGCCTCCTTTGTGGGGTTAATGTCAAAAAAGGTCCTTGTTCTACCGGTATTTCAATGGAAAATGCTCCGAGAAACTAGCGTCATCGATGCCTTCGGCACCGGTGCATAGTCGGGAAACATTTTAAAAACGCGTGCCCAACATTTGTACGCAGTTGACATTTGTCACACACGAGAACGCGTCGTTTCTACAGCTCGGCTGTGGAACGATTTGCAGGCCTCCTGTGTTTCCTCCCTCCTTTCAACATGGGCCTCTCAAGATTCATGTTCACACCTTACTCTCCTCAAAAAGACCCTCCGCACACCAGCCCCAAAGATATTACATAATATAGTTTTGTGTGTGGACTTAATGATAATGCAAAAGAAAAAAACAGAGTGCACAGTTCACACGCGGTAGAAGTGAAACCTTCAGAAAATTAAAGTAGACAAGAGTGGGGAGGCTGCGAAGCACCGCTCAAAGATAATACCGATTATGCTATCTCATTATCTCGCAGGCTAAATCCTATGGATGCATGTGTTTGCCTCTTTTTAGTGTCGCTATTTTTCGTTTCATCGAGTTTCAAGTCACAACGGTGCTAAAGAAGTATTCACTTCAAAAATCAGAGTGTGCGATTCACACGCGGTAGAAGTGAAACCTTCAGAAAACTAAAGTAGACAAGAGTGGGGAGACTACGAAGCGCTTTTTTATCATTGTGAAGGATGATTTTTTCCATATTTTTGTCGTTGAATTCCAGTGTACCTTTTCCTATACATTTGGTCATCTTATCAGTATTTGTGATTAGATATTGATTTTCCAAAATATATAAATTTTTTAATTTCGTAGTATTCGACATTCGGTCCGCTGAATGTCTGGCCGCTAAGGTTAGTCAGACCACAGGAGACTTGCGTCTGAGGTGTCGATTTATCGTATTACATTGCAACAGAGTACCCGTGAAATAAATAAATATTTTATCGCTATCTCATTATCTCGCAGGCTAAATCCTATGGATGGTACATGATTTTCTCTTTTTAGTGTCGCTCGCTTCCGTTTCATCGAGTTTCAATCACACCGGTGCTAAGGATGTTTTAAATTTAAAAATAATGAATTAAACATTTTGTATTTTTAACCAATTTGGAGCTAATAAATTAAATTATTGCAGGTTTCTTACATTCAGGGATTGGTGTCAGGGTCACCTTTATTTTATTCAGTAAATACGATTTTGCAATTAAGTTATGCCACTTTTTACCTTACAGTTTCCTTAATTAATCCGAGACGCATCACATTTCGATAGTTATTACGAAAGCATTATTAATTTTTTTTTTTTTTTTTTTTTTTTTTATTCTTCATTTTAAGCACCCGCTAAACTGCCAAAGCAGTTTGTCAGCAGGTCAATTTAACAATATTAATATAACATTAAATCACAAATATAACATGAAACCACAATACACAAAATAGATACAGAAGAATAACTTTTAAATAGCTACAATACAAAGGCATAAAATATACAGATAGACAGATATAACACAGGCAAATTACTCTTAGTCATATTTATACATAAGATTACAAAACAATATCAGTATAAAAAGTGTTGATCCATTAGCCATTTTTTAATTTTAATTTATATCGAGAATTGAGTCCTATAATTTCAATACCCGCTATATCCGATATTTTGACAAAATGACATCTTGTTCACATTTTTGCAAGAAACAAGACGAATCTTAAATTGAGTTTCAAAACCCCCTTTATTACGACCAAAAACCATGTTAAAACTGCGATTGGAAAAAAAACCGCTATATCATTCAAGATATAGCTGTTATTTCCGCCTACAAAACCAATAAAAGTCCAGACTGCTGTCCAGAAACACGAAGATATTAGTGTACAAAACACTTATCAGACCAGTACTTACGTACGCAGCTGAGACTTGGGTACTAACTAAGAGGAATGAGCGAGCACTGGACGTTTTTGAAAGAAAAAATTTGAGGCGCATCTTCGGACCGGTTCTAGAAAATGGATTTTGGCGCAGACGTTATAACAATGAGCTCTATACTTTGTTTAGGGAGCTAAACGTCGCAAAATTTATAAAATTGGGAAAACTTCGGTGGCTGGGTCATGTGGAGAGAATGAGCGAGCATCAAGCACCAAAGTCCCTGCTGAACTCAAGACCAATAGGGCGAAGGAGCCTGGGAAGGCCAAGACTAAGATGGAGCGACAACGTCCTCAAAGACATATCTATCTTGAAGCTTCCAAACTGGAGAGAGCTGGCACAAAACCGAGATGAGTGGAGGAAGACTCTTGAGGAGGCCAAGACCCACCAGGGGTTGTAGAGCCAATAGTGATGATGATCATTCAAGAAGTTACTATCAAAACCAGCTATATCGGAATTCAACCAATCACGAGCAGTTATTTTGCTAAGATGGCGGATGTAGAAACACTCCCTTCAAGTCAGTTGAGTTTCAAAAGCCTATGTATTCCATATAAATCACGAAGTGAGTATCAAAATCCGTTATATCCATTTTATTTATCCAAATTACTTAATTGTTTCTAGACACACATTGAAAAATGAAAACCTTTCGAATGTATTTAGTGCTTTTTTGAAGTCGTTTTTTAGTTTTGTTAAAATTTTTGTTTATTCGGCTACAACGTCAATAATGCCATTTTTTTAAGGGCCCGCAACCCGGATTTGTACCGATTTATTACATATTTCCCCTAAACACGGTAAGTTTTAAAGCTCTTAAAAAATATATGTTATTCTTGAAGATAAGATCTAGACTTTGCCCGCGCCGAAACGCAAATTATATAAAATTCCCTCGATAGAAAAAAATCGCAAAGTATGCTCCAAAAATTATTATTAACACGTTTGTTTCAGTTATTTTACAAGTTATATGTATGAAAAAATTCACAGTGTTTCTTTAAATGCTGTTAAAGATAATGGTTGCAGAGCCTTAAGGCTTAAGGCTCTGCAACCGGGCTCGAAATGAAGAAGATGGAGAGATACGAAATTACGAATGTTAGAGGAGAGCGCTAACATTTACAGCCACAAAATCGATGCGATAATTGCGAAAATGTTTAACAAAACACGACTCGTTTAAAATAGAGCAAAAATCTCGCGGGCATTATATTAAACAGAATTTAAAGGAACACTGTGAATTTTTTCATAAATATAACTTGTAAAATAACTGAAACAAACGTGTTAATAATAATTTTTGGAGCATACTTTGCGATTTTTTTCTATCGAGGGAATTTTATATAATTTGCGTTTCGGCGGGGGCAAAGTCTAGATATTAACTTCAAGAATAACATACATTTTTTTAAAAGCTTTAAAGCTTACCGTGTTTAAGGGAAATATGTAATAAATCGGTACAAATCCGGGTTGCGGGCCATTAATATCAGCACTCTTGCACACCCAAAAGTCACCAGCCGCCACTGCTGTAAAGGACAAAATGTTTTGTCCAGGAGAGCGAAAAAAAAGTTTTTTTTTTTTTTAAATCATGTATCCTGTTTTTGTAGACTTTTATAATTATGATTTTTTTATTATTAAATAACATTCAAAATACTAACCTTTTTTAAAAATTTTCATCATAAATTGCACATCCTAAAACCACCAAATACAAGAGCATTGTCTCTTTATGGTGAGGAAAGGCAATTTTTTTATTTTTTTGTTAACCTTATGTATCTAACTATAAAAAAAAAAATATATATATATATATATATGCATTCACTCTGAATGCATTTATTGTTAATATATATGCATATGTAAATAAATAAATAAATAAATAAATAAAAATAAAATAAATAAATATAAAAGAAGCACTTATTTTCCTAGAAATACTTCTATGACGCAGATCGAAATGAAAAAAACGGAGAAAAATGACATATTTAACTCATTTTGGATATATTGTCCTTTAGAGTATTTCAAATTTTCTCTATCGATATTTAGCATTTTTTGACATTGTGTCCTTTTTTTAACAGGTTTCTATTATCAACATGTTTCTATTAAAAACATGATTCTATATTCAACACTAGACCCGGCTACGCGTTGCTGTGGCTAACCAAACACAACGCCATCTACTGGATTACTCAACCTTTATAACCACGATAAATTAACTCACACCGCCATCTGTTAATTTGCATACACACCGACCGCTGGCCAGCCCGCTCGTCCACCACATACATACATACATTCTCCTTATTACTAACAGTCCCAGCCACACGTTTCTGTGGCTTACTCAGCCTTTATAACCAACGCCATCTGTTAATTTGCATACATATCAAATTCACACCGCCCGCTTGCACCCGCTGCCCGCTGCTTGAATTGATTTTTTTAATTTCTCGACTTTTTCCGCTATAATGTGCATGTATTGTACATATAAACCTTCTTCTTGAATCACTCTATCTACTGGTGAAAACCGCATGAAAATCCGTTGCGTAGTTTAAAAGATCTAAGCGCACATACAGCGGGAGAGACTTCATCTTATACTATGTAAAAAAGATATATTTCAACCAATTTACACAAAACCTTGACAAATTATATAACTAAACATTCCTCGTGAGTCTATTGGTGAAAACAGCATGAAAATCCGTTCAGTAGTTTTTGAGTTTTTCGCGAACAGACAGACAGACACAGCGGAGAACTTTAGTTTATAATATGTAGAGATTAAAAATATGTTTCTATACGCAACGTACACGTTTCTCATGGTTTTACCACCCATTCGTCTCGGGGATCTCATTTCTACAGCAATCTCTCTCAATTCTACTTTCATCCTTCTTCTGCCAGTTCCACACCGCACTGCCATACAACAGGGTTGGTATCAGCACTCCATTATGGACTGGAGATTTGTAGCCGAAATAATCGCCAATTGATAAAAAATTTCACGTAAATTTAAACCAAACTATAATAAATGATGAAAATACACGTATTTTCCGTATGTAACACACTTATTGACAAGGTCCCAAGTACCTACCACAAAAGATAAAAAAATATTATTGATGTTAATTCAATAAAAAAACGTCGCAACACGATTAATGTTACTCACACTTTATAAGTTACTAGCAGACCAGGCAACACGTTGCTGTGGCTAACGAAACACAACGCCATCACCCGACCTTTATAAAATCCACACTATCCGCTTGCCAGATACCCGCTGCCCGCTGCCTGAATTGAATAATAAACATGTATTATACATATAAACCTTCCTCTTGAATCACTCTATCTATTGGTGGAAACCACATGAAAATCCAAAAACGTCGCAAAAAAACGTTGTTAAAAAAAGTCGCAACACGATTAATGTTACTCACACTTTATCAGTTATCTCTATCTCTACATATTATAAATTAAAGTCCTCCGCGTCGTCTGTCTGTCTTTCTGTCTGTCTGTTCGCGATAAACTCGAAAACTACTGAACGGATTTTCATGCGATTTTCA
This sequence comes from Limnephilus rhombicus, assembly GCA_929108145.2. NCBI lineage: Eukaryota > Metazoa > Arthropoda > Insecta > Trichoptera > Limnephilidae > Limnephilus > Limnephilus rhombicus. Next base: position 9,754,576 of record OV815290.1, on the reverse strand, counting down.
CCAATAGATAAGAGTGTTTCGTGAGGAAGGTTTAGGTATATAATTTGTCAAGGATTTGTGTAAATTGGTTGAAACATAACGATAATTGTTAAGAAGTGTCGGAAAAAGTCAAGCCGCCTGGTAGCTTTCATCGAAAACACTGCCTAATCCTTTTGGGATATAACAAAACAATGCATGGTGGGATATTCCTCTTTTATAGATCTACCAAAAAGTCCACGAAGGCATATATCTATCTTTTACGGATAGCTTACTATACCCATTCTATCTTCTAAAAAAATGGTCACGTACATTGCGGTAATTGAAAAGTTATTTAGACGGATACAGTATTAATCCTTATTAACTTAAATACGTTAGTTACCCTAAGCATTTCATTCACATTATTATAATCTTTCACACCATCTATCTCTACGTATTATGAATTAAAACCTCCGTGGCATCATCTGTCTGTCTCTTCACGATAAACTCAAATACGGCGGTGGTTATAAAGGTTGGATGACGTTGTGTTTTATTAGCCACAGCAACGTGTGGCCGGGTCAGCTAGTAAGTTATAAATAACATTCACAGGCATACTGTTATAATGTGTTAAGAATTTAATAATAGGTTGGTTACAATGGAAAGAATTTTAGTGCTTGCAAACATTAACGTACGTGGTGTGTTTATTTTTAATTTCTGTTTTATTTTAAGTTGATGATATCGTGTTCTTGATAAATTAAGTATGTCGTTTTGAAGGAATATGTTGGAAATGAAAACGTGTTGACAATATAAGCATGTAGAATAAAGAATTCATGTTGGCAAATGGATATTACGGTGTTATCATAGAAATATGTTTAAGAGTTAAAAACGTTGATGCAAGAAATATTTTGTCAATAGAAATGAGGATAATAGTTAAAAATTAAACACGTTGATAATGGAAACATGTGGCAAATAAAATTATGTTGATAAAAGAAACATGTTGATAGAAATATGTTGATAATAGAATCATGTTGGTAATAGAAACTTTTTAATAATATGATCTAGAAACATGTTCAAAGATTAAACACGTCGATATTTAGAAAAGTGTTGATAATAGAAGCATGTTGATAATAGAATCATGTTGATAATAGAAACATGTTGTAATAGAAACTTTTTGATAATAGAAACATGTTTAAAGATTAAACACGTTGATAATAGTAACTCGTTTATAATATAAACAGGTTAACAATAGAAACTTATTGATTGTAGAAAAATGTTGTTTATAGAAAATTGTCGATAGTAAAAACATGTTTTTTTTTACGTGAAATACCGCACAAGAATCCCAACTGCTCCCGTCTGAAGCCAGTGGGACTATGGCACCCCCAATCGGGGTATGTTGTGAGGCTGAAGATAATGGGAAGGCGAGGAGATGGGGAAGAGGGAGGTGGGGAAGTACCTGGCTATTCAGATCTGGTCACCAAACACGGCTAACGCCATTTCAAGCAACGTTTCATTTCTGAATGGTGGTCTTACACCAGGGCGATACTGAGAGTATCTTCCACTCTGGAACGTGCCGCAAATATACTATAGGTATATTATTTTTAAATGAATAAATTGTGAAATAACACAAATTAATCAAATAAAATTTATTTGCCACGCCGGGATTCGATCCCGCGACCTTCGGAGTGCTAGTCAAGAGCCTTACCGCTGGACTACGCCGGCCGTCGTAGTCGTCGGATGTTGATAATAGAAACATGTTGAATGTAGAATCATCTTTAAAAAATCATTAGGTGTTGGTAATAGAGACATGTTGCTGATAGAAACATGTTGCTAATAGACAGCGATAATTAAACAACACGTTGAAAATAAAATGATGTTAATTAAAGGAAAACAATCACTTTGTTTGTAACCACGATTTATTGATTTAATTTTTATTTACCGACCGGTTTCGCTTAAAACAAGCATCTTCAGGGTAAAAATTAAAACTGATGAAAAAATACATTGTGTGAGCTTATATATACATACAGACAGAGACAAAACATAATATAAAGTAAGAGTGAGAGAGTGTAATTAACATCCTACATAGTGATAGAGAGAAAGAGACGGGTATATGAATAATTACATTATATCTACCTGTTCAAATGACGTTTTGTCCCGGTAGATATAATGTAATTATTCATATTTTTAATTTCTGTTTTATTTTAAGTTGATGATATCTCTTTACCCGTCTCTTTCTCTCTATCACTATGTAGGATGTTAATTACACTCTCTCACTTTTACTTTATATTATGTTTTGTCTCTGTCTGTATGTATATATAAGCTCACACAATGTATTTTTTCATCAGTTTTAATTTTTACCCTGAAGATGCTTGTATTAAGCGAAACCGGTCGGTAAATAAAAATTAAATCAATAATTCGTGGTTACAAACAAAGTGATTGTTTTCCTTTAATTAATATGTCAAACCACAAAGTGACTGCTTTTTACCAAAATATAAAATGATGTTACTAAAAGAAACAAGTTTATAATAGAGACATGTTGTTGGTAATAGAATTATGTATGTTGCAAATAGAAAAATATTGCTAACAGAAACATGTTGACAATAGAGACATGTTTTTCATAGAAACATATTGAATATAGAAACATGTTGAAAATGAACACAATGTCAAAAAATACTGTCTACAAATCGATAGAGGAAATTTGAAATGCTTTATAGGATAATAAATCCAAAAATTAGTTAACTTATTAACCATCACGCTGTTTCCCCGTCGGGGTAGGCAGAGAGATGTTGGTTATCCAAGAAATAATTCCCAGGTCGGCGGTAACCATACCCACCAGTGTAAGAGATACAGAGCGCATTCTAAATAGGCCAGAATTAAAAGAATTTACGTCAATGACTATTAGGTTTCCATTCTAATCTACAAGCCAGTCCATAATGGAGTGCGGTTACCTACCCTGATGTATGGCAGTGAGGCATGGAACTGGCAGAGGAAGGATGAAAGAAAACTGATTGCTGTTGAAAAGATCCTAGAGACGTACGTGCGTAAAACCCGTGTGAGAAATGTGGAGATCCGTAAAGAATGCGAGGCTGATGTAAACATAATGAATAAGATTAATAAAGGGACCCTCAGATGAATAGAACCAAGAAAGTAATGTAAGAAGAAGATATATGATGCAAATGTGAAGTTGGGGACGCCCGAGGAAGAGATGGCACGATCAAGTGAATCAGATAACTAATGGATTCGGGCCGCGTCAAAAGTCGGAATAATTGAAGAATATGTATGAATGTGAGTGAGGCAGATAATGTGTGCCAATACCGAGTTGTTTGGTGGTACGTCCTCTCTCCTTACTCCTGCAGAGAAACGGCGTGATGGTTAGTTAAAAATAATATATAGTATATTTGCGACACGTTCCGGAGTAGAAAATACTCTCAGCATCGCCCTGGTGTAAGACCACCATTCAGAATTGAAACGTTGCTTGAAATGGCTTTAACCGTATTTGGTGAGCTAGGTACTTCCCCATATTCCATTCCCCATCTCCTTCGCATCCCCGCTACCTTCAGCCTCACAACATACCCAAATTGGGGATGCCATAGTCTCACCGGCTCCAGACGGGAGCAATTGGGACTCTTGTGCCGTATATGAACTCAAGTTTGCCAACCAATACGCTTTTACTATCAATTTACAAGTTAAATAATATGTACAGCTGTTCTGCAGCGAAATTAAAGTTAAAACATTGAAACTGTATATTATTATTAAATATTCGGTTGCGAAGTTGAACGTCGTTTCTGCCGGTGTCCCTCGGGGCGGACACTGGCGGAATCTACTGCTTCAATTCTAAAATAGATTAAACAATAAAATATTATTATTTTTTATTGAATTAACGCGTTTTTTCATAAACACTTTTTTCTAATAAATGTATATTATTCAATATTTTAGTTTATCCTTGTGTATTGATAATTGTTACGTCATTATTATTAAGTTGTTAACACTTTAGGTTTATTATTGAGTATGTATTGATGCGTATGTGAAGGTACATTTTGAAAGCTTTTACCTACGTTAAATTTAAGAATGACTTATTTTTTTTTTTTTTTTTTTGAGTTATAATATCGCATAATTAAGTAAAATTCACCTTCAATATTACACGATTAAGTCAAAGTAATCTTCAATATCACATAATTATGTCAATTTCACTTACAATATCACATAATTAGTTAAAATTAACCTTCAATTTTACATAATTAAATCAGATTCTCTTTGAAAATCACATAATTATTTCAAATTAACCTTTAAGAACACTTAATTAATTCAAATTATCGTTCAAAATAACACAATTAACTCACATTCACCTTCAATATCACATCAACTTCACTTTAAATACCACAATTAATTCAAATTCACCTTCAATATCATATAATTTCGTCAAATTCACTTATAATATCACATTATTAAGTCAAATTTACTTTCAATTAACATAATTAATTCAAATTCACACAATTAACTTAAATTTTCTTTTAATATCACGTTATAAACTTTTTTTTAATAAATTTTCTGTGTTATTTCAATGAGAGACAAAAAATAAATAGAGGTCTTGTGGCGAAACCGGTTAGTATTTAGTATTTTAGTTTGATGGATATAACGTCGATATCTTTCATAAATGGTGAATTATCTATTCGTTTTAACTCGAATTCTTAAATTATGATATGAAATTCAACTTAAAAGCTACTTAAATTTAGATTTTAAAATCTTTTTTCACGTATGTGTAAATACAATTACCAAAAACAACTTTAAAGATAAGAACCCTCCTTAAATTAAGTAAAAAGCTATTCTAAATTAATACAACAATATTACATTAATTACGTAGAAAAACTTCTAAATTAAGTATAAACTACTTTGATATCACATAATTATGTCAAATTCACCTTTAATATCTCATAATTAATTAAAATTAACCTTCATAATCACGTAATTAAGTCAAATTCACATACAATATCACATGATTAATTCAAATTAACCTTCAGAATCACGCAATTAAGTCAAATTCACATACAATATCACATTTTTAATTCAAATTAACCTTCAGAATCACGTAATTAAGTCAAATTCACATACAATATCATATAATTAATTCAAATTAACCTTCAGAATCACGTAATGAAGTCAAATTCACATACAATATGACATTTTTAATTCAAATTAACCTTCAGAATCACGTAATTAAGTCAAATTGACCTTCAAAATCTTTTATATTAAATATTATTATAGGGAAATAGTTCACACATGTAAATAACAACCACAAAAAACAAATAAATCCTCACTTTTTAATACCACATCGAAGCGATGCATCTACCCGACAAACCCTACAAAAATAATATGTATTAAAAATAAAAAATCAATAGTGAAATTGTAGGCGAGAGGTCCAAAAGCTATTCGATTTACACTGTGGTGAAAACAAAACCTCCATCATTGAACAAGCAACATCTATTCAACAAATATTGTCAGGTTATTCGTAACCCGAAAATGTTTGTCTTTATTTAAAAATATATTATTTATTATTTTTAGTGCGTCGAGTTGAGGCATGAGTTTCGTTTTGAAACTCTGGCGATAATGCCGGTCTCGATTCCGTAACGCATTGGCTGGTAAATTTTAGGTCACTTTGGAACAAGGTCGAATTAAATGTATGTGTTTAGTTTTTATTGGTGCTGTAAATGAAAAATCCTTTTTGCTTATTGGTATGAAATTTAGTATGGGATTTGGGGACCGTTACAAAAACCAATATCTTGTGAATATGTACCTCTTCTGGGGCCGGTTTGTGAATGATGGTCTTAATTGAAACTATTTTTAATTAATTTTTTGCTTTATTTTTATTAAGACTATTTTAACTAGATTTGCATTTCGTCTGTTTGTAAATTTATTTGTGCGTCCCGTTTCCGATTCAAGATGGTACCCGTTTTAATGATTCAGTAAAGATTTTTTTTCATATGCGAAATTATCGTGTTTATTTTGACTTTTTGTGCGCATATTTTTAATAGATAAAATATTATTAATTATTAATTTTAATAGGTTAATTTTAACAGATAATTAATTTGAATTGATATTTTTTTATTAATAGATAATTAATTTTAATAGACAATTCCTTTTAATAGATTAAAGATTTTTTTAACATACGTATTAGATTTTAGATGAAATTTTGAAAAAAAAAATATAGGTGTGCAGTTACTAGTCTACTTCTTTAGCACAGTTGTGAATTGAAACTCGAGAAACGAAAAAACGACACTAGAAAGAGACAAACACGTACATCTATAGGATTTAGCCTGCCAAAGAATTATTATTATAATTTTTTTTTACACGAGCTCCACACAGGAGGCCCTAAGGAAAATAATTTCCCTCAGGGCCTATGTCATCTTTGGGGATGCTGTGTGGACGGTTTTTTTAAGGAAAGGAAGGAGAAGAGAGTTAGGGGAAGGAAAAGGGTTAAGGGGTGGGTAGGAATCTGGGGTTCAGTGTGTCCTGGTCATCCACCTCCAAGACCTAGACAAACCTCACCCCATGAACCCGGGCACCCCTGCTAAATCACCAAACGTAGCGAACCACTTGGGGTGACCTATGGCAGAGGTGTTGGTTAGCCAATAAAGGTTCCCGGGGCGGCGGTACCCATTCCCGCCTCCCAAATTGAGTATAATCGATTTCCTCTTTGTGCGGTGCGTCGTAGCCTCATCACTCTTGTCTACTTTAATTTTATGAATGTTTCACTTCCACTTCTGTTTTTGAAGTGAAAACTTCTTTTGTGATTTGAAACTCGATGAAACGAAAAAGCGACACTAGAAAGTGACAAACACATACTTATTATTATTTTAGTTTTTCTAAAGATTTCATTTCTACCGCGTGTGAATTGCACACTCTGTTTTTGGAGTGAAAACTTCTTTAGCACTGTTGTAATTTGAAACTCGATGAAACGAAAAAGTGACACCGGAAAGAAACATACGTACCTATAAATGATTTAGCCTGCCAGAGAATGAGATAGAATAATCGGTCTCCTCTTTGTGGGGTGCTTCGTAAATAATCGATCTCCTCTTTTCATCGCTTTTGTCTACTTTTAGTTTTCTTGAAGGTCTCACTAATACCGCATGTCAACTGCACACTTGTATTTTTTTTTAACAATTTAATAATAAATAGTTAAAAAATAAATCGCTTTAAATATATCGACCATTTAAAATTATGAAGCAGAACATATCTCCCATTTTGGGATAGACCAAACAACAAATTAACGCAAAACGACAAACAATTGTAGAAAGGTCGACTAATACATCGACAAATTTGTCGATTTCTTTGTGTTTTAGTGTCCCCTTTGTGCAGTGCCTCTCGACTGTCTTATCGTAGGTTGGCGTGCTTCGCGCCCGTTGATAGCAGCCTTCGGAGTCATTCGGAGCGGGATGCGAATGAATGGATGACATCAATTGACAATTGGTGTAATTTTTATAACGCCATTTTTCTAAAAATAAAAAAATTGTTTTTTCTCAAAAAAAATTTGTGTGAATACCGCACAAGAGTCCCAACTGCTCCCGTTTGGTGCCATTGAGACTAACTAACTAACTAACCATCACGCCGTTTCCCCGCAGGGGTAGGCAGTGAGGTCGGACCGCCAAACAACTCGGTCTTGGCACACACTCTTTGCCTCACTCACATTCATACATCGTCTCATACATTACTATTATTCTGACTTTTGACATGACCAGACTCAAGTATCTGATTCACTTGATCGTGCCATGTCTTCCTCGGGCGTCCCCGACTTCTTCTACCATTCACATTCGCGTCGTATATTCTTCTTACACTACTTCCTTCGTTCATTCGCTCTACATACCCAAACCATCTGAAGGTCCCTTTCTTAATCTTACTCATTATGCTTACATCAGCCTTACATTCTTTGCGGATATCCACATTTCTCACACGATCATACATTGTTTTACCACACATACGTCTCAGTGAGACTATGGCATCCCTAATTGGGGTATGTTACGAGGCTGAAGGTATTGGGGAGGGGAAGGAGATAGGGAAGAGGAAGGTGGGGTCACCAAACACGGCTAAAGTCATTTCAAGCAACGTTTCGTGGTCTTACACCAGGGCGATACTGAGAGTATCTCCCACTCTGGAACGTGACGCAAATTTACTATGTATTATTTTAAAAGAATTAATTGTGAAATAACACGAATTAATCAAATAAAATTTATTTGCCACGCCGGGATTCGATCCCGCGACCTTCGTATTGCGAGTCAAGAGCCTTACCGCTGGACTACGCCGGCCGTCAACACAGTGTAGTCGTACTATGATGTTGAAGGTAGTAGAGAGGGAAATGAGACCTGTCTATTCATATCTGGTCACCAAACGCATTTAAAACCAATGTTTCAACTTTAAATGGTGATCTTACACCAGGGCGGTACTGAGAGTATTTTCAAATGTACGCTTATTTGATCAGATAAAAATTACTTGCGCACGCTAGGATTTGAATTGGCGACATCTGAATTGCTAGTCGAGAGCCTTACCCCCTCAACTGTTGCTCGCTGTTGGAAGTGGGGAAGGAAGGAGACGGGGATTGGCAAGGTTGGGAAGTCCCTGGCTATTACGTTATTATGTTTTTTTTTCAATTTTGAATGTTGGCATTTCACCAGGGTGATACTGACAGTATCTCCGGCCTATAAATAATAAAACAACACGATGCTAATGGGAAGGGGAAGGAGTTTGGAAAGGGGAAGGTTATATTTTGAACGTTGATTTGCTGAGAGTATCTACTGGTATTAAAAAGCTCGATAGCACATGATAGAAAAGATGTTACGAATGTGAATCGGTTGCGTGACAGTAAATCTTTGAAAATTCAATAACGCCAGAGCTCACCGTCTATGAAAAATGAAAACTAATAAATTTTCTTCTCTATGTTCATTGACGGTAACTTTTGATTGAATGTACGGAAATAGACGGCCTCCGTGATTGAGAGGTACTCTTCACTTTAGCTACGAATCCGGATGTCGCTATTAAATTTGTGTTATTTCACAATTTAGTGATTTAAAAATAAGTCAGGTACGCTTTATATGTCATTACATATGTCTGGCAATGTTGTATGTAGCTTAAAAAAAGCTTATAGACCCGAGTGGTTAAATAACATGGTGTGCTTTCAGTACCGCCGTGGGGAAAGACCAATATTCAGAATCACAACTTTGTTGCTTGAAATGGCTTTAGCCGTGTTTGGTGACCAGATCTGAATTTCTCTTCCCCTCCCCACTAACTTTAGCCTCACAACATACCCCAATTGGGGATGCCATAGTCTCACTGGCTCCAGACCCGCGGCCCCGGAAACCATTTATTGGATAACCAAAACCACTGCCATAGGTCACCCCAAGTAATTCGCTACGTTTGGTGACTTGGCAGGGGAGCCCGGGTTCATGTGGTGAGGTTTGTCTAGGTCTTGGCGGCGGATGCGTCTGCTCACCTACTGCGTGGCAGGCCGGATCGGGAGAGACTGGTTGAGGGAGATCTTTTGCACTCTATAACAAAACTCTCGATTCGTGACCTTGCACCGCAGTGGGAGGGATGGATTCATAGGTCCGTCACGTCACATCACCGCCACCTCTCTTACCTTTTCCTTCCTAGAGCACAGCATCCCAAAAGATGACCAGACCCTAAGAAAAAAAACAATTTTCCTCAGTGCCTCCTGTGTGGAGCTAATGTAAAAAAATACGGTTGGAAGCGGTTGGGACTCTTGTGCCGTACAAAATAACAAATTTAAAACGTGCTACAATTCGCTTAGTATTTCCGTCAATATTTGTGTTTTGCGGTGTTTTCGCCTCGAAGGGAGAAACGCTAAGGCAGAGGTCCACAAACTGGGGTTCGAGAGCCACATTCGGCTCCTTGTCTAATTGAGTGCATTTCTTCAACGAATGACGTGTTACAAATACATTTTATTTTACTAATTAATAAATCAAAAATAAAACTAAATGGATGACATTTGGACGACTAGATCACTCTGAATCAGTGATACTGTTAAATGGTTGCAATGTCGAAAAGGTGGAAAGATTTAGATACCTCGGCAGTATTCTCACGGAGACTCTTGACCCAGATGTGGAGGTTAGATGCAGAATTGAAGCAGCAAGAACTGCGTTCATTAAAATGAAATCCCTCTTCTGCAATGACAATATCAGCTTAAAACTAAGGCAGAGAATGCTAAAATGTTATGTGTGGTCGGTCTTGCTCTATGGATGTGAAACATGGACCTTGAAAGTAAATACCATGAACAGGTTAGAGGCTTTTGAAATGTGGCTTCACCGGAGAATGCTCAAGGTCCCATGGACCGACATGATCACCAACACAGAAATTCTCAGGCGGGCAGATAGAGAACTGCTTACATTAATAAAAATCAGGAAAATTTCATATCTGGGTCATATACTTCGAGGGGAGAAGTATCACTTGCTCCATTTGATATTGGAAGGCAAGATAGAGGGTCGCCGAGGGCCTGGTAGGAGACAAATGTCTTGGCTGCGTAATATACGAGAGTGGACCGGCATTAGAAGTGTGGACGAGCTATTACGGGCAGCGCAAGACAGAGAGACATTCTCAAGAGTGATCGCCAACGTCGGGGGGACCTGATACGGCACGCAAAGAAGAAGAAATCAAAAATACACTTCTTTCGAAAAAATTACAAGTGTGCAGTTCACACGCTGTAGAAGTGAAACCTCCTTTCACACAATCTCAACTGATTGGAGCCTTGAAAAGTGAGCTCATAATCAATTGAACTAGCAGAGGTACTGTACGTAGGTAAGGTTTCATTCTATCTCATTTTCTCGCAGGCTAAATCCTGGAGATGTATGTGTTTTTTCTCTTTTTAGTGTCACTCATTTCCGTTTCATCGAGTTTCAAATCACAACGGTGCTAAAGAAGTTTTCACTTTAAATTACAAGTGTGCAGTTCACACGTGGTAGAAGTGAAACCTTAAAACTAAAGTAGACAAGAATGGGGAGGTTCACTGCACAAAGAGGAGACCGATTATACTACATATCTCATTCTCTCGCAGGCTAAATCCTATAGTATGTGTTTGTCTCTTTTTAGTGTCGCTTTTTCATCGAGTTTCAAATCACAACGGTGTTAAAGAAGTTTTAAAATATCCTGTCGAGAGCTTTTTCAAGACAGTGTTCAATTTGGGAGGCGGGTATGGGTACCGCCGCTCCCGGAACCTTTATTGGATAACCAATAGCGCTCTCATAGGTCACCCCAAGTGGTTGGCTAAATTTTATGACTTGGCAGTGGTGCCAGGGTTCATGACTGAGATTTGTCCGGGTCTTGGCGGCGGATGCGCCCGCCCTCAAACTGCGTGGCAGGCCCTCTATTAGCTTTATTTTGATGTTACCTATTTCAGAAGAATTATTCCACTGGCTGCTACTTCTATTTATCTTTTGTATAATGTTAATGTGAGTATTTGCATACTGCTTACTAACCTTGTATGCATGGACATTGGAGGGTCTAGAGTCGTTCAAATGAATGTAGCTTCATTCAATAAAAAAGAGTTTTGACGTGTGCGGTGAAGGAGGAAACCATGTTTCCTTATAACGCCGTTGGGAATGTGGTGGGGTCCCATCCAATGCGTGGCAGGCCGGTTCGGGAGAGTTGAGTAAGTAGCTTGATTACCTTTTGATTGTTGACCTCTCCAGCGAGAATATATCGTAACATCGCCTTGCATCGCAGTTGGAGGAGTGGATTCATACGGCCGTCACTCCTGGAAGCACTGACCCTCCGATTCCTACTCATTAAGAAATAAACATGTAATTTTTGAAGCCTAAAACTTTTGCATGCAAACATAAAAAGTGTTAAAAATGGCTCCCATTATTTTTTTTCTAACTATAATTACTGATTAAACATTTTATTAGGCAAATGTATTTTAAACGTTTTCATAACCTCACTTTTTTATCATTTCAAAACTAACTAACTAACTAACCATCACGCCGTTTCCCCGCAGGGGTAGGCAGAGAGGACGGACCGCCAAACAACTTGGTCTTGGCACACACTCTTTGCCTCACTCACATTCATACATCGTCTCATACATTCTCTTCTATTATTCTGACTTTTGACATGACCCGACTCAAGTATCTGATTAACTTGATCGTGCCATGTCTTCCTCGGGCGTCCCCGACTTCTTCTACCATTCACATTCCCGTCGTATATTCTTCTTACACTACTTCCTTCGTTCATTCGCTCTACATGCCCAAACCATCTGAGGGTCCCTTTCTTAATCTTACTCATTATGCTTACATCAGCCTTACATTCTTTGCGGATATCCACATTTCTCACACGATCATACATTGTTTTACCACACATACGTCTCAGGGATCTCATTTCAACAGCATTCAGTTTACTTTCATCCTTCCTCTGCCAGTTCCATGCCTCACTGCCATACATCAGGGTAGGTACCAGGACTCCATTGTGGACTGCTAGCTTCGCTTTTTTTGACAGTTTTTTATTAGCGCCAACGGCATTCAGTCCACCATTAATGGAGTTACCGGCATTCACCCTTCTTTCAATATCTCTTTCAGCCTTCCCATCTCTCGTAAACATACTACCCAGATACACAAACTCATCCACCTGCTCCAAGTATTCATCATTCACAACTATGTTGCATACTGTTTTCGTACTCTCCCTTTCAAACACCATGACTTAGACTTACTTATCAATTCATGTAAAAATAATTCTTAATAACAACAATAACTTCAATGGCACAGTCCCAGTTCAACTTTCTTGCACCTAAAATTTTTAATAACTTATCAATTGAAATAAAATCTAAAGCCAAATATCTCACTTTCAGAAAGGCGCTTGCTGTTGCCGACCTTCTGATGAGTGACTATGATAGTGTTTACAACTTGTTTCACATACTCAGATAGTGATATAAATTTATTATTTATTCTTCTTTATTCTTTTTTACTTTATTTAAACCGAGACGTGCAAATTTACAGTAATATTTTCATTGTAACATATATATCAAAATACTAATAAAACTTGGAAAAAATATACTGCAAATTCTCAAGTTCGGTTTTTATCATAATATTGTAATGATTGTTTTTGTTTTAAAATACTTATTGCATTCAGTTCCCTCCAGTATAAGTACTTACCTAATTCTCACCTATTTATTACACTCATATACTCTCTTTATACTTACTCATGTTACATTTAGTTGGTACTTAAAGAAACCTTATTTTTCTTTCTTTTTATAATACTGCATACCAAAAAAGAAAAAAAAAATCATAAAAAATGAATGATATTAATTTATAATTTTTTTATTTTTATTATTTTACTTAGATATACTTAGATATGTTTACACTTACGAGTACTAGACTCCAATTCAAACAACTATCCTCCGTTGGTCACCATGATACAGGCAGCTGCCTAGTATGGTGACCTAATGTATCTCCTGAAGTAAATTTATTATGTATGTAACATGTACTTATAAATAAATAAATAAATACATTCATAAAGTTTCATAATTTTTCTCTTCAAATTGCGGTTTGGAAACTTTGGTTTCACAAAGGTGTACATTTTAATTATTGTATTAAGATGTGAATATATAGCATGTTTTTTTCTCTTTCCATTACCGTGTATATCATATTTCTCACTATGATTGTAAGGGAGACACAACTATTTCTATGAGACCTATGTGAGCTGGGATGGTCTCCTGTGATTAGACAGGTTAAGGCCTCATTCTCACGGGAGATTTTTTAAAGTCCGTTAAAAAATCGTTCAAATAGAACAAATGCATTTCCAAATATATGTTAATACGTCAGCGCTTTTAAAACGCGACGCTTTTTTATCGAGCAGTTTCGCATTTTGAGCGCTGGGCGTTGGGCTTTGAAGGGAATAGATCATATTATGAAACTTCGTATTATTATTCACACGAGAGGTAAAACAGCGTCGGTGCGTCAATCTTCATCCGTTAATCCTGTACATCCATCTAAAGTAATTAGGATTTTAGAGAATTGTCGATATCGCCCGCTAATTCGACTGCACCAAGTTCTAGGCCACACTCCGCACAAAGCTCTTTTACCACTTTCAACCCAAATATTTGCCCAAATCCATCCAACACTGACGAATCAAGTTCAATAACTATTCAGAGCCCATTGACCAATATAAGTTCACCAGAAGAATTTTGCTTATCTCCAGATGATTGTTAAATTTAATACCTACGTTTTTAATAAATATAAATTGTTTTGTAATTTTGTAATTATTGTTTTATTTGCCTCAGTGTAACAGCTAGTCGTTGTACAGGTGGTATCGCCAAACGTATGTTGGTATCTTGAAGTGTTCTTAGGCCCCACTATCATCAACACTTCGTCAAATGTTGTAATAGACATTCGAAAATAACTAAAAAATCTATCGGGATATTGTCTCAATAGAGAACTCCAGTCCAATTTTTTTTTTATTTTTGTTTATAAATAATAATAATAATAATAATAATAATAATATCTTTATTGAACAAAAATTTTAAGATTTATAACAAACAAGAAAAAAGTACATCTTACAATATTTTAAAAGTAACATTAGTACAAAAGTTAATAACAAAAAACAATATACATATAAAACAGTAGTTACTTAGAGAGTAGAAATTTGTAATTATAAATTTAGGTTTCTCGTAACCTGCCTCACTAGGCTAGCCTGTGTTGAGGCAGTTATTTTAGATCGATTTATAATGCTGTGAACATACCTACACTTATATTAGAATGTAATCACACAACAGATTGGTTGCATTAATAATAACAATAACATTGGTACAATAATAACAGCATTGGTCCATTACTAATTTCGAATTTGGGTGAGTGCACCGGTAAATGCTCTATCATTATTTTTTATCCAAATTTTTATGTTTTTTTTGAAAATTTTTTGTGAATCACATTTTTTTATACTAATTGGAAGAATGTTGTAAAGTCTTGTTGCAAGGTATCTAAAGCTTCGTTGACCAAAAGTAGTATGAGTTATGGGAATTTGTAGTAAATCTTTGTTATTGTTTCGAGTATAGCGAGAATTTAGTCTTTTTTCATAGTATTTATGGAAGTTTGTGTATAAATGAGTGAGGATTGTTTTTGCATATATCTGACGAACGTCAAACACATTCATAATATTAAAGATAAAGTTCGAGTCCGTAATTAAGGGTAATCTAAGAATTATTTTTATAATCGTTTTTTGTGCCTTTATGATTGGATCTAGTGCTGATGCAGTACCGCCTCCCCATGCTATGATACCGTACTCAATAACAGATTGACAGACTGCAAAATAAATCATTTTCAAGTGTTGCAAGTCGAGAAAGTTTCGTATCTTTCTGAAAAAGTGCATGGTTTTTCTTATTTTGTTTGCAATTATTTGAGTGTGAAAATTCCATTTGAGATATGGATCAATTGTGAGGCCGAGATACTTTATCTGTGTAGTGCGCTCAATGTAGGGACACTGGCAATATTCATCGCAATTCATACATGTGTGTATTCTAATAGAGGCATCATCATGAGGTTGACCTGTTATATTTATGCTTGATGTGACATATTTAGTTTTCTCGGTGTTCAATGTGAGTGTATTTGTATCTAACCACTTTTTTACAATGTTTATTTCCGTTTCTGCTTTATTGTAGACAGCTAGCCAAGTGTCAGCTTCAAATAATAAAACAGTGTCATCGGCAAAACTAACTATTTTTCCCTGTATGTTAATGTTACATAAGTCGTTGATATATAAAAGGAACAAAGACGGTCCTAATATGCTACCTTGTGGTATACCATAGTTAGTTGAGCGCTGATTGCTAAGTGTGTTCATTATTTTCACTTGTTGCTTGCGTTCATCAAGGTAGCTCTTAAAAAAGTTAAGTTCGTTGCCTGTAATACCGATTGTTTGAAGTTTGTTTATTAATTTACTGTGTGATATTGTATCAAAGGCTTTAGACAGGTCTAAAAAAATTGAAATACATTTTTTGCTTTTGTCAAGGTTTTTTACAATAAAGTCAGTTACGGCGGCCATAGCATCTGAGGTACTCTTGCTTTCTTGAAACCCGTATTGATTTGCTGAAAGTAGTTTATGGCTGTCTAGAAATTTTACTAACTGAGCATTTATAATTTTTTCAAATACTTTGGATAGACTGGTCAGTAGAGTTATTGGTCTGTAATTGTTTATGTCTGTCTTGTTACCTGTTTTATGTATGGGAATAACAATACCTTGTTTCAGGTTTGAGGGGAAGTGTCCTTGACTGATACTAAGGTTAATTAGGTGTTCTAGGGGCAATGTAATTTCCGTAGACAGCGTTTTCAAAATCTTGGTTGTTATTCCATCAACCCCGGCAGAAGAAGTGTTTTTAAGGGAATTGATTATTTTTAGAATCTCTTCCCCTGAAACAGTTTGGAAATTGAATCTTCTATTGGGAAATTGAAGTTCTGTTTCAGCAGGTAGAGCATTTCTACAATTTGGTAGACGAGAAGCAAGATTTGAACCAATATTTATGAAGAAGTTATTGATGTAATCCGCAACGAGCTTGGGGTTTTTTGAGGTGTCAATAATTTTTCCGTCAATACAAAGTTTACTAATGTCCTGTTTGTCTTTGGTGTTTTGTGTATTTGTGGCTTCTCTTAGAATTTGCCATATTTTTTTGGGATCGTTGTTACTTTCTTGGATTTTGTCTCTGTAGTAGATTTCTTTCGCCTTCCTAATGACTTCGCCGCATGTATTTCTATATCTTTTGTAGATGTTTATTGATATTATGTCATAAGGATTTTCTTTCACTTTTTTGTGTAATGCGTTTCTTCTACGAATGCAGTTGATAATTGAGTAGTTTATCCATGATTTCAAGGGTTTAATTTTGTTAGGATTTTTTTTTGTTAAAATTGTTGTATTATTAATTAATTCATTTTTCAAAAAGTCAACAAAATAATTCCATGCATCCTCTGAGTTTTTTATTTGTAAAAGCTCTTGCCAAGATTTATTTTTAATTATATTTTTTAAATTCTCAAAATTAATATTATTGTATACGATTGACTGATCTCTTCTGTTTTTTTTGGTGTCGGATTGCAATGTGAAAATTGTTGTGTAATGGTCTGTAATTGTTGATTTGTAAACAATACTTTTGTATTGTTTATTAGTTTTGACCATTACGTGATCAATGCACGATGTTGATTCATTAGCTATTCTTGTTGGTGTATTGATAGTACTAATTAATCCATGAAACTCTAATATGTTCAGGTAGTCGTGACATTGATGGTGAGGGTTGTTTGGAAGTATGTTGATATTTAAATCTCCCATAATTATCAAGTTTTTAGTGTAGGAAATACTAGAGAGTATGCTATTTAGACTGTTAAGAAATGGTGTTATATTACGAATAGATGGAGAGCGGTATATTGCTAGAATACACGTATCATTATTATACATTATTTGCATACAGCTTGCGTCAATAATGTTTATTTCAGTTACATTAGAGTTTAGGTCATTTTTTGTGTATACCACAACTCCATCGTTCTGACTATCGTGTTTTGATGAGTTGTAGGAAGAGTAGTGATTTATGAATTTAGGAGTGTAAATATTTGTCAACCAACATTCTGTGAGAATAATAACATCAAAGTCTATATTTAGGTGGTTAAGCTGTATCTGGAGTTCATTAAAGTTTTTATTAATAGACCTGATATTTTGGTGCATAATAATAGTATTTTTTGAATCAGTTGTTAGGTATTTACATATTTTCGCATCTGATGTTACAAACAAATTATCTTGATCACCTAGTTCTTTGTATGTGTTATTAATGTTAATAGCCATATTATAATTTATATTACAAAAAAAATTGTTTAATTCCCTTAAATGAGAGCTCCACTAGTCCGAGGCCATTACTGGGGATTTCAACCTTTGATTGAAAGAGGTACAGGTGAATTATTGTTGCAGTTTGAAAATAAATGCAAGCAATATGTCCCACTGAACTGAGGGGAATCGACCCAGTGAATGACCTGTAAAAGTGAGGCTCTCAATAAAAAAAAAACTAATCAATTTTTTTAAGATCATCAGAGTGTTTGATATAAATTACTCTATCACTTTCATTTTTTTTAACCATCACTTTACATTCCTTGTACCAGACATATTTATATCCCATTTCTTTTGCCTTAGTCTTCGACCTCCACAGAAGATCTTTGAAGTAGGCGCCAAGGGTTTCACTAATAAAAATCTTCTGGTGTCCGTTTCCTTGGGTTGTGGTAGGGTTGAGTAACTTCCTGTTCAGTAGAATCTGCCGTCTTTTTTGGGGGTTAGTGAATCTGACGTGGAATTTTGGGGGGACTCCTGGTCGTCGGTCCGGAATTTTCTTGATTTCGAGGATGTCATCGCCCTTTATGTCGACACCTGCAGCAGCGGCCACCCGTTTAATTATTTCTGCAGGCTGCTCAACCTCTTTTTCTGGAATCCCTGCAAATTCAAGGGTATCTTCATGCGTTTTTTGTTCCACTTCTGCTAATCTAACTTGAAGGCTCTTTATTATGCCATCTTTTGCCGTTATTTCCTTTCTCATGGTTTCTACTTCCGAGACCAGTTTAATTATAGTCTCCATCTTTAGGTGTATATCATCATATTGATGACTGATGAAGTCTCTTGTGCTCCGGTTCTCTTTATTTTCATCATCAATTTTTTTTAGGATTGCGGATTTAAAAGTTTCTAATTTTTTTTCCATCTTCATCTCAATTTTCTCCAACAGGACATCAATATTTATTCCCTGGGGATCAGATGTAGCACTGGTCCCGGTTGTTTGTCCTTTACTTCTCAGATTTTTATCTGTAGTTGACATTTTGAACACTGAATTTAGTTTGTAAGGTCGAACACTGCCTATATTCCCTTTTACTTGACACTTGGAATTCACTTGTGATATCCTGTTTTTGTTTTCTTTTGTAAAACTGTCAATCAATTATTTGCAAGTGGGAAGGAAGCACTGTCTAAGTATAAATTAAGATTCTTATCAGTTTGATAAATGCGCTGAAACATTAGTTCACTAAAAACAGAAAAAATAATTATTTATTTCGGGAGTAGAGCAAAACACAGCTGTCAATCGAATGTAGGTATTGTTGAATGACCTTCTAACTTAAATAACTGCATTTTTATTTTTATTTTTAGAGTTAGTTTTAATAGTTAAAATAATTTTCAAAGTTTTAATTTTTCAAGACCCCCCGAAAACCACCGGAAATATGGTAAATCGTGTGACGTCATCACTCCTGAAAAATTAGTATAGGATCGGGAAATCAGCTGATCAACTACCGCCATTTTGAAATTCCGCTGTTCGAAGTATTCTCCCTAGAAGAAGCATTACTATTTTTTTTGTGCAGTAGTTTTTGAATATTTTAAATAATTGAGATAAACTAATAGAGGTACCTCTATTTTGGATACTGAATTATTAAGG
Organism: Limnephilus rhombicus; assembly: GCA_929108145.2. Lineage (NCBI taxonomy): Eukaryota > Metazoa > Arthropoda > Insecta > Trichoptera > Limnephilidae > Limnephilus > Limnephilus rhombicus. The sequence continues at coordinate 9,735,204 of OV815290.1, read as the reverse complement.
CTTAAACATTGTTTCAATTAACACAACAACTAAATCTCTATAAACAGTATGAAATAAAGAATAACATGAAATTTTGTTAATACTGATGGCTTGTGCCATACCTACATTTCAATTGATTTCAATACAATGTGATACAATGACTGGTGACGCGTGACGTCAGCGCTAACCATTCAATCGTACCAACTTTACAGTGCATTTTAACGAGACGTTAAAAAATGCACTTTTTAATAATTTTTTAAGAACTCTACGTTTAATATTATGAAATAAAACTTATATATTCAGAATCAGCGTTTATTGGTCTATATGAACATATTTTTTTAAAGCGATAATATTTTTCACTGGAGTTCCTTATTCTTCATACAGTGTCACAAACTGCTCTTTTAAGTATCTCAGTTCATTCAGAGGATGAACCCAGAATGCCTTTTGTTTTTTTTTCGTCTTCTAGAAACACAATCGCTATTGCTATTAATTTTGCAGAAACCATTTCCATGTCTTACTGAAGCGAGAAACGAAACAAGAGTGAATTTAAGCGTTTGTATGAACAATCATATCGAGAACGTTATAAAAGCGCCAACGCCGAGTTTTAACGCGTCGTTTTTTAAAGTCTCGTGCGAATTACGCCTAAGAGGGTATAACCGGAGAAAACCAGAAATATGCCATTTTTAAATCTGATTTTAGACGTATTGACTCTTTTTCACAAAAAAATTGTAAATTGATTTCGAAAGATTGTCCTGTTAACTAGAAAACGCATGTTTTAAATTTTGAGAAAAAAATGTTTATTTTTAGTATAGTAAGATTATTATACCATAGGTCGTTGGCAGATTTGTTAAATTTAAAAAAAAAAAATTGTATTATACAACACGCATTTCAAATCATATAATCATGCGGTGAAATAAATCAATACATTATCTGGGAAATACATGTTTCAGAATTTTAATTTTAGTTTAAATAAAATTATTAAAAAATATATACGGACATGTGTTTCTTGACGAAAATTGGTCCGTTTGTGTATTTATTTGCACACTTACAAAGTAATATATTTTAGATTTTTTTACATTCTTATTTTTCTTAGTCATTATTGAAAAATGATAAATACTTACGATCAAAAAATAATTTAATAAAATATATAATTTTAATAATTTCATCATCACGCATTTCAGCATTTTTGGATGTAGGTATAAATTAAAGCAAATTTGGAATGAAATAAAATCGGTATTGAGTTATAATTTAAAAAAGCTGGTACGGAGAATAATTAATCCTTCTCATTGGAACCGCCCTGTACGGTCGTAAACAACTTTCGATGAAATGTGGATTTTCGACCGCTGGCTGGTTAAACGTTCTTAACCGACTCGATAAGAAATTTGGCTCTGACGTGAAATGTAAATCTTTCTGATGTTTGGCTCTTTTGGCTAACAAGTTTGCCGACCACTGCGATAGGGGAGGTAAAATAGAAAGGGTATAGGGTGAGGTGAAAGGTAGAGAGGTTCGAAGGTGTATTATTATATAACCCCTTACGCTCTCACTCTAACTTAAAACTTTCACTCTAACAATTTCACTCTAATTATTTCAAAAATAACTGCACTAAAGCAAAATTGTTTGACTTTCGACCATATTTTCATCTAGTATAATTTGTTAGCCGTAGTATGCATTTAAGTTCCAGCACTCTCTTCCACCTTTGGTCAACGCAGCTTTAGATACTTAGCCACACAAATATTCAACATTCTCCCAGAAAACATCAAACTGAGTCAAACACAGAAAGAGTTTAAAAAATATGTTAAAATATGTATATATTCTAATGATCGAGCCTATACTGGTGCCCTCACCCAAACGCACTGTCATTGACAGTTGTTATTGTAGTTAGGGAATGCAAATCTCGCGAGATTGGGGCTCAAGCGAGATCTCGCGAGTTTAGAATAACAATACTGCGAGATCTCGCCAATTTAGAGATCTCGCGAGATTGGCAGTTTTGTGTGTTTTTTTGCAAATAATCACAATATTTGAATAAATTAGGAAAAAAATAATAAAAATTATAAGTATTATGAGATAAACATTTATTTTCACGAATTTTTCGATAGACTTTTATGTATCAAACATTGTTTGACGTATTTGTCTATAATTTTTTAATAAACTTCTAAGTAGTAAACTTTGACGTACGTATCTCTCAAATAAAAAATGAAAGACACAACCAGTCTTCTCTTCTAATATAAAACAAAAATCTTTTAGTAATAAAACAGTTCTTTTATTACAAACAAAACAACGAGAAGTCAAAAAAATTAAACTTAACAACTTCACATAAGAAACTGTTTTTTTCATAAATAACTAAAAAATACTCGAATGAAATCAAACTCAATCACGTAACACGTTAAGTCGGCCATACACGCTACGGTCTACCGGAGAGGTTACCTGTGCAGGTCTGCCGGTAGCGTGTATGGGGACGTGGGTATACCGGAGCGGTCTTCAGTTCTCTTTGCGATGGCATCGATTGCACCGTACGGTGTCACCCTAAAGAATTGATTTTCGATTCTGCACCGGTCGCCTGCGCAGGTTAAAAAACTGGGTTATCCCACACACGCTACTGTCTACCGGAGAGGTTTACCTGTTCAGGTAGACCTCTCCGGTAGACCGTAGTGTGTATGGCCGACTTTAGCTAACAACAACTATTAGTAAACAAAACAAATGCGCGCTGATGACCCTGCACCCCCGCGCCGGCTGAATTTTCGACCAATCGCACGCACGAACGAATCTGAGAGACACCTCGTCCCGCGGTGTCTCTCAGACCGCTACCTCAGGCCGCCCCTCACGCGCACCGAACGAAACCGACAGATCGCAACTCCGTCCGTGTCAGTCCGCGCTTCGAATAAGACGTTTTTATGCTCAAGTGCAATCTCGTTAAACTCGCGAGATCTCGCCCTTTTTTCGCCCGAGATCAATCTCTGATCAACTAAAATAAAGATTTTGCTGTATAGAAACCTATATTATACATTTATAAATAAACCATAGATAAAATTGCGAAAAACAATTTACAAAAAATTCTGTCTCAATACAGGTTCACCTAATGAGGCAGGCTATGCACAACTAAAAGTATTGTATAATTATGCTACTTCTGTGTAACCGTTCTATTTGTTAATTTTTTATACTGATTGATGTAATCTATTTGTAAACTACATTGATCTTACACTCTGAAACGTGCCGCAAATATACTATATATATAATTTTAAATGATTAAATTGTCAAAAAATTTCTAGCGCACACCGCGATTTGAACCCGCGACCTTCGGATTGCTAGTCGAGAACCTTACCCCTAGACCACGAGTGCCGTGCTAGGTCGCTAATCTCTGTTGTAGTGATGTGATCCTTCAAACATTAGATTATTCAAAAAAAATAATAATATATATATACAATATGGTAGGGTTGCCACCTCCGAACTTTGAAATCCAGGATTTGAGGGTAGAAATACCAGGACATTTCGGTTCAAAGTCAGGACTATATATGTAATAAGAGCAGTAACTAATTATTATTACAAGCAATAATTGTCAGCCTGAAACACTCATTTATATTGAAAAATCCTTATATTGAAAATTTCTCGGAAGATTTTCAATATAAATGAGTGTTTCAGGCTGACAATTATTGCTTGTAATAATTGTTACCCTTTGTGCTATGCATAAAAATCTTGTCTAAACGTTAGTTTATAAATTAAAAAATAATAATTAATATTTAACAAGTTTAAGTATTTCCCCAATAAATGCAGACATAATTTGTCTCGACGCCACCTAGCGAGGGATTTAACACTAACAATGTCTTCCTCGCAAAAATAAAGTTGGTTGTTTTCAGGTGGAAAAAATATAACAAGCAGTAATTGTTGAATGAAACACTAGTATATATTGAATTATTTGGCGGGTATTTGATAAGCCCCCATAGCTCAGTGGTCAGAGCATTCGACCGGCAATCGGAAGGACACGGGTTCAAGTCCCGTTGGCGGCAAGTATCTTTTCTCGGAAGATTTTTCAATATAAATGAGTGTTTCAGGCTGACAATTATTGCTTGTAATAATTGTTACCCTTTGTGCTATGCATAAAAATCTTGTCTAAACGTTAGTTTATAAATTAAAAAATAATAATCAGTAACTAATTGTTATAGTTATATTGCACTGAAAGCAGGGACAATAAAAACCAATCACATTTTTTATTAAAGTGTTCAACTAACATTTAGTTACTAAATTAGCGAATCAAATGGAGGAATGATGTTTTTTAACGATTGGAAAGTGTAGTGGCGCGCAAAATTCGAAAAAAACTCAGGATGATGCTGAAAAACTATCCAGGACAGCCCAGGACACCCCACAAAACAGGACATGTCTTGGGAAAACAGGACGGTTGGCAACCCTAAATATGGGAATAAGGAACTTACGAATAATTACAAAGCGTTTTTTTTTTTTTTTTTACACGAGCTTCACACAGGAGGCCCTGAGGAAAATAATTTCCCTCAGGGCCTATGTCATCTTTGGGGATGCTGTGTGGAGGGTTTTTTTTTAAGGAGAGGACGGAGAGGAGAGTTCTGGGAAGGAAAAGGGTTTAAGGGGTGGGTAGGAATCTGGGGTTCAGTATGTCCTGGTCATCCGCCTCCAAAACCTAGATAAACCTCACCCCATGAACCCTACAACAAACATTAAATTCGGAGTAATAAATATTAAGGTCAATATTCTAGATAAAAATACTCTTATCTTTTAAGTTGGACAAAATTACACACAGTAAGGCAAATTTCATCAAAATCGGTTAAGTAGTTTTGGAGTTATTCTCGAACAAACATCGTGTCGCAAGATTTTGATTTATATAAAGAAAGAAAAAGACCAACATTGTTTTTTTTCTCCCTTTTAATATCCGTTTGAACTCCCAATGCGAACCCCCACTGCTGATAATAAATACATTATTGTGCTATTTACAGGCGACCACTATTCCGAGATTCATTTTGTAAACCATTTCTTTGTTGTCATTGCAGCTCCTGGGCACGCCCGTGGGTCACCATGGGCCCTATGCCTTCTACAAGGCCCTCAAAGTCAGCCGCAAATCCGGGCTGGACCAGATCGTGGCCATCGGTGACTTCTTTTTTGTCAAACTATGGCCTGACTCTGAGCTGATGGCCGTGGGTATGTACACCATTTATATTTATTTACTTGGAACTGGCAGAGGTAGGATGAAAGTAGACTGAATGCTGTAGAAATGAGATCCCTGAGGCGAATGTGTGCTTAAACCATGTACAATCGTATGAGAAACGTGGAGATCCGCAAAGAATGCAAGTCTGATAAGAGTAAAATTAAGAAAGGGGTGCTCAGATGGTTTGTGCATGTAGAACGATGAGCGAGGAAAGGAGTGTAAGGAGAATATTTGACGCAAATGTGTATGGTAGAAGAAGTCGAGGACGCCCAAGAAAGACATGGCACGACAAAGTGAATCAGATACTTGAGTCATAATTATTATACCGAACATGTTTTTTTACATTAGCTCCACACAGGAGGCCCTGAGGAAAAAACCTCAGGGCCTATGTCATTTTCGGGGATGCTGCGTGGAGGGTCTTCTTAGGGAGAGGAAGGAGATAAAGTTCTGGGAAGGAAAAGGGTATGAGGGTAGGAATTCGAGGATCAATGTGTCTAGGAGTTCCGCCATACAAATCCATCCCTCCCACTGCTGTACAAGACGATGGGTGGAGAGAGTTCGGCTGAACAGGTCTAGGTTAGGTCTCCTTCAACAAATCTCTTCCGATCCGGCCCGCCACACAGTAGGTGGGCCGCCAAGACCTAGACAAACCTCACCCCATGAACCCAAAAATAAGTTACCAGATGTAGCGAACCACTTGGGGTAACCTATGGCAAGGTGTTGGTTATCCAATAAATGGTTTCTGAGGCGACGGTAAAACGTGGACAACGAATGCCCGCTCCATTAATTCCCCTTAGGGATTGATGAGCGTTTTTAACCTTGTTGGAGGCACTGACTACCACCATTTTCATATGCGCATTCACCGAACCCTTCTTAATTGGAAATCGAACCGAATCATTTGATTCGGGGTGTGTCTTGACCACCGCCGAACCCGCGAGAGTGACTCGTAAACCTAGATGTTCCTCTCTGACCCTCTTAAGCCTCGATGACACAGGGCGAGTTTACAAGCTACTACCTGGGAAATTCACTCTCTGTTAGTAAACTCGCTCAGTGCCATCGTGTAAAGGCTCGATGACACACGGCGAGTTTACAAGCTACTATCTACTAAGTTAAAAAGCGGGTAAATCGGCGAGTGAGATTGTCATGATGAGACACAAAACTGTCCACTCGCTCAGAAGCGTAGGAAACTGAGGCCGCTGCTAGCGCCAGTAACAAGAATAACGACGCCTGCGTGAACTAATTCTTCAGATACGATTTTAGATTTTCACGGCCAAAAATTATTTTATTATTAGTTTTTGGGGTATTATGCCGTGTTGTGCTACCTCCTTCTTTAGCCAACGTTTCGGACAGCGTTGCAGTGTCCATCATCAGGGCAGATGTGGCAGATGTGATCACACATCATCACAGTCGAAATCAGCTGTTTATCGGAAGCCACGTTGGAAACATAAATAAACCAATCACGAGCAAGCGGAGCAGCGTGTAGCGAGTAAAGTTGACGACCTTTCAACCTTTTTCGTAGATTGTCAACAATCTGCTAGTCGCTGCTAGTTAGCAAGGAACACGATGACACTGTCGAGTTTACTAACAGATAGTGAATTTCCCAGATAGTAGCTTGTAAACTCGCCGTGTGTCATTGACGCTTTACTTGCTAACTAGCAGATTGTTGACAATCTACGAAAAAAGTTGAAAGGTCGTCAACTTTACTCGCTACACGCTTGCTCCGCTTGCTCGTGATTGGTTTATTTATGTTTTTCAAGATGGCTGCCAATTAACAACTGATTTCGACTGTCAAACATCACAGAATTAGTTTACGCAGGCATCGTTATTCTTGTTATTGGCGCCAGCAGCGACCTCAGTTTCCTACGCTACTAAGCGAGTGCACAGTTTTGTGTGTCATCGCCGATTTAACTTAGTAGATAGTAGCTTGTAAACTCGCCCTGTGTCATCGAGGCTTTATCCTACAAAAGATGGAGAGGAACCGATCCAACACCCATTACATTCCCTCCTTTTGTTGCAGGTGAACTCCAGTTGCTGTGGACAGACAGAGTGTCTGGCAAAACCCTCGCTAGTTTACGTCTCTATTTCCTACCAGAAAACACTCCGGCTGGTCGATCTCATCATGGAGAGGTAAGAACAAAACTGCTTGCCGACGTGAATGTACCTACTGATAAGAAAGAATGACGAACCATAGAATCGGCAATTATTACTGCAATATTTTTATCGTTTTAACTTTATTTTGCTTCCATCATCATAGATATATCTAGCAATGTTCGGGAAGAGTATTGGAACCTTGCTAGGCAATTATAGCAAAAAGAGCAATTTTAACAATTATACTAAGAGTCCCCGTCAGAACTCATACAGACTACGTTTTTAAAGCATTGAAATTAATGTCACTGAAACAATTACATACATACAAAATATATTCTAATGTACGCATTCAAAAACCATGATAACTTTACACAGACAAACTCGAGCCGATTCTCAAGATCTGCATTCCAACCATAGACATATGAATATTAGTAGACCTGCCCTAAGTGATAAAAGCGTATTATTTCCCCCTCCCCATACCGGTTCCTTGGAACCGGCTGGGATTGAACGTCTGGTCAGTGGTTGAGTGGGCATAGCGCTTGGGTCCCACCCGAGCGTCGCGTGTTCGATTCCTCGACTGGCTAAGTCCTCCATCACAACACAAGCAACATTTTCGGCTTTCTGTGGTGGTAGTAGGAGATTTTCAAAAATTGTTGGGTTATTCGTAACCCGGGAATGTTTGTCTTTCTTTTTAAAATAAAAAATAAAATAAAAAATTGAGTATGGCTTCGCGTGAATCTAAAAAATGTGACGTCATCATTCTTCTGCGAGCCAGCGTCGAGCGTTCGTCGGTGCATTTTACGAAAAAACACCGTAAAAGCATGGTTTGTGTTTTGAAAACGTGTAAATATATACTATCACTCGAGATACATGGCGTGTGCTCGTCGATGTTTACGGGGTAAGTTAATTATGAAACATTTGTAAAAGTGTTTTGATTATTATTATAATATATTTTTTTAAATTCATAAACTAACGTTTAGACAAGATTTTTATGCATAGCACAAAGGGTAACAATTATTATAAGCAATAATTATCAGCCTGAAACACTCATCTACATTGAAAAATCTTCCGAGAAAAGATACTTGTCCCGTTGGCGGCAAGTATCTTTTCTCGGAAGATTTTTCAATGTAGATGAGTGTTTCAGGCTGATAATTTTTGCTTATAATAAAGTGTTTTAACTATATACGGCAACAAAATATTGGAGTATGAAAATAAACGAATTTTAAAAATGTCTATTCATTCAAAAGCAGAGTTTACTTTTAGGAACTAAATGGTGATATTATATTGCTAGTTGTATACTGTCATATTGAACGAATCACATATCTCCAAAGTCATCTTCCCGCTCTGCGCCCCGCTGTAGTTGTTACCTATCCCTCACCTTTATGTTCTGGTCTACTAATATTCATATGTCTATGATTCCAACATACATTCCACCAACCTACAACTAAAACGACTTTTGGACAACGAAATATGCAATACTTCTCTATAAAATTATTTAATTTACTCCCTCTTGCAACAAAAACCATTAAAAAAATAAGCGACTTCAAAAGAAGCATTAAGATATGGAGTATGGACTTGGGAAGGAAGAATATAGATACAATTTTACAACCTAACACTTGTATTGTACTTTCTTTAAGATATAACTTTATAATTTTTCATATAATGAAAATCAAATCACTTTGTTTAAACCACTGTTAATTAACAATGTCAACATGTTTCAATATCAACGTTATCAGGGCGAGATGTTAAGAGGGTAATATCAGAGAAAACCAGCAATATGTCATTTTTAAATCAGATTTTAGACGTATTGGATCTTTTCCACAAAAAAATTATAAATAGATTTCGAAAGATTGTTCTTTTATCTAGCATTCGCATGTTTTAAATTTTGAGAAAAAGTGATTATTTTTAGTATAACAAGATTATACCCTGTTATACCATAGGTCGTTGGCAGATTTGTTAAATTTTCAAAAAAGATTTTGTATTATACCACACCCATTTAAAATCATATAATCATGCAGTAAAATAAATCAATACATTATCTGGGTTTCGCATGTTTTAGAATTTTAATTTTAGTTTAAATAAAATCATTAAAAAATATATACGTACAGGTGTTTCTTGACGAAAATTGGTCCGTTTGTGTATTTATTTGCGCACTTACAAACTAATATATTTCGAATTTTTTTAACATTCTTATTTATCTTAGACATTATTGAAAAATTATAAATACTTATAATCAAACAATAATTACAATTACATTACTTTAATAGTTTTATCATCGCGCCTTTCAGCATGTTTGGATGTACGTATAAATTAAAGCAAATTTGGAATGAAATAAAATCGATATTGAGTTATAATTTTAGAAAGCTGGTACACAGAATAATTAATCTTTCTCATTGTAACCACCCTGCGCGATCGTAAGAACAACTTTCGACGAAATTTGGATTTTCGGCCGCTGGCTGGTTAATAATAATAATAATAATAATGTTTATTCCAGGATATGGGGAGGATAGTGCAATCCCACACGTCCCATAAAGTTGTACATATTTACACAACAGATAAAGTAAAAAAAAGTAAATAGAACAAACAAATATTAAAGACATAAGTGATAATAGAAATAAAATAAATAATCAATTATAATGTAGGACGTGGTCTGGAGTGAGCTAGGGCCCAGCGCTCGCTCAGGAGTGGCGCTTGGTGCTGGAAGGCTGCGATCACCACTTTGTTATCGGAAGCCATTAGCCGCATCCTGGCTCCAGTGAGCCGGTGTCTCATCAGACCGGCGAATCCGTGTAGTCCTAGCTCCGTAAACATTGAAGATGCGCTGCTGTATCTTCTGTATCCAAATACAATTCTGCAAGCATCATTATATTGGATCCGCAGTCGTTCTATTGAGCTGGTACGGTAGTGACACCATGTTTCACATGTATATAGGTTAGTGCAAAATGTTTTTTTTACATTGTTACTGCATTTGAAGAATCTTCGGGCAATCATATTAGACAGTATACTGATACTTCTCCGCTGTCGTTCAATATCACCGTCATCCGAGAGGTCTTCAGTAATAATGTGTCCCAAGTATTTTACATTCAATTAACATCTCGTCCTGAAAAGTTAACGTTGTTATTGAAACATGTTGACATTGTTAATTATAGATATATTAGTTTAAACAAAGTGATTTGATTTTCATTATATTATAATGATGCCACAAAGTATGTTTGCTAAGTTTGAAGAAGTTAAGTTAAGAAGTTAAGTTAAGTTAAGTTAAGTTTTCTCTTATAATATCTTAACATAGGTATTTACTTATATTTCAAAGACGAAAACACGTACAATGCAGTGGCGGTAGGGATGTCGAAAGTGAAAAAAAATATCGATGTATCGATATTTATTAAAATATCAATATCGACGTCGATATATCGAGGAAATAATATCGATATATCGGTCAAATTTTCAAGAGATTTTGCGTTTTTAAAATAATTTATGTATTTATTTTATTTATTTATTGTAAGAAACAAACAGCAATTTATATACAGGATGAGTTATACAAGAGGTTAAACATGAGGTAAGCCAAAACAGTTTCTTAGGCTAATGTTGGTTATTATGATATAATATACAATTGTAATTGTAATAACCATTAAATGAAAATGAAAATAACAACAACAAAAATATACTTATATATATATATATATATATATATAAGTATATTAGAAGGAAGAAGGAATAGGAAAGGGCAAGAGGCAGAGGAAGGTGGGATGGGGACAGGAGATGCTCATGCTGTACCTTTTCTATAGTTGTGCATTAATTTAATTAACATTTGTGGTCGTACGTTTGACTTCGATTCGGTATTTCACAAGAGTATTATTAAGAATATCGATATTGTTAAATTGCGTGTTATATTGCGCGCATATACGGGGCATTGGAGAATTTTTTCTAAGGTTGGTTCTGCACGCTGGCAAATGAAAAAAATGGTTTAGTCTGGTTGGCCGTGTAGGTATGTGAATTCTTAAATAATTTACGAGTTCAGAAGAGTCCAGGCCGTTATTCAGAATTTTGTATAAAAATATTTGATCAGATATTAATCTTCGTGTTTGAAGTGGAGTAAAGTTATGAAATTTTAAGGATTCGGTATTATTTGCAAAGAGTAATTTGAATTTATAATTTATGTGTTTAAAAATTTTATTTTGTACACTTTCGATTCTGTCAATATGGCATTGGTAGAACGGTGCCCAAATTAGTGTGCAGTATTATAAGTGGGGGCGGATATACGTGGTGTAAAGGGGATACAGAGTTTGAATATTGTGAAAAGGTTTAGATATGCGAATTATAAATCCCAACATTTTATTGGCTTTGTTGATTACTTCGTTAATGTGTTTGGATAAAATTTAGTTTTACATCCAGTACTACCCCAACGTCACGGATTGATTCTATTTCATGGATTTGTGTATCATGAAAGTTATAATTAAAAGAAATTTTATTTTTGTTACGCGTAAAAGCTAATTTGTTGCACTTAGAAATGTTTAGGACTAATTTGTTTAATTTACAGTATGCAAAAAGTCGATTTAGCTCTTCTTGAAGTTTTATGCAGTCATTGATAGATTTGTTTACTAAGTATATTTTTTGTCATCTTCATATGCTAGGAAGTTAGCATGTAAAAAACATTTGAAAATATCAAATATATACACATTAAACAATAATGGCCCCAAGTGAGAACCTTGCGGTACGCCAGAAGGCACAGTAAAAAAAGCTAGACTTAGTTCCCTCAACTGATACGCACTGTTGTCTTCTATGCAGATATGAAGTTAGCCACCTAAGTAAGTCGCCATGGATTCCTATTTGGTGTAATTTTTTAATGAGGATAGAGTGGTTAACTTTATCGAAAGCTTTCGAGTAATCTGTGTAGATAACATCTACTTGGTGTCCGTTATCCATATTGCTTGTTAAGTATTCAGTAAAGTTGACTAAATTTGTTAGTACTGACCTTTTTTGTAAAAAGCCATGTTGTTGAATAATAGTGTATTCAGCTCAATATTATCAATAGTAATTTTTGTACACAATTTGCTTTTTTTAACGTACAAAAATCTCAATAAAAATGAATGTATTTTTATCACTATTCATTTTTATTACGTAATAATTACAAAAATATCAAAAACTAAAAAGCTCTCTTCTAACTTATATGTAAACTGAGACGCATACAAAGTTCTTATGCGTCTCAGTAATATTCTATTGGCATATTAATCTGTCAAAAATTACTTCGTGTTTGGAACAAGGTATAGTCAATAATCATAGACAATTGGGAACCAACACATAGGAGTGGTTTAGAAAAAATGGCGAAAAATAGCATACATTTCTATGTATGTACCTACACACATGAGATAGTATTGGTGATCACAAACACTAATGCAAAGACAATAGATTTGTAAGCTATTAATAGTTAAAATTTCAACCGCCAGATGTCATGACCCAATACAGTTACTTTTTTCCGTTCGTTCTTATACGGTTTTGGATTCTAGTGACTTTAAATACATAAATTTTAAAAAATATCGTTTTTGATACAATTTTCGATATTGGATATTTTGTATCGATATATCGGATCAAAATATATCGGCAAAAAATATCGATATATTGAATTAAAAATATCGATATATCGATACTTTTTCAACAAGCCTAAGTGGTGGTCGATGACTTTTTGTATAAGGGATGCTGAAGTATATACCTATATAATATCAAACATAAATACCTACAGACTAGCCTACGAACAAGATGCGATTGCTGACAAAAATACTATGTCAAATTAGCTCTATAAATCCTTTATGCTTCACATCAATTATTACAGTTCTAAAATTAAATTAAAGATATACAACGTGTCAATCGGCATCCATTATTCAAGCCAAATTGTCAAAATGGTCGCGCGAACAAATTCTCTAAAAAGTACCGAATTAATCGACGCGCTTCGTTATGCTATTATGTGCCTACGCGCATTAAAGTCGTTTTCTGCGCGTTGGATGCTCCCATCGAATGCGTATATTGCTTCAGGAAAAACTTGACAGGCAGAACTAAACACACATACGCAAATATCAAACTTTTTCTAACATCGTGGATGCGGAATGGAGCAGAGAATCCACTGTTGCTAGTATTGGTGCGTTTACGTGAAATTCGACAGACTAGCATCGAGAGTGGTGTTGTTATTATGTATTTCGGTCCGGTCTGCGCGTCGGGTTTTGTTCTTTTTGGCCGCTGAGGTTGGGACGGTGTCGTTAAGGCTCTGCAACCGGGCTCGAAAAGACGAAGATGTTGAGATACGAAATTACGAATGTTAGAGGAGAGCGCTAACATTTACAGCGACAAAATAAATGCGAAAATTGCGAAAATGTTTAATAAAACCCGACTCGTTTAAAATAGAGCAAAAATCTCGCGGGCATTGTTTTAAACAGCATTTAAGGAAACACTGTGAATTTTTTCATACATGTAACTTATAAAATAACTGAAATAAACGTGTTTATAATAATTTTTGGAGCGTACTTTGCGATTTTTTTATCGAGGAAATTTTATATAATTTAATGAATGTCTAGATATTATCTTCAAGAATAACATATATTTTTAAGAGCTTTAAAACTTACCGTATTTAAGGGAGATATGTAAGAAATCGGTAGAAACGCGGGTTGCGGGCCCTTAAATAGCAGTATTTAATGCTGTTTACGAGAAAAGAATAAGCTCAAAGCTTTTTTTAATGCTGAATAAATAAATAACAATTACTATTATATTTATTATACGCCTCAAAAGGAAGGGAAGCGCCGCATCCACAATATGTATGGAGGGACCGCGCCTGGTACAATGTGACCTTAGAACGGGGTACACCAGTAAGGACACATTTTTATACAAAATTGTAAAACAAATAAATAAAAAAAATTACGTATTTACTTTGCTACTTTGCAGCCCGTTCATCTTGCAACGCGCCGCTCACTAATGTATTCTACTCGGCTGTAATGCGAACGCTTTTCGGCCAGTCGAGTAGCAAGTTACTCGCCTGTGCTATAGATAAAACCGTTTGGTGTAAAACCGTGTTGGGCGAGTTGTTCAGACTGTCGGTTGCGTCTCACTGCTGTTATTGTTTATAATAATATTTATATTGTGTAAACGAGGTCACTGGTGGCAGACCTACCATTACTGCTGTGTTAACACACACACCTAATAAAGATGTTAGAATTAAATGGATACACGAGAACTGTTCGGAAAGTAACCCCAGTTCAGCTGTAAATAAAAAAAAAGATTACAAGTGTGCAGTTCATACGCTGTAGAAGTGAAAACTTCAGACAACTGAAGTAGACCAGAGTGGGGAGGCTACAAAGAGAGGAGATCGATTATTCTATCACATTCTCTCGCAAACTTAATCCTTATATAGTGTTTGTCTCTTTTTGGTGTCACTATTTTTCGTTTCATCGAGTTTCAAATCACAAAGGTGCTAAAGAAATTTTCAGTTCAAAAAATCCGCATAGATACAAATAGTGTATATAAATATATTTTTTTACATTAGCTCTATTAAGGAGGCCCTGAGGAAAATAACACCACCGCCATAGGTCACCCCAAGTGGTTCGCTGCGTTTGGTGATTAGGCAGGCTTGGGGTGAGATTGTCTGGGTCTGGGTTTGCCATCTACTGCGTGGCGGGCTGGATCGGGAGAGACTGGTTGAGGGAGAACTTTTGAACTCATTGGACTCTCTCGGAACATCGACTTGCAGCGCAGTGGGAGGGATGGTTTCATACGTTCGTCACTCCTGGACACATTGACTTCAGATTCCTACCCAGATCTTCCTCTCCTTCCTTTCCCTCCGTTACCCTCCACATAACATCTATGGGATAAGAAACAGAAAGAGCGAAAGAAAAAGATGCGTAAAACATACCTGCGACAGCAAAAGGCGTGGGTGGGGAGGCTTGCTATTTTCGAACCTTAAACTCGCCTATTGGCACGTTTTTTGTATCAACGTCAGGTCGGTATTGATAAAGCCATACTAAAATATGCAAAATCATACATAATCATATGTTTTTGTTTTGAAATATTTGATTACTTAGAAGTATTATAGATGCTTCAATTAAATACTGCGTGTAGAACATACTGTGACCCTTAAAAATATCGGTCAGCCTTTTAATAAGCCTAGAAAAAAATAAAGTATAAGGTCTTTAAAAAACACTTTCAAGTCCAAACTCTCCTATTTATAAACCGCTTTTCGGATATGGTTTTATTGTTTGATGTGGCAAATTCAGTTCTTTTTATAATAATCGCAAAAAAAAATTGTATTTTCGCCCGAAGTTCACAAAATAAAATAAAATATGCATTTTCGCGTTGATATTTTACAATACGGCCGGCAGTAGACGAATTTGGATTTTCAAAGTGACCTCTATGTCGTCCACCGAAGGGCTACATAACTTGTCACGCCCGTTTTTTTTTATCAGTTCTCCCTCGGACGGAGCGACGAACGGACGTTAGGCACCGCGTCGCTTTGTTCCGTGAAATCAATTTTAAAATTCTGTTTTATTACTATCAACAATACGTAAAAAATGAGTTAAAAAAAGTGTTTTTTACAGGCCTTTACGAAATCAACCTGTAAAAAAAATCTCAAATACCTTTTCCAACCTTTCCAAAAGCTTTTTCTCAAGTACTTTTAAACTCCTCCCATAAAAGGGCGTGAATTCCGATTTAGATTTTTTCCTGGACTATTGGATCCCCTTAATGCGCTGATTATAACAGAGAGAAAAAGACAGGTGTGAAAATAATGGGTTAGCATATTATATCTAAAGAGACAAAGCGTCTCCTGAACAAGTGGTTAATGGTTAATGGGTTTTTATAAGTTTATTTGAAATCTACATAATTTATTATTTAGTTGTTGATTGCTTTTAAAGTTCCCACGGTAATGGCACGGTGGCGGTATTTCTTTAGTATGTGCGACGTAGATCAGAGAAAATATTATTATTTTTTACTTGGGGAGGGGATAGAGCCTCGCTTGAATCTAAATGTGTGACGTCATCATTCTTGCCGTGAACAGCGAGAAGCTAACATCCATACATTTAACGAAATATAACACCAAAACGGTAGCTTATGCTATACAATATATCTACATATCAATGTGCACTTAGCGAATGTGGGCGGTTCTTCAGTGTGCTCGTCGCTGGTTACAGGGGTAAGTAAATTATGAAACATTTGTAAAAGTGTTTTAACTGAAAAATCCTTGTAGAAGAAGTCGGGGACGCCCGAGGAAGACATGGCACGATCAAGTGAATCAGATACTTGAGTCGGGTCATGTCAAAAGTCAGAATAATAGAAGAGAATGTATGAGACGATGTATGAATGTGAGTGAGGCAAAGAATGTGTGCCAAGACCGAGTTGTTTGACGGTCCGTCCTCTCTGCCTACCCCTGCGGGGAAACGGCGTGATGGTTAGTTAGTTAGTTAGTTAGTTCCTTGTAATTACTATATTCATTTATATACCTGTACGCCTGTCTCGACACAGGTATACCCTAGTGAGACAGGCATACAAATAAAACCATTGTAAACATATTTTATTATAGATAAATAAATAAAAAAAATTAAAAAAACTAAACACGGCAACAAAATATTGCTATGTGTATTGGGGCGAGTCTTTTTGAGGCGAGCATTTGACCTTAGCAAATATGTTATTATCGTGGCAAGCAATTCGCGCTCCCATGTAAAAAGGTCTATTCATTCAAAGCAGATTTTGCTTTTAAGAACTAAATGGTGATATTGTAATGCGAGATGCCTATTTACTGTCAGATTGATTGTATAACGAATCACAGCCATCTTTCCCCTCTTCGCCCTCGATGGTTTGGTTTTACCCCTCATCTGTAACTTCTTGTCTATCCATTTGGATGTCTATGGTCCCACTATTGTTTAACCTGTCTGCTTGGTTCAATATATTCGCACCTCACAATCGGAAACCTCAGTTTCGCGCGAAAAATCAGAAACTTTGGATCAAGATTGTAAAATATCTATGGAAGATAGCTTTCATATTTCAAGGACAATAAGAAGCATTATTTCGTTCTCTTTCTGGTTAAAAGTAAAATACATATGTTTGCATGAGAGGAAGAGAGATATATAGCTTTTAAAATGTAAGGTCGCTTGTGACGTTTTTGGTCTTATGAAAGTATAACGCGATTACGTGTTTTGGGATGTATTTATTCCTAAACAAGCAGACGGGTTAAGTGTGTAAGAAACAGCTGCAGCATTTTTAATAAATATAATTAAATTACAATCACGTGGTACACGGATACGGGACGAGAAATTCAAAGCATTTTAGATTGCCAACAAGGAAGAAATCAAGCACCCAGAAATGTAACATATTGATATCGGAAATTTGTAAAGGACAATTAATCCAAAAATGAGTTAAATATAATCATGTCATTTTTCTTCGTTTTTTTTTCTCTCTTTCAATCTGCGTCAAATTTTTCTAGGAAAATATGTGCGTCGATGCGACGTGCATTTGGGGATTTTTTTCCTAAAATATCTATAACAATTTGGGAGGCGGGAATGGGTACCGCCGCCCCGGGAACCTTTATTGGATAACCAACACCTCTACCATCGGTCACCCCAAGTGGTTCGCTACGTTTGGTGATATAGCAGGGGTGCCCGGGTTCATGGGGTGAGGTTTGTCTACGTCTTGGAGGCGGATGACCAGGACATACTGAACCCCAGATTCCTACCCCTTAAACCCTTTTCCTTCTCAGAACTCTCCTCTCTTTCCTTTCCTTAAAAAAAACCCTCCACACAGCATCCCCAAAGATGACATAGGCCCTGAGGGAAATTATTTTCCTCAGGGCCTCCTGTGTGGAGCTCATGTAAAAAAAAAAACACGCTTAGGTCTTTTAACTACGCATCGGATTTTCATGCAGTTTTCAGTAATTGATAGAGTGATTCATGAGGAAGATTTAGGTATATTAGTTGAAATGTAAAAATAAAGGTAGCGGGTTGGCAAGCGGGCAGTGTGGATCTGATATTTATGCAAATTAACAGGTGGCGTTGGTTAAAAAGTTTAGGTAATGGCACTGTCGGTGGGTGGCGTTGTGTTTCGTTAGCCATAGCAAGGTGTGGCCGGGTCAGCTATTTTTAAAAATAAATTAAATACTGTTTATAAAAAAATTACAAAAAATATTTGTATTCTGAAAGATCTTTTCAATGTCATCTTTAAATAAAAATGAATGTTTCTTTGTTTGTCCCTTACGCGTTTCTACACCATTTGGTGATTTGTTGTGCGCACGCGGAAGTTTTTATTTTTAAATATATCGAAATGCTCAGATTAAAAAAGATAAGATTCACCAATTTACCGCTGTCACTACCAGTTTCTGGACGCCGCGCCGTGTATGAATCATGGAGACCGGCAAACTCAGAATGAAACCAACTCAGAACCACCTCAGAAAGGTCATAAAGAGTGATGATAAAAAAATATTAAAAAAATGGTTAAATAGGTTACGTCAGGTTAGGGTTACCGGAACCATAAATAATATATCTTTGTACATAAAAATCTGGCGTCACGATGTTTGTTCGAGATAAACTCCGAAACTACTTAATCGATTTTGATGAAATTTGGCTTACATCGTGTAATTTGGTCCAACTTAAAAGATAGGATAGTTTTTATCTCGATTATTGACCCCAATGTTTTTTTAAAGGACAAAGCTTTGTAATTATTTGTAAGTTCCATAAGTTTGTAACAGATGGCGGTGTGAGTTAATTTATCGACACAAAACATGGTTATCTATGTTGGTTAACCATCCAGTAGATGCCGTTGTGTCACAGCAATGCGTTTCCGGGTCAGCTAATTATTCTATACTAGCTGACCCGGCCACGCGTTTGCTGTGGCTAATAAAACACAACGTCATCTACTGGATGGTTATCCAACCTTTATAACCACCGCCGTCTTTGAGTTTATCGCAAAGAGATAGACAGATGCCGCGGAGGACTTTAATTTATAATACGTAGAGATGGTGTGAAAGATTATAATAATGTGCATGAAATGCTTGAGGTAACTAACGTATTTAAGTTAATAAGGATTAATACTGTATCCGTCTAAATAACTTTTCAATTACCGCAATGTACGTGACCATTTCTTTAGAAGATAGAGTGGGTATAGTAAGCTATCCGTAAAAGATAGATATATGTCTTCGCTGACATTTTTGTAGATCTATAAAAGAGGAATATCCCACCATGCATTGTTTTGTTATATCCCAAAAGGATTAGGATTTCGATGAAAGCTACCAGGCGGCTTGACTTTTTCCGACACTTCTAACAATTATCGTTATGTTTCAACCAATTTACACAAATCCTTGACAAATTACATACCCAAACCCTCCTCACGAAACACTTTTATCTATTGGTGAAAACCACATGAAAATCCGTTTATTAGTTTTCGAGTTTATGGCGAACAGACAGACAGACAGACGACGCGGGGGACTTTAATAGAGAAAAATGCTTTCGATGCAAGCGATTCCTTAAAATCTTACCTCCCTCTGCCGATAATACGACTATTCTTGAAAACACAGATTATTTTTAACGATATAAAATACTACAAGTTTAAGAATTTGTTTGCATTTTATTGTTAGGCATCATTTATTGAACCAAATTGTATTTAACGTATTGTGAGACCAAAATCGAGATACTCTCAGTATCGAACCCGGTCGCTGAGAAATTTGAACAACATGTATTTTACCCAACTGTGCTGTCACTGTCGTTTTTTTTCCAAAACCGAGTGAAAAGGACAAATGTACATCGTGCTGATAAATAATCAATATCTCTAAATATTATAAATTAAAGTCCCCCACCGCATCTGTCTGTCTGTTCGCGATAAGCTCAAAACCTACTGATCGGATTTTCATGCGGGGTTCACCAATAGATAGAGTGATTCATGAAGAAGGTTCAGATACATAATTTGTTAAGGTTTTGTGTAAATTGGTTGAAATATATAAAATATTAGGTCCTTACATATGAAATTGGCGTTTTGCCGTACTGGCAACTTTGATCTCAAAAATCTGCTCTTTGGTTAAGAATTCCAAATTCAAATTTATACAGCTATTTACTCATGTATTTGTGTTTCGAAAATTATAATTCATTTGTTTTTTCCTTAATTGTTTTTTTTTCTTTGCGTCACTTAGTTTACAAAATGGAAAACTTGAAATATCGCGTTATTTACGAGCACGAGTTCCACCGTGGCACCAGTGCTGCAGAAACGGCTCGAAGGATTAATGATGTGTATGGCGACGGTGCCGCAAAAGAAAACAGTGCGTTTTTGGTTCCAACGTTTTCTTTCTGGAAATTTCGACCTGCAGAACAAGCCCCGTGGACGGCCGGAGACCAAAGTTGATAATGAAGAATTGAAGGCTATTGTGGATGCGGATCCATCGCAAACCACGTCGGAGTTAGCTGCAGGCTGCGGTGTAGTGATAAAACTGTTTTAATCAAGGTGAAAAAGCTTGAAAGGTGGGTACCTCACGAGTCGAGTGAAGCAAATCAACAAACGCGCGTTAGAACGCTAGACCACACACTGCACAACAGACGGCTACCAAATTAGGGGAGCTTCAATTGGAATGTCTAAGACATCCACCGTACTGTCCGGACCTTGCCCCAACAGATTACCATTTTTTTCGAAATTTGGATAACTTCTTGCAAGGGAAAAAATTCAACTCCGATGGGGCAGTCCAAACCGCCTTCAAAGATTTTATTGATTCCCGTTCGAATGTTTTTTTTAGTAAAGGGATCGATGAACTACCCGTGAGATGGCAAAAGTGCATAGATAGCAATGGTACATACTTTGATTAAATAAATATATTACATTTAAAAAAAAATTGACTTTATGTTCCTCCCATACAAAACGCCAATTTCATATGTAAGGACCTAATATTAGCGCGCTCCTCGTTAAACATTCGTAATTTCCACGGACATGTGAATATATCTGGACCTGCCCTAAGTGATAAAAACGTAATATTTCCCCCTCCCCATGGAACCGGCTATAAGCTCCGCCTTGGCGCCAGCTCGCTCCATGGGGAGGGGAGAGAATCTAAAATATGTGACGTCATCATTCTTGTTGTGACCAGCGCGAAAGTAACGTCTATACGTTTTACGAAATATCACGCCAAAAACGGCAGCTTGCGCTATACATTATAGGTACATATTATTTAGACATAGCGAATGTGGGCGGTTCTCCAGTGTTCGCGTCGCTGGTTACAGGGGTGAGTAAATTATGAAACATTTGTAATAGTGTTTTAACTAAACACGGCAACAAAATATTGCTATGTGTATTGGGGCGAGTCTTTTTGCGGCGAGCATTTGGCCTTAGCAAATATGTTATTATCGTGGCAAGCAATTCGCGCTCCCATGTAAAAAGGTCTATTCATTCAAAGCAGATTTTGCTTTTAAGAACTAAATGGTGATATTGTAATGCGAGATGCCTATTTACTGTCAGATTGATTGTATAACGAATCACAGTCATCTTTCCCCTCTTCCCCCTTCATAGTTTGGTTTTACCCCCTCGTCTGTATCTTCTGGTCTATTGAATTCTGATGTCTATGGTAATTACATATTTCTCCATCTTCTTCTTTTTGAGCGCGGATTCGGCGCGATATTATGTTGTACTGTCATCTTATAATTTTGAGAGGTTTTTGACCAATTGACCTGAGGGAAAGACCGCCACTGGTGTTGAACCCTATCTAAATAAAGTGATGCAGTATCGATTTTAAGGGCACTTATGCCTTGCAATATCGATTGAACGCTTAAAGCTTCATTTGCAATTCTCTTACATTGTATTAATGTAATATTAATATGTAAGTGACAAATAAATCGATATTTTAATGCAAGTCGCCTCACGTACTTTCCGCCGGTGTTCGAGGACTGAATTTGTTCTGTTGTGCATACAGCGAGACCAAAAGTCACGTCACTAATAAAATAATATTTATTTATTTTATATTTTAATTGTATATATGTATATGCGTTGCTTGCTTAGAGCGTGTTTCAAATTTGTAATTCGACTTCAGCAAAGAAATTTTCTGCGAAATTTTTAAATTTATCTATATTTTATAATATATTTATTTATTTATAATCTCTCATTTGTCATACCTATCTCAAATTTTGGGATTTATAACTAGGCTAACTAGAAATTTCAACAATATAAAGTACTAGCTGATCGGTAACGCATTGCTGTGGCTAACGAAACAACGCCATCTACTGACAACGCCATTTCACAACCGTTATAACCAACACCATCTGTTAATTTGCATACAAATCAAATCCACACGCCCGCTTGCCAGCCCGCTCCCTTTATAAATTATATATTTCAACCAATTTACACATAACCTTGAAAAATTATATGCCTAAACCTTCCTAATGAATCACTCTATCTATTGGAGAAAACCGTATGAAAAGCCGTTCTTGAGTTTATCGCGAACAGACATACAGACAGACGCGGCGGTCGACTTTAATTTATAATATGTAAAGATATTATACTGTTATACTTTACCTTTGTTAGAAGTCAACCTGAATACAATTCTCATATCTGGAACCCGCATTATAATATTCATGTACTACGGCCTCATTGTTGAGTAAAAACTTGTTTTAAAAATCAGCTGAACTCAAAGCAATAAAAGCCTTCAAAAGGTTGGGAATTATATCTAGGTTAACTAGAAATTTCAACAATATAAAGTGTATTAAACTATTATATTTTGCCTTTGTTAGAAGTTAACCTGAATACAATTCTCACATCTGGAACCCGCATTATAATATTCATGTACTACGGCCTCATTGTTGAATAAAAACTTAGGCCTTAAAAAGGTTGGAAATTATAAACAGGCTAACTAGAAATTTCAACATTATAAAATGTAATAAATTATTATATTTTGGCATGGTTAGAAGTCAATTTGAATACAATTCTCACATCTGGAACCCACATTATAATATTCATATACAAGCCATTGAAAACAAAATAAAAATATACGTTTTTTAATATTTTAAAATGGGTATTCCAGCAAAATTATATTTAACTACAACACTATTTTAAACTATGTGAATATGCTTAAATTGTCAGACAGAAGGATTTTTACTAAAGGATCGATGACACAGAGCGAGTTTACAAGCTACTATCTACTAAGTTTAAAAGCGGATAAATCGGCGAGTGAGATTGTCGTGATGACACACAAAACTGTCCACTCGCTCAGTAGTAGCGTAGGAAACTGATGTCGCTGCTGGCGCCAGTAACAAGAATACCGACGCCTGCGTGAACTAATTCGGTGATGTTTGACAGTCGAAATCAGCTGTTTATTGGCAGCCATCTTGAAAAACATAAATAAACCAATCACGAGCAAGCGGAACAAGCGTGTAAAGTTGACGACCTTTTTCGTAGATTGTCAACAATCTGCTAGTTACTGAGCGACACTGAGCGAGTTTACTAACAGATAGTGAATTTCCCAGATAGTAACTTGTAAACTCGCTCTGTGTCATCGACGCTTAACTTGGTATTTCTATATAAAATATTAAATTATGTATTTGATAGTCCAGAATTGCTGGAATTGATAAGTTTCAGGATTCCACTACGTAATACTCGAAGTCGGGATTTATTTCAGTGTAAAAATTCTAGGCCTAGCTACCATACGTATTCCTCTTTGCCCAGAATACTAATGGAAGGAAATAATTATACCAAGTCAGTGGACATCTTCATTTTATCACTAAACAAATTCAAAATTTTGCTACTGAGGCAGTTCAGTTATGTTCAATAATTACTGCATTTAATTAATTACACACCTTACTACCTTCTTCTGTGTGAGAATTTTGGGCTGGAACTGAATATAAATAAGACAAAATACATGCTCATAAGCAAAAATAACGCATTGGATGAAAATCTTTATATTGCTGGAACAAAACTAGAGAAGGTACAGAGTATTGTATACTTGGGCAGCAATGTAAATGATAGATGGGATCCTTCAGTTGAAATCAAATGCCGCATTGAGCAAGCTCGTGCAACCTTTATCCGCATGAAAAAAATGTTCTGCAGTCATAATCTCAACCTTGGATTACGAATGCGAATGGTCAGATGCTACGTGTTTTCGATATTATTTTACGGAATGGAAGCATGGACGCTTACTGAAGAACTTATTAGGCGACTTGAGGCATTCGAGATGTGGATCTACAGAAGAATACTTAAAATAAGCTGGATGGACAGGGTTACAAACGAAGATGTTATGGTTCGGATGAATAAAGAAAAGGAAGTAATTAAAACTATAAAAATCTGAAAACTTCAATATCTTGGACATGTGATGAGACATCCAGAGAAGTATGAGATCCTGCATCTCATAATGCAGGGAAAGATTGCCGGAAGACGGGGCCCTGGAAGAAGGAGAACCTCATGGTTGAAAAACCTGAGACAGTGGTATGGCCAGTCTACCGTGGAGCTGTTCCGGGCTGCAGTAAACAAAGTCCGCATAGCCAACACGATAGCCAACGTCCGTTGAACGGACAGGGCACAAGAAGAAGAAGACCTTCTTCTGAAAAGGTATCTGTTTATATTATACACTGTGTTCCACGCTCATACTGCGAAACGTTGAGTTCATTATGCCCAAATACAAATTTTAAAAAGTTACGTTGAATTCCTTAATAATGTGTGATTTACAAAAGCGTTTCGTATAAACACACCTTTATAAATATTATTTCTTCCCGCTCGGTCAGCCGTTCTATTTGATTTAAAGGCGATTCCAGACTCACGGCGAGAAGTCTCGGCGAGAAATTCTCGCGAGAACAAGCACTTATCCACACTCTCATTCTCGCCGAGACTTCTCGCGAGAACAAGCCCTTATCCACACTCTCATTTTTCTCACTCGTGATCTGTTTCCCATCCGGTATGGACGACATTACAGACGATATTAAAATGCAGCAAGTTTGGCTCTGTGCGCCATGGCATATTATTATTTTGTTGTAACTAAAAATAAAGTTAAAAAAAATAGAAAAGCCAGACGATGGTGGGTAACGCAAATTCATCGAAACAGAACAGGGTTGGTAATTTTTTTTATTTAATATTCTTTCGTTATTATTATAATCATGTATTCTTATATATAAACTGTATTCTTTAGTTTCAGTATGCTAAAGCAGTTGGATGAACTAGTTGCTGAGCCAAGCGGAGAATTTAAAAAGTTTACTAGTCTGTTCCACGCATCGTGGTTCAAGCTTTTGTCTTTATAATTCCGATGTTTTGCGTCCCATAACACCGGTTCATTTTGGAAATACTCTATAAATTCCAACTCTTGTTGATTGTTCCACATTTTAAAGTAAACAAAATTTTCGATACAAAAACAAAAATATATCGCACGTCTACTCTCAACCGCTCACTAAACAACACTGAGACAAAACGTGAGTGTAGACCCTTCTCGCTTCTCGCCCGAGAAATCCTTTGAAGCGGCCAAATTTACCGACAGCCATCCGAGAACAGCCGAGCACGAGAAAGAGAATGCGAGAAACACATCACATTCACGCTTCTCGGGTGTTCTCGGGGCTTCTCGCCGTGAGTCTGGAGGGGCTATCAAATTTGTTGGCGGCCATTTTGTTATTCGAACACGTGCATTACTGGCAAAAGTAAAGCCACGATTACACTGGTCATTTTTTCGAACAATTAAAAAAAAAATTAATACGTTGTAATTAACACGGTATTAATATTTAAGCACCAATACCGGTTTGTATTTTTAAAATCTAATAACTTGAACATACTCGTAGCTCAAGTATCTAATTTAATTTCGTCGATTGGACAAAAGCGGTGGCTTTCCAATGCTCAGTCCTCTGATTGATAGTAATCCATCACTGCACAAGCTTTTTTTCCGCTATAAATGATAATACCGAGTAACTGGAATTCAAATAATGGGCCGTATTCATAAAAAAAAGTTTTTCTTATACTTGCAGAATATAAAGGAAATCCTTCAGCTCGCATTCATAATATTCCGAGTAAAACCTTATACTTATAGAGTATGAGCATATCCTACACAAAAAGTATTTGGTTATTCATAAACGTTACCTTTTACAAAAAGTATATCTTTCAATAATTTCGAGTGTGGTCAGTAGCAGACTCAGTCGTGTAGTGATCAGTTGTAGCGATGGTAGATGTTGTGGAACTGAGAGAGATGCCAACCACCTTTTACTTACTCTGGGAGGATGTTCTTGCTAGTATAAGGTAATAATTATGAATACGAAAAAAAAGGAAATGCTTATACTCCTACCTTCTTCTTCTACTCAAAGCCTTATACTTCTACCTTATACTTACCAGGATATCCTTCAGTTTTATGAACACGGACCATTGTCAGGTTTGGTTAAGTTTCTTACCATATTCCACCCTACGTGTTGTCTGATAAAGTCCTAACAAATTAGTGCCCTCATAAGTCCGGTCGCAACGAGAGAGGAGTGCTCCTGACTGGGTCTGCAAATCGGTATAGTATCTCATTGTAGAACGGAAGATAATTAAAAAAAATATCTGAATACTCCACTGCAAAACATAAATACTGCTCAACCAGAGCAATAAGCCAAAATATACATCTTTTGGACAGAGAAATATAAAATTTCATGCTACAAAACTAAGAACGGCTGATGCCTTTAAAAAACATATCTGAATACTCCACTGTAAAACATAAATACTACTCACCCAGGCAATAAGCCAAAATATATATACATCTTAAGATGAAGCCATAGTAAATAATGCAAAATTACACAAATTCATACGTTTTTGTTTTGAAAATTTGATCGCTTAGAAGTATTATAGATGCTTCAATTAAATACTGCGTGTAGAACATACCTTGGCCCTTGAAAATATCAGTCAGTTTTTTTATAAGTCTTTTAATAAGCCTATAAAAAAATAAAATACAAAGTCTGTAAAAAACAATTTTAAGTCCAAACTCTCCTATTTATAAACCCCCTTTCGGTTAAGGTTTTATTGTATAATGTGGCAAATTCAGTTTATTTTATAATGATCGCAAAAAAAGTTGATATTTACACCCAATCTTCCCAAAATAAAATAAAATATGCATTTTCGCGTTGATATTTTACAATACGGCCGCTAGTCGACGAATTCGGTTTTTCAAAGTGAACCCTATGGCGTCCACCAAAGAACTACTGTCCACGCCACAGTCGCCAAACCTCAGTCACGCCCCGAACTGAGCGGGAGATGGACGCGTCACTCTGCGTCGCTTGATTTCGTGAAATCAATTTTAAATTTTCGGTTTATTACAATAAACAATGCGTAAAACAGGAATTAATATTTTTACAGGCCATTACGAAATCAACCTGTAAAACAAAAAATTCTCAAATACGTTTTCCAACCTTTCCTTTCTCAAGTATTTTTAAACTCCTCCCATAAAGGGCGTGAATTCCGATTTCGATTTTTTCCTGAACTAGTGGATCGCCTTAAGGACAAAAAAATATAAAATTTCATGCCACGAAACTAAAATACTTTTAAAATACATATCTAAATACTACACTGCAAAACATAAATACTGCTCAACCAGAGCAATAAGCCAAAATATACATCTTTTGGACAAAGAAATGTAAAATTTCATGCTACGAAACTTAAATACTTTTAAAATACATATCTAAATACTCCACTGCAAAACATAAATACTGCTCAACCAGAGCAATAAGCCAAAATATACATCTTTTGGACAGAGAAATATAAAATTTCATGCTACGAAACTAAGAACGGCAGATACTTTTAAAAAATATATATGAATACTCCACTGCAAAACATAAGTACTACTCAACTAGAGCAATAAGCCAAAATATACTGATTATTCCCAATTTCAATGTATTTTTTGAAGAACGGAAGATACTTTTAAAAAACACAACTGAATCTTTTGGTCTATTTTGTTGAAAGGACAAAATATTTCCGCTGTGTAATAAAATCCAAATAAACATTTCTGAACGCATCCTAAAGCTAAAAACTGTTTTTGAAAGGTGAGAGAAATTTTATTATTCGAAATATCCCTACAATTTTTTAAATATGATTTTTTTTAAATGCAATATGGGTCATCTTACGGTTTTAAAAGAAAGAAACTAACCCCAATAATACCATTAAACTAAAAATTACTGATAACGAAAAAAAATATATATTCACGTATTTTATTAGGCAAATGTATTATAAATATTTTGACGTAAGGCGCTTGACTCGCATTCCGAAGGTCGCGGGATCGAATCCCGGCGTGGCAAATAAATTTTATTTGATTAATTTGTGTATTCCACAATTTATTCATTTAAAAATAATATACTATAGTATATTTGCGGCACGCTCCAGAGTGGAAGATACTTCAGTATCGCCCTGGTGTAAGACCACCATTCAGAATTGAAACATTGTCTGAAGTGGCTCTCGCCGTGTTTGGTGACCAGATCTGAATAGCCAGGTACTTCCCCACCTTCCTCTTCCCTATATCCTTCCCTCCCCACTACCTTCAGCCTCATAACATACCCCATTTGGGGATGTCATAGTCTCACTGGCTCCAGACGGGAGCAGTTGGGACTCTTGTGCGGTATTCATGTAAAAAAAAAGGTTATCGTCAACTCACTTTTTTATCGTTTCATGTAAAAATAATTAATAAAAAAATCCCAAAGTGTCACCTTTTAGATTTGAATACAAAGCATTTTTTTTTTCTTTCTAACACCATTTAGATTATATTTCTAATAATGAAAGTAAAGGAGGTACAATGATTTCTATGACAACTACATAAGTTGTTCCGAAAACCGAAAAAATTAGACTTAAGGGGTTAAATAAAACGTCTTCTAAATCTTCCGTCGACGCCTGCATTACCATTTTAGTGTCAAATTAAATAAATAATTAAAAAAAAAATATGCATTATATTATACCTCGTACATTTCCAATCTGTTAATTCAAAAATGTCTCGCATTCGAAATTGTTCTTTGTTCCGTTTTCGAAATAAGAAAATGGCTTCCACCTCTCTCGCCCACTCTCCCCCACCTTTCCCATCCTCTCCCCTCCCCTCCCCGCCCCTTGCTTCCCCCCCAAGTCCCCCCACACCCTTTGATATACGAACAGATCTCTGGTTACGAGGTATATCGTCTGAACCCTAAATTACATTAATCCATTTAAAGTTTTAAAATGTTATTTTGCGTAATTTTAAACTTTTTTGACGGCCTCCGTGGTCGAGGGGTATGGCTCTCGACTAGCGATTTTGTGGTCGCGGGTTCAAATCCCGCAAATAAATTTTATTTGATTGATTTGTATTATTTCACAATTTAATCATTTTTTCTCAATACCATCGCCCGGGAAATAGTGTCGTGAATTATCGCGCGTCGTTCGGCTGTCTTCGGGTGAGTTCGTGGTTCTTGTGTCACCCGCCATCATCATAATTATTTTTTCACGTACTTCAATTATTGTTTTTTATTTATTTATTTCATTTAACACGTGTAATAAGAATGTTGTGATTGTAAACGCAATTAAAATTAAAATGCTCAATTAATGAGGTCTTTGCTTTATAATGTAAGTTTTGATTATTGACAAATGTTTGTTCGAAGTAGTTTGTTTTGTTTTAGAGCAGTAATATATGTATAATAAAAAACAGTATTTTTTCACATACTTCAATTATTGTTTATTATTTCATTAAACACATGTTAACAACTGTCTGCATAAATGTAAAATATGAACCAAATTTTTGTAAACGATAGATTTTTAACATGTCTAAAAAGTTTCGGTTTCGGTTTTGGCCATGGACATATGAATATATCTGGACCTGCCCTAATGGGCTCTCTTCACGACACTGCATGTAGTGACTGCGGCAGTGACTGCAGAGAGCGTGGAGTTGAGCAAACTAGCGCTGTCTCGTTTTTTAAAGGGCCGCTAGAACGAGACAGCGCTAGTTCGCTCAAACCCACACTCTCTGCAGTCACTGCCGCAGTCACTACATGCAGTGTCGTGTGTAGGCCGCTTTAAGTGATAAAAACGTATTATTTCCCCCTCCCCATGGAGCCGGCTATAGCTCCGCCTCGGAGCCAGCCAGGCTTACGAGAGCGTCGCTTGAATCTAAAAAATGTGACGTCATCATTCTTGCCCTGAGCAGCGCGCTGATCACATCGCACATTTTACGAACAAAAGTGAGAGCTTGTGCTATACATTATGCCCTAATATATGTGAACGTAGCGAATGTGGGCGTTCCTCCAGTAAGTTACAGGGGTAAGTAAATTATGAAACATTTGTAAAAGTGTCTCAACTAAACACGGCAACAAAATATTACCCTGTGAAAAAGGGCGAAATTTCTTTTGCCGATTTCGACTACGCAAATATGATAATAACGTGGCGGGAAATTCGCGCTCCCATGTAAAAAGGTCTATTCATTAAAAAGCAGTTTTGCTTTTAAGAACTAAATGGTGATATTATAATGCGAGATGCCTATATACTGTCAGATTGATTTTTTAACAAATCACAGTCATCTTCCCCTCGTCACCCTCCATAGTTTGGTTTTACCCCTCATCTGTAACTTCTGGTCTATTAAATTTGGATGTCTATGGTTTTGGCCGAAACTGAGACTAGGGTTGCCATACGTCCGGAATTTTACGGACAAGTCCGGTAATATAAGTCTTTGTCCGGAATGCGGGGGGAATTCTAAACAGTCCGGATTTTCTACAATTAAGTAGAGATTGATGTAAAAAATGAAATAAATCAATAAGAAAATGAAGATAGTGTGGGTGGTTCTTAGTCGAAGTACGATACAGTTAAAAATTACCGAATTTGATATCGGCACCGTGGCGCAGTGGTTAGCGCGTTTGCCCGGAAAGCAAGAGGTCCTGGGTTCAAGTCCCAGAGGTGTCAATATCTTTTTCTGATTTTTCTGTTTCCAGATTTTCGGTTGAGTTTCGCTTTTATTGTCTTCATTTAATTAAATGAAATAAATCAAATTATTTTTATTACAAATCAAAGTAAAAACATTCCCTTCTGATATTTAATTAATTTTAAACAAAATGTCTAGAAATTTTTACTCTTTATACCCAAAAAATACAAAAAAGTTTATTATATATAAAAAGGAATACCCCCCCCCCCCCCCTACGAAAGATTCGGTTTCTGTAGAAAGTCCTGTTTCGGTCAAACACTGCGGGAAACCATTAATAGGATAATCAACTTCCCTGCCGTAGGTTACCCTAAGTGGTTTGCTACGTTTGGTGACTTAGCAGGGGTGCCCGGGTTAATGGGATGAAATTTGTCAAGGTCTTGGCGGAAAATGCGTTTGCACGCCTACTGTGTGGCGGGCCGAATCGGGAGAGCCTGGTTGAGACATTTTTAACTCTTCAGCCGGATTCTCTCGACCCATCGCCTTGCACTGAAGTTGGAGGGATGGATTCTGTCACTCCCTGACACACTGACCCCCAGATTCGTACTCACCCTTTTCCTTCCCAGGACTTCCTCTCCTTCCTTTCCCTAAAAAGACCCTTCACACAGCATCCCAAAAGATGAGGGTTTTTCCCTAAGGGTCACCTTTGCTAACATAAAAAAAAAACAGAGTGCAATTCACACGCGGTAGAAGTTAAATCTCCAGAAAACTAAAGTAGACTAGAGTTGGAAGGCTACGAAGCACCGCACAAAGAGGGGACCGATTATACTATCTCATTCTCTCGCAGGCTAAATCCTGTAGATGTATGTTTCTTTTTAGTGTTTCTATTTTATATATAATATAATATAATATAATATCCCAAGAAAACTGGTAAACTTAGTAAGGCTCACAATGTCTAATGTTGAGTGCCGAGTCAGAATACAACAGGATCTGTCAGACACCCTAAAGACCTTCAATGGACTAAGACAAGGAGATGCACTTGCCTGCATTTTATTCAATTTAGCGCTGGAAAAGGCCATCCGAAATGCAGGTATACAAACCACAGGCCATATTTTTAACAAGTCTGTTCAGCTCCTTGCGTATGCTGACGATATAGATATCATCGCACGCTCAGAATATGAACTAAAATCGGCGTTTAAAAGCTTAGCTACGTCGGCAAGGAACATGGGATTGGTCATCAACGAGGGGAAGACAAAATATATGCCCGTACATGGACGCCAGAAACCACCAAGTATACAGATAGATAATTATACATTTGAAACTGTCAACGAGTTTGTATATCTCGGTACTATGGTGACAAATGACAACAATGTATCCAGCGAAATCAAAAGAAGAATAGTAGCTGCAAATCGATACTACTTTGGGCTACAGAAGCATATGAAATCTCGCCACCTTACCAGAAGAACTAAAGTCCTGCTTTACAAGACCCTTATACGACCTGTTCTTATGTATGGTTCGGAATGCTGGACAATCAGTAAGGGTGATGAAGGAGCCCTAGAAAGTTTTGAAAGGAAGGTGCTGCGAAGGATTTACGGCCCAGTCTGTGATAATGGAGAATGGCGTATCAGATACAACCAGGAGCTATACGATCTTTACGAGGACCATAATATCTCCAAGGAAATCAAAACTGGAAGACTCAGGTGGGCTGGACATATCCAGAGAATGAGCGAAGGAGATATTCCAAAGCGAATTATGGATGGTGCACCTGGGGGTCGGAGAAGAGTTGGAAGACCAAAGCTTCGATGGCTGGATGGAGTGGTGAAGGATGCAAGCACCATCGGCATCCGAAACTGGCGCAACGCAGCACAACACCGACAGTCATGGAGGCAGGCTCTGCTGGAGGCCAAGACCCGACCTGGGTTGTAGAGCCACAGATGATGATGATGATGATATATATATATATTTTTTTTTATTACTTTAAAAAAAATAAAAGTAATACAAGGTACATTTGCGGCACGTTCCAGAGTGGAAGATTCTCTTAGTATCGCCCTGGTGATCGCCCTAAGACCCATTCAGAATTGAAACTTTGTTTGAAGTGGCTTTAGCCGTGTTTAGGGACTAGACATGAATAGCCAGGTACTTCCCTACCTTTCTCATGTCCTCACCTTCTTCCCCTTCCCACTAATTTCATCCTCATCACAACCCAGTTGGAGATGCCTTAGTCTTACTGGCTCCAGACGGTTAGGAGCAGTTGGGACTCTTGTGCGGTATTCACAAAAATATATTCAATTAGCGAGTTCCCGGAACGCGTTGCTGTGCCACTTAATAAAGAAATTGTTTCTTCCTGCGTGTCCTCTCCCATTCGTCCCGTTTCCCTTCTGCCTCTCCTTCCCCTTACACGTTCCCACTCCGCTTTCTCCGCCTTCCCGGACCCCACTCCCCCCTACCGAGTTCCCCTCCCCCTCCCGCATTTTTCACATTCATTTTTCAAACTCGCAAGGCATCTATTGCAATTTTTTTTTATACAAATTTTATACTGTCAGAGCTCATCGGTATATATTAAAACCTTCGCGAGCATGCGCACATCAAATCCCCCAAAGTTTCATCGCAATCGGATGAATGGTTTAGCAACGCATGGACATCTCATATTATACATATACCCAAGCAAGAATATTTTCATTTTTTGAATAAAGTAGCGAAGCAGCAGTCCATAATGGAATGCTGGTACCAACTTTGATGTATGACAGAGAGTATGTATTAAAAAAAATTGTCAGACTTTGTTATATATTTATAATAATTTATTGAAAACGACAGTAATGGGCGATGAATCCATCCCTCCCACTGCGTTGCAAGGCGATTTTTTTAAAGAATCGTTCAGAAGGTCTCCCTCAACCAGTCTATTCTGATCCGGCCTGCCACACAGTTGGATAACCAACACCTCTGCCATAGGTCACCCCAAGTGGTTCGCTACGTTTGGTGAATGAGCAGGGGTGCCCGGGTTCATGGGGTGAGATTTGTCCGGGCCTCGGCGGCGGATGCGTCTGCTCACCAGCTGCATGGCATGCCGGATCGGGAGTCCCTTCGACTTCTCCAGCCGCACTCAGTGGGAGATATGGATTTATATGTCCGTCACTCCTGGACACAGTGACCCCAGATTCCTACCCACCCCTTTCCTTTCCAGAACTTCCTCTCCTTCCTTTCATAAAAAGCACACAGCATCCTCAAAGATGACAAAGGTCCTGAGGGGAATTATTTTCCTCAGGGCCTCCTATGTGAAGCTAATGAAAAAAAAATTCAACTCAAATTTCGATTTTTCTGATATATCTGTATTTAATTTTATATATTTATTAATTTTGTTGTATGGGTGAACCCAAAATCTTTATTTAGATTGTTTTTTAAGCTTGTAATAAATATAAAATAATAATACCTTTTGTGTTCACATCGTATTAAATCCACGGACGCACCTAAAAATATGATCCAAGTAGATATAGTATGTTGGTGGTAGCGCAGTGTACGGAAACCAGCACTAAAAGAGTAGCGTACCGGTAGGATGCTTGTGGTTGCGTCACAGTCGCGTAACTTGTAAATTATATATCAGTGTACGAACGGCCTTTTAGTTTCGCATTCTGTAATTCAACCCTCGGGGTGAAAAAATACCCCTCAACGGGAAGGGGCGGGAGAGATGGTAAAATGGAGTGGGGTAAGGGGGGACGGAGTTAAGGGTGCAGCTTGAGAAGGGGTAGATTATGAAACGCGGAAGATATTGCATTATATTATGGATTATTTATTAAGATTTAAAAAAAAAATATTTGTTTTAATATTTTGATAGAAAGCGGTATATACGGCTGTCGACCTCGCTCTTAGACCGACGTCCCATGTTATATTGCTCCTGAGGTAGACAAACCTCCTGACATCTCTACTCTCATCTGATGTCACGTTCGGCCTACAGTCAGCAGCTTTGTTTTGTCTTTATTTATCTTCATGTTGTTATTGTTTTGAAGAATGCTTTGCATGATTGTTAAGGCCTCTTGCAGTTCTTCTTCGCTTTCAGCAACCATAGCAATATCGTCAGCAAACCTTATCATATCCACCTTTTGGCCGTGTATCTTTACACCTTTTCTGTGACTCATTCTCTCTCTCAAGTCGTAAATCGCACTATGTATATAAGCGTTAAAAAGAACAGGTGACAGAGAGCATGATGTGGTCCTATAGAAGACTATTAGGAATTTCCTGGAGAGACCACATTACAAATGAGGAGGTTCTCCATAGAATCGAAGGAGGAAGGCACCTGCTCAGGACCTTGTCCGAAAGGCGTGCAAGATGGATCGGCCATGTAATACGACAAGAAGGCATCTTGCATGCCATAATGGAGGGTATGACCGAGGGGACAAACTCTAGGGGACGCCCACGCCGAGAGTACCTGGAGGACCTTCTGTTGGACGTGCGCTGCTCATCATGTGCAGACTTCAAAAGAGCCGCACAAGACAGGGAAGAGTGGAAGAGACGAATTGAGGAAATTGCTGCAAACCAATCCCTGGATTTAAACCAGAGAGAGAGAGTGAAAGCAGTCACTTTGTAGTTTGACATATTGAATGAAATAAAACAATAACTTGGTTTGTAACCACGATTTATTTAATTTTTATAATACCGACCGGTTTCGCTTTACTCAAGCATCTTCAGGGTATAAAATTAAACTGAATCTATATATACCCTGAAGATGCTTAAGCGAAACCGGTCGGTATTTTTTATAAAACCTTTACAAACAACTCAAAATCACATTATCAAAATTATGTATAATAGAATTAAAACATTTTCGACAGATGCTTTATACAAAGAATCTAAACTATTCAGACTCCGTAAACTATTTATACTGCAAACTATGAAATAAATCTTTAAAAACCTAAACAAATTCGAAAAAAATGTAAACAGAATCAACATTAGAAATAATAATGTATTCTATACCCCCCAAACACACACAAAACAAATGCAAACTCACAGCAGCTTTATTGGACCTCGTACCTTCAATAGTTTACCAAAAAATATTCATGTTGCAACTAAACTTTCGCATTACATAAAAGAGTTAAAATTATGGCTAAACCATACAGATGTAAAAACTCTATTTATTTAGTTTTATATCACTTATGTCCCTAAAAACGCTATTTGTTCAGTTTTATATCACTTTATATATCTAAAAACTCTATTTATATAGTTTTATATCACTTTTCTCGCAAACTTTACACCTATTATTGCAATGTATATCATTTATTACACTATACACGTATTTAACCGTACACCATTGTATACACTTTTTGTACAAACTGTTTTAATTTTTTTTTTGCTTTATATACCACTGTTTGTTTTTTCTAGGTACTAAATAAAATTTATTTTAACTATATTACCCACGCACAGGCTGCGCCTTAGTGGGTTCCCACATTATTGTTATGAGTTTCAAAACATGTAAATATAAATTGTAAAATATGGGAAAAATAAAGGAATTAAAAAAAAAAATTTAATTATAAAAATTAAATAAATGTAACACGTTTTTCTCTGTTATTTTTACAAGTTATATGTGTAAAAAAATTTACAATGTTTCTTTGAATGCTATTTTAGAAATTCCCCACGAGATTTTTGCTCTATTTTAAACGATTCGTGTTTTATTAAATTTTTTCACAATTTTCGCTAAAATATTATCGTTTTTAATATTAGCGCGCTCTCTCTAACATTCGTATTTACATATCTCTTCATCTTATTCTTTTTGAGCGGGTATACCGCGCCTTAAGGGCCCGCAACCCGAATTTTAACCGATTTCTTACATATCTCCCTTAAATACGGTAAGTTTTAAAGCTCTTAAAAAATATATGTTATTCTTAAAGATAATGTCTATACGTTCCCCGCGCCGAAACTCAAATTATATGAAATTCTCTCGATAGAAAAAAATTGCAAAGTATGCTCAAAAAATTATTATAAACACGTTTGTTTCAGTCATTTTACAAGTTATATGTATGAAAAAAATCGCAGTGTTTCTTTAAATGCTGTTTAAGACCATGCCCGCGAGATTTTTGCTCTATTTTAAACGGGTCGTGTTTTATTGAACTTTTTAGCAATTTTCGCATCGATTTTGTCGCTGTAAATATTAGCGCTCTCCTCTAACATTCGTAATTTCGTATCTCTCCATCTTCTTATTTTCGAGCCCGGTTGCAGGGGCCTTAAGTGACATTGCAACGCATGCCGGTAACTCGCTAGTTTTAATTAAAAAAATCATATACTGATTTTTGCCTTCGACATAATCTTCTACCTGTGATAAAGTTCTTATATCTGCAGATAGGGGTCGCTGTTGTAAAGGGGGGCGGTGCTGGGAGGAGGGCGAAGGAGGGGGCGTAAGGAAAACTGTATGTTTTACGAGTGCTGAAGTATTTAGTGGAATTTTAATAGAATACGGAGTATGTAATGAGATAATCACAGCGCATTGGCGTATCGTCCATAGATTCAATTAGTACATTAGTTCACGTGAAAAATCACGGGATAGCGTGAATTATTTAAATTTGTATTTTGAAAATGACAATTTTTTAAATTTTTTATATTCATATATCATTTTTTTTAATATGAATATCTCACGAGAGTCCCAACTGCTCGTATCTGGAGCCAAATATTTGAGACTATGGCATCCATAATTGGGATATGTTATGGGACCGAGGGTAATGGGGAGGGGAAGGAGATGGGTAAGAGGAAGGTGGGGAAGTACCTGGCTATTCGGATCTGGTCACCAAACACGGCTAATGCCATTTCAAGCAACGTTTAACTCACACCGCCATCTGTTAATTTGCACACAAATCAAATCCACACCGCCCGCTCGCCCCCCCGCTCGTCCACCACATATAAACATTTTCACATTTCCACCACTTTACACAAAACCTTGACAAATTATTTACCTAAACCTTTCTCATGAATCACTATCTATTGGTGAAAACCGCATGAAAATCCGTTCAGTAGTTTTTGTGTTTATCGCGTACAGACAGACAGACGCGACGGAGGACTTTAATTTATAATTTGTATATGGATATTGGTACTTTATCGCTTTTCTGAATTGTTGACACAATCAGTTTTAATTTTAAAAATGACACTTCAATTCAAAATAAATTTGAGTTCATTGAACCAGAGTACAATCACTCACAACCGACATTAGTATGTTTAATGATGCGTTTAGTTCGTATCTTCTAATATTTGAACAATTGGTAAGAGTTTCGACTACTTTCTTAAAATTATTTTAACTAGCTGGTTCCCGGCATGCGTTGCAATGCCGTATCCAAAGAAATAAATTGTTTCTCCTTGCATTTCCTTTCGACCTTCCCCGCCTTCCTTCTACCCTCCACCGCTCCT
Organism: Limnephilus rhombicus; assembly: GCA_929108145.2. Lineage (NCBI taxonomy): Eukaryota > Metazoa > Arthropoda > Insecta > Trichoptera > Limnephilidae > Limnephilus > Limnephilus rhombicus. The sequence goes on along the minus strand of OV815290.1, from coordinate 9,696,817 downwards.
CCGACCCGCCAAACCCCTCTCTTGCGTTCCACATATTCAGTCCCAGTACATTCAGTTTTCAAACAGCTCGCGTGCCACCTATTACAATTTTTTTTAATTCAAATTTTCATTTTTCATATTAAAAATATTCATTTTTGTATTTTATATAAGAATACATTTTCATCAAACGTGCGAAGTTAAAATAGTCGTTAAGTTTTCTGAAATTATCCAAATTTCTTCATTTTTCTTTCCGTAAGAACCTTCTTAAAAAGTATTAGAAAACTTAAAAAGAAAGATGAATGAAATAGGTAAAGTTGTTCTGAAGTTATGGCGTGACCAAGGGAAATAGGGATTCATTTTTATATATCTATACAGGGTGTAACAGGACCTACCCGAGAGATTTTAACCAGCGATTCCTGAGCATATTTTGAGTCAAAAATGTAAATGAAATTTTGGTCACCGGTGACTTTTTCGATGACTTTTTTTTTTCTTCAAATTCAAACAATTTTTTTCTTCTTCCGCTTGTTGTCATTGGTCACTCAGCCGAGTAACCGACCAACTCCTCAACCCGACTCCAACTGTCCAACACCTACTATTTTTTAATGTAGAAAAAATATATTTAAAAAAAATATTATAAGCAATAATTATATTATCAGCCTGAAACACTCATCACACCTACAGCGTAGATGAGTGTTTCAGCCTGATAATAGTTGCTTATAATAATTGTTTCCCTTTGTGCTAAGCATAAAAATCTTGTCTTAAACGTTAGTTTACCAGTTAGTGTAGATTAGGGTTGTCAACCGTCCTGTTTTCCCAGGACATGGCACTGCTTTTTGGGATGTCCTGGGCTCTCCTGGATAGTTTTTAAGCATCGTCATCGAGTTTTTAAAGAGTTCTGTTAAGGACCTATTAAAATTCGTGCTCCACTACTCTGTCCATTCGTTTTGTAACTGGGCTCGCGACGCGCGTGTCAAGGTCGAGGTTTTTTTCACTTATAAACAGACACACAGTGGTCAAAAGAAAGAAATCGGTTACTTCCAGCAACAATTGCTGCAATAATCAAAATTATCTACAACATGAATATGAACTATGAAACATTGTATAATTATTTGTTAACTCAACCACAAATGTTAAGGGACAATAGAGAACTCCAGTCCAATTTTTTATAATTTTTTTTTAATAAATAATGACGTTCTAACTTAAATAACTGCATTTTTATTTTTATTTTTAAAGTTAGTTTTAATAGTTAAAATAATTATCAAAGTTTTAATTTTTCAAGACCCCCCGAAAACCACAGGAAATATGGTAAATCGTGTGACGTCATCACTCCCGAAAAATTAGTAATCAGCTGATCAACTACCGCCATTTTGAAATTCCGTTGTTCGAAGTATTCTCCCTAGAAGAAGCATTACTATTTTTGTGTGCAGTAGTTTTTGAATATTTTAAATAATTGAGATAAACTAATACAGGTACCTCTATTTTTGATACTGAATTATTAAGGCTTAAATATTGTTTCAATTAACACAACAACTAAATCTCTATAAACAGTATGAAATAAAGAATAACATGAAATGTTGTTAATACTGATGGCTTGTGCCATACCTACATTTCAATTGATTTCAATACAATGTGATACAATGACTGGTGACGCGTGACGTCAGCGCTAACCATTCAATCGTACCAACTTTACAGTGTATTTTAACGAGACGTTAAAAAATGCACTTTTTAATAATTTTTTAAGAACTCTACGTTTAATATTATGAAATAAAACTTATATATTCAGAATCAGTGTTTATTGGTCTATATGAACATATTTTTTTAAAGCGATAATATTTTTCACTGGAGTTCCTTATTGTGGATTTGAAAAATACAATAAAAATAAAGAATAAAATAATGAAAGACTAAATAAATAAATTTTGTCCTATTACATTACTTACTTAGACTTGATTATTTTATGATAAAAAATATCATTCCTCCATTTGTTTGTTTTTGTAACTTTATTTAGATGTAAGGAAATTTTTTCATACATCTAGTATTAAAAAAAACATATAAAATACATAATAAAATAAATATAGTCATAAAATTATAACGGAAAGAATACAGTTTTAAAAAGAAATACAGTTACTCCAGTTAGAAATACAAACAATAGGGTTTAAGACATACAGTTGATACAAATAAATACAATTCATAAATTTTTCTTAATGTATGTAGCACATGTTTTACGAAAAGTGCCAAGACTTGAGGCTTCCTTTATGGAATTCGGTAGGTTATTATAAAGTTTTTGACCTTTATAAAACACGCTGTTCGGTGTACACGTAAGTTTAGTTTTGGGAAGCGTGAAGTCTCGGCAACTCCTCGTAGGATAATTGTGAATATTTTCATGGTACATAATATTAGTTTGCAGATATTTAGGGAGCATGTTATTTTTAAGCTTGTACATCATTGTTGACGTATTATATATTATATGTTGTTTAGTTGTCATCATATTTAAGTTTTGTAACATAGTTTTAACTCTAGTAAAGATATTACATTTCAGAATCATCCTCATTCCCCTATTTTGTATAACCTGTAGTTTATTATTTTGGGTCTCGTTACATAAGAATAGAACACTAGAACAATAATTTAAATGAGGAGTTACAATAGAATTATATACAAGGTGCGTTGTCTTGAGATCCAAGTTATTCCTAATCCTTTTTAAGAAGCCAACTTTTTTAGCAATTTTCTTAGATATGTAATCGAAGTGTTTGTCGAATTTTAATTTATCGTCTAATATTACACCCAGATATTTAATATTGTTAACCCTTTCTATATTTATGTTATCAATGGTTAGTATTGCATGTTCAGTTCCACATTGACTATCAATAATCAAAAATTTGGTTTTCAATTTAATGCGTTTAAAATTTCGTTTGTAATTAGCTTAAAATTTAGTTTTAAATTTGATGCGCTAATTTAGTAACTAAATGTTAGTTGAACACTTTAATAAAAAAATATCGTTTTATTGACCCTGTTTCAGTGCAATATAACTATAACAATTAGTACTGGTCTTATTACATATATAGTCCTGGCTTTAAACCGAAATGTCCGGGTATTTCTACCTTCAAATCCTGGATTTCAAGGTTTGGAGGTGGCAACCCTAGTGTAGATGAGTGTTTCAGGCTGATAATTATTGCTTATAATAATTGTTACCCTTTGTGCTATGCATAAAAATCTTGTCTTAAACGTTAGTTTAACAATTAAAATAAATAAAAAAAAACATCAAAAATATCACCGGAGACCAAAATTTCATTTACATTTTTACTCCATATAATGTCAGGAATCCATAGACATCCAAATGACTAGACAAGCAGTTACGGGTGAGGGGTCAAACCAAACCATGGAGGGGGAAGAGGGGAAATATGACTGTGATTCGTTATACAATCAATCTGACAGTAAATAGGCATCTCGCATTACAATATCACCATTTAGTTCTTAAAAGCAAAATCTGCTTTGAATGAATAGACCTTTTTACATGGGAGCGCGAATTGCTTGCCACGATAATAACATATTTGCTAAGGTCAAATGCTCGCCTCAAAAAGACTCGCCCCAATACACATAGCAATATTTTGTTGCCGTGTTTAGTTAAAACACTATTACAAATGTTTCATAATTTACTTACCCCTGTAACCACCGATGAGCACACTGGAGAACCGCCCACATTCGCTATGTGCACATTGATATGTAGATATATTGTATAGAATGCGCTACTGTTTTGGCGTTGTATTTCGTTAAATGTATGGATGTTACCTTCTAGCTGTTCACGGCAAGAATGATGACGTCACACATTTTAGATTCAAGCGAGGCTCTATCCCCTCCCCATGGAGCGAGCCGGTTCCAAGGAGGTGCTTCAGCCGGCGCCATGTGGAGGGGGAAATAATACGTTTTTATCACTTAGGGCAGGTCCATGTATATTCATATGTCCGTGCAGGAATCGATGGTTAAAATCCCTCGGGTACATCCTGTTACACCCTGTATATACAGGGTGTTAAGGGACGTACTTGACTTACTTTAACCAGTGATTCCTTAGCATATTTGGAGTAAAAAATGTAAATGAAATTTTGGTCTCCGGTGACTTTTTTTGATCACTTTTTTTTTTCAAAAAATTTTTCTTCAAAATCAAACAAAAAAATTTTTCTTCCGCATGTCGTCACTGGTCACTCAGCCGGGTGTCCGACGAACCCCTTACCCCGCCTCCAACTGTTCAACAACTACCATTTTTTTATATTTGTGTAAAAAAAAATTAAACATCAAAAATGTCACCGGAGACCAAAATTTCATTTACATTTTTTACTCCAAATAATGTCAGGAATCACTGGTTAAAGTAAGTCAAGTACGTCCCTTAACACCCTGTATAGATAGACTAGCAATGCCAGAGCTCTGAGCTATAGCCTATAGCCTATTCTGACGTATGAGCTATATTATTGTAAAGTTTCATTAAAATCCATTCAGTAGTTTTTGCGTGAAAGAGTAACAAACATACATCCATACAAACTTTCGCCTTTATAATATTAGTAGGAAGTAGGAAGGATGTTAACAAAGTGATTTGATTCGATTTTATCTACTTAAAGTTTAAATTTGTTTCACTGTATGATTTTATTAAGGAGAAATTACTGTACAAATACTTGAAAAGTCACCATTTATTGGATAACCAACGATCCGGTACATTAGTATGATATTTTGAAATATTCTATTAGTGACCTAGAAAACATCAAAATCTTGTTTAATTTACTATTAAAAGTTTTAGTGCATAGATGTTGGTGGTGTTTATGCGTTATCTGAGTAATGTACCAGATAGAGGGTACACGCCTACATATAACTGCATACTCAAATCTAATTTAGATTTTTCGGAGATGTCCGACTATTCAACTGAGCGATCGATATTATAATTGAACTGTCTTTACTTTGAAGAATTCCGTAAACATGGCATTTACCAAAAAAACTATTTAAAATTGTCAAATGGAACAATTGTCGTACAGTATTAATACGCTTACGCTTAAGAGCTGCCATTCTATCTTATTAATACGCTAGAAAAAAGCTATTTTGTAATTCGGTTTCGAATTCAAAAATTTGTCAAATGGTTACGTTAGCAGATCGCATGACGACGTGCCCCGCCTAGGTACGAGTATAAGTACCACGGATTTGTAAATTTGAGTATCTCTCCGGATGTGGAGTTGTGAATAATGGTATCACGCGGCTATATGTATATTACATATTGCCTGTCGCGGTTATTTTGTCCCGATGACTAGCTATCACTGGATCACAATGGATCCGATGAATCACCTATTTTTGGAACCAGTTCCTATCGGATTTATAAAAAAATAATTACCAAAACTGGGCTAAGCGAAACCAAAAGCCGCGCGAAGGGCCTAGCATCAGAAACCTGCGGAGCGGGTTTTTAACTGACAGTATCAAAAATTTTCAAAGCAACAAGGTTTTATTCAACAAAAAGACACGTTTCTTTGTAGAAAGTTATATATTTTTATTACAATACGTCTTTTATATTCAATTTTTCATTAATATATATCAGTTTTTATTATTTTATTCGTTATTCAAACTTTGAACCTTATTATCTGAGTTTAATGCAAATGGCAGATAGAACCTTGTAGTCTCAAGAGCGCGATTTGATGATGCATTGAATTTATGTAAAACAGCATAAAATGCTTTTATTAAATGATCTTTGGTAAAACAAGATATTACAGTGACAACCAAAAATTATGTGATGGTTTTTTTTAAGTGAAAATTCTTTAGCTCCTTTGTGATTTGATTCTCGATGAAACCGAAACGAGTGACATTAAAAATAGACAAACACATACATCTATAGGATTTAGCCGGTAACCGACGAGTTCATTGAAAATCAATACATCGAAAGCAAATTCTAAACTAATAAACTAATAAATTCTAAACTAATAAACTCGTTTTCGATGAATTTGTTTTTGATGAACTCGCCGTGAACCGCTAAAGCCTGCAAGAGAATGAGATATAATAATCGGTCTCCTCTTTGCGCTGTTCTTCGTAGTTTCCCCACTCTATTCTACTTTAGTTTAATGAAGGTTTCACTTCTGTGCTATTTTTCAAACTGTTAAAAATGTCACAATTTGAGAACGACATTTTGCATAGATCGATTGTACAATCAAAATTATTATTATTTTTTTAAAACTCTTTAAATTAATGAATTTATTTGAAGTACTCACCTTTGGTACTAACCAAAATAGAATACTTTGAATCTAATCAAAAATTATATTTATTTTAATCTAGCAGACCCGGCCACACGTTGCTGTGGCTAACGAAACACAACGCCATTACCCAACCTTTATAACCAATGCCTTCTGTTAATTTCCATACATATCAAATCCACACCGCCAGTTTGCCAGCCCGCTGCCCGCATATATTATATATTTCAATCAATTTACACAAAACCTTGACAAATTATATACCTTCCTCATGAATCACTCTATCTATTGGTGAAAATCGCATGAAAATCAGTTGCGTAGTTTAAAAGATCTAAGCACACAGACAGCGGGAGAGATTCCCGGCATGCGTTGCAATGAGATTCAAAGAAATAAATTGATTCTCCCTTCATGTCTTTTACCGAACGTCCCCGTTCACCTCCCGAGTCACCTTCCCCTCCCGCGTTTCCCTTCCACCTTCCCCGCCTTTCCCTCCTTCGTCACCCCTCTCGCGAACCCCACCTACCCCGTTCCCCTCCCCCTCCTGCTTTCCCTCCATGCCGCTGAAATATATGAAATACACACATTTTCATTTATACACATTTCATAACGCCAGAGCTTACCATTATATATAGGCTATAACCTTTGCGAGCATGCACACAACATATCACCAAAGTTTACATTAAAATAAATATGTATTTGGGGATGCACGAGATGTCTATGTGTTGCTAAACCATTCATCCTATTGCAATTAAAATTTGGGAATTTGATGTGCGCATGCCCACCTAGGTTTATATATACTGGTGAGCTCTGGCATTATGAAATTTGTATTAAAAAATTGCATAGGTGGCACATGAGTTGTTTGAAAACTGAATATACTAGGACTGAATATATTGAACGCAGGAGTGGGGAGGGGATCGCGGGAGAGGAGACGAATGGTAAAAGACAAGCAGGTTTTTTATTTTTTATTTTTTTATTTTATTATAGCGACTATATAAAAAAATTTTACATACAAAATGCAATGTGAAATTAAGTACAAAATATTGTATTTCTTAGTCCTCCTCACTAGGGGGTCCTGTGCCGAGGCGGACTAAAGTTATTTAAATATAGTTCATTTGTCTTCTATGTCGTTTTTAGCGTCTTCGCTAGGGTTTTCTCATTGACCTCTTTAAGGCCAAGTGTAATCATTTATTAATTTTAAATAATGATAATATTATTACGCAAATCGATAAACATAAAGTTTTTAACATGAAAAATATTTTTTATAAATTTTTAAAATTTACATAGGCTTAGCATTTATCAAAACCAAATCAGAAATCCGACCTTATTCTGACCGTTTTTCGTAAATTTAACAAAATATTTTTAACTGCTGAATATCCTCAAAGTATACCTTTAGGGGTTTTCTTTAAAACCTCGAAAAGAAATTTAAAATAAATAGATAAATAAGTTTTTAGTTAAATTTTTTCATAAACACCAATTTTCGTGTTTTTTTAAACGCTGAGTACAAAACTTTGGATTCGTTTATTTACCAAAACGTTACGAGAAATTGTTGGTATTATATTTCTTCAATTTTTAAAGACAATTTTAAAATTTTAATCTTCAAATTAAGAATGAAATATAGGATTTTTAATTACTAGCAAAAGCCCTCTGTCGTGTGGCGCCCATTTATCTTTCTCTACACGGTACAATTTTGAACTAAAACCCTTTTTCAAAATTTTTCAAAAGATGGCAGTAATCAATCACTGTGAGAATCTAAGATATTATTATATTTATTTTTGGAAACGATGATACTTATATCATCTATCTACCTATACATTGTAGGTACCTATTCGTTTTAATATAATAACCTGACTACTGTTTTATGTCGACGTCAAGCTAGTAGAGTGCAGCTGTGCCTAATTTTAAATGGTTATTATATTATTAAAATAATACTTACGTAAATACAATAAAATAACACGGAAGTGAGTGGTAGAAGAACTCCGTGATGCCCGGTGGGTAAGAACTTGGGTCACCCAACACGGCTGGCGCCTTTTTTTAAATATATTTCTTATCTATTTTTTTTAAATAGAAGCACTAATAATCTAAACGAAATTATTTAAAAATAATATATTGTGGAATAACACAAATTAATCGCATAAAATGTTGATAGGTACTTGCGCACGCCGGAATTTTAACTCGCGACCTCCGGATTCGTCTCCTTCCCCTCCCCACTACCTACAATGAAGCACAAAACATAGGTACGACTGCCATGTGTCATGTTTTGTGCATGGTGAGCCAGCGTCATCACGAAACGTCCATGTGGATAGGTAGGTAGGTATTATGCATGTGTTTGTGAGTTAAAGACTGCGTTTGTCAAAACATGAAGGGAAGGAGATGGGGAAGGGAAGGTGGGTAAGTACCTGGCTATTCAGATCCGGTCACCCAAAACGGCTAAAGCCATTTCGCGCAACGTTCCGATTTTTTTTAAATATATTTCTTTAAAAAATATGTAGTTACCAATTTTCAATTTTTTACAAGAATAACGCTCTTTTTATAACTTTTGAAGTTTGTTCCCACCAATGTTATATATCATTAAAAAAGAAGATAGAACTAATAATCTAAACGAAATAATTTAAAAATAATATATTGTGGGATAACACAAATTAATCGCATAAAATGTTGATGGGTACTTGCGCACGCCGGAATTTTAACTCGTGACCTCCGGATTCGTAGCTAACGATCGTAACCGTTCAACCACCGAGATCTGGAATATCGATGCGCTTTCAAATGTTCTAGTATTATTATTATTCGTGATTACGGTTGCTTACCCTTGGTCGGAATCTGCCACGTGTAGACATGTATACTTGTATGCAATACGTCTCAATGGAAACATCAAATGTTTTTATGGTCGTTTTTTATTTCAGTTATCTGCTAGTAGAAGTGTCGACTGGCGTTCAAATTTGAGCGAGAGGTTCAAATCCCAGGCCATCCAATTTCTTTTCTAAGTTTTTAAAAGTTTTTGAAAGTAGATGGTAAAAACCTTTTTTACGGTTTTTTGTAGGTTTTAACATCAAAGAAAAAAAATATTTTGTGGACTGATTTTATAAAGTTTCTTGAAATGTAATTTATTTATTTACGCCTTGAAGGCTTTTGCATGTAACATCGGTAAGTTGTACAGTAGCATCATAACATAACAGTTTTTCTCTAAAACGATGTTCGTAACTTTTTTTTAAAATTTGAATCACATATGTTGGTAAATGAGAGTTAAATTTATTTACATTTTCTCCTAATTTTATTTGCTTTGGTATAATAAAAATAGTGATGAACGGGACGTAGTAGGTAGTTACTCTCATTATCGTCCTGGTGTAAGACCACCAAACACAATTATTGAAACTTTACTTGAAATAGCTTTAGCCGTGTTCGGTTACCAGAACTAAATCACTAGGTACTTCCCCACCTTCCTTTTTCCCATCTCCTTCCCTTCCCCGCTACCTTTAGCCTCACAACATACCCCAAATACCAAACACACAACATACCAAAATATAAAACTATTATAATGACTTCAGGCATTGAGCTTCAGGTAGTTTTTCTGAAAACATTGCCTAGTGGACACGTGCGTGCATGGCACCCCCTGAGGGCACCCCTAGCCGGCCGAATTTCGACAAACGACCAGATGCGACATTGTCATGTTGAAATAAATACACATAATATTTATTTTTCTAGTGGCATCTTTCGGATTTTAACGAAACTTTTTGAAAACAAAATAATCTCAAAATGAATGATAGAGACCATTTTGTCCGCCAGAGTGCTCTGATGCTGTTTTGTACTAATATTATACCTATTCCTCTTCGCGTTAAGCCATATTTTTATTCTTGATTTGTATTCAATTGGATTTTTTATTAGTTTTATGTCTTGGGGGAGGATGTTATGGAGTTTTGTTGCAAAGTATGTATAGTTTCTTTGTCCAAATGTGGTTTTATAACTTGGAATATTTTTTATATAATTTTTATTCGATCTAGTGTTATGCATACACGGTCTAGTAGAGGATTCATTATTTTTGAAGAGCTTCAATAATATATTTTTGGAATATATTTGTTGTACATTTGGTACGTCAAAGTTATTGAAAATTTCAGTTGAAGGCGTTCTAATTGGTACTTTCAATATGGTCTTTATGATTCCTTTTTGAATCGTATTCAGGCTGTGTAGGTACGTATTTGCAGCAGATCCCCATCCTATGATTCCATATTCAATTCGAGAATGACATAACGCATAGTAGACCTTTTTCATATCCTTTTTATTTAGCACGTTTCTTAGATTTTTGAAGAAATATATAAGGCTTGTGAGGTATAAACAATTTATTAGTGGCATAGCAACGCACACCGAGAACTCACTAGTATTGTATTGTATAAACAGTCTATTTCCCAAGAATATAATAAACAATTTATAATTCCGCCGGTTTAAGTAGTTTCCGCCAGTGTGCGGTCTGATAGGAATATGTGTTTTGAACGACGATACAACATTCAACTGACGTCACTTTAATTCTATAATTTTTAGTTAGTTATTTCCTCCATTGAACTTTGTACGCGCGTCGTAAAATAATAACACTTTATTAAATTTCGAAGTCTAATATTTTGACAATAATTGCTTGGATGACATATTTATTTTACCCCTTCAAGATTCGAGCGTATTTTGTCAGTAGGTAAAAATATTTCCGCTTTGCAATAAAATCCAAAAAACTACGGACAATACATCCTTCAACAAAATACCTTCTAAATCCTAACCTAACCTAACTTTATTTTAGAATGTCTGTATTATTTTTGTCCCATTTTACTATTTTTGAACAATAATTTAATGGTTAGGTTTTAAGATTTTCACGGCCAAAAAAGCATTTTCGTTTTTTTTTTTTTTGGGGTGTTACGCCGTGTTGCGCTACCTCCTTCTTTAGCCAAAGTTTCGGACAGCGTTGCAGTGTCGATCATCAGGGCAGATCCGGCATAACGAAAATGATTTATTGTTTTTACAGGTGTTTGTGTTATTTTTGACCTATTTTTTTGTTAGGTTAGGTTAGGTTATGTTAAATTAGGTTGCGTTAGGTTAGGTTTGGTTAGCTTTCAGTGGATATTTTTTCGCGGATTAAAAAGTCGCGGAACCATTTGTGAATGTATCGGAAAAATATTATTTTTTTTAATGCAAACTTTTTCTAACATAACGAAAAAAACATATCTTTTACTATACAAATGAATTTTAAAAGTTGTCACCTCACTTTTTATCGTTTCATCTCTACATATTATAAATTAAAGTCCCCCGCGTCGTCTGTCTGTCTGTCTGTTCGCGATAAACTCGAAAACTACTGAACGGATTTTCATGCGGTTTTCATCAATAGATAAGAGTGTTTCGTGAGGAAGGTTTAGGTATAAATTGTTTGAAACATAACGATAATTGTTAGAAGTGTCGGAAAAAGTCAAGCCGCCTGGTAGCTTTCATCGAAATCCTAAACCTTTTGAGATATAACAAAACAATGCATGGTGGGATATTCCTCTTTTATAGATCTACAAATAAGTCCGCAAAGGCATATATCTATCTTTTACGGATAACTTACTATACCCATTCAATCTTCTAAAAAAATGGTCACGTACATTGCGGTAATTGAAAAGTTATTTAGACGGATACAGTATTAATCCTTATTAACTTAAATACACTAGTTACCCTAAGCATTTCATGCACATTATTACAATCTTTCACACCATCTCTACGTATTATAAATTACAGTCCTCCGCGGCATCTGTCTGTCTCTTCGCGATAAACTCAAAGACGGCGGTGGTATAAAGGTTGGATAACCATCCAATAGATGACGTTGTGTTTTATTAGCCACAGCAACGCGTTACCGGGTCAGCTAGTGTAAAAATAATTTTAAAAAAATCTTTTATATATTTTTTTAAATTGATGTCGGAAACTTTGGTTTCATGAAGGTGTACATTTTTATTATTTTTAAGTCCAATTTTTAAGTCAACACTAGTAAAATGTTTCTTTTAAAGCGTGTAATAAATGTGACCAAAAGAATTTTAACTAACTAAGCATCACGCCGTTTTCGCAAGGGTAGACAGAGAGGACGGACCGCCAAACAACTCGGTCTTGACACACACCCCTTGCCTCATTCACATTCGTACATCTTCTCATACAATACTCCCTGATTTCTTCTACCATACAAATTTGCATCGTATATTATTCTCATGCTACATGCCCAAATCTTCTGAGAGTCCCTTTCTTAATCTTACTCATTACGCTCACATCAGCTGCGAATCGTCACATTTCTCACACGATTTCACTACACGCACGCCTCAGGGATCTCATTTATACAGCATTTAGTATATTTTCATCCCAGTTAATAATAATAATAATATTGCCTTACCGCTAGTAATGCAACGAATACGAATACGAATATTCGTATTCGCCGAATAGTAGACATTTACCGAATATTCGTATTCGGCGAATATATATTTACGAATACGAATACTATAAAAAAAACTTTTGAATTAATAAATTGTCACAGAAATGTCAAAATATCTATGGATTTTGTGGCACTGTACTATGAACCTAGGGTTGCCATCCGTCCGGGTTTCCCCGGATTTGTCCTAGTTTAGAGGGCGTCCGGGGAGCGTCCGGGTGGGGTTTCATTTGATGTCCGGGTTTAAAAAAAATTTGAAGTCTTAAAATTTAAAGGCAAACGTATACGTTTGCCCTGAGGAAGGAACGGTCGTTCTGAAACCGGTCGGCTTTAAACAAACATAAAAGTGGTTCAAACAAAGTAACATTGTTTCATTTTTCTAACATTGTTTCATTTATCTTTAATTAAAATTAAATTCAATTTCCATGAATACAGTTGCATTGATTTTTACAAATTCCTTTTAAAAAGTGAAGATATTCTAAAAGCTGTCGGAAAGAGTGATAAATACAAAAAACTGAAAAGTAAAAAAGGCGAGAGACTGAGGAAAAAGCTCTAATAGCTAGATAATCAAATAATGTACTTTTTTTGTTAGGTAGGTACATTTATAATGATGATGATGCAGTTAATTTGTAATAAACTGTGAAAAGATTCTGTTTTGTTAAGTACATTTATAATGATGATAAAAGATGACTAAATTTAAATTGAAAATAAATAAAAGGGTTACTTATGAAATTTTCAGCGGTTTTTTATTACACTAACTATGTTTAAAAAAATCTGTTGACATGTCCGGGTTCTGGGCCCTAAAATCTGGGGTTTTGACGCGTCTTGTCCTAGATGCCAAATTTAAGAGATGGCAACCCTATATGAACCTCGAATTTTTCATTTAATACGCGTTCTTTCTCTTAGTAGTTTCAGTATTTGACAGTCGATAGCTCAGGTCAAGTGCAAGCATATTGTTACATGTGAGTTAGCTGCGAAGTAAAAGGAACTACATTTAAATAAAATGTCCTCTCGTAAACCTGATCAAAACGTAAATTTGAATTATTAGTACCTATAATAAAACAAACAGAACAAGGTTAAATAAATGAGAGTTTTATTACTCTGCCAAGTTATTCGTATTCGTATTCGCCGGATAGTAGGTTTGATATTCGTATTCGTATTCGTAAAAGTACTATTCGTTGCATCACTACTTGCTGCCATACATCAGGGTAGGTACCAGCACTCCATTGTGGACTGCGAGCTTCGCTTTTTTGACCAGTTTTAATTAGACCATAATTTTCTTATATTTTATATTGTATTCTTTATTCAAATATTAAATCGAAGATAAAATTAATACGGATCGGAAATTCATCCATATCACATTTTTGCATTTCGCCTGTCTGTAAATTTGTTTGTACGTTCAATTTCCGTTTAAAGATGGTGGCCGATTTAATGGTTCAGTAAAGATGCTTCTTTCAAATGTAAAATCACCTTATTATCTTTCTTTGTACTTAATAACTCCTGAAGAATATGCGAAAAAGAATTGTCATTGAGATACTGACGTTTATTTGTACAAATTACTTTATTTATTTGGCTTTAAATCTGTTGATAATTTGCAAGTAAACTCACCATTTTTCAGCTCTCTACGTCTCTTACAACGCGAGTTATACAGCTTTTAAAATATCAATTAAATTGAAATTAATTAAAAATTAATATTAACACTTACTTGAGCTAAGATATTAAGAATAAAGTCGTAATAAATTTATAACCGCTGGTGTTTTAATAAATTTAATAAAATAATATTTATTAATTAATTTAATTAAAAAGCAATGCACCCCTGTCTAAATATTTTGTAAGCCATCCATTGAATTTGGTACGGTTGCCTTCAAGGGATTGTATCCCTTATATTCAGGTACGATAGCGCCTAAAACGGCCCAGCAAGTTCAACTGGCATTGCTTCCGAAATGTTGCGCGCGTGTATAGGTTGTTCTACCTTGATTCTAGGGCCAGTTTTTTGATTGGAGTTTAAAAAACCAATATTTTTTATTATTTTATTGTTTCGAAAATTATTGTTGAAATATGATTGTGTATTTAAATTAGGAATGGAATTGTTCTCATGCAGATGTATCAGATTCTTCGTATGCCGTCGTCGATAAAAAAACACTGTTGACACTTTTGACAAAGAATTTTCTGGGTCGGAATTTTAAGTTGTAAGGGGGCATACATTAATTACGTGAGCACAAAATGGGGGGGTTCCAGTAAACTCTCACCAGATCTTGTACAGTTTTTCAGCGTATTGTCGCGTTCACATTTACCTCAACGGGGAGGGGGGGGGGGGCGTAATGGGATAGCATTGGGCGGTAAGGGATAGGGTGGGACCCCAGATACACCACTGGTTTCACGTGAGTGGGGGGGGGGGGAGCACCAAATCTCACCTAATCTCACCAAGGAGGGGGGGGGGGGTCTAAATTGGAAAATAAACTGCTCACGTAATTACTGTATGCCCCCAATGGAGTTTTCTGGGTCGAAGTTTTATGTTGTACAGCCTACGTGGTCGAGGGTTAAGGCTCTTGACTCACAATCCGAAGGTCGCGGGATCGAATCCCGGCATGCGCAAATAATTGTTAGATTTATTAATTTGTGTTATTTCAGAATTAATTCATTAAACAAATATATGTAGTATATTTGCGGCACGTTCCAGAGTGTAAGGTACTCTCAGTGTCGCCCTGGTGTAAGAACACCATTCAGAATTTAAACGTTGCTTGAAATGGCTTTAGCCTTGTTTGGTGACCATATCTGAATAGCCAGGTACTTCCCCGCCTTCCTCTACCGCACCTCCTTCCTCTCCCCACTATCTTCAGCCTCACAACATACCATAATTGAGTATGCCATAGTCTCACTTGCGCTTGACTCGGTGGGACTCTTGTGAGGTATTTACATTTAAAAAACTGACAAATTCATCATTTGTAATAATTTGAAATTGAAACACATTCTTTTTATTGTTTTTTTTTTATTAATATTATACATACAGTAGGCAGGGCAAAATAGCAAGATTATAATTTTTTAACTATTACCATTAGCTGACAAACTTTTTACTTTGGTAGGCTGGTATGGGTACCGCCGTCCGGGAACCGTTTATTGGATAACAAACACCTCTGCCATAGGTCACCCCAAGTGGTTCGTTACGTTTAGTGACTTAGCAGGGATGCCCGGGCTCACGGGGTGAGGTTTGTCCTGGTCTTGACTGCGGATGCGTCTGCCCGGATCGGGGGAGAATGGTTGAGGGAGATCTTTTACCTCTCCATCAGGATTCGAGATACATCGCCTTGTACCGCAGTGGGAGAGATGGATTCATACCTCTGTCACTCCTGGACCCACCGACTCCCAGATTCACCCACCGAGATTTATCCACCGTCATACCTTTTTCCTTCCCAGAACTTACATTCCTTCCTTTCCTAGAAAAACCCTCCCCAATTGGGATATGTTGTGAGGAGAAGGAGGTGGAAGTACCTGTCTAATCAGATCCAGTCACCAAACACTAAAACGGCTAAAGTCATTTAAAGCAACGTTTCAATACTCATATTCCATGCTGGATCGTGCCGCAAATTCTGACCGTCCAACTCAGAATGAAACCAACTCAGAACCACCTCATTAAGAGTGATGATAAAAAATGCTGAAATAGGTTACGTTAGGTTAGGGTTAACGGCTATTTTAAAATTATTTTTTTCTTAGCTTTTTATGAGTTTAATTTTCAAAGAGGTGTTAAGTTCACTTGATTCTGAGTTTGCATGGAACCGCCGCACATATAGCTTAAATTGTTGTAACATGAATCAATCAAATAAAATTTACTCGCACACGCCGGGATTTGAACACGCAACCTCCGGATTGCCTATAGTCTTATCCCTCGACTGTAGAGGCCGTCATTTACAACAAAAATATGGGTTTAATAAAACAGTATATTAATTTCTTTTTTTAAAGTCGTCTGACGAAATGGCCCAAAAACGTTCTCACAAACACATTGACGGTTGTGCATAATTCAACTAATTACGTAGCACCGCCCCCGGCACCAGAGCCGAATTGGTCAACCCAAAATGATAATTTAACACAATTAATGACATTATAATGGGTGTTAACAACATCCAGAAAGTTTAAATTAGATTTCATCAATTTTTATTTTCTATTCTCAGGTTACTGTATCGAGATAGTGATCACAAATTAGCATTTGAAAATTTTTTATGATGCCAAACTTGTTTACAACCTAAACTTACTTTTTTTACATGAATACCGCACAAGAGTCCCAACTGCTCCCGTCTGGAGCCAGTGAGACTATGACATCCGCAAATGGGGTATGTTATGAGGCTGAAGGTAGTGGGGAGGGAAGGATATAGGGAAGAGGAAGGTGGGGAAGTACCTGGCTATTCAGATCTGGTCACCAAACACGGCGAGAGCCACTTCAGACAATGTTTCAATTCTGAATGGTGGTCTTACACCAGGGCGATACTGAAGTGTCTTCCACTCTGGAGCGTGCCACAAATATACACATATTATTTTAAATGAATAAATTGTGAAATAACACAAATTAATTTTGTCCCAATTTATTTCCACTAAACTACAATTCCCCCCTTTTATTCACTTCAAGCTACATTTCGTTACTTTCAAACTGCTCTTTGTCCTAATTTACTACTATTTTAGTGGCATTGCAACGCACGCCGGGTACTCGCTAGTAAATAAAAAATTTAAAAAAATGTGTGCAGTAGAAATGAAACGTTCACCACACAATCTCAACCAATAGGAGCCTTGAAAAGTGAGCTCATAATTATAGCGGCCAATGCGGCAAGGTTTCATTCTCATCTCATTCTATCGCAGATATAAATCCCATAGATATACATATACGTGTTTGTCTATTTTTAGTGTCGCTGTTTTTCGTTTCATCGAGTTTCAAATCACGACGGTGCTAAAGAAGTTTTCACTTCATAAATCAGAGTGTGCGATTCACACGGGGTAGGAGTGAAACCTTCAGATAACTAAAATAGACAAGAGTGGGGAGGATATGAAGCACCGCACAAAGAGGAGATCGATTATTCTACCTCATTCTCTCGCAGGCGAAATCCTGTAGATATATCTGTTTGTCTATTTTTAATGTCGCTATTTTTTGTTTCATCGATTTACAAATCACAACGGTGCTAAAGAAGTTTTCCCTTCATAAATGAAAGTGTACAATTCACACGGGGTATAAGTGAAACCTTCAGAAAACTAAAGTAGACAAGAGCGAGGAGGCACCATATGAAGCACCGCACAAAGAGGAGACCGATTATACTACCTCATTCTCTTGCAGGCTAAACCCTATAGATATATGTGTTTGTCTATTTATAGTGTCGTTATTTTTCGTTTCATCGAGTTTCAAATCACGACAGTGCTAAAAAGAAGTTTTCACTTCAGATTAATATTTATTTCTAGAATAGTTTTATTAATTTTTGGTTTAAGAGGGAATAACCAGAAAAAAACGGAAATATATCATTTTTAAATCAAATTTTAGACGTATTGACTCTTTTCCACAAAAAATTATGAATTGATTTCGAAAGACTATTATTTTATCTAGTAAAAGCATGTTTTAAATTTTGATAAAATATGTTTATTTTTAGAACAATAAGATTATATCGTAGCTCGTTGGCAGATTTGTTAAATTTTCAAACAAAATTTGTATTATGCAACATACTTTTCAAATCATATAATCATGCAGTAAAATAAATCAATAAATTATCTGGGAAAGCTTTGTTTCAGAATTTTAATTTTAGTTTAAATAAAATCAATAAAAAATGATCCGCACACGTGTTTTGTGGCGAAAATACTTCAGTTTGTCTATTTATTTAATACGGTCCTACAAGCTAATATATTTAAGATTTTTTTTTAATTCTTATTTTGCTTAGACAATATTGAAAAATTATAAATACTTATGATCAAAAAATAATTGCAAAAAGTACATCATTTTAATAGTTTTATCAGCGTTTTTGAATGTAGGTATAAATTAAAACGAATTTTGAATGAAATAAAATCGATATTGAGTTATTATTTTAAGACTCCGCAACCGGGCTCGAAAAGAAGAATATGGAGAGATACGAAATTACGAATGTTAGGGAACGTACCCATTCTACGTGACCAACTTTTTGCAATTTTTAACCCCCCCCCCCCGGTGACCAAAAACCTAAGCAACCCGCCGCTCATTTGTATGGAGCGTGACATTTTGAAGACCCCCCCCCTAAACGTGTCACGTAGTATGGGTACGTTCCCTTAGAGGAGAGCGCTAATATTTACAGCGACAAAATCAATGCGAAAATTGCGAAAAATCTTTACATAGTATGAAATGAAGTCGCTCCCGCTGTATGTGCGCTTAGATCTTTTAAACTACGCAACTGATTTTCACGCCGTTTTCACCAATAGATAGAGTGATTCATGAGGAAGTTTTTTAGGTATATTATTGTCAAGGTTTTGTGTAAATTGATTGAAATGTATAAATAAAGGGAGCGGGCTGGCAAGCGCGCAGAGGGCAGAGGGTAGCGGGCAGCTTGCTGTCAAAGCGGGTGTGTATTTGATTTAACAGTTGCTTATAAAAATTGGTTAATGGCGTGGCGTTGTGTTTCGTTGGCCACAGCAACGTGTGTCCGGGTCTGCTAGTGTTTAATAAAACACGACTCGTTTAAAATAGAGCAAAAAATTCGCGGGGGTTGTCTTAAACAGCATTTAAAGAAACACAAAGTAATTTTTTTCATATATATAACTTGTTTATAATAATTTTTGTAGCATACTTCGCGATTTTTTTTTCTGTCGAGGGAATTTCATATAATTTGTGTTTCGGCGCAGGCAACGTCTAGATATTATCTTCAAGAATAACATATATTTTTTAAGAGTTTTAAAACTTAACGTGTTTAAGGGAGATATGTACGAAATCGGTAGAAATTCGGGTTGCGGGCCCTTAAAAAGCTGGTACGGAGAATAGTTAATCTTTCGCATTGGAACCGCCCTGTACGATCGTAAGAACAGCTTTCGACGATTTGAATTCTCGGCCGCTGGCTGGTTATTGGCCCTCAATTAGACGTATTGGGTCCCCCCCTGTCGGTTCGTGTTTGAGTTGTGTATAGATAAGAAATATTTTCGATAACAAAATGTGTTATCGACTAAAGATTGAATGAGCAGTTACTATTTGTATTGTAATGTATTTTCCCGTTTGTCATATTTACGTGAAATAATATTCTGTTATCGAACTTTATCGTTTCTTGTTCGAATTTAGCGATAAAAAATAAATTGCTAGGCGCCATATTACTGAGATAATTATTAATATTGGAATATAGCACAAGAGACCTAATTGTAGGTGTGAGACCGGTGGGACTGTGGTAACTCTAATTTTGGGTTTTTTATTAGGCGGAAGGTTTTGGGAATGGTAAGGAGAAGGTTTTGAATTACCTGGCTCTTCAGATCTGGTTACTAAACACGGTTATTACAATGACAGTAACATTTCAATCGCAATAATATTTCAATGACAATAACATTTCAATCGCAATAATATTTCAATGACAATAATATTTCAATTTCAATAACATTTCAATCGAAATAATCTTTCAATGACAATAACTTCAATCGCAATAATATTTCAATGACAATAACATTTCAATCGCAATAATGTTTCAATGACAATAACATTTCAATCGCAATAATATTTCAATGAAAATAACATTTCAATCGCAATAATATTTCAATGACAATAACATTTCAATGACAATAATATTTCAATGACAATAACATTTCAATCACAATAATATTTCAATGACAATAACATTTCAATCGCAATAATATTTCAATGACAATAACATTTCAATCGCAATAATATGTCAATGACAATAACATTTCAATCGCAATAATATTTCAATGACAACAACATTTCAATGACACTTATATTTCAATGACATTAATATTTCAATCACAATTTCAATAACAATAACATTTCAAGGACAATAACATTTCAATAACACTAACATTTCAATGACAATAACATTTCAATGACATTAATATTTCAATCTTAATTTCAATAACAATAACATTTCAAGGACAATAACATTCAATGACACTATTATTTCATTAACAATAACATTTCAAAGACACTAATGTTTCAATGACATTAATATTTCAATCACAATTTCAATAACAATAACATTTCAAGGACAATAACATTTCAATGACACTAGCATTTCAATGAAAATATCATTTCACTGACGCTTATATTTCAATGACATTAATATTTCAATCACAATTTCAATAACAATGACATTTCAAGGACAACAACATTTCAGTGACACTAGCATTTCAATTACAATAACATTTTAATGACACTAATATTTCATTAATATTTCAATCACAATTTCAATTACAATAACATTTCAATGACACTAATATTTCAATGACATCAATATTTCATTCACAATTTCAATAACAATAACATTTCAAGGACAATAACATTTTAATGACACTAATATTTCATTAATATTTCAATCACAATTTCAATTACAATAACATTTCAATGACACTAATATTTCAATGACATCAATATTTCATTCACAATTTCAATAACAATAACATTTCAAGGACAATAACATTTTAATGACACTAATATTTCATTAATATTTCAATCACAATTTCAATTACAATAACATTTCAATGACACTAATATTTCAATGACATCAATATTTCATTCACAATTTCAATAACAATAACATTTCAAGGACAATAACATTTTAATGACACTAATATTTCATTAATATTTCAATCACAATTTCAATTACAATAACATTTCAATGACACTAATATTTCAATGACATCAATATTTCAATCACAATTTCAAAAATAATAAAATTTCAATGACACTAACATTTCAATGATAATAACATAGTATATTTGCGGCATGTTCCAGAGTGGAAGATACTATCAGTATCGCCCTGGTGTAAGACCACCATTCAGAATTGAAACGTTGCTTGAAAATGGCTTTAGCCGTGTTTGGTGACCAGATCTGAATAGCCAGGTACTTCCCAACTCTCCTCTTCCCCACCTCCTTCCCCTCCCCACTACCTTCAGCCTCACAACATACCCCAATTGGGGATGCCATAGTCTCACTGGATCTAGACGGGAGCAGTTGAGATTCTTGTGCGGTATTCACTGTAAAAAAAAAAAAAATTTCAATTATAACAACTTTTTCAATGAAAATTACATTTCAATGACAATAACGTTATGGAATGATTTGCCGGCCTCCCTGTTTCCCCTCTCCTACAACACAGGTCTCTTCAAGACCAATGCTCACTCCCTCCACTCTTCAAAAAGACTCCACACAGCATCCCCAAAGATTACGCAGGCCCAGATGGATTTTTATTTATTTATTTATCTATAATAAAATATATTTACAATGGTTTTATTTGTATGCCTGTCTAACTAGGGTATACCTGTGTCGAGACAAGCGTCTTATTATTTCCCCTAGGGTCATGAATATAATTTTAAGCGTGTTTTCAATCAGGAATGTCGTGTGTTCTTTCACCAGGGTGATACTGAGAGTATCTAGCATTCTTGAAAGTCATTTTGTAATATTTTTGTTTACACTACGGCACTTGCTTAATAATTGTGGAACATACTTCCAGTAGGTATAGTCGCTTGAATTGTTTGGCATTACTTTAACAATGTTTATTGACTTCATATGATTAGCCAGGTACTTCTCAATCTTCCACCTCCCTACCTCATATTAATAACATCACTAAATTAACAATTTGTTTATATTATCTTGAAAAATGTTGCAATCTTTAACATTCCCGGTTTACGAATTATCTGACAGTATCAGAATATTTCTTACTTTAAATATGAACATCATTAAAGTGGGAAAATGTTGCTTTTCCAATGATGAAGGACTTGGCTAAATCATCCAAAAATTAAATAATATATATTTTATAATTCCTCTGTTATGAATACGCGAGCCATCTCCCCGTTTTGTATGGGCGAACCGATCGTAAGCCGTTTCCGCCAGCGTACATTTCTCGGCAGGAACGTCACGCAGGAGCATTTAAATATAATATTATTTAATTAATTAAATTAAATTATTATTTTTTATCAAATTTATTTACCTTACACACCTGTAGAGATAAATTTATATATTTATTTTATGTTGATGGCCTAAATATCATCATTTTACCTTTTTACTTTAGAGTAATACACTACCAGCTTTAGACAAATACAAACACTGATTCCATGACAGATCCACCGACAGTTGCCCCCCCCCAATTGAAGAAGAACAAATTTGCAAATTTAAAAATTGATGATCATTATTGAAGGTTTTGCACGCAGAGCCGAGAGCTTCGGGCGTTTTCGGTCCCTCATTAGATATTCCTTTTCGAACAATAATAGCGCGTTTGTGTGATGTTTTTACCTGCTTTTGTTAAATCGAAAACTTCTTTAGCACCGTTGCGATTTGAAACTCGATGAAACTCGATGAAATGGATGAAACGAAAGCGAGCGACACTAAAAAGAGACAAATACATCTCTACATATTATAAATTACAGTCCTTCGCCGCGTCCGTCTGTCTGTTCGCGATAAACTCGAAAACTTCTGAACGGATTTTCATGCGGTTTTCACCTATAGATAGAGTGATTTATGAGGAAGGTTTTTAGGTAAATAATTTGACAAGGTTTTGTGTAAATTGGTTGAAATATATAATCTATATGTGGTGGACGAGCGGGCTTGCAAGCGGGCACTGTGGATTTGATTTGTATGCAAATTAACAGATGGCGGTGTGAGTTAATTTATCGAAAAAAAAAGTTAGGTTATAAAGGTTGGGTAACCATCCAGTAGATGGCGTTGTTTCTTTAGCCACAGCAACGCGTGGCCGGATCAGCTAGTACATCTAGTACATCTATATGATTTAGCCTGCGAGAGAGTAAGATAGCAATAAAATATTTATTTATTTTCACTCGGTTCCAATATAATGCGATAAATCCACGGTCTCACGCAAGCCTCCTTTAGTCTTGTGGTATAAAGCGCCTGATGAACCTTAGCGGCCAGACATTCAGCAGACCAAGATCGAATCCTACAAAATCCAAAAAAATATTATCAATATCCAATCTTCAAACCGATCCTAAATGAACAGGCAAAAGAAAACAGTAAAGTAAGCGACATATAGCGACTCCGAAGAAGAAAACACAAATACTAATAAGATGATCAAATATATTGAGGCGATTTTTTGCAAAAACAGCGCTGTATAAGTTGTCCTATTATTATTATTATAGGAAAAGGTGCACTTGAATTCAACGACAAAAATATGCAAAAAATCATCCTTCACATTGATAAAAAAAAGTACTTCGTAGTCTCCTCACTCTTGTCTACCTTAGTTTTCTGAAGGTTTCACTTCTACCGCGTGTGAATTGCAAACTCTGTTTTTTTTTTTTTAATATTACACAAGGGTACCAACTGCCCGATGAGAAAGAGGATGGTTAATTATTTATACTTTATTATCGCAAAAATTTGTATTTGGAGATGTCTGAGTAATCAACTGGACGATCAATGTATGAATGAGAATGAATTGGCGGTATATCCTATCTGACTGCATTTGTTACAGCATTGTTTCAATAGATAATAACTATCACGCCGTTTCCCCGCAGAGGTAGGCAGCGAGGACGGACCGCCAAACAACTCGGTCTTGGCATACACCCCTTGCCTCGTTCACATTCATACATCATCTCATACATCATCTCATACATGCTCTTCTATTATTCTGACTCTTGACATGACCCGACTAAAGTACCTGATTCACTTGATCGTGCCATGTCTTCCTCGTGCGTCCCCAAATTCTTCTTCCATTCACATTTGCGGCATATATTCTCTTTACACTATTTTCTTCTTTCATTCGCTCTACATGGCCAAACCATCTGAGCGTCCCTTTCTTTATCTTACTCATTACGCTTACATCAGCCTTGCATCATTTGCACATTTCTCACACGATCATACATGGTTTTACCACACATACGCCTCAGTTATCTAATTTCTACAGCATTTATTCTTCATTAATTCTTCCCCTGCCAGTTCCATGCCTCACTGCCATACATCAGGGTAGGTACCAGGACTCCATTGTGGACTGCTAGCTTTGCTTCTTTTGACAGTTTTTTTAGCGCCGATTTGCATTCAGTCCTCCATTAATGGAACTGCATTTATTCTTCTTTCAATATCTCTTTATCAGTCTTCCAATCTCGTGTAAACATACTACCCAGATACACAAACTCATCCACCTGCTTCAAGTATTCATCATTCACAACTATGTTGCACACTGTTTTCGTATTCTTTCAAATACCATGACTTTATACACTTTAGACTTACTAATAATAATAATAATAATAATTGGCTAAATTATATAGCGCCGTTTTCGTGGAAAATCACCTCAAGGGCGCTGTACAAATAATATATAAAAGAATTAATATTACTGGCTTAAAACTAAGATTTACAATTACAACTAGTGACTTACATCTAAGACTTATAGCTACTTATATTAATAAATAATAATAAATAAAATAAAATTGTCACCCCTGTCCTAATTTGTGTTACCCTAAATGCACCCGTTCAGTTCCTCTCTCGGCGTAGTGTTTACGCGCTCGTGCTGTCCGTCTCCCTGGCAACCCCCCCCCCCCACCCACCCTCACCCCTCCCTGCAGCCCCTTCCCCCTCCCCGCCCAACACAACAACCCAACATGCCCCCCAGCCAACAACCAATACGGCGGGAGGTAAAACTCGTGGGCACCCTAATCAAGGTTGCCACTAATCAAATTCATCTAAATAAACGTATGTTACATCGGTTTCATGAAAACTCGGAATTAATTCAACAATTCAACACCTCTTTGAAAAGTCATTAAAAGCTATTAAAAAAAAATAATTAAGGGTTCGCAACCCGAATTTCTACCGATTTCTTACATATTTCCCTTAAACCCGGTAAGTTTAAAGCTCTTAAAAAAATATATGTCATTCTTGAAGATAATATATAGACATTGCCCGCGCCGAAACGCAAATTATATAAAATTCCCTAGATAAAAAAAAATCGCAAAGTATGCTCCAAAAATTATTATAAACACGTTTGTTTCAGTTATTTAACAAGTTATATGTATGAAAAATTCACCGTGTTTCTTTAAATGCTGTTTAAGATAATGCCCGCGAGATTTTTGCTGTATTTAAACGAGTCGTGTTTTATTAAACTTTTTCGTAATTTTCGCATCGATTTTGTCGCTGTAAATGTTAGCGCTCTCCTCTAACATTCGTAATTTCGTATCTCTTCATCCTTAAAAATAGTCCATAACCTAAATTAATGTAACCTGTTGAAGCCATCAGGATAATTTGTTCGCTTTCCCGAACAACTCGTATAAGTCTCATATAAATCGTTGTGTCTCCCTTACTATGTTGGTCAGAATTATGATCTAAACGGTGTTAAAAAGAGAAAACACAACGCTTAGTATTCTATTAGGAAAGTTAACCGCAAAATAATTTAATTGTATACCTTTATGAAAACAAAGTTTCCTACCGCAAATTGAAAAAAAAAAAAAATTTTTTTACATAAAACAACAAAAAAGTCAACAATTATTACAAGCAATAATTGTCAGCCTGAAACACTCATTTACATTGAAAAATCTCCCGAGAAAAGATACTTGCCGCCAACGGGACTTGAACCCGTGTCCTTCCGATTGCCGGTCGAATGCTCTGACCACTGACAAAAAAGTCAGTCAAAATAAAAGTAACGATATAATACATTTTTCTCATAAAATATGTGTTTTCATTTTTTTTAGATTTTAGTTAGAAAAAATTGTAAGTTGAGACATTTTTAAACCTTTTAATGTTTGCAATCAAAAAAGTGTATATTTCAAAAATTATGTTTATTTTGCATTATAAAATTTTTCCGTTCAGTTTCAGTGCCGGCAACCCGGGCGTTTATTTTAGTTATTCATTTATATACATAGTTTTTTTTTACCCACCTTACTAGACAAAGTCTGTTCCGAGGCAGGTAAAATATAAAATATGTCTGTATGTAAGGCATTATACAGGATGTAACAGGACTTACCCGAGGGATTTTAACCAGCGATTCCTGACATTATTTGGAGTAAAAAATGTAAATGAAATTTTGGTCTCCGGTGACATTTTTGATGTTATTTTTATTTATTTTTTCAACAAAAACATAAAAAAGGTAGGTATTGGATAGTTCGATGCGGGTAGAGGGGTTGATCGGTTACTCGGCTGAGTGACCAATGACGACAAGTAGAAGAATTTTTTTTGTTTGAATTTGAAGAAAAAAAAATTAAAAAATTATAAAAAGTCACCGGAGACTAAATTTTCATATACATTTTTTACTCAAAATATGCTCAGGAATCGCTGGTTAAAATCCCTCGGGTACGTCCTGTTACACCCTGTATACAGAAAGCTTCGCGGGCGTGCGCACTACAAAGCATAGTTTCATCGCAATCGGATGATTGGTGTAGGAAATAATTAGGGACAAAAAAAGAAACATTTTTATCGATTCTCATTGAGATTATCTTTTTTTATTTTGCCAAAAATGTGTTTTGACGGTGAAATTAGTTTTTTGATATCTACAAAATACGATTTAGGAAAAACCAATTTTCAATACATTTTATAATCCAAAAATTTGTTTGTGGCAACCCTGCGAGCGAATCTCACCAAGTAAAGGCAAATAATAATAATTTTCTCATATTCAGTAGGGTATCCACACTTTTCTAATCTATTCTATCGTTTAATTTATAATTAATTTTACAATTAATTCTACAATCTCACTGGCTCCAGACGGTTGAGAGCAGAGCAGTTGGGACTCTTGTGGCGATGTTTACATAAAAAATTTAAACACGTGTATTGGATACCAATTTAAATGAAAACTTAAGTCGCCAGAAAGGTTAATTATATATATTTTTTTACATTCGCTCCACGCAAAAAAATGAAATCCTTGGGGATGCTGTGCGGAGTGTCTTTTTAAAAAGAAAGTAAAGAAAGTTCCAGGAAGGAAAAAAGTATGAGGAGTGGGTAGGAATCTGGGAATCTATCCCTCCCATTGCGGTGCAAGGCGATGGGTCGAGAGAGTCGTGCTGGAGAGATCTAGGTCAGGTCTCCCACAACCAGTCTCCCAATCCAGCCCGCTACACAGTAGGCGGGCAAACACATTCGCCGCCAACACCTAGACAAACCTCACCCTATGAAACCGGGCACCCCTGCAAAATCACCAAATGAACCACTTGGGGTGACCTATGTTAAGAGCAAAGATATTGAAATATAAGTAGATATGCTATCTGCAGTTTTTACTATGTGGGTCTGCGCTTCCGGGTGTCGCCGATATTGTTTACCAATTAACAAATAAACTAAATGAATGAATAATTAACGAATAAACCAAACGAACGTTAAACTAAATGAACGAATTCTTTCCGTATTCAAACTATATTGTAAATCACTACTAATGCACATCTTCAAAAAATCAACGAAATGAACAAATTCTTTTCGTATGCAAACTACTCTAATTAGGGCGTAGTCCGCCGACAGTTGCGCGGACACCACAGCATATCACTTTTGTATTTTACAGCGCCCTTGAGGTGATTTTTCGCGAAAACGGCGCTATATAAATTAGCCAAATATTATTATTATTATTATTTGAATATCTTTGGTTAAGAGTGTTGGTAATCCAATAAATGGTTCCCGGTGCGTCGGTACCCACACCCGCCTCCCAAATTGAATTATACGAGAAACAGCATTCTGTTTACCTTTCGTTGACATAACACTAAAACACATCTCCATACTTCCGCTTCTCAAAATACACTGGATGAATTCAACGACTTTAAACTTGCGCGTACGTATAGAGGAGGGATGTCACTTCCATATTCCACCTGGCGCGCTTCTAAAGGTCATTTTGTTCGCGCTTTACCAGCATGTGTGCATTACTTTTCAGCCTACCCTAGTATAATGTTTAAAAGTAGGCAAAAACTTAATTTACTTATGGTCACAACGACACCGCCACCCCACAGTATTTCAGCGGTTAAGTGACAACACTAAAACACGTCTCCATAGTTCCGCTTCTCAAAATACACTGGATGAATTCAACGGCCTGAAACTTCCGCGTACGTATAGAGGAGGAATGTCACTACCATATTCCACCTGGCGCCCTTCTGAAGGTCATTTTATTCGCGCTATATAAGCATGCATGCATTAGTTTTCAGCCTACCCTAGTATAATGCTAAAAACTAGGTAAAAATTGATCTTAATTTTTGGACACACCGACACGCTCACCCCACAGTATTTCAGCGGTTAAGTGACAACACTAAAACACGTCTCCATACTTCCGCTTCTCAAAATACAATAGATGAAATCAACGGCCTGAAACTTGCGCGTACGTATAGAGGAGGAATGTCACTATGTCACTTCCATATTCCACCTGGCGCGCTTCTGAATGTCATTTTGTTCGCGCTGTATCAGCATGTGTGCATTACTTTTCAGCCTACCCTAGTGTAGTGTTAAAACTAGGTAAAAATTGATATTACTGTTTGGACACACCGACACGCTCACCCCACAGTCACACTAAAACACGTCTAAAACACGATAAATTCAACGATCTCAAACTTGCGCGTACGTATAGAGGAGGAATGTCACTTCCATATTCCACCTGGCGCACTTCTGAAGATCATTTTGCTCGCGCTGTACAAGCATGTGTGCATTATTTTTTAGCCTACTAGCCTATCCTAGTATAGTATTCAAAACAGGTAAAAATTGATCTTACTTTTGGACACACCAACACGCCCACCCCACATTATTGGAGTGGTTTAGTTACTTAGTTTGTTTAATAAAATGTTATCGACCGCTGATACGAGGCAGGCAGAGGTGCGCAACCATTTGGTTTTGTGTTTTTTAGATTGAATTTAACCGAAGAAGAAAATAATAAATTTCAATACTTCAAGGCCTCGTGGTGGTACGACTCTTCAGGAATGGTCAACCGCGGACACGACCGCAATTTATTACATTTTAAATATCGATTAATAATTTATAATAATTAAACGTACTAATTTCGGTTGGTAAGTAATGTGAAATTCAATTCAGTTCAATTCAAAACAATTAATTTCAATTTAATTAAATTCAATTAAATTCAACTCGATTAAATTCAACTCAATTTAATATAAATTAATTGATTTAAATTCAATTAAACTCAAATTAATTAGTTTCATTTAAATTTAATTAGTTTTCAACACAATTCGGATATGATTTTAGATTTTCACGGCCAAAAAAGTATTATCGTTATTTATTTTTGGAGTGTCATGCGTGTTGCGCTACCTCCTTCTTTAGCCAACGTTTCGAACAGCGAAGGCGATTCCAGACTCACGGCGAGAAGTCTCGGCGAGAAATTCTCGCGAGAACAAGCACTTATCCACACTCTCATTCTCGCCGAGACTTCTCGCGAGAACAAGCACTTATCCACACTCTCATTTTTCTCACTCGTGATCTGTTTCCCATCCGGTATGGACGACATTACAGACGATATTAAAAATGCAGCAAGTTTGGCTCTGTGCGCCATGGCATATTATTATTTTGTTGTAACTAAAAATAAAGTTAAAAAAAATAGAAAAGCCAGACGATGGTGGGTAACGCAAATTCATCGAAACAGAACAGGGTTGGTAATTTTTTTTATTTAATATTCTTTCGTTATTATTATAATCATGTATTCTTATATATAAACTGTATTCTTTAGATAAATAAATGAAGACAATATAAACGAAACTCAATCTAAAATCTGGAAACAGAAAAATCAGAAAAACATATTGACACCTCTGGGACTAGAGGTGTCAATATGTTTTTATGATTTTTCTGTTTCCAGATTTTCGATTGAGTTTCGTTTATATTGTCTTCATTTATTTAAATATTACAATTTGAGGTTTTACTCATAAAGTTAAAAATACAAAAAAAATATGTATTCTTTAGTTTCAGTATGCTAAAGCAGTTGGATGAACTAGTTGCTGAGCCAAGCGGAGAATTTAAAAAGTTTACTAGTCTGTTCCACGCATCGTGGTTCAAGCTTTTGTCTTTATAATTCCGATGTTTTGCGTCCCATAACACCGGTTCATTTTGGAAATACTCTATAAATTCCAACTCTTGTTGATTGTTCCACATTTTAAAGTAAACAAAATTTTCGATACAAAAACAAAAATATATCGCACGTCTACTCTCAACCGCTCACTAAACAACACTGAGACAAAACGTGAGTGTAGACCCTTCTCGCTTCTCGCCCGAGAAATCCTTTGAAGCGGCCAAATTTACCGACAGCCATCCGAGAACAGCCGAGCACGAGAAAGAGAATGCGAGAAACACAACATTCACGCTTCTCGGGTGTTCTCGGGGCTTCTCGCCGTGAGTCTGGAGGGGCTATTACAGTGTCGATCTCAGGGCAGATGTGTGAACGTTAGCTAAAGAAGGAGGTAAACCCCAAAAATAAATAACGAAAACAATTCAATTCAATTCAAATTATTATTTAACCAAAAAATTATTAATTAATATTACAAATAGTTTTTAAAAGTTAGATAAAGAATGTGAAATATTTCTGCGTAATTCGGAACATTATTCAATGAACTCGCAATTCAACTTTTTATGGAAACGAAGGAGAGGATGCTATGGGAAGGAAAAAGGTATGGGGGGGTAGAAATTTGGAGTTCAGTGTGTCCAGGAGGGACGAACGTATGAATCCGTCCCTCCTACTGCGGTGCAAGGCGATGGATTGAGAGAGTCCGGCAGGAGAAGTCTTCGCAGCAGGTGGACAAACGCATCCTCCGCCAAGATCTAGACAAACCTCACCCCATGAACCTTGGACCTTGCAACGTCCCCAAATGTAGCGAACCATATAATTTTTTTGTTAGATTTGAATATGTCATTGGATGGATATCGTAATTTTCCATGTTTACTAACATTCTATAGGTAAATTTATTCGTTTGAAAGATAATGATTCTATGGAAATTATTTTTTATGAATGCTTTCAGCTTCACAAATCCTGCAATTATAATATCCCGTGATTTTTCACGGGTCTGCGCCAGTGTTCACTAATAAACTAACCGACATCACGCCTCTTTTCAACGCAGGGGTTCGGCAGAGACAATGGGCTGACACACTCCTTGCTTTATTCACATTCATACACAGTTCAATCTAATTCATCAACATAACTTAGCCCAATTTGGGATGTCATAGTCTCACTGGCTCCAGGCGGTTGAGAGCAGTTGGTACTTTTGTGCGGTATTCACATAAAAAATGTATATTTATAGAATTACCAATTAAATATAATAATTTTATTTAAAAAACAAACCTTCCTTACGAATGAAAAGTGTTAACGAACTTGAAAATTACGACATGCGTCTAAAATTTAAACAAAAGAGATACACAACTTTGATTGTTATCTACTTTATCGCTTGTCTTAATCATTCCCGCAATCAATTACAAACCGCATTTCTAGAATTAATTGAACCTGTGTCACACACAGACACACAGAGACTCACCATCTAAATTATCAATTTAATTTAAACATTTTTTTAAGTAAAAACTTCTTTCAGCACCGTTGTGATTTGAATCTCTATAAACGAAAAATAGCGACACTAGAAAGAGACAAGGATTTAGCCCGCGAGAATGAGATAGTACAATCGGTGTCCTCTTTGTGCGGTGCTTCGTAGAATAGAATGAAATAATTTTTTATGTGAAACTTTTTAAGCACCGTTGTGATTTGAACCTCGATGAAACGAAAAATAGCGACACTAAAAAGAGACAAGGATTTAGAGTGCGAGAGAATGAGATAGTACAATCGGTGTCCTCTTTGTGCGGTGCTTCGTAGAATAGAATGAAATATTTTTTTATGTGAAATTTTTTAAGCACCGTTGTGATTTGAACCTCGATGAAACGAAAAATAGCGACACTGAAAAGAGACAAGGATTTAGACTGCGAGAGAATGAGATAGTACAATCGGTGTCCTCTTTGTGCGGTGCTTCGTAGAATAGAATGAAATATTTTTTTATGTGAAAGTTTTTAAGCACCGTTGTGATTTGAAACTCGATGAAACGGAAACGACACTAAAAAGAGATAAACACATACATCTATACGATTTAGCCTGCGAGAGAATAGAGAATGAAATCTTACCTACGTACAGTACCGCATTGGCCGCTTTGATTATGAGCTCACTTTTCAAGCCTCCTATTGATTGAGATTGTGTGGGTGAAGGTTTTCACTTCTACCGCGTGTGAACTGCACTCGAATTTTTAAACTTGGTAACAATATTATAATAAATAAACCCTACAATTGTCCCTCTCTGCATTCGTCTCATTCTCTCGAAGTTTAGTTTTCTGAGGGTTTCACTTCTACCGCATGCGATTTGCACTCTTTTTTTTTCTTCTCTAAGTTCGAGCCCAGCTTTGCCATAGAAAATCCGGGTCCCATTATTATCGATTAATGAACATATTATTACAAGTGAAATATTTAATATATTTATAAGTTGAGAGTTGGTTACGCCTGACGGCAAACTGCGACACCGTTTTAATACAATCCCATAGCGAGAACACTGGCGGAAACGACTTGCTGAGCTTTCAAATGGAAATAACTACTATTCTCATTAAAACTATCATAAACGTAATATTTATTTTATCTTTATATATAAAAATCTCGCCTCACGATGTTTGTTCGAGATAAACTCCGAAACTACTTAACCGATTTTGATGAAATTTGGCTTACTGCGTGTAATTTGGTCCAAATTAAAAGATATGATAGTTTTTATCTCGATTATTGACCGTAATTTTATATTTTTTTTACATGAGCCTCCTGTGTGGCCCTGAGGAAAATAATTTCCCTCAGGGCCTATGTCGTCTTTGGGGATGCTGTGTGGGGTTTTTTTTTAAGGAAAGGAAGAAGAAGAGTTCTGGGAAGGAAAAGGTTTTAAGGGGTGGGTAGGAATCTGGGGTTCAGTATGTCCTGGTCATCCACCTCCAAGACCTTTTAGTGACCTATGGCAGAGGTGTTGGTTATCCAATAAAGGTTCCCGGGGCGGCGGTACCCATTCCCGCCTCCCAAATTGGATTATTATATGTAATATTTATTATTGCGAATTAAATGTTTGTTATAGGACAATGCTTTGTAATTATTTGTAAGTTTCATAAGTTTCTAATAAATGGCGGTGTGAGTTAATTCATCGATACAACACTTAGTTATCTAGGTTGGGTAACCATCCAGTAGATGGCGTTGTGTTTCATTAGCCACAGAAACGCGTGGCCGTGTCAGCTAGTTTCTTATATAAACAAAATTAATTTTTATTTTTATTAGAAAAACTCTCTTTTTATAACTTTTGAAGGTTATTCCCATCAATGTAATGTATTATTTAAGAAGAAGATAATATTACTAATCTAAACGAAAATATGAAAGAGAACAAGACCAAGACACGGAAAAAATTAAAAGAGAAACTACTACAGCACCCCCAATTATTCGGATATGTTGAGAGGCTGAAGGTGATGGAATGGGGAATTAGATGAGAAAGAGATAGTTCCTGGCTATTCAGATTTGGTCACAAAACATGGCTAAAGCCATTTCAAGCAACGTTTCAATTTCGAATGGCGGTCTTACGCTAGGGCGATGCGGAGAGTAGCTTCCACCCAGAGTTTTCGAAATCAAATGTAGACGGTGACCTTCCTCTTGTTTTGAAGGTCACACGTGCAAAATTTCGTCAACCTCGGCATACAACTGTAGATTTGCATACAAACCAAATCCACACATACAGATTATGCATTTCAACCAATTTACACAAAACCTTGACAATCATTAACCTAAATCTTCATCATGAATCACTCTATCTATTGGTGAAAACCGCATGATAATCCGTTCAGTAGTTTTTTTAGTTTATCGCGAACAGACGCCACGTAGGGCTTTAATTTGTAATATCTAGAGAATATATAGAGATTTTTTTTTTTTTTTTTTTTTTTTTTTTTTTTTTTATTAGAAGAAAAAAGTTATAAAATATTACAGGAAATCAAAATAAAATAAGATATTACAAAAAAGAAAAGTCCCAATAAACTACTTTTAAGTAGTTTGTCAATGGGTGCTTTTACTTTGAAGTTTTTTTTTTTTTTTATAAAACTTATAATGCAGTTAGACATTTTTTGTGTTACGAGTACTACAAGAATGTTAATACAAACTTTTTCTTTCGGCGAGCCAATTTTTCAATATAATATTTGTTCTTACATTATTTGTACATTTTTTAATTTTAGCAGGTAACATATTTAAGCATGTAGGTATCATGTAGTCCAGCGTTCTTTGTCCATATTTGTTTAAGTGCTTAGGTACGATTAGTCCTTCATTTAACGTAAATCGAGTATTGTAAGTGTGGTCCAGTCTATTTATGTATATAGGGCTATTCATATGCTGAAAAATAATTTTATGCCACAGAATTGCTCTTACTGAGAGAATTTTAAGATTCTGGTAAAAGTACGGAACATTGTGTCTTTGCTCGTATAAACTTTTATGAGCTAATAATTTAACTAATGAATTTTGGACAGATTGAACATGATTAACATTTGTCTTACAGGAAAGTCCCCAAGCTGTAATTCCGTACCTTATAATAGACTCAGCTAATGATAAATAAATTATTCGAAGTGTGCATATTGGAACATAGAATTTAAGTTTATATAATCTACTAACAATAGATCTCAGACGTTCACAGACTTTATTTATTTGTAAATCCCATTTGAAAAAGCAGTCAATAATTACACCTAAATAAACATATTCTTTAACCACTTCAATATTTTCGCATGTACACAATGCTGGGATACCAACATGTAAGCAATCTGAACCGTGTGTTTTTATTTCTGGTGTAATAATATTTGTCTTGGCATTGGGTGATCTAATATGTATCAATTTGGTTTTTTTTTGCATTTATGATTAAACCAGAGTCATGAGACCATTTCAAAAGCTCAATGTAATCCTTTTGTAAGAGTTCAATACATAATTTTAAATCACTGCGAGAAATCACTAGTGCAGTATCATCCGCATATACAAAGTGTTTTACATGTTTAAAGATGTACTTAATAAAAGATACATAAATGATATATAAAATTGGACCTAATATGGAACCTTGAGGAACGCCAGCTAAAATTTTTCTTTTTTTACTTAAAGTGTTCAATAGCTTTATTTTCATGCATCGGTTGTTCAAGTAATTTTCAAATAGTTTTAGGAGCTTTCCTCTTATTCCTATGATTTCTAGTATCTGCAATAATTTTCTATGATTAATAGTGTCAAATGCTTTAGAATAATCTATAAATAAAACTAATACATGATTTTTACTATTTAGTTCATTATTTATGAAACTGGCAAATTTTTGAAGAAGCATTTCGGTACCCTTTTTTTTCTGGAATCCATATTGATTTGTATCAATAATAGAAAAATCTTCTAAATATTTTATTAATTTCAACTGAATGTATTTTTCAAGAATTTTTTCGAGTGATGGCAAAATACTAATCGGTCTATAATTACCCAATAGAGTGTGATCACCTCCTTTATAAATGGGTCTGATAATACTACATTTTAAGTCATCTGGAATTTTTGCTTCAAATAAAATTCTATTTACAAAATGGGCTATGATTGGAGCTAAAATTATTATATGTTTTTTAATATCACTCATTCTGATATTATCAATTCCAGGAGAAGAGCTTTTAAGTTGCCGCACAATGCTTTCTATATCAGAAATTTTGGCCCTTGGTAGGTACATGCTTTGAGGCATCTTCTCTGGTTCAAAAGCATTTGTCCTGTAATTACATTTATGTAACATATTGCAAACACTGTCAGAGAAATAATCAACAAAATCATTAGTTACATTTTCTTTGGTCCGATCTTTCATCAAATATTTGGAGGCAATTTGGTCACAATTATTTTTACATTTCTTACCTAAAATTTGATTACACTCGTCCCATGTCTTTTTTGAATCTTGAAATAGATTTTTGAATTTGTCATTATAGTATGAGGTTTTTAATTTAAGTAACAATTTATTTAAAACATTTCGATAGCACTTATATTCTTTTTCATAGTATTTATTTGTTGGGGCATTTTTCCAACGCTTATATAAATAATCCCTTTTTTTAATTTTATATAGTGCATCACTAGATATCCAATCATTTATGGCATAAGGTCGGCTTTTAGGTTTTTTGCTTATTATAATTGTGCTGTTTTTATACAAGTCGTCAAAATAATTTTTAATTTTTAAATAAATAACCGAACATTCGGTTTCCTTTAGAAGCGACTTCCAGTCATAATTACAAATACGTTTATCAATCTGTTTTTGCGAAAGAATTTTGACGTTATTAGAATCGCTAGAATTGAAATTATCTACCGACTTATAGAGTATGCTTACAGCTGTTGTATTATGATCGGCAATATTATAATCACATACGCACGCGTGATGATTTTAAAATTATTTAATTGTTTCAAATATAATATTTATTTGCGCATGTCGGTTATTGAACCAGCGACCTTGGGATTGCAAGTCGAGAGTCTTAACCCCCGACCACAGAGGATGAAAATATTCTTGAAATTTCATACATTCATTTAAAGTTATTAATTAACCTATTGAACGTGGGATGACATTTCGAAAACCGCACGAAAATTACCTTTGATGAGTTCTGGTCAAATATCGTTTTAATAATAGTTTTCTGTTTATCAGATCATATTTCTTTTGATTCATGTATTTATCATAAGAAGTTTTTTCAAAATAGCTAAATAACTAAAAAAAAAACTCCCATTTTGAAAACGATTTCCAAAAATGTATATTCGTACAAATGTAAACTATTTTTACACAAACCTGAATACATACCAACATGATAAAACACAATTCAAATAGAGTTTTCAAATAAATAGTGACCTTTATACAATTATGAAAATGTAAAATATTGTTATTTTTAACATAAAAATAATGTAAATATCGATGTGTTTATCACCAGTTATAAAATGGCATAAGCAATTCCATTTATCCATGTTGGCACTATATGACAAATAATAAATATAATGTATAAAATAGAAACAAAATTATTTAACGTAATTTTTCGTCAGTATGACAAACGCAATGAAAAAAGATTTGAAAAAAAAAACTTAAATGCACCTGCCTAGATTAAATAGCAAAATTCGTAATTAATAGAAAAGTAGGTTAATAGATTAATTAAGTTATTATAGTATGATAGGGAAACGATTGTCCGATAGAATAAAAATTGCAGCCATGAAGAAACAAACGAGAACAAAAGATGTCATAAAAACAATAAAAAAGCTAAAGTGGAAGTGGTCAGGCCACACGATCAGAGGAAGTGAAAAATGGTCAAAATTAGTCATGAATTGGTTCACAAGTGACAAGAAGAGAAAACGAGGTAGACCATTTAGACGGTGGGTTGACGACATCAAAGCCATAGCAGGTGGTACATGGACAAGAGTAGCTAATGATAGAGAGAAATGGCGACAGTTGGAGGAGGCCCTTTGTCAACTAGTGACATACAGACAGGAAGTCGATGCATAATAAATGTTATAAAAATGAAAAGTATATTATAATGTAATGTAATTTACTGTCTGAATAAAGGCTATTATTATTATTATTATTAAGTTAATATGATAAAGATTAAGATAGAAATGAGATCTGTTACTATCCTTGGCTTACAATCCATAGGTCGCGTGTTCAATTCATCACACGTCTATCTGTAAACTTGTTTGTTACGTCCCTGTTCCGGTACTCAAGATGGTGGCCTTTTTAGGTACTAAATTTTTATTACATCGGAGTTCGTATGATCGTGGTTCCTATTTTCTACTACGAGCTGTCAAACCGAAATAATCAATATTGTTGTACCGGCCGAAATAAAGTTTGAAAAAAAAAATTATTGTCATTAAGATGGCGACGTTTATTTCAACTAATTGTATAACTCATTATTTAAAATAATAAAAAAAAATGTTACGTAAAATATTATATGGTTTATAATTAAGACGGCGGGGATTTAAATGACTTGGTTATTAATATCTTATGATTTCAGATGAAATTTTGATTTTGATTTACTTAAAGGAAGTCACAAGTCAAGCCAAAAACGTACGTTTTCTTATTGTACCTTATATCGCCACGAATATACGTAATAGGTATAAAAATCGCTTGGCAAACGGAATCTAGAGGTCACAATTTCAAGCGCAAAAATGGTTTTTATTTATTGTCTGACTAATTTTATAAGAAAGGAAAAAGTTATTCAATGGAAACTGTCGGAGATAATTTAAGCAATAAAACTGTATTTTTAAAAAGGTGTTTTTTATATGCGCTCATACATTTCTACTGAATTTTTTTTTTTAAAGTAAATAACAATTTTATTTTAATTCCTCTCAAGCGAAACGATAGAAAAAGCTTAAATTTATTAAAAGCATATTTTTTAATATTTTTAATGTTAACCAATTCTTTGTAAAGATTAATCCAAAATGGTAATTTAGCATTAAAATTCGTCTTCACATATTCCGATAATTGGCAATGCCATAGTCTCACTTGCTCCAGACTTTTAAGGGCCCGCAACCCGGATTTGTACCGATTTATTTCATATTTCCCTTAAACACGGTAAGTTTCAAAGCTCTTAAAAAAATATATGTTATTCTTGAAGATAATATCTAGACTTTCCCCGCGCCGAAACGCAAATTATATAAAATTCCCTCGATAGAAAAAAATCGCAAAGTATGCTCCAAAAATTATTATTAACACGTTTGTTTCAAAGTTATATGTATGAAAAAATTCACAGTGTTTCTTTAAATGCTGTTTAAGATAATGCCCGCGCGATGTTTGCTCTATCTTAAACGAGTCGTGTTTTATTAAACATTTTCGCAATTTTCGCATCGATTTTGTCGCTGTAAATGTTAGCGCTCTCCTCTAACATTCGCAATTTCGTATCTCTCCATCTTCTTCTTTTCGGGCCCGGTTGCAGAGCCTTAAGGGCAATTGATACTCTTTTGCGGTACCTAATCACATATAAGTATTTTAGTTAGTTATATTAAAACAAAAATTAAAAAAAATAATAATTACACGTCTCAGTGTCTCACATAAACACAAAACTTATGTGTGTAGAGAGAATGATATTTTTATTTTAAAAACTTTCTAAATTCGACGTTTGAATGCCTTAGTCTCACTGGCTCCAGTCAATGGAGGGCAATTGATACTCTTGTGTGGTATTCACATAAAAGTATTTTAGTTAGTTATATTCAAACAAATAAAAAAATAATAATTACACGTCTCGCATAAACGCAAAACGTATGTGTGTAGCGAAAATGTTATTTTAATTTTAAAAACGTTCTAAATTCGAAGTTTCGTGTTGTTAATTTCATTCCGCCGGTGAACAAATGTACTAAAATATGTACATGTACTCTCCCACCAATACTATCACACCTCCCCACTCACACACACATACACCGCGGCTGTATACGTGTACCGCCACGTAAAACAGGGTGGCCCCTGGAAAATCAGGGTATGGCAGGGATCGCAAAGTCGGGCTTTTGAATATCTGAACAGACTATGTAATAGTTATAATAGCATATTATCCAATGTGGACATTTTCAATTGCGAACTTACCAAATATAAGAGATCCATAAAAGAATATTTCTCTGATGGTTCGTCAATAATGTTATGTTTTTATTGCTTATATTTCTGTTATAACTAACTAACTAACCATCACGCCGTTTCCCCGCAGGGGTAGGCAGAGAGGACGGACCGCCAAACAACTCGGTCTTGGCACACACTCTTTGCCTCACTCACATTCATACATCGTCTCATACATACTCTTCTATTATTCTGACTTTTGACATGGCCCGTCTCAAGTATCTGATTCACTTGATCGTGCCATGTCTTCCTCGGGCGTCCCCGACTTCCTCTACCATTCACATTTGCATCATATATTCTTTTTACACTACTTTCTTCGCTCATTCGCTCTACGTGCCCAAACCATCTGAGGGTCCCTTTCTTAATTTTGCTCATTATACTTACATCAGCCTTACATTCTTTGCGGATATCCACATTTCTAACACGATCATACATGGTTTTACCACACATACGTCTCAGGGATCTCATTTCAACAGCATTCAGTTTACTTTCATCCTTCCTCTGCCTGTTCCATGCCTCACTGCCATACATCAGGGTAGATACCAGGACTCCATTGTGGACTGCTAGCTTCGCTTTTTTTGACAGTTTTTTATTAGCGCCAACGGCATTCAGTCCTCCATTAATGGAGTTACCGGCATTTACCCTTCTTTCAATA
This sequence comes from Limnephilus rhombicus, assembly GCA_929108145.2. Classification (NCBI taxonomy): domain Eukaryota; kingdom Metazoa; phylum Arthropoda; class Insecta; order Trichoptera; family Limnephilidae; genus Limnephilus; species Limnephilus rhombicus. The sequence continues at coordinate 9,655,882 of OV815290.1, read as the reverse complement.
TCTCTATCAGCCTTCCCATCTCTCGTAAACATACTACCCAGATCTATTATGATTTGATTTATATGTACAACCTCTCTCCAAGTGTTGATAGATTTTTTGTTTTGTAATTTTCCGTTTTAGGTATATAAAAAAAAGGTTTTATATATGTATTGTATATATATATATATAATTTTGGATTCATATTCCTTTTTTATAAAATTAATTTACTTATTCTTATTATGTTGTTTCAGTAGAAGTAAAGTCACAAGGAGAAAAACCATAATTGGTTTTATTTTGGCTATTTAATACTATATACAAACTGAAATAAATGTAAACTGTCGATTTCCCGAAAATTAATAAATGATAATATAGCTTTTACCCGTTGCAGGCAACTAACGGGTTAAGACACTAAGCGATTTGACGTGTGAACGTGGATGAAGCGAGGAGTGTGTGTTTAATTAAATATATGAAGAAAAAACGATGTTTTTTTTTTTACATTAACTCGACACAGGAGGCCCTGAGGAAAATAATTTCCCTCAGGGCCTATGTCATCTGGGATGCTGTGTGGAGGGTCTTTTTGAGGAGAGGAAGGAATAGTGTGTGTTTAATTAAATATATGAAGAAAAAACGATGTTTTTTTTTTTACATTAACTCGACACAGGAGGCCCTGAGGAAAATAATTTCCCTCAGGGCCTATGTCATCTGGGATGCTGTGTGGAGGGTCTTTTTGAGGAGAGGAAGGAATGAACATTGGTCTTGAAGAGACCCAAGTTGTAGGAAGGAGGAAACACAAAGGACGGCAAATCATTCCACAGCCGAGCTGTTGAACACAAAAACGAGTCGAAGAAACGACCCGTTCTCATGTGAGAAATGTCAACCGTGTACAAATGTTGGGCACGCGTTTGGCGTGTTTCCCGATTATGCACCGGTGCCGAAGGGATCAATGATGCTAGTTCCTCGGAGCATCTTCCATTGTAATACCGGTAGAACAAGGATAGCATTCCCACCCGACGCCTGTGATCTAAAGATTGCAATCCGTCTGTTAAGATGGGAGAATCTATCAAACGGACCGCCCGTTTCTGCACAGAGTCGAGGGTATTTTTCAGGTATTTTGGAGCTCCAGACCAGAGATGGCCGCCAAATTCAACCGTGGGGCGTACTTGTGATTTGAATAAAGCGAGGAGTGTGCACCTACAAAGGGCACAGGTAGTCGACTGCTCAAATTTGTACACGAGCTCTCGGGCCGGTTCAAGGCGTTCAGTACGGGCCTTTTCTCGCAAAAGGGGGCCGAGGAGCTTCCTGCTCAATTTTATAATAATATTTGGATGATTTTATGCATATTTCTAATGCTAGACTATCTTATTACTAACTATACGCGAGTATTCGTATATTTCTTTCCTCTTTATCTAAAACTTAGTGTTTGGAGATGTCTGACTAATCAACTGAATGATGGGTATTGTGAGGCGGAAGGTAGTGAGGAGAGGGAGATTTGGAAGTATCTGACTTGGATTAACATTATTCTACTCTTTACACAATCAGTCTGTCTCTTACTGAAGGAAGAATCACATTTGGGAAGATATATATTCTGATCAAATCCTTGTACTATGTTATCGTCAGTGGAGGTAATCCACCTCTTACCCGTCCTGGTATAAGTAACTGATGGTTACTCCTTCAAGGCTCTCGCAAGATTCTAATTTTTTTGATTAAACGAAGCTACATTTATTTATTTTGAACGAATCTAGACCTCCAGTGTCCATGCATACGTTGTTAGTAAGCAGTATGCAAGTGCTTAACAGGAAAAACAAAATGCAAAAAAATAGGTTAGTAAGACAAAGATAAATTAAACAGGGCAAAAGAAAAACTCATTCATGAGACTCCATGACGCGGAATTGCATCTGTAAAAAACCTGCAAGCACCTGCATAAAATAGAGAACATAAAAAATACAATAAATCTCAAATCAATTGGCAAGTACCAACAAAAAATGTGAATGGCTTTCGGTCTGACCATAAACTACACTTAGCTTCCGTGTCCCTTAGCCAACCACTCAGTGAAGCTTCAAAGAATGTTACCTGAATATTTGGGGTAAAATACCCGAAGACTAAAAGAAAATTCAATATTTAAAAAAAATTCAATATTTATAAAAATTCTATATGTTATCGTCAATTATTAAAAAATTGCCTTTACTTTCCAAAGTACGCTCATTAAAGAACATTTTATATATTTTTATTAAATCTATCTAATTTATCAGCCGAGCGATTCTCTATGTTTTGTGAGATCGAGGTAGATCTTGGGCGAGATCTCCTGTCAGATTTGTGTGATTTTCTTTGGCTGTTATTTGCTTTTTCTATGGACCGATGTCAGAATTTCAGCTGTGAGCTGTCACATACTTTAGTTTAGGTCGTTTTAAACACGAATTCGTGCAAGTATATATGATTATTTCACACAAATCTGACAGGAGATCTCGCCGGACTCGATCTCACAAAACATAGATTAAATGTGTTTCTGTGTCTAAATTTCTCTAAATAAACAATAAGTAGTGTTAATATCAAGTGCCTTCCCGGGTAAATATTATGATCATGTATATTTTCTGTATGTACGGGGTATAAATAAAAAAAATCGAGTGCAGTTTACACGCGGTAGAAGTGAAACTTTACCAAAACAATCTCTGTCAATGCTTGAAAAGTGAGGTCATAATCCAAGCGACCAATGAGCGCAAACCTAGCGTAATTTCAGTTTCATATCTCAACCAATAGGAACCTTTAAAAGTGACATCATAATCAAAGTAGCCAATAAGCGTCATCGAGTAATCGTCATTTCCATTTCATCCAAAATCCAAATAACATCGGGGCTCTAGAAGTTTCACTTCAAACATATACATTTGCAGTATCGCGTTCATTGATCAAATGCGTTGTACATACATATAGTTTTGTATCAGTGATCGATGAACAGGTGAATGCAATTTTTAGCCAAAAGTTGTTATAATTAACCCCCAACGCAAAAAGAAGGGTGTTATAAGTTCGTGTCTGTGTGTCTGTCTGCGGCGTCGTAGATTCTAAACGAATGGACCGATTATGATACGTTTTTTTTTGTTTTAAAGCTGATGATGTGATCGAGATGGTTCTTAGTCATGAAAATCTGTTCAGGCGTTTCAAGGTCATCAGCTTTTTTGTGTCAGGAGTTGCTTAAAATTTTTTAAATTTTATGGTTTGTCTAGTCTGTAATTAGAAGTAAGTATAAATGCATTGAAATAATGCGTAAATATACTTAAAATGATACACAAATAGTCAAATATATAAAATAGTACAGATAGAAAGAGAAATCGATATCTCATAATAAATCATCATGTATTAATTGATGGCCCACCCTAATGTACATACATACACACAAACTTCCGCAGTCAGCTTATATACATATATACACAAATAATACACATCCACTTGCGGGTTTGTAAAGAATACAGGGGTGAAACAGGGTCGCGTTTATTAGGGCACAAATAAATTAAATGCTACAATATTTATTTATTTTATCTTCTTCTATCTTCTATCTATCTACATAAATAAAAATGAATCGTCGAAATGTATGTACGCGCATAACTTCTGAACGACTGCACCAAATTGGATATTTTTTGTTGTGTTCTTTATTGTCAGGATAAGGTTTGTATAAAACTACTGGTGAGCTCTGGCATTATGAAATTTGAAATAGAAGGCACGCTTTTTGAAAACTGAATGCACCGGGACTGAATGTATGGAATGCGGGAGGGGGGAGGGGAACTCAGGTAGGGGTTCGCGGGAGGGGGGAAGGGGGGGTAGTAGAGTGGGAAGAAGGAAGGCGGGAAGGGGACGCGAGAGAGGAAGGAGACGAATGGGAAAGGACACGCAGGGAGAAACAATTTCTTCATTAAATGGCATAGCAACGCATGCCGGGTACCAGCTAGTTGGTTAATAAATTCGATGCCGAAATGCTGTACAAATTTCATGATGCCAGAGCTCCCAGTTCGAGAGTTGTTAGTGGTACCCACATATTTGAAAGGTCTACTACAGTTCGTGATTGAAATGACCTAGCAGGCTGAAAATAGAGCCCGAATCTCGGAATAAAACTGTAGATTTGTATAAAAAACAAACCCATACCGGACACTTCACTCACTGAATCGTTTTAAATTTCATTTCTCTGTAAACTTGTTTGTTACGTTCCGGTTCCGGTTCAAGACGGCGGCCTTTTTGGATACTGAATTTTTATTCTGCTGGAGTTGTTAGTACGATCGTAGTTCTTACCGCGAGCTGTCAAATCGGAATAATTAATACAAGTGTATCAGTACCTGATAAAAGCTCGAAAAAAATTGTTGTCATTGTGATCGTGTCACTTACTTTGGGAAATTTGTAAAATTAATTATTTGAAATTTAAAAAAAAACTGTTGCCTGTGGAAAATATTATATATGTATAGTACCTACTTACAAATCTTACGATTTCAGAGGAAATTTTGGTTTTGATTAATTAAGAGGGTATAACCAGAGAAAACTAGAAATGTCATTTTAAATCAAATTTTACACGTATTGACCCTTTTCCACAAAAATTATAAATTGATTTCGAAACATTGTTCTTTTATCTAGTAAACGCATGTTTTAAATTTTGAGAAAAAATGTTTATTTTTAGTATAATAAGTTTATACCATAGGTCGATGGCAGATTTGTTAAATTTTCAAAAGAGATTTTGTATTATACAACACCCATTTCAAATCATATAATCATGCAATAAAATAAATCAATACATTATCTGGGTATCGCATGTTTTAGAATTTTAATTTTAGTTTAAATAAAATCATTAAAAATTATATACGTACATGTGTTTCTTGAGGAAAATTGGTCCGTTTGTGTATTTATTTGTGCACTTACAAACTAATATATTTCAGATTTTTTACATTCTTATTTTGCTTAGTCATTATTGAACAAATTACTTACGATCAAAAAATAATTACAAAAAGTGCTTAATTTGAATAGTTTCATAATCACGCCTTTCAGCATTTTTTGATGTACGTATAAATTAAAGCAAATTTGGAATGAAATAAAATCGATATTGAGTTATAATTTTAAAAAGCTGGTACGGAAAATAATTCATCCTTCTCATTGTAACCGCCCTGTACGATCGTAAAAACATCTTTCGACGAAATGTGGATTTTCGGCCGCTGGCTGGTTAAACGCCCTTAAAAGGAAGCCACAAGTCAAAAATGTACGTATTTCTAGTGTACCTTATATCGCTACGAATACAGGTAATAGGCATAAAAATTGCTTGGCAAACGGAGTCTAGAAGTCACAATTTCAAGCGAAAAGTGATTTTTATTTATTTTGTGAATAGTTTTATAAGAAAGAAAAAAAGTTGATCGATGGAATCTGTCACAGATAGTTTTAGCTAAAAAAATGTATTTTTTTATATGCGTTCATACATTTCTAATGAAAAACACAATTTTTGGTAGTTTACGCTTATATTTTTTAATAAAGTAATTAAAAAATTATTTTAATTCTACTCAAGGGAAATTGTACGAAAAGCCTCAATTTATCCCATGCATATTTTTTTTTTATATATATTATATAAACAGATTCTTAGTATAGATTAATATAAAATAGTTGTTTAACATTAATATTCGCCTTATGAGGAAACTAGCTGGTACCCGGCATACGTTGCTATGCCATTTAATAAAGAAATTGTTTCTCCCTGCGTGTCCTTTCCCATTCGTCCCGTTCCCCTTCCGCCTCCCCTTCTTCTCCTGCGTCCTCTTCCCCTCTCGTGTTCCCACTCCGTCACCTTCACCTTCCCTCTCCCCACTCCATCCCCCCCCCCCCTGCGAACCCCCCTCCCGAGTTCCCCTCCCCCCTCCCAGGACCCCCTCCCCCCTTCCCCATCTCTCCCTCCCTCCCGCTTTCCATACATTCAGTTTTCAAACCTCGCGTGCCACCAATAGCAATTTTTTATACAAATTTCATAATGCCAGAGCTCACGTGAAGTTTTATACAAACCTTGTCCTGACAATAACGAACACACAAAAAAAGAATTATCCAATTTGGTGCAGTCGTTTGAAAGTTATGCGCTTAGCAACACATTCAGCGATTCATTTTATGTTATAGATAGGGCGGCGTTATACATATACTACATTTTATTTTAAATGAATAAATTGCGAAATAACACGAATTAATCAAATAAAATTTACATGCGTATTACGCGGTTTAAACCAACGACCCTCGGCTTGCGAGTCGAGAGTCTTACTCCTCGAGTAAAAGCGACAATTTGGTAAAATACTTACTGTTAAAATTTCTTCTTCTTCTTCTTGTGCCCTGTCCGTTCAACGGACTTTGGCTATGCGGACTTTGTTTACTGCGGCCCGGAACAGCTCTACAGTAGCACTGGCCAAATCACTGTCTCAGGTTTTTCAGCTATGAGGTTCTCCATCTTCCAGGGCCCTGTCTTCCGGCAATCTTTCCCTGCATTATGAGATGCAAGATCTCATACTTCTCTGGATGTCTCATCACATGTCCAAGATATTGAAGTTTTCGGATTTTTATAGTTTTAATTACTTCCTTTTCTTTATTCATCCGAACCATAACATCTTCATTCGTAACCCTGTCCATCCAGCTTATTTTAAGTATTCTTCAAGAATTCTTTAAGAATGCCTCAAGTCGCCTAATTAGTTCTTCAGTAAGCGTCCATGCTTCCATTCCACAAAATAATATCGAAAACACCTAACATCTGAACATTCGCATTCGTAATCCAAGGTTGAGGTCATGACTGCAGAACATTTTTAAAATGTTAAAATTTGCTCGAGAAAATTAGAAACATATACAAAACTGCTATGGTGGGTTTTTTCATTTACCGAGAATGCTAAATGCAATGCTAATTGTAAAAATAAACGATCAAATGCATAGAAATTTTTAAATTTCGATCGTTTACTTTTACAATTAGGTAGCATTGCATTTAGCATTCTCGGTAAATGAAGAAACCCACCCTAAAGTCTGTAAAAAGAGTTACAAATTTAAAAATGTCAGACAATGTAAAAAAAAATGTTTTGCTTATAAGTTCGGTCCTTATAACAGCCTATAACACAATATACCTAAACCATGTGTGTATCACAATATATGATATGATTCATATATATATATATGTATTAAATAACACATTCCCAAGTATTGGATGTGTCGATAATGCAGGTACCTGCTTTCAACTACCTAATTAACTAACCGTCATATTAAATTATCTCAACGTACATTCTCAACTAGCAATCCGAAGGTCGCGGGTTCAAATCTCGTCGTGCGCAAATAAATTTTATTTGATTAATTTTTTAACTAATAATTGATGTATATGTGTTTGTTACTCTTTCACGCAAAAACTACTGAATGGATTTTAATGAAACTTTACAATAATATAGGTCATACATCAGAATAACATATAGGCTATAATTTATAAAGCTAGCTAGGAAGGGGACTCGGGAGGGGAACGGAGACGCACGGGAAAGGTGATTCAGGGAGAAACATTGTATTTATTTGCATTGCAACGCATGCCAGGAACCAGCTAGCTACAAATAATATACTTATGCTATATTTGCGGCACGTTCCAGAGTGGAAAATACTCTCAATATCGTCCTTGAAAGATCACACCGTTTAGAATTGAAACTAAAATGGCTTTGGTTGTGTTTTGTGCCAGATTTTTCTTCCCCTCCCCACTACCTTCAGCCTCACAACATGCCCAATAAGTGATGCCTTAGTCTCACTGGTTCCAGACGATTGGAAGCAGTTGGGATTCCGGATTCATATTAAAAAGAAATCTTTTGTAACTTTAACCACGTGTTTTCACTTTTATGGACAGCTGTTCGTAAAAAAAATAATGACGCTAATATTACCAACAGTGACATCTAGCGGTGAAATGTCTTAATAATAATGTGATATTATTTTGTTTGCGTCTTGGATAATTTGATTATTGAAATAATTCAATATTGTTTCATTATTTTAAACTAGAATACGTAGATGGCGGTAATAGACATATTTTTAAAGGGAATTTGATTAAATTCAATATTATATTGCAAACATTTTGAAGAGGTAAAAGCACAAATATTACGTTTGTTGGAGGTGTTTTCAAAGTAAGCTCAAACTTACCTTACTTTTTATAAGGTGCACTGTTTAAAATGTGAATAATATCGACATTATAGAAGTTTCTCTTATTTTTATTATATTTTAAATGGCAATGTTTATGTGCTTTTAAAAATATTTATAGGTAATATTTAAAAAAAAGTGTAAATGCAACAAACTCTATTAAGGGTATACTTATAAGAATTCATTATATGCTGGTTCATAGATGGTGCTGATTTAATTATTTTAACCCCCCGTGCCTCGGCCATATTTTGTCAGAGGGTCAGAATATTTCCGCTTCGCAATAAAATACAAATAAATGGAATATTTCTGAATGAATCAGAAAACTAAAAACTGTTTTAGAAGGGTTATGAAATACACTTTAAAATTTTATAATTCAAAATGAACATATAATTTTTGAAATGTAAGTTTTTTGATTGCAAACATAAAAAAGTTTTTAAAATGGCTTGACTTACGTTTTTTTAAACTAAAATTACTGGCAACGAAAAAAAAATGTAAACACACACAAATTTTATTAGAAAAATGTTAAAATAAAATAAATGTTATTGTCAACTCATTTTTTTGTTGTTTTATACAAAAATAATAAAACAAAAATTCCCAATGTTTCATAATTTTTTTTTCAAATTGCTGTCGGAATCTTTGGTTTTATAAATCTACTGGAGCGACTAAGGAGGCGTTCAAGTATTACGTAACGCAATTTTTGAAGATTTTTGACCCCCCCTCCCCCCCCATGTAACGCGCTGTAACGTTTTTCTGTACCCTCCCTCCCCCCCTAAACGTTACATAACGCCCACGTAACAATTTTTACCTGAAAGTCACAATTATGTTGTGCAAAGTACTGGAAAGTCGCTTAAAATACTTTTTTCTTGTTTTAATCACGTTTGGGGTAGTAAATAAAACAAAGAGATGTCGAGAACGAAAAGGATTGCCAACTTGGAAGATTTTAATTCCCTAGTTTTTTTTAATCTAAATGAAGAAAAACATGTTACGTAACGCATTCGCGTTGTTCGAACCCCCCTCCCCCCCCTCGTAACGCACAGTAACGTTTCACAAGACCCCCCTCTCAAGTGCGTTACGTAATACTTGAACGGCCCCTAAGGACCTGTCAATGAAAAATTCTCTTGTTCGTAGTATGTTTCGGGACAACAAAAGAAAAGCTGGATTTCATTTGTTCTAAGTTATATTTCCAATTAGGAATTCAAATTTCAATTTGAATTGATACGTAGAAACCAACTTAATTATTGGGTACTTACTTCGCATTGTAATTTCAAACTGTTACAATCTGTTTCCGTTAAGACACTTTATGTTGCATCACTAGTTCAGATCATATTTATAACCATGACAGTAAGGGACACAACGATTTCTATGAGACCCGTATGAGTTGTTCCGAAAAGCGAATAAATATACATTTAATAATCAATGAATAACAATTTTGTTTGTTCTCAGGACGAGGTGGTTGCAATCAGCGAACGTGTCGTGGTACGCGCAGAAGAGCTGCTATCGTGGGCTGCGCGCGGTGCAGGATCCTGGCCGCGGGGGCTGAAGGCTGCGTGGGCCCCGCCCCCACCAGGTGAGACTCCGGAGCCTGCGCCCCCGCCTGATCACCGCCTGGACTTCACCGACATCAACCGAGAGAAGGGGCTTATTGGTACGTTCTTTAGTCGTAACCTAATTGCCGTTGCTGAAAATCTTGACCCTGAAATAAACATAGGGAGTTCCTCAGGGCTCTAATTTAGGACCACTCCTCTTTTCGATTTTGCATTCCGGTAAAATTTCTTTGTGTGTCTGTGATGTGTACGGGTTCGGTGAACTCAAATTTTCTTAAAAAATTAGAACGATTGTCTGAATAATTTAGAAAGCCATTAAGGTCCTTTTTTTACATTAGCTCCACACAACAGACTCTGAAGAAAATAATTCCGCTCAGGGCCGATGTCATCTTTGGAAATGCTGCGTGGAGAGTCCATTAGGGTATGAGGGGTGGGAAGTAACCAGGGTTCAGTGACGGACGTATGAATCTCTCTCTACCACTGCGTTGCAAGGCGATGTTCCGAGAGAGTCCTCCCAATCCGGCCTGCCGCACAGTTGGTGGGCAGATGCATCTGCAGCCAAGATCCAGACAAACTTCAACCCGTGAATCCGGACACCCTTGCTCAGTCACCAAACGTAGCGAACCACCTACGGCAGAGACAAGACTCCCTGTGATTTTTCACAGATCTGCGCTATCGTATACTAATGTTTTTGTCGTTTGTTGTTTCCAGCGGACCCCATGGCTTCGTGTGTTGTGGTGTTTTCCTACCCGCGCTACTGCCGCTACCGCGCCATGATGCGACGGCTGCAGGGGCTCGAGGGTCACTGGCTGCGAGACTCGTTGGTGGTGGCGCTCGGCGGGTACGCCCCCCCCTCTAGTAACACACTTATCCTCTACTGCCGGGTAAGTCTGACTCTCACAAACTAACTATCGCTTAAATCTGACACTCACAAACTAAACATCGCGTAAGTCTGACACTCATAAAGTAAATATTAAATATAAAGGTTCTGTTGAAATAAGGTAACCTTAAATTAAATATAATATAAATTAATTATATGGAAAAAGTGTCTGCAAATTTTTAAATTGATTGGTTAAAAACTTTTTGAGCTAGAGTGCACACAAATACAAAAAAAAGTAATTTCGAGAAAAATGCGCTTCAAGTTTACCGGCACTTAAGGGGGGACGCTCACTTAAACTAAAACCTCTTGCTTAAACACCCTCATAACACCGAAACGAATTAGAATTTTTACGTCAAACTTTGGGAACATATTCTTAAATAGTTGTACTAACAATTTATGAAATAAAAAAACAATTTTTTGAGTCATCTAACCCTATTTCCTCCTTTTATAGAGTTTCTTGCATTTAGTATTCTTTCAATATCTCCTTGTCAATGAATACAATCCACTTTGTCTTGCAGATCCAATAATATTATTGTTTGTGTCCCCAGGAGACTTTTGAATATCCGGAACTGGAGGGGCACGAGTTTGTGTGTAACCACATGGCCCCTCGACTGAAGGGGCGCGTTGGTCGGGGGCGCAGGCGGCGTGTCCGCTCCGCCTCCAAGTCCTCGGAGAGCGATAGCGGCGCTAGCGCACATCGTCCTAGCACTGTGAGTACACCATCCACCAATCGTTAGACTTGTAGCAATAATTTGTATAGACTCTAAGCTAGCCCACCCCAGTGTAAAACTTCAGTGTTACATTTTAGTATACAATGTTGGTGTTCCATTTAATGTACTACTGCAAAAACTTCATTGTACTAAAACAAATTGTTCCACTTGAGTGTACAACTTCAGTGTTCCACTTTAGTGTACAACCTTGGTGTTCTACTTAAGTGTACAACTTCAGTGTTCCACTTTAGTGTACAACCTTGGTGCTCCACTTAAGAGGGCATTACCAGAGAAAACCAGAAATATGTCATTTTCAAATCAGATTTTAGACGTATTGACTCTTTTCCACAAAAAAATTATAAATGGATTTCGAAAGATTGTTCTTTTATCTAGCATTCGCATGTAATAAATTCTGAGAATTTTTTAAATTTTTTAGTATAATAAGGTTATTCCATAGGTCGTTGGTAGATTTGTTAAATTTTCAAAAAAGATTTTGTATTATACCACACCCATTTCAAATAATATAGTTATGCAGTAAAATAAATCAAAACGCATGTTTTAGAATTTTAATTTTAGTTTCAATAAAATCATTAAAAAATATGTACGTACATGTGTTTCTTGACGAAAATTGGTCCATTTGTGTATTTATTTGCGCACTTACAAACTAATATATTTCAGATTTTTTTAACATTCTTATTAAATTTAGACATTATTGAAAAATGTGAAATACTTATAATCAAAAAATAATTACAAAAAGTACATTATTTTAATAGTTTTATCATCACGCCTTTCAGCATTTTTGGATGAAGGTATAAATTAAAGCTAATTTGGATTGAAATAAATTCGAAATTGAGTTATAATTTTAAAAAGCTGGTACGGAGAATAATTAATCTTTCTCATTGTAACCGCCCTGCACGATCGTAAGAACAACTTTCGACGAAATGTGGATTTTCGTCCGCTGGCTGGTTAAATGCTCTTAAGTGTACAACTTCAAAAACTTCATTGTACTAAAACAAACTGTTCCACTTCAGTGTACAACTTATTGTACAACTTCAGTGTGCAACTTCGGTATAAAACATCAGTTTTCCACTTCAGTTTATAACTTCAGCGTTCCACTTCAATGTACAACTTGAGATGTTCAACTTTACTGTTTCACTTCAGTGTGCCTACACTGTTCCACTTTAGTTTACAACTTTGGTGTTCCTATTTAGTGTACAACTTCAGAATCCCACTTCAGTGTTCCATTTCAATGTACAACTTCAGTGAGTGTATAACTTCAGTGTTCCACTCCAGTGTACACTTTCAGTGTACAACTTGAGACGTTCAACTTCAGTGTTCCACCTTAGTGTTCCATTTGACTAAATAACATCAGATACTTCTGAACCTACTCCTTTCCCATCCTCTCTCAATACTCTATCTCTCCGATGGCGCTACAGCCCATATCGAGCCTTGGCCTCCAGCAGCATTCGCCTCCAACTCCTTCTGTCCTCAGCGGCTGACTTCCAGTTTGTTACCTGAAGAAGCTGTGCTGCATCCCCTCTTACCTCGTCTTCCCACCTCAGTCTGGGTCTTTCCACTTTTCTCCTTCCGTCTGGGTATCCAGTCATAATTATTTTTGGGACATACTCTATTGTCTCCCAAAATACTCTATGGATGCCGTAGTCCAACTAACGCTGGACTGTTATGAATAATGACAAAACATGGGTTTTTTATGTTGTTTTTGATTCCGTTACAGCCGCAGACGACCCGCTCCTCCCTGAGATCCTCTGCACCGTCGCCCTTGTCGCCCAGCGAGGTGGACAAGGACAGGGACAGAGGGGAGAGGGAGAAGGAGAAGGGCGAGGAGAAGGAGGGAACTGAGGAGCGCGCATTTATGCGGCGCTTGCGCATTTTCCATCAACGAGGAGGCGGCAGCCAGGCAAGAGCTTTGGGCTCGAGGGGCAAAGACCGTAAGTTAATTTTTTCTTTATTTGGTGTTACCTTAATGTCACTTTTCTTTTTCAATTTTCCTCAGGACCTATGTCATCTTTGAGGATATTGTGTAGGATTGTTTTGAGGAGAGGAAGGAGTGGCGAAACCCATGTTACAGGATGGAGGAAACACAGAGGCTGGCAAATCGTTCCATGGCTGAACTGTTAAACTCTAGAACGAGTCAACATGTTAACAATTTACAATAGAGAACTCTAGTCCCATTTTTTATTTTTTTTAATGAATAATGACCTTCTAACTTAAATAACTGCATTTTTATTTTTATTTTTAGAGTTAGTTTTAATAGTTAAAATAATTGTCAAAGTTTTAATTTTTCAAGATCCCTCTAAGATCACCGTATGTACGGTGAATCGTGTGACGTCATCACTCCTGAAAAATTACTATAGGATTGGGCAATCAGCTGATCAAGTGCCACCATTTTGAATAGCGTTATTCGAAGCATTCTCCCTAGAAGTAGCATTACTATTTTTTTGTGCAGTAGTTTTTCAATATTTTAAATAATAGAGATAAACTAATAGAGATACCTCTATTTTTGACACTGAATTATTTAGGCTTAAATATTTTTTCAATAAACACAACGACTAAACCTCTACAAACAGTATGAAATAACGAATAACATGAAATGTTGTTAATACTGATGGCTTACGTCATACCTACATAATCAAAGATTTCAATACAATGACTGGTGACTCGTGACGTCAGCACTAACCATTCAGTAATACCAACTTTACAGTGTGTTTTGACGAGAGGTTTAAAAAAGCACTTTTTAATAATTTTTTAAGAACTCTACGTTTAATATTATGAAATAAAACTTATATATTCAGAATCAGCGTTTATTGGTCTATATGAACATATTTTTTTAAAGCCATAATATTTTTCACTGGAGTTCCTTATTGTTGAATGCAAGAAATCCGGTAGAAGAAGGACACCTTTGCTATAAAGATTGCAGTATTTTTGGACTCTAGACCAGAGACTTCAGCCAAATTCAACAATGGAGTGAACTTGTGATTTGTGCAGGGTGAGCAGTTGTGTACTGTCTACAATATCTGCGAGCCCTGTACAGTACGCCCAGCTTCTGAGAGGCTAACTTGAATCTGGCTTCGATGGAGCCTCTATTGCCTCAGCTGATCACTTGGAGTTACACCAAGCAAATCAAGGAAAAATTGCTTGTTTCCAATCTAGTTTATTAAACCCCACAGCAGCTCTTTGTTCATCACTGCACATTTCAAAATTTTACCTAAAATTATTATTCATGTACAGATTGACTAATCAGTATGTGTTGCATTGTGTTTACAGTAAGTTTGCACCGCGTGTACGAGTCAGTGAGGCGAGCGGGCGGTTATGACCACGTGACGAGGACACGTGGCTGGCGACGTCTTTTGGGATCCCTCGGTGCCGTGGGACATCAGGCCACCATGGCAAGGCGCAACTACGAAAGGTGCGTACTATATATTCACACTAACTCAAACTTGTGCGACAAATAAACCATCTCAGGCATTCCTCAGGGATCAAACTTAGGACCCCTCATATTTCTTTTATTTTTTCACTAGCGGACCCGGCCACGCGTTGCTGTGGCTAACTAAAAACAACGCCATCTACTGGATGGTTGTCCAACCTTTATAACCACAGCCATCTTTGAGTTTATCGCGAAGAGACGGACAGATGCCGCGGAGGACTTTAATTTATAGTACGTAGAGATGGTGCGAAAGATTATAATAATGTGCATGAAATGCTGAGGGGTAACTAATGTATTTAAGTTATTAAAGATTAATACTGTATCCGTTTAAATAACTTTCCAATTACCGCAATGTACGTGACCATTTTTTTAGAAGATAGAATGGGTATAGTAAGCTATCCGTAAAAGATAGATATATGCCATTGAGGACTTTTTTGTAGATCTATGAAAGAGGAATATCCTACCATGCATTGTTTTGTTATATCTCTAGAGGGATTAGGCAGTGTTTTCGATGTAAGCTACAAGACGGCTTGACTTTTTCCGACATTTCTAACAAATATTGTTATATTTCAACCAATTTACACAAATCCTCCACAAATTATATACCTACACCTTCCTCACTAAACACCCTATCTACTGGTGAAAACCGCATGAAAATCCGTTCAGTAGTTTTTGAGTTTATCGCGAACAGACAGACAGACAGACGACGCGGAGGACTTTAATTTATAATATGTAGAGATTAACTAGCTGGGGTACCGGGCTTCACTCAGGGAGTTGATGTGAGATTGAGCTGATGTTCTTCGAACTACGGATCTTACTTTATATACCCCTATAATGTATTATAAATTTTATCGTCAACTCATTGTTTTGTCATTTCATGTAAAAATAATGAATAAAAAATTCACAAGGTTTCATAATTTCATTCGGAAACTTTGGTTTCTTATACGTGTACGTTTAAATTCTTTTGTGGTTAACTTTTAGATTTGAATATAAAGCTTGGTGTATTCTCTTTCTAATGTTTAGAGTAAGGGAGACGAAACGATTTCTATGTGAGCTGGGACAAATGTGGTCTTCTGTGATTAAACGGCTGAAGTCAATGTAAGATATTTTTATAAAAGTGTTGTATCGTTTGTTGTGCAGGTTGCTACTACCCTTGGAGCAGTCTGAGCGCCGCACCACCCCGAGCACCCCTGTGCCCCAGGGCTCCGCGCAGTCCCAGGGCACTCCCCCCGGCAGCTCCACGGGCA
The DNA here is from genome assembly GCA_929108145.2 of Limnephilus rhombicus. Taxonomy (NCBI): domain Eukaryota; kingdom Metazoa; phylum Arthropoda; class Insecta; order Trichoptera; family Limnephilidae; genus Limnephilus; species Limnephilus rhombicus. Next base: position 9,639,944 of record OV815290.1, on the reverse strand, counting down.
CCGGCAGCTCGGCCAGCACCCCGCTGGTGCGCCCCCCTCGCAAGAAGCAGCACCTCGCGGGGCTCGCCAGCCAGGCTGTCACCATCGCCACAATCGACATCTCGGATTCGCCGGTGCGCGAACTTGATGGACTCACAGGTAATTAACTGTGATGTTTGTGTTATTCACAATCAATACTATTTGTTATGTAAGGGTACTTCTTAATAATAATAAGGTCCTTGATACAACCTGCTTTATTATGAGTTTACATATTTACAATAATTATACTACTGGTCACACGACCTGTCTATACTGGCTTCTAATTGATTCTAATCAGCAGGAAGTCAGCCATTGCCTACCCAGGCACCCCTGCTGGCATGTGTCGGCATCCAATAAAAGCTCTTTCAGTACATTACATTAACCGACAGTGCCATGACTTTTAACGGTCTACATGGTTAAATGGTAACGAATTCATAGGCAGCAGGTTCAAATCCCGGCGTGCACAAGTAAATTTTATTTGATTAATTTGTGTTAATTCACATCAATTAATCATTAATCAATTTGGGAGGCGGGTATGGGTACCGCCGCCCGGGAACCATTTATTGGATAAGCAACACCTCTTCCGAAGTTCACCTCAAGTGGTTCGCTACGTTTGGTGACTTAGCAGGGGTGCCCGGGTTCGTTGGGTGAGGTTTGTCTGGGTCTTGGCGGCGGATGCCTCTGCCCACCAGCTGCATGGCAGGCCGGATCGGGAGAGACTGGTTGAGGGAGTCCCTATGACTTCTCCAGCTGTAATCTCTCGGAATATTGCCTTGCACGGCAGTGGGAGGTGATACGTCCATCACTCTTGGACACACTGACCCCCAGATTACTACCCACCCCTCATACTCTTTTCCTTTCCAGAACTTCCTCTCCTTCCTTTCTTAAAAAATACCCTCCACACAGCATCCCCAAAGATGACATAGGCCCTGAGGGGAATTGTTTTCCTCGTGGACTCCTGTAATGTAAATTTTTTTTTTTTTTTTTTAAATATGTAGTATATTTTTGGCTCATTCTAGAGTAGTATAGATACTTTCAGTATTGCCCTTGTAAAAGACCACCATTCAGAATTGAAACGTTGCCACCTTCTCTTTTCCCACCTCCTTCATTTCTCCACTTTTTTTTGTTTTGTTTTGTCCAGAAGTGACGGACAAAAAAGTAGAATGTAAAATTTGTTCCCTACAAATGAGCAAGTTTTTGTTTAAAGGTTCTTCAACTGAAAAGACACCGGTTCCTCGCCTGCAGACTCCCCCGCCCGGAAAGCGGAAAGACCAGAAGAAGTCGGAGACCACGGTCAATGGAGATAAGAAGTCCGCCGACACGGTGAAACGGAAGATTCTCGAAGAGGAGCAAGTGGTCTCCGTCAAAGAAGACAAGAAACCATCGGCGCCCAACGATTTCGACCCGTCCAATATTTTGGACGGCGGTTTCGGGGAGAATGATGAAGATGCTTATCCTAAAGAGGGCTACGACTATGTGAAGGTTAGTATCAGTGAAATGGTGCTTGCTGGAATTGGGTGATAATGTGTAGGAAAAACTAGGTATGCGAGGGAAAAGGTTAACCGATCACTTACCTCTGTATACACGGTGTCCGGAAACTCGTAGTACAAGCGGAAAACTGGTGAACCTACATCCCATAGAGAACCCAAATAAACATAAATATTTTCAATTTAAGCATTTTTACATTTAAAATTAAAAAAAAAAAAATAAAAATTAAATTTCGGCTATTTAGGGTTAAAATTTCATCTGATAGGTGGAAATGTCGTAGAACGAAGATGCTACAAAATTTATAAGCTGCCATTAATCTCTTTTCGTGTTCATAGTTTATTTATTTTCATCCCACTAATTTATTCTTCCACCTTTTCTAAAATTTCATTTCTTCTAAGCATTATAATATGGTTAAATTAACGTATTTACTTTGATGTGTACCTACCCGTCATCTTGAAACGGACGGCGGGCAATAATGTACTCTACTTGAAAGATTTTCGGCGATATAACTGGACCAATTCGAACAAGCATTGTGAGAGAAATTATTAGCATAGGTATGTTCTAACTTACATTATGTAATATTTCTTTTTTAATCCAAAAACACTAGGTACATCACAAAAAACGCATTTTAACATGTCATTGGTACATCACAAAAAAACACATATGCGTTGGTATATTCCATTGTAATAACACAATAATTAATCACGTCAAAATATGAAAATAACACAAAATAATTCACAAGCACACTTTGTTTTAAAGTTTAATTACGAAAAGTTTGTTGTAGAAAGATGTCAACCAGCCAAACGCGTGGACAAAACTGTCGATTGCATTTGTAAACAAACAATTTCCGAAACAACAAAATTTAATGGCGGCCATTATAAAGCCCGCTTCCACTGCGAGCGGAAAAGAGTCTAGCTGAGCGGGTAACTAGTCATTGATGAACAGAGTGATTCTGTGATTTCAAGTACTGTTTCTTGTGAGGATGTTTTTTAACGCGTAGGCAATGAAGAAATGTTTGCTTAAAAAAAAACATGTAATTAAATTTATATTTGTTTTAAACTTTCTTATTTCCGGCAATTTCATCTCGATGATGGTTTTCCAAGCAGCATCCTTTTTGACGACATTGCGACATTCTTTGCTAGTCGTATCCTATAAACACTAAAATTGGCAAGCGGCTTCAATAAACACCTTCATTAACCTCTAAACGGCCGGAAACGCGGACTTGCGCGCAGCTTTTGCGCATGCGCGAAAAAAATATTTCGAAATAAAAAAGTTTGACCGCGATTTTGACCCTTCTATGTACAGAATTTGTATGAAAACAAGGTTAGAATCGCTTGCGCCAACATCATTGATGATATAGCCACTAGTTTCATCCATCTGACAACACCAGATTATTTTTAAATGATTTTTATCTGTGGAATCGAAATGTCATTTTTGGCGCAAATTGAAGCTGTCAGTTTTGACGCGTGTTCCTCGACTAAAACATCATAAAACCTATTAATTTACGTAATTAACGCAAGTAATGTTGTTTTGGTGCATAGTTTATTGTTCTAGGAACGTATTTCAGTCAATGAAATATACGATAGCTCAAAATTAATCAACAAAACATTTAATTCAAAATTCAAAATCGTGTTTTGTTACGAAATTTCCGTATTTTTCCTGGAATTTGCGGGCCTTTGACAGGTTAATAGCGGAGCGGATTCGTTCGAACCTATTTAACTCGTTTAGTCTGCTTCGCTCGCAACGTTCTTAATAGAAGCACTTGTATGCAGTTAACGTTTGCTAGTCGAGCGGATTCCGAACAGTGGAAGACGGGCTTTAAACGCGGCCATTTTTAATATTCAAGACATTATTCGCTCGCCTGTTCGCGCACGTGTGGATTGACCCTGAGAGAAAGAGATGGTAATTTTGTTTCGGAATTTTTATAGTCCGGTTAAAATAGATATGAACAACATTAAATTTCTGACCATTTTTGAAATGAAAAAGTCTTTAGCACTGTTCTGATTTGAAACTCGATGAAACGAAAAATAGCGACAAGAAAAAGAGACAAACACATTAACACATACATCAATAGAATTTAGCCTGTGAGAGAGTGAGATAGTACAATCGGTCTCCTCTTTGTGCGGTGCTTCTTAGCCCACTCTTGTCTACTTTAGTTTTCTGAAGGTTTCACTCCTACCGCCTGAGACCTCTAATATTTTTGTTAGTAAGTACTACAAACTTTGAAGTACAAATACAAAAAAAAACCTTTTTTCAATAATTAACGTACAACAGAATCACCAACGTTTACATGAATTAATGTGAAGGTTGGTGTTGCTTTTTTGCAACTAAATTAGTGGTATTCAGGTTGATGTTACTACTAAGCTGTAATTTCAAATCGGATTACACTTGCAATATGTTTGTGATTTGAAACTCGATGAAACGAAAAATTGCGACAATAAAAAGAGACAAACACATACATCAATAAGATTTAGCCTGTGAGAGAGTGAGATAGTATAATCGGTCTCCTCTTTGTGCGGTGCTTCTTAGCCTCCCCACTCTTGTCTACTTTAGTTTTCTGAAGGTTTCACTCCTACCGCCTGAGACCTCTAATATCTTTGTTAGTAAGTACTACAAACTTTGAAGTACAAATTAAAAAAAAAAACTTTTTTTAATAATTAACGTACAACAGAATCACTAACGTTTACATTAATTAATGTGAAGGTTGGTGTTGCTTTTTTGCAACTAAATTAGTGATATTCAGGTTGATGTTACTACTCTCTGTAATCTCAAATCGGATTACACTTGCAATATGTTTTATTATTATTTTTCGGGCTAACTTGACCGGACTACCTTTCCCCTCCCTCGTCTCTTCCCGCGCGGCTACCTACAAACTGCGAATATGTACGATCAGCTGTTTAACCGTGGAACGACCAAATATTTTATTTTTAAACTGAATTAAATGATGGGCAATTTCAAAATAATGCTTTAAATCCGGATTTCTTTGTTTGTTTTTCTTTTAAATAGTGTTTATTAGTTAGGTACTATGATCGTCGGTAATAATTTACAAGAATTTGACCAAAACAAAAATCAACTTCTCACTCGATTTACTCGAAAACGAAAGCTCAAATCAAAAAAAGTTATACCACAAAATCGACTCCAAATGTGATGTGGAGTCTCCAGTTTCCCGCTTGTACTAGGAGTTTCCGGACACCTTGTATAGTTCCTCCGCGATACCTCAACGTAAATATAGCCACAACAATACTAATAAGTACAAAACGATATTGTTTACTTTCAAGATAGTCAAATATACCTTCTTTATCCACTGGAGCGATTATGGTCGAAAAATGGACCACTTTTATTTTTCTGCGATTGATAGCGGTCCAAAATTGGACGACATTTTCCTACCATTCGTAAAACATTTATTGTAACTATTTAAAACTTTTCCTTGGCCAGCCATTTATTTTAAAATGAAGCTATTAAAATGCTTTATCTATTATGACCATGGATGTCGCAAATCCGAACTTTGTAGACTATTTTAGAACGATGTTAAAAATAAATTTGGTCAGCTGTTCACGGTTAAAATTAAGTTATTTTTCCATAGGTATGCACCTTTCATTATCAAGTATACCACAGATAACATACAGAAATCGAAAATATTCTATGTTGACTCAAATAAGTACCTCTCACGGAAATTTCAAAGTAAAAAACACGCAGGATTCACGCGGTTATAAACTTTACAATTTTTTTATTTTTTTAAATAAATCCTACAAATATGAGATAAACGGTAAAATACAGGTTAATTCATTGGCTGTATAGCACTATAATAAGCTTAAATGTCTCCATGTAAAAATTCGAAGGTATGATTTTTTTTAATGTTGGCGAAAATTTTTAAAAATTATCTTCTGGGAAATCTTGAGCAATCCAGGCAAATTTATTTGTTTCGCGTGATCGCTCCATTGGTTAGGGTTTTGCTATGATAATGAAATGGTGTAATAATAATAAATTTTTTAAACTGTAACAATTATTTGTGCAGGTTTCTCGGCCGGCGGCTGACCTGAATCAGGAGTTCCTGGACTCGCTGCCCGGCCTCACCGAGGATCCGGAGCCTAAGGAAGAGCCGCGAGTCAGCCACATCAGCCTGGTGCCACCCGAGAAGCTCCTGGCTGACAGTCAGCTCAACGGAGGTAGCACTCTCGCCGCCACGCCTGATAAGGTATCCAACCTTCCAACATCAATCTTACCAATAGGCCTTCCATTGATGTGCTTGGTATAACTCTAAGTGGCCAGCTCAGGTGCGGGGCTCCATCGAAGCCAGAGTCAAGTTAGCCTCTCAGAAGCTGGGCTCTTCTATTTTATTTTGCGAAACTCAAGCACACACATTTAAATATTTTACAATAAATTTCTATAGAATTTAATTTTCCACATTATATAATAATACCATAACCGAAAAGGGAGTTAGTAGGAGATTTTGAACTTTAAGACGATCCCCTAGTCCTGGACCCATTCGGAAAGGGGCGGAGCAAGTGACTCTAGCGTTGACCAATCAACCTGTCACAAGCCAGGAAAAACACGGAAATGTCCTAACAAAGCACCACTTTGAATTGAATGTTTTGTGGTTCAATTTTGAGCTATCGTATATTTTATTGACCGAAACATATTCCTAGAACAATAAACTGTGTACCAAAACAATATTATTTGCGTTAATTATGTAAATTGATAGGTTTTACGATGTTTTCGTCAAGTAACACGCATCGGACTTTGACAGAAAGAATCGCCGCAAATTTGACACTTCGATGTCACAGATAAAATCATTTAAAAATATTCTGGTGTTGCCAGGTGAATGAAATTTTTGTCTGTCTCAAGGGTAAATGTTGGCGCCAGCGATTCTGACCTTGTCCTTCATACAAATTCTGTACATAGAAGGGTCAAAATCGCAGACAAACATATTTTTTCGAAATTTATTCCGCACGCATGCACACATACCGCGCGTGGGTGCGCGTCTCCGGCCGATTAGTGGTCAATAGCAAACAACGGTGTTTTGTTATTTCGCTGGTACATTTTTATAGAATAAAACGACGCGAAGAGCAAAGCACATCTATTCGACCCGAAATCTGGGTGGCTACTGAGTGGGACAATACAATGCGCTTTCGTTCCTTCTGCGGATCGCATAAGGGTGAAATTTGCAGTTGGGTAATGCCTCTTTTAATTTCCTGAAAAAGAACATCGCTAAAGTTCATGTTTTATTTTTTTTGTGAAGGGTAGGCATAAATATCAATTTTTTTTGCGATTGTTATGAAAAAAAAACTGAATTTGCCACATTATACAATAAAACAATATCTGAAAAGGGGTTTATAAGTAGGAGAATTTGCACTTAACCTCTTATTTGCTGGAGACGCGCGGATTCGCGCAATTTGTGCGCATGCGCGAGGAAAAAGTTTCGAAAAAAAAATGTTTGTCTGCGATTTTGACCCTTCTATGTACAGAATTTGTATGAAGGACAAGGTCAGAATCGCTTGCGCCAACATTTACCCATAAGAATTCATTCACCAAAAATTTCATTCAGCTTGCACCCCAGAATATTTTTAAATGATTTTATCTGTGGCATCAAAATGTCAAATTTGATTCTTTCTGTCAAAGTCCGATTCACACACGTACAACTTTTTTCCTGACAGCGTATATATGAACGCATGTACACGCTGGTTTATCATCTTGGTTGGTTGTGTCTTGGAGTGAGTTTTTGAATCCCATGTTTTACTTTTATTGAACTGTTGTTATTTGTTTTGCAGGCGACTCCGACCAGATCGCGCCCCTCCAGCCTGCGCAGCGTACGCGTCAAGCCGGATCGGCGTCAGGCGCAGGGCTCCCCCCCTTCGCTCTCTTCCTCCAGCACGCCCACCCCCGTGCCCCCGCCACACAACCCTCCGTCAGATGATGACCTCATCGAGGTCCCCTACAAACCCAAATCCCCCGAAATCATCGATCTCGATCTCTACGAATCGCCGGAAAGTCCGCAGTCTGCGTCCAAACGTAAGAAATTAGACATTTTGAAGCGCGGAGGACTTGAAGTTACAGCCGTACGCGGCTGGCCTGGTCTAGACCCAGCCTTCCAACAGCAGATCTTGAATCAAGCGCACTTCTTGCAAGTCTACGGAACGTTTGCGACAAACGCCGAAAGTTACGCTCCCCCACCAGTTACTCAGGCCAAGTCTATATATGGCACGTCCAGTCCGGAAAAGACGGTCTACGGCAACCCTAAAGATCCGTTCATGCCTCCCCCACATGTGTTGCAAGGTGCAGCACCCCGTAAAGTTCCGTGCGCTCAAAGAACCGCTACGGCTGCGGATGTATTGGATCTAACCGTAAAACCCGCCGTAGAGATAGTCAGAGTTCCCGGCGCACCGGAACAGCCGCAGAATCTTTCCGCTCGCCGAACTTCGACGCCTGAGCTTCGCCAGGTCAACTCCGCTCTCGAGATAACACTCGTCAACAAGAACCACAGTAGACACAATAACAGCAGCAGTAGTAACAATAGTAGCAACAGTAATAACATCAATCGAACGCCTCAAAAGCGCTCGTCAACTGGAAAATTCATGTCAAACAAAGGTGGAATGTACGCCAATCATAATAACCATCATAATTCAACGATCCCGCCGCTAGTTTCACGTAGTGTTTCATCAAACAAATCGTCCAATCCGGGTCTTATAATCCCTAATTACCAGGTTTCTAGTTCGTCGAGCGTATCGCCGGTGAGTTCGGGCGGTGGTAGCAACATGGCGTCCCTTTTGCAAGGAGCGGGGGGCAGCGTTGCGCCCGGAGGTCGAGCACCGCTGCTTGACCCCTCGCTATACATGAGCGCCCTCTACGGCAGCCTGGGACACCTAGCCCCCGGCATTTCGGATCGCCAGCTCGCACTCTATTCGCAGCTCGTAAAACTCGGCGGATATCAAGTGCCAACATCGAAGAACTAATCATTCCGAACGTCGTAAAGTTCGGTCAAGTCTAAGAATTAATCATCGCTAAATTGTCAACGAACTTACCATTCCGAATGTCGTGAATTTTAGCAGATGTCAAGTGGCCAAGCCTAATGAGATCTGGAGACAGTCAATTTCAATTATCAATTGAATTGCGATTGACGAAACAATACATTTACTTTGTGAACCTCTCCGGAAACAAAAGTACACGATTACAGTGAAAATCTTTTTATTTTGCTTTCCATAACTGTGAACAATTGCGATACAATGCAATTTTAAGTTTAAAAAAATCTCATTCAATGATGAAACTGAATTTTAAAGGGCTCCATAAATAGACAGCAAAAGAATGAACGATTGTCAAACGATTGAAATGATTATGCTGATGCGTCTATCAAATCAAAATACACATCATTCCGGAAAGTATTGATTGTCAATCACTTCAATTGGCGCAAGTGTTGTCAATAATTGTAACTATTGACAATATTGATGATGATTGTCTCTATAATCTTGAAGTTTGGCAGATATGTAATGTGGAACTAATGCTGCCAGAGAGATGGGATGTTATGTGAAGATAATTAAGCCTGATTTGTGTAATGTAATATATGTGTGTAAACAATGATTTGTGTTTTATTTGTCCTTATCAATCAATTTAACTCATACCTAATGCTTTTTCTGGCACTGCAGTGTCACTGAGATGTTTGAAGAAGGGAGCGTTTCCAGATTCCGAGGACTTACCAATCAAGTATTCAATTAATACTGTTCAACCGTTAATTAGACTGTCCATGTGGTAGATGAGGGTACTATTCTATCAATCGATGCTGTTCAATTGTTAGCTAGATTGTCTATGTTGTAGGAGAGTGTATTATTCAATCAATCAATCAATACTACTGTTCAATCGTAAGCTAGATTGTTCGTATGGTTGGTGAGTGTATTATTCAATCATTAGCTAGATTGTCAATGTGGTAGGAGAGTGTATTATTCAATCAATCAATCAATACTGTCCAATCGTAAGCTAGATTGTTCATATGGTTGGTGAGTGTATTATTCAATCAATACTGTTCAATCGTTAGCTAGATTGTTCATATGGTAGGGGAGTGTTTTATTAAATCAATCAATACTGTTCAATCGTAAGCTAGATTGTTCATATGGTAGGGGAGTGTTTTATTAAATCAATCAATACTGTTCAATCGTAAGCTAGATTGTTCATATGGTTGGTGAGTGAATTATTCAATCAATACTGTTCAATCGTTAGCTAGATTGTTCATATGGTTGGTGAGTGTATTATTCAATCAATACTGTTCAATCGTTAGCTAGATTGTTCATATGGTAGGGGAGTGTTTTATTAAATCAATCAATACTGTTCAATCGTAAGCTAGATTGTTCATATGGTTGGTGAGTGTATTATTCAATCAATACTGTTCAATCGTTAGCTAGATTGTCCATGTGGTAGGTGAGTGTATCATTCTATCAATCCTGTTCAATCGTTAGCTAGATTGTCCATGTGGTAGGTGAGTGTATCATTCTATCAATCCTGTTCAATCGTTAGCTAGATTGTCCATGTGGTAGGTGAGTGTATCATTCTATAAATCCTGTTCAATCGTTAGCTAGATTGTCCATGTGGTAGGTGAGTGTATCATTCTATCAATCCTGTTCAATCGTTAGCTAGATTGTCCATGTGGTAGGTGAGTGTATCATTCTATCAATACTGTTCAATAGTTAGCTAGATTGTCCATGTGGTAGGTGAGTGTATCATTCTATTAATACTGTTCAATCGTTAGCTAGATTGTCCATGTGGTAGGTGAGTGTATCATTCTATCAATACTGTTCAATCGTTAGCTAGATTGTCCATGTGGTAGGTGAGTGTATCATTCTATCAATACTGTTCAATCGTTAGCTAGATTGTCCATGCGGTAGGTGAGTGTGCGGGTAACATAGATAATAGAGACAAAGGGAGAAATGACATGTTTGCATGCCGACTGTCTTACAACCAAATTGTGTACAAGTAAGCACCAATAGTATGAGGTAACAGTTAAACGCAATACTATTAATGGTTCATGGCACATCTCCCTTGTAACTCTTATATATGGAAAGTTGGTAACAACAAAGTCTTATCTTTGGAATGTTTATTTGGGTACTGATGGGTGAGTATACATATACGAGAGTGGACCGGCATTAGAAGTGTGGAGGAGCTATTCCGGGCAGCACAAGATAGAGAAAAATTTTCCAGAGTGCTCGCCAACGTCGTGGGGACCTGATAGGGCGCACGAAGAAGAAGGGTGAGTGTTGGTATTGTTTTTCAACAGAGAGATTCAAATATCACAGAAGCTATGTTGTTCTTCTAACTGTCACTGAAAACAGTTAGCAATTGGCACAGCTGTCAACAGTTTCATCATATCTATATTGTTAGTTTATATATCATTTTGCGATGGTGGCTCTAAATATTTTTCGAGCAATTATTGTCCTCATGTTTAAAAGTTTCCCACTTTTCTTCTAATATTGCTTTTTAGCTTCCAGATCTATTTCCATAGCTTCTATGTCGATTCTCTTAACTTCTAATTCAATGTTCTCAGCTTCCAATTGCAATTTCCAGGTTTCAAGTCAATTGAGAATTCCAGTACAATTTTTTTGGAAAAAATTCGGTTTAGGGGCGGCGTTCCTAGATAATAAAACTAGTTATTTTTATACTAATTATGGGCGGGAAAATCTGAATCTGAAAGAATTAGGCGTCGGAAAGCAATATTAACTGAATTACACGACTTTAAAATTTTCTATACACACACAGGAAAACAAGCCATTTTGAACGTATTCTGACACTACAAGTCATAGAAAAACAAGAAAGATGTTACACCACATAAAATTAAGTATTGCCATTAAGAAATAATATCAATAACGTAAAACTTTCCTATATGAATCAATGTGAATAGATAACAGCAGAAAAACATACCTTATAAATCGACCAAGTCTTCTTCGTCCGTTGTATCCTTGTCAAACTCGCTTGTCTCGAAGGGTTCCTGTCGGATACGCGGGTCATATAAGAGCCCAGCTATGTTTTTCCAGAAAGGAATGTGCAAAAAAATGTGCCGGCAGTGTTACCAACTCTCAAGTTTTCAAGTAGTTTAGCGGCTACGCTAGGTTTGTGTAACATGGTTTGTGCCCCTTTATACCGCCTGCTCGCGTCAAGGCAAGAAAACATCCCAGTTTTCAAGTAGTTTAGCGGCTACGCTAGGTTTGTGTAACATGGTTTGTGCCCCTTTGTACCGCCTGCTCGCGTCAGGGCAAGAAAACATCCCAGTTTTCAAGTAGTTTAGCGGCTACGCTAGGTTTGTGTAACATGGTTTGTGCCCCTTTATACTGCCTGCTCACGTCAAGGCAAGAAAACATCCCAGTTTTCAAGTAGTTTAGCGGCTACGCTGGGTTTGTGTAACATGGTTTGTGATAGAAAAGAATGTGCCCCCTTCATAGCGCCTACTCGCGTCAAGGCAAGAAAACATCCCAGTTTTCAAATAGTTTAGCGGCTACGCTAGGTTTATGTGACATGGTTTGTGATACAAAAGTGAGTAAAATTTATAAAAAATAATTACTTAAATTAGTTATTTATATTATTGCTTAATGGCAACACTTAATTTTATGTGGTGTAACATCTTTCTTGTTTTTCTATGACTTGTAGTGTCAGAATACTGAGAATACGTTCAAAATGGCTTGTTTTCCTGTGTGTGTATAGAAAATTTTAAAGTCGTGTAATTCAGTTAATATTGCTTTCCGACGCCTAATTCGTTCAGATTCGGATTTTCCGGCCCGTAGTTAGTATAAAAATAACTAGTTTTATTATCTAGGAACGCCGCCCCTAAACCGAACTTTACCCATTTTTTTTTTATAAATACCTTTCAACTTAAAAAAATGCCTTTTTTTTAGAGTTATTTAATAGTTAAAATAATTAAAGTTTTAATTTTTCAAGATCCCCCGAAAACCACCGGATGTGTAGTTAATCGTGTGACATCATCATTCACTACGTATAAGTTATTTTTATTGTCAACAGGTGTTCATTTTGTATGACAGTTATATGGAAGAAATTATGATTAGTGGAATTATTTATCCTACTAATATTATAAAGGCGAAAGCTTGTATGGATGTATGTTTGTTACTCTTTCATGCAAAAACTACTGAATGGATTTAAAAAATTCTTTCCTTAATAGAAAGCTTCATTATTTGCGAGTACATAGACTATATATATTGGTAAGCTCTGGCGTTATGAATAATCTCTGGCATTATGAAATTATTTTTCATACATTTTCTGTCCCTAACAAAATCGATTTATTGCAAACGTCAGAAAAAGGCAAACCAATTGTCGCCTTGGAAACGTTTTTTTTTTTTTTTTAACTAGGCAATTCACCCTAAAAAGAGTGCTTTATTGGCGTCGTACTTAATAACTATCTCTAAAAATGAATCACCGAAATGTATGTATATAAACCCGAACGACTGCACCAAATTGGATAATTCTTTTATTTGTTTGTTATTTTGTATAAAACTACCGTTGAGTTCTGGCATTATGAAATATGTAAAAAAAATTATAATAGGTGGCACGTGAGCAGTTAGAAAACTGATTGTATCGGGATGAATGTGTGGAATGCGAGAGGTGAGGGGGGTAGAGGAGGGAGAGGGGGGAGAGAAGGAAGGGGAAAGGATGGAGGAGGGTGCGGGGAGGAGTAGGGGGTGGGGGGAAGGGGGTTGATGGGGGAGTGGTATGGGGAGAGGGAATGTGGAGGGGAAGGGGGTGATGGGGGGAGTGGAGTGGAGAGAGGGAAAGTGGAGGAGGCAGAGTGGGGTGGGAGAGGGGGAGGGAAGGAAGGGGAAGGGGTGGAAGAAGGTGGGGAGAGGTAGAGTGGGGAGGGGTATGGGGTGGGGTCGGTGGAGAAGGGGGAGGAGGGAGAAGGGGGTTGATGGATGAGTGGGGAGAGGGAAGGTGGATGGGGGAGGAGGGGGGGGGATGGGTGGAGGGGGGTTGATGGGGGAGTGGAGTGAGGAGAGGGGTGGGTGGAGGGGGAGGGGGGTTGATGGGGGAGTGGAGTGGAGTGGGGAGAGGGAATCCCCTAATACCATGCGATCGAAGCCGCGGGAAAAAGCTGGTACTTATTATATTTTTCAATATTATTGCGGAAGAGTGGTATAAAAATTATTTGAAATTATTATTTTTTTAGCTTTTAAAACCAATATTAATATTAATTGTAGGCAAATAAGATACGGCACCGATCAGCTGTTTGATGACGGCCATTTTGGATTTCGAAGTTCGCTGAGTTGGCCGTGGAGTAGGTAGCATTATGGATATATTTTTTTGTACAATTTAAAGTTTTTCAATATTTTAAATAATAGAGATACCTCTACTTTTGATACTGAATTATTTAGGTCTAAATAATTTTTTAATAAACACAACAACTAAATCTCTATAAACAGTATGAATTAACAAATAACATGAAATGTTGTTAATACCAATAGCTTGTGTCATACCTACATTTCAATACAATGACTGGTTAGGAGTGACGTCAGCACTAACCATTCAATAATACCAAATTTACAATGTGTTTTAATGAGACGTTTAAAAATGCACTTTTTAATAATTTTTTTAAAACTCGTTTAATATTATTAATTAAAACTTATATATTCAGAATAAGCGTTTCTTGGTCTATATGAAAATATTTTTTTAAAGCCATAATATTTTTCAGTGGAGTTCCGTATAAAGTAAATAAGTATATCAGAGATTCCAATTTTTCAAGATCTTCGTAGTTTCCAAGCTGATCTTCTCAGATTCCAAGTTAATCTTCTGAGCTTCCAAGTCAGCCTTCTTAGCTTCCAAGTTGATCTTCTGAGCTTTCAACTCGGTCATAACTTCCAAATCTATCTTCTTAGCTTTCAAGTCGATCTTCTTAGCTTCCAAATCGATCTTCTTAGCTTCCAAGTCGATCTTCTTAGCTTCCAAGTCGACCTTCTTAGCTTCCAAGTCTATTTTCTTAGCTTCCATGTCGATTTTCTTAGCATCCAAGTCATTGTTTTTAGCTTCCTTGTCGATTTTCTTAGCATCCATGTCGATCTTCTTAGCTTACAAGACAATCTTCTTAGCTTCTTAGCGATTTTAACTTTGTGTTCTAGTTTTTTCTCCTTAAGTTGCAGAATATGCTCTCATATTGAGAGGGCTTTTTTTTCACCTGAAACAAATCAATTATTTGAATATTTCAAAAACTCACATTACATACAATCATACCAGTGGGAAAATATTGCTTGTGCAATGATGGAGGACGTTCTAGGAAGTGGAGTGAACCTACGACACATATAGGAACAGAAATGGCAGTGTCCAAGCCTTTAGATGCCCAGCGTGAATTTTCGTCGTTCAATACCCAACAGTCCCATATGGGACCGGTGATTGTGATGCGAAATTTCACAAAAAATGCTTGGGCAGTGGACTATCTTTATTGCACGCGGCTCACGGGCGTTAAAAGGTTAAAATGTTGATAAGTAGCAAAAAAATTCGATGGTAATAATTTGAAAAAGCTTTTGTAATGTATTGATAATAATTTGAGATTTTACTCATATTATAATATTATAATTTGAGATTTTACTCATAAAGTTTAAAAAATTAAAATAAATATATTTTTTTAAATTTTTTTTAAATTTAATTACAGAATACATTTTGTACAAAAAAAATTTGAGTAGACCCACAAAGCTGTCATATGGCAGCTTGTCTGCAGGTTCTAACAATTTAAACATTCTTAATATAATATCTAAGAAAATATTTGTAAATACATTTATAGTTTTAAGGAAACATTAGAATGGATCACATAATATTAGATAATTTAACTTACAACCATAAATATATAAGATATTTCAATATACCTGCCTAATAACAAGATATGTAGGCAGCTATATTAAGATATTCAAAGATACATGGAGTTTTCGCTCATTAACCATAGTTTTATCATTTTAGGACATAGTCTCTCATTTTTTTCAAATTTTATGTTTTTATTGATTTTATTGAAAATCACTGGTATTAGATATTCAAGAGTACGGCTTCCATATTTATTTAATTTCATCCTAGACTTGCAGAAAAGTCAATAGATGTCGCGTATTAAAAATAAAATGGATAAAAATTTATCCAGACACTATCTAGATAGCATTTAGTTCGAATTGAATCTTGCAATCATATATAAAGATAGCAGCCAATAATATGTGCGTTAAGAAAATGAAGGTAATGTTGGTAGTTCTTAGTCGAAGTATGATACAGTTAAAAGTGACCGAATTTGATATGGGCTCTGTACCTCAATAAGTAGAGCACTTGCCATGTAAGCAAAGGGTCCTGGGTTCGAGTCCCAGTGGAGTCAATATCTTTTTCTGTCTCCAGATTTTCGATTGAGTTTCGCTAATATTGTCTTCATTTAATTACGTATTTACCGTTTATTCTTCATTTTCGTCATGTTTCGGGCTGTTCTCTACCTGAATACATCGCCAAATCGCGGCACCACGGAAATCGCACTCTCCCCGTTCAAGTCATACAAGTAAAGTTCTAAAGTCACTAAAGCGACGATTGCACTTGGCCTGTGGTTAGATTTTTTTCTAAATAAAGAGTCTTTCCGGCATTATCTGTCACTAAAAATTAAACATTCAGTAACAAAGATAATAAACCAAGCTGATTCTCTCAAACAAATATTAGTAAAATAGTGGGAATATCGCATTAGTGGCAGTGGCGGATACAGAAAAAACCCAAGGGCGGGGCGCTAAAGATATAAAAAACTAAAAAGTAGACAACAGTGGGGAGAATACGAAGCACCGCACAAAGAGGAGACCGACTATACTATCTCATTCTCTCGCAGGCTAAAACATACACATGGATGTGTTTATCAAATCACAAGGGTGCTAAATAAGTTTCCACTTCAATAAATAAATAAAAGATTGGCGGACCACACATTTAAAACTTGGCTGGCCACAGGGAGCAGTAGGGCTGCATTACACGATCAAGGGAATCAAAGTCTTGAGGCGGGCCATGTTAAGGGTACCTTTAGATGAAACGACGTATGAAAGTGAATGAAGCAAAAGTTTCAATGTAGGTGGGTACCGCCGCCACGGGAATTATTTATTGGATAAACAACACCTCTGCTATAAGTCATCCCAAGTGGATCGCTAAGTTTGGTGACTTAGCAGGGATGCCTGAGTTCATGGGATGTGATTTTTCAAGGTAGTGGCGGATGCATTTGCCCACGTACTGCGTGGCGAGCTGGAAAGGACTGGTTGAGGGAGACCATTTTACCTCTTCAGCAGGAATCTCTCGACCCATTTCTTTATATCGCAGTGGGAGGGAAAGGTTCATCTGTCCATCTCTCCTGGATACACTAACCCAGAGAGTCCTAACCACCAATCATACCTTTTTCCTTCCACTATTTCCTTTATCTAAAATGACCCTTCACATAGCATCTCCAAAGACAATTTGTAATAGTTACCCAAAATTGACAGTGGATGAGTTTGTGTATTCGGGAAGTATGTTTACGGGAGATGGGGAGGCTGATAGAGATATTGAAAGAAGGGTAAATGCAGATAACTCCGCATTTATGGAGGACTGAACGCCGTTGGCGCTAACAAAAAACTGTTGAAAGAAGCGAAGCTAGTAGTCCACATTGGAGTGCTGGTACCAACCCTGATGTATGGCAGTGAAGCATGAAACTGGCAGAGAAAGAACTAAAATCTATAGAATTGAGATCCCTGCGGCATATGTGTGGTAAAGCCATGTATGATAGAGTAAGAAAAATATGAAAAGAATGCAAGGCTGATGCAAGCGTAATAAGTAAGATTAAGAAAGGGATGCTTAGATGATTTAGACATGTAGAGCGAATGATTGAAGAAAGATTTTCTTACATTTAGGGGGCCCAAGGGGGGGGCGCGCGCCCCCCGCGCACCCCATATATATACGCCGCTGTCCTTGATACAAACTGGTTTATTATGAGTTTATGTATTTACAATAATTATACTACTGGTCACACGACCTGTCTATACTGGCTGCTAATTGAATTTAATCGGTAGGCTGGCGAAAGCCCACTCTCGACAGAGCACCTGCTCTGTCTTTCGGGCACCCCTGCTGACACCTGTTGACAACTGATAGAAGCTCTTTCCCTGCTGGCATCTGTAGGCATCCGATAGAAGGTCAATACATTACAAGAGAAAGACAATATTAGCGAAACTCAATCGAAAATCTGGAGACAGAAAAATCAAAAAAAAATATTGGCTCCGCTGGGACGCGAACCCAGGACCCTTTGCTTACATGGCAGGTGCTCTACCGATCGGTGTCCTAACGGAGCCAATATCTTTTTCTGATTTTTCTGTCCCCAGATTTTCGATTCGATTCATTTAATTAAATATTATAATTTGAGATTTTACTCATAAAGTTTAAAAAATTAAAATAAAAGGTAAATATGCAGTTAGTCCACCTCACGGATAATACGGAACGTTCGTGTTGTCGAAGTTTGATGCACGGATAATACGGAATATTCCTTTTTTAACTAATAGACAACCAAATATGACATTTGTCAGAAGTACCAATCTTATAAAATAAATTCTCTAAAATAAACTCGCATGTCGTCATAATTTTAAAAAACATCCCACAGGTTTTGAATGGTTTGTTTGGCAAAGCAGGGTTTGTCTAGCGGGTTTGTGTAGTTATTCTAATACATTTCTTTCCATGTTCTACTGTTATAAATACAGGTACAAACTTGTCAATAATGCATTCACTTTGTTTTACACGGCAATAATATTTTTTCTATGATTGGCAGCATTGATTGATTGTCTTTGAAATGTTAAATAAAAAAGATACACATAAAAATGGCATTACCGCGTAAGTGAATTAATTTAAACAAAATTAAAATGTTGAATGCATATTTTTTGCACGTTTTTTTGTCTCCCCCGACATAAATACTCACTTTTCGGAATAATAAAGGTAAATCTAACTGTGAGACATCATTACATAGTATAAAATGAAGTCGCTCAAAATGTATGTGCGCGTTAATCTTTTAAACTACGCAACGGATTTTCATACGGTCTTCACCAATAGATAGAGTGATTGAAGAGGAATGTTTATATGTATAATACATGCTTATTATAGTAGAGAAAAGCCGAGAGATTCAAATATTCAATTCAGGCAGCGGGCAGCTGGCAAGCGGGTGGTGTGGATTTTATAAAGGTTGGGTAATGGCGTTGTGTTTCGTTAGCCTAGTTAGTTAATAATAAAGTGTTTAATTCTTTGTACACTAATACCATAGATTATGCTCATTGCTACGTCTCTAATACAGTTAGGTTAGGTTAGGATACGATAGGTTAGGGTAAAAACAATATTTTTTATAAACTTTAAGTATTGATATCTCGTAAACTTAGCGAGATATCGAAAAATTTTATTCTTCATTTTCGTCTTATTTTGGGCTGTTCTACCAGAATACATTGTCAAATTAGGGCGCCATGGAAATCGTACTCGTCCCACTTGAACTGTAAATGTGTTATGTTAGCCAAATAGATGACAGCCAAACGTCAATGTGAATGAAGTTCGAATATTCGACATCTCCACCCGTTGCTTTTTATTCAATTACTTTGCCGTGCATATTACCACAGAACACAACAAAGCGTACATTAAAATGAATAAATAATCAAGAATTCGTGTTTAAAATGACCTAAATTAAAATATGTGACAGCTGACATCTGACACCGGCCCATGCAAAATGGCAAAAAGCAAATAACTAACAGCTGATAACAGCCATAGAAAATTACACAAATCTGACAGCCGTTATCGCGAAGAGCCCACAAAGGATTGGTTTATTTATGTGATCGATATAGGTAGCAGAAATGATACAAATCCGGCAGGAATCCAAATCAGAGTTACGGGTTTTCCAGAGCTTTCAATGAAGGAACTTTACAAAATATGATTTAGTTTGAGCTTACCTTGAAGTGCCGTGTATCCTTATTATGTAGTCGCTAAGGTTGATCGTCGTTGTTGGATTGGATTGCTTCTTCTCCTAGGTAATATTCATAAATATACCAAACCTGAAACCACCCACAATCTATCGATTTTCCTTCTTGATCTTTCTAGAGAATCATAAATAAACCAATCCCTAGATCGATATCTTCGGGCCTTCTCCATACTAGAAGTTTTGTCATCACTGTCACCAACTTAACCAAAAATAAAATGGTCTACCAAAGACAATAACATAGAGGAAGTTCAAGGCCATTTGCCACCATAGACAATATAATTGCATTCGACCTACTTTATTAATTCATTAGCCAAATAAATTATTTAAAAATAAAAATGCTTGAAAGCAGAAAAATGTTTTAGTTTCCCCAAGAAAACCACGTTCCATCTGACAAAGCCAGAGGGAATGAGCTTTACATAATTTTTAAAGCTCATTTTCTCAGCAAGGAGCTTTGTCAGATGGAAACCTGTTATCCTAAGGAAATCAAAAATTCAAGCGTTAGTAAAAAACCTAAAATACTTGAAATATGAACTCCTTATAAAAGGAAAACATTTTCAAATAATGATTATGGTTTTCTACGATGAATTTACATTTTTCTGCTTGAAAAATGATAACTCGGGGGTACATGTTTAAATTCTTTTTATTTTCAGAAAGACAATCGATAATAGCACATAAAAACACTGGTTCGGTGAATTCGATGAATTGAAAAATGGTTTGAAAAAGAACATCGACAAAGGAATGGAAAGGAAACATGGCTAAAGCGTCATACAGCTGTGACATTAAAGATTAACGTAAACAATAGCTGTATTGTTTGTTTATATACATTCATCTTCAATGTCACATCTATATAGCGTTTTAGCCATTTTTCCTTTCCAGCAGTCACCGTACAGTTCTTGTAGAATGAAATAAAAAATCTACATATTCTAAATTTCCTTTCAACCGAAATTAAAAAGAGTACCTATACCTTCATCGGGGACCCATTTCAGCCATCTCACGGTAAAAACCGCATCATGTGTTCTGAAAAAAATATATCACATTAAACAAAGTTTGTGAACAGAATATACAGTATTTTTCCCTTGTGATGACATACTTTGTTTATCACAAGGGAAAAGTATTCTCACTTCTGTTCATATGAACATATAAATTAGTAGCATTATTAATTTTACCTGCCATTAACGGTGTTATGGTCTGCCAAACAATGTTATAAGGTGTTCCTAACGTAAAGCTCCAAAATCATTCAAAGTCTGGAACATTTTCTGAAACAATATTTGTGAAACATTAACCACTCGGACCCATAAGCTTGTTTTAACGATAATATAACATTAACAGACATATGTATGACGTACGAGGCGTACGTATTACAATTATACTTATTAAAGTAAAATTGAAAGAATATTTGGTAAATATCGGTTCCGACTGGCCACGCTTATTACGAATAATTTTTAGAAAAAAACTTTAGATTTGCCTTAATTACTATTAAAGGAAACTTTTTGGCTTTGGGGCGGCGGAAAATAATGCATTTTAATTTTCAATTGCATAAAACCAAAATTCACTTCGCGAACCGACCCAGCGAAATTCCGCGGCCGTAAATGTCACTGTTATGTTGGTATCCTTGATAAATTAGCAAGAGCTCATACGACTGTAGCCGACTTCGTGGGATAAGGCGCGTAATTATGAAATTTGTCTAGCGGGCTTGTTTGTGTAACATGGTTTGTGATACAAAAGAATGTGCCCCTTTATAACGCCTACTCGCGTCAAGGCAAGAAAAACATCCCAGTTTTCAATTAGTTCAGCGGCTACGCTAGGTTTGTGTAACATGGTTTGTGATTCGCGGTATTTCATGTAGGTATCCCACGAAGTCAGCTACAGTCCATAACAGTGACAGCTACGGCCGCGGATTTTCGCTGCGTCGGTTCGCGAAGTGAATTTTGGTTTTATGCAGTTGAAAATTAAAATGCATTATTTTCCGCCGCCCCAAAGCCAAAAAGTTTCCTTTTAAAGTAATTAAAGCGAATCTAAAGTTTTTTTCTAAAAATTATTCGTAATAAGCGTGGCCAGTCCGAACCGATAATTACCCGGTTTTAAACTCACTTTGCACGAGGAGATGGTAAGCGGTAAGGAGATCCATAAATGAACTAATACCTAGATCGATATCTTCCGGCTTTTTGTTCCCAACTGGTTTCAACACATAAATATACCATTTCAACACTATTTTAACTGTCAAAATGAAAATTTTATTACTCTGACGTCACATACCATCGACAAGAATATAGAAAAGTAAAAAAAAAAAAACTTCCATAAACAATATAAATCCCTACCCAACTTATCAGCCTAAAAATTATTTTAAAAATAATATGAAAAACTCATAATTGCATGTACCATTTTATTAAAATAAAATACAAATACAAAAAAACGGAAATACAATCATGCGCAACCTCATTTAGAAAGAACTGATTACAATATCTTAGTAATTCACCTGGAATGGGAAGGTTTTTAATCTTTAATATAAAAATATGAACAATAATAAAAAAGGAATTTAGGATACATTTTTTTTATTAGCCCACACGGGAGGCCTTGAGGAAAAAATCTCTCAGGGCCTGTCATCATTAGGGATGCAGTGTGGAGTCTTTTTAGGGGAAGGAAAAGGAGGAAGTTTTGAGTAGGAAAAATGTACAGAGCGGTAGTTAGGAATCTGGGAGTCAATATGTTCAAGAGTGATGGATGTATGAGTCTATCTGTGAAGGGGATGGGTCGACAGAGTATGGCTGCAGAGGTCTGAAGATAATGTAATAACACAGTGTGCAATTCACACACGGTACAAGTGAAACCTTCAGAAAACTAGAGTAGACAAGAGTGGGGAGACTACGAAGCACCGCACAAATAATAATAACATAATATTTGTATAGCGCAGTATTGTGTTATTTCACTTCAAGTGCGCTTAAATATAATCAACTTAAAAGTAATTCTATAGTGTTCCTTACGAGTCCTTACAAAATATTGATAAAATAATAAGAAACAAAGAATATACAGTATACACAAATCAATGCCAAGAGAACAAAATTAACAATAACCGTTCTGTTTTGGCACAGGTGGGTGGCACACATAACGATAAACTATCTCAATCAACAGGAGCCATGAAAAGTGAGCTCATAATCAAAGCGGCCAATGCGGTAAGTTTTCATTCTATCTCATTCTCTCACAGGCTAAATCTTATAGTATTATGTGTTCGTCTCTTTTCAGTGTCGCTATTTTTCATTTTATTGAGTTTCAAATCACAACGGTGCTAAATAAGTTTTCACTTCAAAAACAGGAAATACAAGAATATAGAACTAAAATAAGATTGTGCTTTCCTAAAATAGAATTGAATTACGACATTTCTCTGTTTATAAGAGAAACATTCATAATTACATGTTTAAGTATTTTATTTATTTACTAGCTGACCCGGCCACGCGTTGCTGTGGCTAATAAAACACTTTGTAAAATCCAACCTTTGTAACCACCACCGTCTTTGAGTTCATCGCGAAGAGATCATCAGTGCGGTTTTCACGTGAGGTACTCGTAGCTCGTCGCCCATTTGATTGACTTCGACGATCTATGTCAGCTCGTCTTTTCCTTGGCATATTAAAACAGTAAATAAAGTTCTCACGCACTGACAAACTGATGATAGAAGATTTTAAATTGTAACAGAATGACAGGTAACGTTTGACAGCGACATGTATTCCAATTCTAGATTACGTTGTGCTTCTGAAAGTAGGTCCACCCCTATATTCTGTTTTATCCCTTAGGCAACTTGTTCGAGTGTCTTCAAGCAAGGCTTTCACCACCCTACTGTTAACGGTGCCTTGGTCACACACAGTTGCAACGGGCTTGAAACCACAATCGAACAATTTGCCTAAAACAGTTAGAAGAATTTCTTTCAAGTCAAAATAATTAGTTCCACTTTCTGAAAACGAAAAAAAAACTGGCTGCTTATAAGGAACGGTCAGGCCTTTAATCATTAAAACTAGAGCATGATCAGCAAATTTTTTTCTTCTTGCATCACCTTTATCCTCTAACCCTTCAATGATTCCACTATGTATGTTGAAATTTATGTGTGGAAAAATACTCATCTCATCAAACATTAAAATGCAGAATTTGTTTATGTCATCCATAGAATCTGCTTTCTTTTTCAAAAAGTTAAATAAATGTTGGTTAATTCCCGGTTTAAGAGATATTAAGGACAATTCTTTTTTTAAAGTTAGAGGTGATGGTAAAGCAAACATTTTTGAGAGTAATCGATAACATTTTGGCCCTTCCTTATAGACAGCAAGTGCCAAAGACTTATCCGCGCGTGTGTATCTTTTTTTAAACGCGGGCTAATTTTTGCTTGCGAGAGAACGAATTTACGGAGCACCGGATTTAGAATTGAAAGAGCATCTTCCAAGCAGGTACCCTTCCTAAAGCGCGTTTCAATAGCGAGGCGTTTCTTGAGTGTACTATTTTTCTTTTGTGCGTATCTAAGTTGTCGCCTTATCACCATCATCTCCAACCGCATTTTCTTCTTTCTTGGAGATAGCGTAGCGATTGGCCCAGTAAAAGAAGAGATTGAGCGACTCTGAATATCTAGAAAACACAATATTTCAGGCCAATGATTACATTATTCAAAACCAAAGGTACCGAACAACGCTGATCAAATAAAAAGCTATAAATATGCTTACTTCGAGAACCTTTATTTTTACGTGAAGCTGAATTGCTGCTGGGTCCAGGGGGGAACATGTTTAGTTCTGAAATAAATATATTCATCACATTAACCAAAGTTCGCAAACAAAACATAGAATATTATTTCCTTTAATGAAATATAAATACAGATGTATACCTCCATAATCTTCCACTACTTTTTTGACAGCTAGAGGCATGGTGCTCGGTTCAGGGGGGAACACGTTTGGTTCTGAAATAAATATATTCATTACATTAACCAAAGTTCGCAAACAAAACATAGAATATTATTTCCTAATGAAATATAAATACAGATGTATACCTCCATAATCTTCCACTACTTTTTTGGCAGCAAGAGGCATGGTGCTCGGTTCAGGGGGGAACACGTTTGGTTCTGAAATAAATATATTCATCACATTAACCAAAGTTAGCAAACAAAACATAGAATATTATTTCCTTTAATGAAATATAAATACAGATGTATACCTCCATAATCTTCCACTACTTTTTTGGCAGCAAGAGACATGGTGCTCGGTTCAGGGGGGAGCACGTTTGGTTCTGAAATAAATATATTCATCACATTAACCAAAGTTCGCAAACAAAACATAGAATATTATTTCCTAATGAAATATAAATAAAAATTTATACCTCCATAATCTTCCAATACTTTTTTGGCAGCAAAAGACTCGGTGCTCGGCCCAGGGGGGAACACGTTTGGTTCTGAAATAAATAAATTCATTATATTACCCAGCCTCATCCAATGAACTATATCCTACCAGTGCAGAGTATAAAAGAGAAAATAAAGGAAGAACGATCGCGCGTCTCGGATACGCCTGTCATTTTAAATATCTTAATAATAATGGAATTACTGTGTTTGAAGAAATAATAAATGTATTGAATATCTTTATAATAATAAAGACTCGGTGAATCAACATCTATCTCTCCACCTTTTATACATTTTAAACTGTAGTTGTGGTCTTGGACAGCACGATTCGTGCTGGACAACACTCTAGGTAGAACATGTAGTCTCCTACGTACGTTTACCTTTTCTTTGGGTAAACCCCGATGTTTTCCGATTCCAGGAAGATTAAGGGTCGGCAAAGCGTCTTTATTTAACGTGCCATTGGAATTTTTGCATTTCTTAGCGAAATGGGAACCACATACATACCCACAACTTCCCAAAATCGGGTAAGCAATGAAGTCTGATCTGCCGATTCTCCACGCCCATTCCCGATAACGACTCTCATTAGTTTTGCAGCTTGGTACTCTGTGTCGAACTGAAACACTATCCTCACAGCCTTCAACACTGCAACGAAATTTAGGAAGCATTTTTCCAAAATATTTACTTCGATGTTGTTCGGGACAATGTGCTATTTTGACATATAATACCATAGAATCCTACTAGAAATACTACTCAGTTCTAAACAGTGGGACCAAATTTTTCGCAATACACGATCTCTATTTTCATCAATATTTCAGTTGGCATCACTGCAAACAACACACATGATGGTATTAGTTCATTTATGCACATGATCAGCTGTCACCTGTCACCTGTCACGAGGATTTTATATCGCGAACCATTGGGAGGAATTGGTTTATTTATGTTGTCAGTTGTTGTTCGTTTGCATTTGAACCCTCATAATGATGAATGGATGAATGCATGCTGAAATGAGGCAATAGACTTGAGACGTGTCAGTTCTCAGACAATGAAAAATTCGTACAGTGCTCAAATAACATCGGAAATACAATGCGCAGCTCAAGTGAAGAAAAAATGTAATATTTGCGGTCTGTTTGCACAACAGAACACTGAAAGAAAATATTCAAGAGCTTCCACGTCAAACGTGAGTGAAAATATTAAACATTTTAATTATAATAGAAATTTAGAAGACAAACCAGTACCTAAAAATCTATTCTCACTTTTGACTGTGTATAAACAATTATGTTGGAAATACATTCTATGTAATTACATAATTTAAAAACTGTTTCATAAATCTTTATTGTATATATTTTAGGAGGCTGTGGTCACACCTGCTACCAACTTCTACTTCAAACCTATATAATTTAGGGCGACTACCTCCAACATAGAAATGGAAATTCAGGCAAATTCGCAGTGCTTGATTTACGCTGATAGTGAGATTACCTGGGAAAATACTGGTAATTTAAATTATTATTATATATTTAATGAAATTAATTACATGCACTTCAACAATATTATCACAATCTACTTTGGGCTGAGTTGGTTAAACAGTATTGTCACGATCTACTCTAATTGAGTAATCTGAAAGTATGTTGCCCGTCGTATGCTGATGATGCCTTGCTGATTTGTATGGAAGATCTACAGTCTCTCGTGGCTAGGATGAACAAATATGTATGAAGAATGAGTTAATGATAATAATAATGATGAATGTAAGTCTAAAGTGATGGTGTTTGAAAGAGAGAGTAAAAAAACAGTGTTTAATGTAGTAGGTGGATGAGTTTGTGCATCTGGGAAGTTTGTTTACGGGAGATGGGTAAATGCAGGTAACTCCATTAATGGAGGACTGAACACCGTTGGCGCTAACAAACAACTCCAAAGAAGCGAAGCTGGCAGTCCACAATGGAGTGCTGGTACCTGCCCTGAGGAGATTACTTGTACCTGGCAGAGGCATGGAACTGGCAGAGGAAGGATGCAAGTATACTGAACGCTGTAAAAATGAGATTCCTGCGAATGTGTGTAAAAACCATGTATGATTGTGTAAGAAACGTGGAGATCCGCAAACAATGCAAGGCTGCTGTAAGTGTAATATTATGATAAAAATAAAAGTGGTCTTAAACAAATTTATGTGTTTTTATTGTAATATTATGAGTAAGATTATAAGTATAGTATAGTATATATAATTATTATAGCATGTAGAGCGAATGAACGAGGTAAGGAGTTTAAGAAGAATATATGGCGCAAATGTGAATGGTAGAAGAGGTCGGGGATGCCCGAGGAAGACATGGCACTACCGTGAAGCAAGGAGTGTGTTTCAAGACCGAGTTGTTTGGCGGTCCATCCTTTCGGCGAAACGGTGATGGTTAGTTACTCTGGGGTGTACTTGATGCAACGTTCTTAGTCATACCAACACTTTTAATCTTTTTTTCAGGATTCAGTGGAACATAGGCCATTAAGCCATCAGCAATAGGTTGCAATGGACCATCACAATCCTAAACCAGCTGCAGCCAGGCAGCCACACAGCAACATATGTACATATTCTGGTATTTTAAATTGAATTCTTAAATTGCATACTATTATCACAATAATATTATATTAAAACAATTTAAAACTTTTTTCCACTTAATTTATTTCTGACTGTAAACGGTTTCAGCCTATTAAGGCCCTCTTCAACTATGGTTTATACACATAACATTATAATGTTTTAATTTGTAATCTTTTTTTTAGGAATCAGGTGGAATGTAGATTATCAGATGCCATATAACATAATCCTAGACCAGCTGCGGCCAAACACAGCAGCGTAATAAGTTATTACTTTTGTACATTTATGCATCTTTACAAATTTGCTAATTATTATAGCCTGGTTGATTACAAACTTTTTCTTTTATTTTTTTACATTACAAATAACATTCAATGTAATAAATTTACAATAAAAACAACATTAACAACACTGCAATTCATGGCGATATCCCTGTATCAATGCAACAACTTCACTGAAGGATGCAAAGTACAATCAAATTCCATAGGGCCATTTATCACCTCAAGGGGACTTTAAAATATGCTTTATCTTTATCTCTTAAACTTATAAGAAAAATTCTCTTTTTATAACATTTGAAGGTTATTCCCATGAATGTAATATATCATAAAACTTATTAATTTATTAACACCCTATCACGCTTTTACACGGAATTCCACATTTATGTATTTACAGTATGTAAGTATAATAACAGTATATCAAGTATGAAAAGATACATTGCGTTACAGCAGATAAGTACCTCTAATAAAACTCTTAACAAATAAGTAAAATAATAAAACTGTGATGGGTATTGATTTTAAATAATAAGATCTGAACTAGTTAATACCAAGTATAATAGACAAAAGCAAGTTAATGGGAACTTATAAGCCTACAATGTTCATTCATGTGGTAAAAACTGTATCATACATAAGTAACATAACATAATATGTTATTCATGAGACAAGATTTTAAAACAGGAGAAAACTACTGAACTTATCTAATAATTGGCACATCCGATTGGAATTACTTGCTTTTCGGAGATTAGAAAATTAAATTACCCAACAAAAATGTCTGTGCAATATATTTGTTCAAAAAAGGTTAAAAAAAAATTCTAATTTAGAGCAAAATTTTAAAAATTTATAGTTCTATAGGTTCAATACTATGTACTGGGTGGAAAACTCGTTCTTTCAGAAAAGTATTTGACTTTGTTTCACCACTGATAAGAAATCTCTTGGAATTAGGGCTTTTACAAATATACATAAGAATACAATATATATATACCTATTCATGAAAATAGCGAAAAAGAAAGACAGAATTTAAAAAAAATTATCAGCCTTTTAATAAAATTTCATCAACGCTCTTTTGCACATCCAGAGTTAAACATTTTCTCTATATAAATCAGCTGTATTCGATGACGAAAACGTAGAGAAGCCAGCTTGTATTGTAATATTGTTGAACTGAATGTATAGCTGAACTATTGTTGAAATAAAACCATACGCCCAACTCATTAATTTCCAATACAGAAACTAACAAAATATTCATCATCATCATTCTTGGCTCTACAACCCCTGGTGGGTCTTGGCATCCTCAAGAGTCTTCCTCCACTCATCTCGGTTTTGTGCCAGAATCTCTAAGGTAGATATAGGTAGATATATCTTTGAGGACGTTGTCGCTCCATCTTAATCTTGGTCTTCCCAGACTCCTTCGCCTTATCGGTCTAGAGTTCAGCAGGGACTTTGGTACTTGATGCTCGGTCATTCTCTCCACATGACCCAGCCACCAAAGTCTTCCTAGTTTTATAAATTTTGAGATGTTTAGCTCCACAGAGTATATAGCTCATTGTTGTAACGTCTGCGCCAAAATCCATTTTCTAAACCCAGTCCGAAGATACGCCTCAAAATTTTCCTTTCTAAAACGTCCAGTGCTCGTTCATTCCTTTAATAACGAAATATTACTAATGGAATAATGAAAATGGATTCATTATTCAGCAAAATCTCATAATGTGACATTTGTTTATGTTGGATTGTAAGCTATTATCTTGACACCATGTAAAAAGTTTGAACAAGTAATTGGACAATATACGACAATCATTAACATTTCTTATTGCCTTGAATAATTTTTTTTTTTTTTTTTTTTTTTTAATTGTTTATTTGGCTTTCACCCATTAAGGGTGATCTTGGCCATTTATTAAAGTAAGTTACATATTTTTAAAATTATTTACATTTCCAGTTTTTTTGTAAATTAGTTACATTATCAATTTTTTAAAATTATTTACATTTTCAGATTTTTTTAAATTAGGTACATTATCAGTTTTTTAAAATTAGTTACATTTTCATATTTTTTTAAAATTAGTTACTATTTCAGTTTTTTACATGGAATAGATAAATTTTATTAGCAAATACTTATAGACAATGGGCCAAGACAAATATTCATAAGATTATACAAGTTGTACTAACATACAGAGTTGGTATTAGTAGTAATTACAAAATTTAGAGTAGGAAGATGTACAGGTTCCCAAAAATAGGAACCTATACAACTGTATACACAGAGTAACACACAGAGTTGGCATTAATAATAATTACAAAATTGAAGAGTAGGAAGATGTACAGGTTCCCAAAAATAGTAACCTGTACATATTCCATACTTCCATTTTCATACAGAGTAACACACAGAGTTGGTATAATTGTAGAGTAGGAAGATGTACAGATTCCCAAAAAAAGGAACCTGTACAACTGTACATAATAACACAGCTAGAAACAAATGTATACGTATGGAAGAGAGAGAGAAATCTGATTGATGCTTAAATGTTGAGGCCATTTTTGTAAATAAATTTTGCTAACAAATAGTGAATTTCAGGAGAGTTGAGACTAAGAAGGCAGGGTACACTGGTAGGGAATTCAATTTTAAGTTTTAACAATTCAGGTATGAAGTTTGGAAATTGGTCATTGATAGGACACTCAAAAAAATTATGGTCTAAAGTATCCTCTGAACCACAATCACAATAAGGCGAATTGACTATGTGGAATCTGGCGAGATGGCTAAGACAACAAGTATGACCTAAACGCATTCGAATAATGGAAGAGATGTATTTTTTAGGCATGGAAGTGTATTTGTGAAACCAGGGCTTGACAGGAATAGAAGGTTGAATTAAAGAGTACTGGTGACCTTTTAATAGAGAGGATGATTTCCATTCAGAAGACCATTGGCGTTGTAACTTATTTTTTAAAATAGGAAAATAGTCTCTAACAGGAATAGGAATGCTATTTAATGGACCATGAACAGTGGATTCCTTAGCAATAGAATCAGCCATTTCATTTCCAACAATACCAAGGTGTCCTGGGATCCAGGCCAAGACCACTGACACGTGAGCCAGCGACAAGGAATGCAGGAGGTCTCTGATAGAGCAGGTAAGAGAGTCACTAATGGAATTGAGAGGGGATGCGCTTATTTTTTGTAATGAGCTAAGTGAGTCTGAAAGGATGAGGGCATTTCTAATGTTGAGAGATTTGACGAGATGTAAAGCTTCTATGATAGCTATGCATTCAGCAGAGAAAATGGAACATTCTTTGGGAAGTCTGTGTGGGAAACACAATTTCCTGTGAGGAGCATAGACACTGGCCCCACAATGGGAGTCCGAACTGAGTTTGGAACCATCTGTGAAAATTTTTATATAATTTGGCCAGTTATTTTCAATAATTTTGTTGAATTCTGCATTATTGGATTGAACTGAGTTTTTAATATTTTTTTTACATATTCCTATAAATTGGTGCACCTTTGGATAGAAAGTAAGACTTTTATAGAGGGATAAGAGTATAAGGGGAGAGATTCATTGCGATAGGAGTTTGTGGAAACATCCAGGAAAGTGTTGAAGCAATTATAGAAAAGGGGAGGGGAATGTTTTTTCCAAAATGGATTCAAATTAACCTCATACTTTAACAATTGAAGTTTGGGAATCAGGGGATGAGAAGTTATTGAGCATGTTTTGAAAATATATTTTTCTGCTAGGCATCGCCTTCTTATATTTAAGGGAGGTTCGCAGCATTCAACTTGCATTGCGTTGATTGGGGAAGATTTCATGGCTCCTAAGATAAGGCGAAGAGATTTAGACTGAATTTTATCTAATTTAAGCGAATTTGAAGTGGACATTGGATCAAACAGACAAGATCCGTAATCAAGATGGCTTCGGATGAGAGCATTGTACAGAAGTTTTAAAGATGATGGGTGTGATCCCCACCACACTCCGGACAGAAATCTAAGGGGATTGATGTTGCTTTCGCATTTCATGATGACATGATTTATGTGAGAATTCCAAGTAAGCTTTGAGTCTAAAAACATTCCCAGGAACTTAACTTCTTTAGAGATAGGGATGATTTCATCGCCAAATCTCACCTGAATTTCTGGGAGCTTTCGACGACGAGTGAAGATGACAACTTTGCTTTTGGAGGGGGAAAGTTCAAGGCCATTTATATTTAACCACGCCAAAAGTTTTCTAAGAGCATTGTTGATTGCTGATGCTGCGATAAAAATATTACGGGATATTTTGTAGAAAGTCAAGTCATCGGCATATTGGAGTATGTTGCACAAGAATAGAATAGATTTTTCTAGATCATATGTGTAAATATTGTACAGGATCGGGCTTAAGACTGACCCTTGCGGGAGACCTTTGAAAATGTGTCTAATGTGGGGAGGGGATTCAGACCCATCTACAAAAATAGTTCTCTGGGAGAGCAAATTGACAATGAATTTTACTAATTTGGGCGGAATACCTATTGCCAGTAACTTTTCTTTCAGGATGGGAATATGAACATTGTCATATGCTCCACAGATGTCTAGAAACACTGCAATGCAATATTCATTTTTAGATAATGCTAATTTGATATCTGTAACAAGAGAGGAAAGGTTGTCAAGGGTACTTTTACCCTTTCTAAATCCAAACTGGGAAGGGGAAAGAATTTGATTTTTTTCTACAAACCAGTCCAATCTATTCTTAATCATTCTTTCAGATACTTTGCAAAGAGTAGAAGAGAGGGCGATAGGTCTGTAGCTCGAACCTATGCTTGGATCTTTGCCACTTTTGAAAATGGGAATGATATTTTGAATTTTCCAGTCTGGGGGAATAATGCCAGAATCCAGAAAGACATTGATGAGAGAGAGAAAGTAGGTAAGAGAATTGTCATCAGAATGACGAATGAATATATTCAGGATTTCATCCTTGCCCGGAGCTGAGTCATTGAGGATTTCAATGGCTCTTTTTAACTCATCAAAGGAAAATGGAGCATCTAACCATGAAGAAGATTTTAAAGTGAAAGGCAAAGAAGGAAGTTCATCAAAATTAGGGACATAAGGGGGAGCTATTTTATTAACAAAGTCATCAATCCAAATAGCAGAATTACGAGATGGCTTTGGCAGGGAAAAGGAAGATCTAAACCTGCGAATCATGGACCAAACCTCCCCTGCTGGAGTAGCAGGGGATATATTGGTACAGAAATTACGCCAGCTGTTTTTTTTTTTGAAACGGAATGTGCGTTTAGCAACAGCTTGGGCATTCTTGGCTGAGATGTAATTATTCATAGTCATCTGTTGGCAGTATGTCTTATTGGCCGCTTTCCTCTCCTTCAGCACTCTAAGGCATTCCTCATCCCACCAAGGGGGAGGGCGAGCCTTCGAGCCTACAGGAGATGATTTGGGGATAGACTTGTCAGCCGATTTTAGAATGGAATCAGTCCAAGATTTATAAGAGGAGGTGCAATTATCAGAAGAAGGGGAAGGCAGGGAGAGGGAAAGATCCTGGATAGAGTCTCTGAAACGGGACCAATCCGCTTTTTTTGTAATAAAATTGGGCTTACTTTTAAAGTGATTGGTATCCAACCGTTGAGCCAAATTCAAAATAATGGGATAGTGGTCACTGCCGCAGGGATCTGAAGAAATTCGCCAGGAGATTAGAGGATAGATACTCGGGGAACAGAGGGATATGTCCACCGCACTAGGATTCTGTCCAGGGTGACTAAACCTTGTTGAGGATCCGTCATTTAGGAGACATATGTTCAAGGAGTCCAAAAGTTCAATTAATTTGATACCTGAGGGATCCGAGGAAGAAGAACCCCAGAGTGGGGAGTGGGCATTGAAATCACCCAAAATGACCAAGGGAGAAGAAATTTTGCTAAGCATGTGAACCCACAGTGGAAGGTCAAATGGGGTAGAAGGAGGAATATAGAGAGATACAAATGTAATATTGGAGACAGTGGCTGCCACTAATTGGAAGGATGAATTTGGGGGTTTAATGGAAATAGGGGAGAAGGGGAGAGAGTTTTTGATGAAAAGGGCTGCACCACCCTTCCCATCAATGCGGTCGTCCCGCAGACATTGATAGCCACTCACCTTGAAGAGTTGAGATGGCTTGAACCAAGTCTCAGAGACGGCAGCAATCGATATGGAGTGTAAATGTAGAAGGCGAACGAGGTCATCCTTATTGGAGGTGGCGCTTCTACAATTCCACTGCAGAATTGCTGCTGTTGGGGCAGCCATTGGGAAGAAGAGAATACAAAGAGGAGAGTAACGAGGCAGCGTTGGACGGTAGAGAATTATTATTGTTAATAACAGAGATAAGTAGCATGAGAAGAGTTTGAATAAAAGAAGAATTGTCATTAGAAGTATTGTTGTTTATGGAATTTGCATTTAGATCAGGATTGAAAGCACTGCTGTTAGTTGAATTTGAGTTAGAAAAGACAGGGTTTTGAGGAAAAAGAGAGCTGATGTTACCATTTGGGAACAAGAGCTGGGAGTTATGGCCAAATTGATCATATCCAGGGGTTTTAATTGGACGAGAAGCTTGTTTTGTCATTACAGTTTTCTTGTAAGACAAGTTTGAAGGAGCACTAATTTGGGGTTGAGAGGCAACTTCAGCAAAAGATTTTTTAGAAGGAGCTATTAATTTGGAGGCATAGAAGTATGAAACGCTATTGGAGGCCATATAACTTTTTATGTTTTTTTGGCGAGAAAGTTCGGGGCAGGATGGATGAGTGGCTGTGTGCGAGCCTGAACAATTGACGCAAGTGGGGGAATTGGAAGGGGAGGAGCATTGGTCTGCTAAATGATTTTCTGCGCATTTAAAGCAGCGGGGAGAGGAGCGGCATGATTGCTTAGAATGACCAAACCGACAACAATTAAAGCATTGGATTGTTGGGTACGAATAAATTTCCACCGGGAGAGAGTTGTGAAATAAATAAACGTGAGAGGGAAGGGACTGTCCTTCAAATGTCAGAACTACAGTTTGAGAGGGTTTCCAAACTACAGACTCAGATGATCGATCTTTGAAATTAAGACGCCTAGTCTTAATAACTTTTCCCGAAGATGCTGGAATAATGAGTTCCGAGATAAGCTCTTCTTCGGATAGGTCTACAGGAATACCTCTAACGAGACCCAAGCGAGAGATATTGAAAGAAGGGATATAGGCTTTAAATTTTTTTGCAGAGAGGGAGTCGATGGAATTTATGAATTTATTGGCATTCAACGCGGATGTGAACTCAACACAAATGCGAAATCTGCCCTCTGATCGGATACCACCTGGGGAAATGCCAAGTGGTTTTTTTCCAATGAATTTACCGAATTCAAGGGGATGTAAAGAGTGGCCAGGAGAGTTGTTTTGAACATAAACTATGAAGGGAGCTTTTGCTGAAGTCGGATACAAAGAAAGAGGAGAAGCTACAGGAACTGAGACCTGCGAAGAATCAGTTTTTGGAAGGTCGCAAACTTTCCTCTTTTTTGGAGTAGAGGATGGAACTTGAAGGTCTGTTATTTCTACCTCACTACCAATGTCAAAATTTGAAGGGTCAGGGGGAGCGGGATCAGGGGGTTTCTTCCCCATGGCAAAGGCCATTGGGGCAAAAGGATATAAAACAAAAATAAAATAACACTTACTGGACTTGGTCAGCAATAAACGAACTCAAAAGAGGACAAAAAACTAAAAATATTACTGACTAAATGCCAAAAAATTCGATTTTTCGTATTAAAACGAAAAAAACGCAACAGTGTTTTTCAACTGTCAAAATTCGAATCTTGAATAATTTTAGATTAAGCGTTACAAGTTAGTACAATACGAATCAGATGTCAGATTTCAAAAATACCGCCGAAATATAAATACCAAACAGTACGAAAATCAGCACTACCAACGTGCCAACCATTGGTGGTTGGGTAGTTCTATGATATTCATAGTTTGTCTATGCCTTCGGGATGAAAAAAATACGAAAATCGGCACTACCAACCACCGGTGGTTGGTAGTGCCGATTTTCGTCTTCGTTTTCATCATGCAGCTAGTTGCCGTTAGAGAAAAAGTAATAATATTTTGAGACGTTAAAACGTCAAAAAATGGCAACACCTTTTAAAAATGTCATCCGTGTCGAACACTCAAAATCAAAACATTGTTATAGGTTATAGCGATAAACAACATCATAATTTGCAGTTTCTGTGCGCAGTTTGTTGTCATTATATCGCGAATCGTTGGTTTTTTGGACCATTATCATAATGTCTTGCTCTCAAACTTGGTCAAATGAGGTAATTGAGTTATTATAAAAAGCAAAAATGGTGCGCGCTTGGTTGACAGATAGTTTTGTAAACTCCAAGCAGTTGGAACGCCAGAGGAACCCTCCTGAATTCCTCAACCTTGATGAACTTTTCAAACAGACTGTTGAATATTTCAAGGTAATACAATAGCTTGTATTAATTTGTACCTAAAATATAATATTTTAACATTATTCTTTTCCAATTTTAAGCTGTCACCATATTTTCTCCACAGATCAACTGCGATACTTACAAAACTGATGGAGTTCTTGATAACTTGCTCCAAGGAGTGTCTGCCAAATTACGAGGAAAAGTCATTCTTCAAAGAACATTTGCACACGGATGAAGAGATCCATTTTGTCTTGGATGGATCAGTCTACTTTGATGTGAGATATGGAAAGGATGACTGGATCAGGATTGCGGTGGTTGCCGGAGACATGAATATTACTAAGTGGAATCTATCAACGCTTTACTCTTGACACAAAAGTAAGTAAGTAACCATTAATTTTTTCAAGTGAGTGCATGCTTCTACGAATGGTTTCCTTCTATATTCAATTTGGGAGGCGGGTATGAGTATTGTCCCATTTATTGGATGACCAACATTTCTGCCATAGGTCATCCAAGTGGTTCGCTACATTTGGGGACATAGCAGGGGTGCCCGGGTTCATGGGGTGAGGTTTGTCCGGATCTTGGCGGCGGATGCGTTTGTCCATTTGTCCATCAACCTTGCACTACAGTGGTAAGAATAGATTCATATGTCTGCCGCTATTGGATACACCGACCCCAGATTCCTACCTTCTTTCCTTCTAAGAACTTTCTCTCCTTCGTTTTCCTAAAAAGACCCTCCACACAGCATCCTCAAAGATGACATAGGCACTGAGGGGAATTATTTTCCTCAGGGCCTCCTGTGTGGAGCTATTGTAAAAAAAATATTATTAATGTAATGAAATTATATATGTGTTTTTACAGTTTTTTAATCAATGTTGCATATTTAATTACTCATGATTATGTTACATGTGTATGTATATAAAAACCAAAAAAAAAAAAATTACCAGTGAAGTCTCATTTAAAAAAAAATCTGTTCAGGAAGACAGGAACTTCAAGGATAATCTGGTTTCTACCTAATATTGTTTACTATGGAATAATCTTTCTAACTAAATGTAAAAAAAACTATACTTCACTGGCAGGAATGAAATCTCCAAGAACTTCCCTGTGAAAAAACACTTAAATACTTTATGATAATACATATTGTGATTTTTAATACAGCCATTAAGTGCGTGAAACATAAAGGGTATCTTCTTTGTTTCAGAATTTCATAGTTGCTAAAAGATTTTTTGCGGCAGAGGGGGTGTGGATTCCCCACAACAGCCCGGCCGGAAGGAAGTCGAAAATTATATGTGGAGGAGCTAAAGGAAGGATTCGCCGCTCCAGTTGCCTAAAGATTTCATATCAATACTGCATTGGCAAGACTTCTGAAAATGTTGACTATTCCTAATATGTATTTAACTATATAATATATGTACTTATTGTATTGTATTGATTGTTTAATATTGATAATTGATAAAGTATAGAAAAATTAAGTATGTTGGTATTTATTATGAATTTCATGAAAACAGTTGTTATACCTTCCAAATTATGATAAATTAAAATAAGAATTTCACAAAATTGATATGTTCAATGAAAAATGTTTTAAAAATATCGGCGGAGGACTTTATTTTATAATATTGACGCTGGAAAGGACAAATGGCTAAAGCGTCGCACAGTTGCAAAGGTAAAAATGGCTTGAGCGCCATACAGCTGTACGTTTCTTGAGTCACTCTTCCTTTCCAGCTGCTTGGCGCTTTAGCCATTTATCCTTTAACACCTGGAATGTGAATCCTGACAGTATCCCACCCCTGTACCAATACTATAACTTTACTCAAGGATGCTGACTAACTATTTGGATTAATGGGGCAAAGGAGCTTTGAAACTTATTATATCTTACCCACAACTTATACTTTTTTCACATTAGCTCCACACAGGAGGTCACGAGGAAAATAATAGCCCTCAGGGCCTGTCATCTTTGGGGATGCCGTATGGAGGGTCTTTTTAGAAAAGGAAGGAGAGAAAGTTCTGGGAAGGAAAAGTGTATTAGGGGTGGATAGGAATCTGGGTGTCAGTGTGTCCAGGAGTGACAGACTTGTGAATTCATCTCTTCCACTGCGCTGCAAGGTGATGTTCCGAGAGAGTATGGTTGGAGAAGTCAAAGGGAAAAAGGGACTCCCTCAACCATTTTCTCTCGATCCGCCCTGCCAGGCAGCCAGTGGGCAGATGCATTCACTGCCAAGACCCGGACTAACCTTGCCCCATGAACCCGGGTACCCCTGCTAAATCACTAAACATAGAAAACCACTTGGGGTGACCTATGGCAGAGGTGTTGTTATCCAATAAATGGTTCGATGGTCCGATATCTGCCTCCTAAATTGATTACAACTAAAGAAGTAGTGCTTTAAGATTTAGACTTATAGGTACATAGACATTATTCAACATCTGCCAGGGAACAGGGTGAAGAAATCTATGAAAAGATCCCAAAAGTGTGAAGCACTTGCTGGAGGTCTGTTGCTGCCTACTGCTCAACGTTCAACAACGGATCCCAATAAGTTTGGTGCCCTTGCTCCATAATTTCCACGCATGCTGCTATTTTCTCTTCTAAGAAAGTTGTGAAGCGCACACACTGTCCACGTAATGGATTCAACTTTACCCATGCCGAAGTTGATTGGAGCTAGGATTCTTAACCTGTTTGCCAAAATCCCAAGGGCATTTTCAAGCACGCGTCTTGGTCTGCCTAGATGGTAATTGAAAATCCGCTTTCAGGGGGCAAACCCCTCTGTGCCTGTTGTTTCATAATATTGTTAGACAATTGTTGTAGCGAGATTCAGTGAGCATTGACGGTATACCTCACCAACAGTCTTGCACCAATGCAAGACTGTTGGTGGGGTATACCGTCACTAAATTACTAGGCGCCATTAAAACAATGCTGTGTTGGCCTTTATTATTAAAAAAGAAGAGCCATCACATCTTTTGGCCCTGAAGACAATGTGCTTCCCATCTAGAGCATCCAGACAGCTTGGGAAATTCAATTTTAATTGAAATTTTTTGGCGATCTCCAGCGAACATCGCGTCTGGCAATCTCAAATACATATTTTTAAAGAAACCGGACGATTTTTTAGACGAAGTTCATTGTTTTGAGCATATTTAGTGCGCCGTGTTCGTTACGCCGAAGAAGCCACGGTTCTCTCTACAACTTCCGATCTATTCTGTGAGTCACTCGCCTTTTTTAAATCACTGCAGCGCCGGTAAAACTCCCGCATATGCCAAAGCAATAGCTTTCAGAACCTCGTTTCTATCCGTCTTATAAAAATGCATAAATAAACCAATCCCTAAAAATGTTACAACACGTAAATGACAGATGAGTATGACAGATGTCAAAGTCAAAAGTACCGCCACCAATCTGTACGAAAATCGGCATTACCAACCGAAAATAGAGCAGACCTCCTTTTTCAGCCCGAATCTACAAAAACGATGAAAAAAGATGTCGTGTCATACCCCCATCGAATTCCGTCAGACACTCATATTTTCATCGATCCTGGGAAGGGGGGTGGCGTGAGAATTTCAAGGATAAAAATTTCTCCAAAAATTTTCGTATGTATTATTCTATTCGATTCCGCTAGGAAATATGTCGTTCTGTAAATTCCGTTAGACACAAAATTCTCCCGTTTCGGGACACTATAATCCGCCAGATGTTTCGGGAAATCCGTCAAGTTGGCAACACTGAAATGCCACGCAAACAGGGTTGCCAATGCTAACGTTCTAAAATACCCACAATAAATGTTAAAAATCCCCGAAAGAGCAAATTCCCCGCAATTTACCCACAAGTTCTTTTGTAATTCTGCCTCCAAAATAAAACAAAATTCTATGGAAATTAGCATTTTTTGAAGTGAAAATTTCTTTAACACATTTGAAACTCAATGAAACGAGAAAGCGACACTAAAAAGAGACAAATACAAACAGAATAAAGATAGAAAGGATCGAGAAAGTGCAAAACCGATTTCTACGATACCTTGATTTTCGGAGCTATCGTCTTCATCTGAGCCACGAAGAGTCAGCCGCGTTCTTCAGGATATCGTCCTTGGAAAGTCGAAGAAATTTGGCAGACGTCTATTCTTACAAAAAATAGCTACCTCTATTGGATTGATTGATTGCCCAGAATTACTAGAAAGAATTCAACTAAGAGTGCCCATCAGACAAACCAGACAAAACCACGCATTAAACATTCCTCAATGCAACACTAACTCCAAACAAAATACATTCATTCAACGCGCTTCACACACCTTTAACATTTCATAGGTACAGTGAATTCGACTTATTTAACACAGTACTTAAAGTTTTCAAAACTAAAATGAATAAATAACATTTACACATACATACCATTAT
This sequence comes from Limnephilus rhombicus, assembly GCA_929108145.2. Classification (NCBI taxonomy): domain Eukaryota; kingdom Metazoa; phylum Arthropoda; class Insecta; order Trichoptera; family Limnephilidae; genus Limnephilus; species Limnephilus rhombicus. The sequence continues at coordinate 9,599,564 of OV815290.1, read as the reverse complement.
TTACACAGAAAGGATCCATCCCTTTCCACTCCCTTCCACCATCCCATCCAAATAACATAATTTAACTATTTTTCTCGATTTTTCTTTATACCTACTCACTAAATAATTAACATACTTCAGCGAAAACCTATTTTTGGTTAAATTTCTGTACATATTTCATCAAACATTACTAATAATTGTAACTGTTGGTTTTCCTAATAAAATAAAATATAAATAAAAATAGAATAATCGGTCTCCTCTTTGTGCGGTGCTTCGTAGACCCCCACTTTTTTCTACTTTAGTTTTCTGAAGATTTCACTTTTACCGCGTGTGAACTGCACATTTGGTTAACACTAAACTTCCTCCTTCTTTCTTAAACCCTTCTCGAGTAGCCATAATGGTACTGACACGCATGCTCATTTCTCCTTCCACCCGCGAATTAATGAGCATTCTCACAAATAACAGCCGATTGATTTGTGAGCAAGCTCATTTGGGCGGGACACCCAGTAGCATGTGTGTCACGCCCAATAAGCATGCTCACAAATTTATCGTTGATTTGTGAACATGCTCATTGATTCGCGGTGGAAGTGGAAATGAGCATGCTCATTTATGAGCACGTGTGTCATGTGTTAGTACTGTGGGAAATCGTCATCCACAAATGAGGAACAACAGGTGAGGAATGAAAGATAATGTTCGAGTAGATATTTATTGGGTTCTGAGGCGGAGCTCAAAGAACACAAGTCATACAAAGCACACACAGGTAAAAGGTACAGTGAAAGTTGATTGAGGGACACGAGAGCGGTTGGTTTAATGCGGTTATCGATAGCGCGTCCGGCGGGGCCGGGGATCTGTCTATCGCCGCACGGCCTTTCTCGAAGCTTCTCCAATCTTCGTTTTCTTTTCTGCCGCGCTTGGCAGCACCGGCGATGTGGCGTGACACTGGTGACGTGGAGTGACGCCACGGGGTTCCTGCCGTGTGCAGGGCTGTCGCCAAGGTACAGGACAGGGGTGTCGCCACAGTACCCCCCCCTTAGCGGCTGAGTTTAACCTCCACTCAGGTGCGATAGTCGTATCGGTGGCGCAGATTGTGTTTGTACGGTGTATGCTTCACTGCAGCCTATTGTTTGTTCGGCGCCGGATTGATCGCAACTCCTTCTCTCAATAATTGCCTCCTGATCCGATCCCGGCACCATTTCCATGCGATGAACGCCAGTCCGGCGGCTACGGTCGTGCACAGTATGACCAGCGTGGATAATGAAAACGAAAAATGCTGTGCGGTTGTGTCTCCATCTTGGGTGACGAAGATCTCTTCTTTGGTCTGCTGTGAACCCATCGTTGGCTGCTGTCGAATTGAATTGATTTTTGACCAACGAAAGCTATAAATAAAGTCGTAAGTACGTAGTCAGCAAATTCAACGTTCTACCCGTGTAGAAAATTCGTCTGCATGCCAAATAATTTAAATAAATGATATAATTCCGAGAAGTGCACTGTGGATTGTTTTGTTTATGTAAGCTGATTTCGGTCGAGAATGTTTTCGTAACATGACCCTTTTGGTGATGCATTGCGTCAGCGCTTATCAAAGTGCAGCTTTATTGTTCATCAGGCAAATGAGTCATCGTTGTGCCGATTGAAGTCCATTGTTCTCCGGAATGTTTACGTTTCAAATTTATAACAGAAGACTCGTGTAAAAGATTGCGTTATGGTTTCTCGAAGTTATGTGATAACAAAATATTGCAATGCAGGGGTAACCAACTGTTGGTTACCGATTTGCAGAACATAAAATTTTGGCGTTTCGAAACATTACCCCAAGATTTGTGTCAATTCGTCGAGGCGATCTGGGAAGCGGACACGACGACCAGAGCGCGTTGTGGTGTAGATCCTGTCCGGTGTTTTGATGATATTGGGCATAGCGTTTGGCGGTATCGTTGTGACTTCTGTCGGCTCTGAGGCAATGTAGGCTGGTTTAAGACGATCGATTGTGATAGTAGTTTCTTTGCCTTTCACGCGTATGGTGTATGTACGTTCGCTGCGGCAAACGACTTCGTACGGGCCACTATACCGTAGTTGTAGTGGGCTTTTCACCGTGTCGTCTCTTAAGAAGACGTGAGTCGACGTCGGTAAATCCTTGAAGATGAAATGTCGTTTTTCTCCATGGCAAGTACCTTTAACGGGCCTTAAGTCGTCGAATGTTGCCTCATTGGAGGACCCACCACTTACCCGCCCTGGTATAGGTAACAGATGGTTACCCCTTCAAGGCTCTTGCAAGGACTCTAATTTTTTTGGTGAAAACGACTCTACATTTGATAACGAAACTAGACCTCCAATGTCCCTGCATACGTTGTTAGTAAGCAGTATGCAAGTGCTTAGCGGGAAATACAGATACAATAGGTGTTAGTATGATAAAATATAGGCAAGACAATGAGACAGGTTGGTGAAAGTTCACGAGGTGGCAAGCGCTGGGTGATTGTATCCAGCGTATCCTACAAGCACCTGTTTGGGAAGAAGACACAGTAGATAAGTAATAAGGGAAAGGCAAACGGTTGGGAGTCCTCTTCAATCGATTGGCAGTCCCAGCAAGAATGCGCATGACATTCGGTCTAGTCGTGAACCACACTCAGCTTCCGCGCCCCTTAGCCGGTTCCTCGGTGATGCCTCAAAGAAAAGTAAATGGGAGATTGGGGGGAAATACCCGACGACCCTAAGGAATTCAGCGTCGAGTAGCCGGAGGCAAGGCGAAGGAGAGCCGAGGTCGCCCCCCCAAACCTAAAGCCTGCACATGTTGCTGGGGGTGGCGCAATTAATTTTAGAGGACACCGTGCCATCGTCGACCGACTCCTGTTGATGCAAGGACGAGGTCTAACGCACCCCCAGAAGGGGAAAAAGAAACATAACAAAATAAATAGATGCAGTTCAGTTCAGCCTTCTGAACGAAGCGAAGTAGCATTGTGAGACTAAAAACAAAAAGAGAACATAGAAACCAAAACAAAATTTAAAAAAAAAACAAAGTCGAGTATGTTAGTTGAATCAATAGTGTTCCTTGGAATATGAAGCTGGAAAAAAATAAAATCACAAAAAATTGATGAAAAATAATGAAAACAATAAACAGGTATCTCGATAGAACATCGTGTAGCACAGCTTAGTGAAATCTAAAATAAACCATGTGAAAAGAAATAAAATAAGCAAAAAAGAGGTAAGTCACAGAAAAATAAAAGAAAAAGGAACAAAATGTATACAATAGAATAAGAAAAAGGTACCTAAGATAGAAATAATATTATAACAAAAAAAATATATAAACAGATATAAAGCATAAAACATAAAATTCTAGCAGTAGATGTAATAAAGTAAAGAGAATGTCCTTGGATTCAAGAGCAGATACACCTGCTACCTACATGATTTTACAGCTAGTCAGCGGCTCTAAGATCAGGCCATCTCTCAACCCAGACTTTCGTAAATTTCCTCAAACACTCAAAGTTCACCTTATTCGAAACGAGATCCGCGTTCCAAGCTGGTCTCGTAGTAACTTGCAGGCCATCGAGCATTTCCTCTCGGGCATCCGTCAAAATCTCGCAGTGCCACATAATGTGCTCAGCTGTTTGATCAGTATTACCGCAAGCGCAGTTAGGATGGGGTGATAGAGAGAGACTATGAAGTCTCCCTCTGAACTCCCCATGACCGGACAGAAGTTGGGTCATATGATGATCCCTAGTGATGTACGCCCCTTCCATTCTGAGTTTAACTGACGGGAAGAAGGAGAAAGTCCACCTTCCCGTATTTGACCTATCCCAACGTTCCTGCCATTTTCTCAAAGTTCTTTCTCGCATCTCTCTAAGAAGCCCACCCAACTGTTTATGTTAGGCATTTTTAAAATTCATTTTTCTTTTACAATTGGTCTTAAATTTGAATGTCGTTTCTTAATTGGTCAATGATGTAAATGAGGTGTGTTAAAACTAAGGTGGCAGTCCTCACTTTTTTTTCATTTGAGCAATATGAAATAAATGTTTTTTTGTTAATAAATGTTTCCAAGAGTGTATTAAATGGTAAATTATCAAGTTATTTTCAATGAATAGATGGATATTGCCGCTTTTGTTGTGCAAGGTTGGAGACTGCCGGTTTTGTTGCAAACACATGTGGATTTTGCCGGTTTTGTTAGGAACTGAAAACGCCATTTTTTTTTCAGTTCACACTTTGTATGGGGCGGCCATGTTGAATATTATATTTCTTACTCTCTCTGACTGGCCCAAAAAAATACTGCCGTTTTTTATCTGTTACTTAAAGGAGATCGCCGTGTTTGTTGCAGAAATAATGACTTTAATTTAAAAATGTATGGGATATTGTCATTTATGCTCCGAAACCTTTGCAGCTGTCGATAGTATTTTTGTTCCTCTATCCATCGCCGTATCTAACTCATTTATTATTTCATTCAGTACATATTCTTCTAATTATCATATATACTAGAAGAATATGTACTGATCTATTTTTTTCTCTATAAAATTGTTAATGACACGTTTGACTCCCCTGAACTCCTTAGGCTGATAAACTTTCATGTGCCTAGTAGAACAATTCGTCAGAAGGTACCTTACCATTGTAACAATTCAGGTACTAATGCAGAAATAAACTCAGTAATGAACCGATTGCACAGTGCAGGGAATAAATATTACATGAACACTAAAGGCACTGAATGTCTATCAGCCTATAAAAACATTGTTATTAAATCTGTATGTCTATCTTGATGTTTATAAATTTTCAATATGTATCGAAATTTATTTGAATGTGCATCCTATATCTTACTCTGTTTGTTGTTTTTAAGTAAAAAAATTTATACTTGGTAGTTATTTTAATTGTTATATCTCTTAATTCTTTGATTATATAAAATGTATTATTAATTTTATCATATGTAAAAGCCCTAATTGGGCGTGTACAAATAAATAAATAAATAAATAAATAAATAAATAAATAAATAAATAAATAAATAAATAAATAAATAAATAAATAAATAAATAAATAAATAAATAAATAAATAAATAAATAAATAAATAAATAAATAAATAAATAAATAAATAAATAAATAAATAAGTCCTGGGAGGGAAACCGCTCCACCTGGTATTAGCTCAATACCATGATGGGTGGCAGTTCTTCCTCTCGTTAGAAGCTTCTTTGTTAACACCTCCCTAATTTCAAGATCGATAGGCAAAACGCCGGCCAAAACTGGCAAAGCGTCCGAAGCAACTGTTCTGTACGCACCCGAAAGCGCCAGCAAGGGGACTCGCTGGCCTCTCTTGAGCGCCGAGAGTATGAGTGCATTCTCCAGGCGGTGCTCCCACACAGAGGCCGCATACGAGACTTGCGCCACGTAAGCCCCCCTGTATAGGAGACGGAGCGCTGGAGAGCGCAGTCCCCACTCAGCAGTAGAGATTCTTCTCAATTTCAAAAAGAGGGCCTGGGCCTTACTTGATACGCTTTTAACATGGGTCAAGAATGAGGACGTTCGATCCAAAGTGACGCCTAAGTATTTAGTGTTCTCAACGAATCGGATGTTGGTATCTCCCATTTTGATGGTGGGATTTCTACTTCTATTGAGGTTACCCTTCATCAGGAGTCCCATGGTCTTGTGGGGTGCGAAGGTCAGCCGATTTCTCTTTCCCCATTCTAAAGTCACACTTAAAACCTCTTCAGCTTTACTCTCAACTTCCTTTCTGCTGTTCCCCGAGACCAGATACAATTTGTCATCAGCGTAATCCACCGAGATACATCCTTCAGGCAAGGGCAGCCTGGAGGAATCGTCAAACAAAATGTTCCAAAACTCAGATCCAAGGATTGAACCCTGAGGACAACCCATGTCAACAATTCGTTCAATCAGGTAGTCTCCAAAAGAAAGGATGATAGTTCTGTCGCAGAGGTAATCAGCGCAGATCTTGAACAGATTTTGTGGACATTTCCTATTTTTTGAGCTTGACTAGTATCATCGGCCACCACGCATGATCGCAATGTTGCCTCAGTTCCTTCAGAAAGTTGCCGGTGTCGATGTCGGGTGTCGATGATGAGCGTGCGACCAGAAATTCTCCTGGCAGTCGAAGTGGCTCGCCGTATACTAGTTCGGCTGATGAGCTGGCGAGATCGTCTCTCCAGGCTGCTCTGATTCCCATCAAAACAGTGGGAAGTACTTGTGTCCAGCGGTTGCTCTGATGGCATTTGATGGCTGCCTTCAACTGACGGTGTAATCTTTCTACCATGCCATTCAATGCAGGATGGTATGCAGTTGTGTGGATTTGAGTCGTTCCTGCCAGGCAGTTCAATTGCCTGAACAGCTTCGACTCAAACTGTCTGCCTTGATCGGTAGTGATGCGGAGTGGTGTTCCAAACCTGGTGATCCATCCTTCGTAGAATGCACGTGCTACTGTTTCTGCCTCTTGGTCTTTGATGGGAAACGCCTCTGGCCACCTGGTTAACCTATCCACACATGTCAGGCAATAACGACATCCCTCTGACATGGGCATGATGACGATGTCCACGTGGACATGCTCGAATCTGGACGTGGTTGAAGGAAAGTTTCCGAGAGGTGCTGATACGTGTCTCGATATTTTGCTGCGTTGACACTGGAGACAGCTGCGGGCCATTTTCGTAATGTCGGATTTGATGGCCGGCCAGACATAACGTTGAGTGATTAGTTTGACAGTTGACCTGATACCTGGATGAGCCAGTTGATGGACCGCATTGAATGCTGCTAGTCTAAACTTCTTTGTTACGAAGGGTCTGGCTGTTGCTGTGGAGACATCGCAGTAGAGGTCTGCATCGGTGCCAGGGATGCGCACCCTTTTGAGCTGCAGATTACATTCTCCTTGTAGGCAATTCTCTAATTCAGTATCATTCACCTGGTCCGCTGCCAGCGCTGCATAGTCCAAAGGAGTATCGATTACATCAACTCTGGAGAGGGCATCCGCAACGATGTTGTCCTTGCCTGCGAGGTGCCGTATGTCGGTTGTAAATTGGCTTATGTAGTCCAGGTGTCAGAATTGCCTCGGCGAGCATTTTTCGGCTTTCTGCTGGAAGGCGAAGGTGATAGGCTTGTGGTCGGTAAAAATGGTAAATGTCCTACCTTCTACCATATGTTTGAAGTGTTTCACAGCGAGGTAGATAGCCAGAAGTTCCCTGTCGTACGCTCCATATTTTCGTTCGGCTGGACTGAATTTCTTGGAGAAAAACCCTAGCGGTTCCCAGCTTCCGTTGATGAGCTGCTGGAGTGCAGCGCCGGCTGTGGTGTCGGAAGCGTCGCTGACGATGGACAGAGGAGCCTCACACTTCGGGTGGGCGAGTAAAGTTGCCTGGGCAAGGGATTCTTTGCATTTGTCAAAGGCTTTTATGGATTCTGGTGTCCAGGGTATGGGCTGCTTGCCTTTTCGGTTACCTTGTAGGAACTCGTTGAGTGGTGCCTGGATCTCTGCGGCGTTGGGTAAGAACCTCCTGTAAAAGTTAAGTGCTCCCAGGAAGCGGCGGAGATCCTTGATCGTTTCGGGTCGACTGTAGCTCCCGATGGCTTCCACCTTTTCGGGAAGGGGTAAAGTGCCTTTACTGGACACCAGGTATCCCAGGAATCTGACCTCGCTTGCACCAAAGCGGCATTTTGCGATGTTGATGACCACACCGTACTCCTGCAAGCGCTGGAACAATTTTTCTAGGTGGGCCATGTGTTCCTCTTCTGATGATGAAGCGATGAGGAGGTCATCGATGTAGGCATAACAGAAGTCGAGTCCGCGTGTGACTTCGTCGATGAACCGCTGGAAGGTTTGAGCTGCGTTGCGGAGGCCGAAGGACATCATCGGAAATTCGAACAGACCGAACGGTGTGGATATTGCTGTCTTCGGGATGTCTTCTTGTGCCACTGGGATTTGGTTGTATGCCCGCACGAGGTCGATGGTGGAGAATACTCGAGTGCCTCTCAATGACTGGGCGAAATCCTGGATGTGGCGAACAGGGTAGTGATCTGGAATAGTCCTGGCGTTAAGGCTTCGATAGTCTCCGCACGGTCGCCATTGGTCGTCTTTTTTGGGCACCATATGTAGCGGAGATGCCCAACAGCTCTCGGAGGGACGAGCTATTCCAAGGCGGACCATGGTTTCGAACTCCTGTTTGGCTAACTTTAACCTGTCAGGGGCGAGGCGGCGTGGTCGTTCGTTAATCGGGGGTCCTGGAGTGGTCCTGATGTGATGTTTGGTCTCGTGACGAACTTCCTTCCTGGCACCGTCCGGGCGCGTGAGGTCGGGGAATCGTCGCAAAAGGGTGTGGAAAGGTGACGTACCTGTGACAGTCTTTATGGAAGCAGTTTGTCGTTACTTTTTGTCCCTGTCGACGTTAGGTTAGACACCTGATCCAGAAGTCGTCCTCTGCGGACATCAACTAGCAGGTTGAATTTTGCCAGGAAATCCGCTCCGATGATAGGTTTGGAGACATTGGCGATGACAAAACTCCAGGTAAAATCACGTCGGGGTCACCAATGTGGGAAATCGTCATCCACAAATGAGGAACAACAGGTGAGGAATGAAAGATAATGTTCGAGTAGATATTTATTGGGTTCTGAGGCGGAGCTCAAAGAACACAAGTCATACAAAGCACACACATATAAAAGGTACAGTGAAAGTTGATTGAGGGACACGAGAGCGGTTGTTTTAATGCGGTTATCGATAGCGCGTCCAGCGGGGATCTGTCTATCGCCGCACGGCCTTTCTCGAAGCTTCTCCAATCTTCGTTTTCTTTTCTGCCGCGCTTGGCAGCACCGGCGATGTGGCGTGACACTGGTGACGTGGAGTGACGCCACGGGGTTCCTGCCGTGTGCAGGGCTGTCGCCAAGGTAAAGGGCAGGGGTGTCGCCACAGTACCATTATGGCTCATTAGTAGCAAGAGAAGATCCTACTAATGAGCATGTTTGTCAGCAAGGGCCAAGAGCGGATCCAGGATTTTTTCTGGAGGAGGCACAAGGGGCTGACGCGTAAAAAAATCAACAATTACTGTTAGGATTTTTTTCTGGGCGGGCACAAGGGGCGGACGGGCAAAAAATCAACAATTACTGTTAGAAATAATAGAATTGCGACCAAGATATCAAAGTGGACAGTTCATGAAAGTGCAATTGCCTCTGATCACAGGCTAATAACTTTTACGGTTGGTGTCAAAAAGACGGAAGCTCCAAGATCCTCCTGGAACTTCAAAACCTCCAGGGCGAATTGGGATAACTTTGGGGATGCTCTACGTGATACTTTAAGGGGATTTCACGACGTAGCAGCTAGAGATCCAGATAATTTGGGGAATTTTTTTAATGCAGCCGTGGTATCAGCTGCTGAGCTGTCTTTGGGAAGATCAAACCCAAAGACGGTTATCAGGACGCCGTGGTGGTCGAGTGAGCTGACTTCACTGAAAGGGGCCTATAAGAGAGCCTATCGAGCCCTGAGCGTGTCCAGACGTTGCGAGTGCACGCAGGAGGAGACATATGCCCTTCAGTCACGACTCAGTGGCTCCCGTAAAGCCTTCAAACAGGCCGTCCTCTCAGCGAAACGAGCTGCATGGCATAATTGGATACAAGAAGTGGGCAACGCCAACCCGTAGGATAGACAGCGCCATTGATAAAACGGGAAAAGGCTCTGACCGGTATTTGACTAGTGTAATAACCGAAAAGGATGGAATGAACGTTGAAAGTGTGGACGTGGCATCCACTCTCAATACACTTCTGGGTAAGTTAGTTCCTGTAGATTCAGTAATTGGGGAAAGCGACCACCACAAACAGATTAGAAATCTGTCACGGCTCCCACCGAGAAACCTCGCCCAGGAGGTTAGGATGACACCAGTAACTAAAGCGGAAATCAAGCTGATAATCAAGGGTTTGGGTCTTAAGAAGGCACCAGGGCATGATAGGCTCAATGGAATAATAGCAAAGCAAGTATGGATCCACGCTCTTCCAGGAGATGGATACATGCATGAGAAGAGGAACTTTCCCTTCTGAATGGAAGAGGGGCGTGCTTAGGATTATACCAAAGGGGAACGATAAACCAAGGTCGGACGTGAAGGCGTACCGTCCAATCACCCTGCTACCTGTCCTGGGGAAGATCCTAGAGAAACTGATTCGACAGCGTTTACGTCATACCTTATCCCCACCCTGCGAGCGGCAGTTTGGTTTTGTCCCCGGTATGTCCACTGAGCACGCCATCACGTATGCGCTTGACTGGGTGAAGGCTTGCCAAAAGAGGTACGTAATAGGAATCTTCCTCGATATCACTGGTGCCTTCGATCATGCGTGGTGGCCGATGATACTTGTCAAGCTCAAAAATAGGAAATGTCCACATAATCTGTTCAAGATCTGCGCTGATTACCTCTGCGACAGAACTATCATCCTTTCTTTTGGAGACTACCTGATTGAACGAATTGTTGACATGGGTTGTCCTCAGGGTTCAATCCTTGGACCTGAGTTTTGGAACATTTTGTTTGACGATTCCTCCAGGCTGCCCTTGCCTGAAGGATGTATCTCGGTGGATTACGCTGATGACAAATTGTATCTGGTCTCGGGGAACAGCAGAAAGGAAGTTGAGAGTAAAGCTGAAGAGGTTTTAAGTGTGACTTTAGAATAGGGAAAGAGAAATCGGCTGACCTTCGCTCCCCACAAGACCATGGGACTCCTGATGAAGGGTAACCTCAATAGAAGTAGAAATCCCAACATCAAAATGGGAGATACCAACATCCGATTCGTTGAGAACACTAAATACCTAGGCGTCACTTTGGATCGAACGTCCTCATTCTTGACCCATGTTAAAAGCGTATCAAGTAAGGCCCAGGCCCTCTTTTTGAAATTGAGAAGAATCTCTACTGCCGAGTGGGGACTGCGCTCTCCAGCGCTCCGTCTCCTATACAGGGGGGCTTACGTGGCGCAAGTCTCGTATGCGGCCTCTGTGTGGGAGCACCGCCTGGAGAATGCGTTCATACTCTCGGCGCTCAAGAGAGGCCAGCGAGTCCCCTTGCTGGCGCTTTCGGGTGCGTACAGAACAGTCGCTTCGGACGCTTTGCCAGTTTTGGCCGGCGTTTTGCCTATCGATCTTGAAATTAGGGAGGTGTTAACAAAGAAGCTTCTAACGAGAGGAAGAACTGCCACCCATCATGGTATTGAGCTAATACCAGGTGGAGCGGTTTCCCTCCCAGGACTTCTTAGAGAGATGCGAGAAAGAACTTTGAGAGAATGGCAGGAACGTTGGGATAGGTCAAACACGGGAAGGTGGACTTTCTCCTTCTTCCCGTCAGTTAAACTCAGAATGGAAGGGGCGTACATCACTAGGGATCATCATGTGACCCAACTTCTGTCCGATCATGGGGAGTTCAGAGGGAGACTTCATAGTCTCTCTCTATCACCCCATTCTAACTGCGCTTGCGGTAATACTGATCAAACAGCCGAGCACATTCTGTGGCACTGCGAGATTTTGACGGATGCCCGAGAGGAAATGCTCGGTGGCTTGCAAGTTACTACGAGACCAGCTGGGAATGCGGATCTCGTTTCGAATAAGGTGAACTTTGAGTGTTTGAGGAAATTTACGAAAGTCTGGGTTGAGAGATGGCCTGGTCTTAGAGTCGCTGACTAGCTGTAAAATCATGTAGGTGCCAGGTGTATCTGCTCTTGAATCCACGCACAATCTCTTTACTTTATTACAGTAGTATTTTATGCTAGTATTTTATGTGTTATGCTTCATATCTGCATATTTTTTTTGTTATATCATCTCTATCTTAGCTACCTTTATCTTATTCTATTATTCACATGTTATTCCTATTTCTTTTATTTTTGTGTGACTTATCTTTTTTTTGCTTATTTAATTTCTTTTCACATGGTTTATTATAGATTTCACTAAGCTATGCTAGACGAGGTTTTATCGAGTACCTGTTTATTATTTTCATTATTTTTCGTCAATTTGTTTGGTTTTCTTTTTTTTTTCAGCTTCATATTCCAAGGAACACATTTGATTCTACTAACATAATCAACTTTGTTTTTTTGTTGTTTTTTTTTTAGTTTCTTTGTTCTCTTTTTCTTTTTAGTCTCACAATGCTACTTTGCTTCGCTCAGAAGGCTGAACTGAACTGCATCTATCTGTTTTGTTATGTTTTTTTCCCCTTCTGGGAGTGCGCTAGACCTTGTCCTTGCATCAACAGGAGTCGGTCGACGATGGCACGGTGCCCTCTAAAATTAATTGCGCCACCCCCAGCAACATGTGCAGGCGTTAGGTTTGGGGGGCGATCTTGGCTCTCCTTCGCCTTGCCTCCGGCTACTCGACGCTGAATTCCTTAGGGTCATCGGGTATTTCCCCCTGTTATGTCTGCCCTTTCCTCGGCAGATAGTAATTATTAAATACGGTTCTTTGAATATAAAAGTGTTTATTTACTGGAATAACCTAGCTGGATAGCTACGACTGCTTACTATTCGGGGGTAGGTAAATCTCCGCGGCCTTGCCCGTGGAGCTCGTCAAGTCTATCTCTGAGACTGCTTCTTGTACGCCAATGCCATCTGGCGAGCTATGGTGCAAGCTACATGCTTACCGCCATCTATCGTATTCTTTCCATATGAAATACTTAATTACTCTACATCACACCCCCCAATCCATTTACTTTTCTTTGAGGCATCACCGAGGAACCGGCTAAGGGGCGCGGAAGCTGAGTGTGGTTCACGACTAGACCAAACGTCATGCGCATTCTTGCTGGGACTGCCAATCGATTGGAGAGGACTCCCAACCGTTTGCCATGCCCTTATTACTTATCTACTGTGTCTTCCTCCCAAATAGGTGCTTGTAGGATACGCTGGATACAATCACCCAGCGCTTGCTACCTCGTGGACTTTCACCAACCTGTCCCATTATCTTGTCTATTTTTGTTATACTAACACATATTGTATCTGTATTTCCCGCTAAGCACTTGCATACTGCTTGCTAACAACGTATGCAAGGACATTGGAGGTCTAGTTTCGTTATCAAATGTATAGTCGTTTTTACCAAAAAATTAGAGTCCTTGCAAGAGCCTTGAAGGGGTAACCATCTGTTACCTTTACCAGGGCGGGTATGTGGTGGGTCCTCCAATGTTAGAAATAAACTTGAAGTATGATACTTCAAGTTTATTTCTACAAGTTCAAGTATGTATAGGAAGGTTTATGAAAGTGTCAAAACAATCGAAAAATTAAATGTTTAATAAAGACAGCTCTAGCTTCTAAGTGTGTAGTGTGATGGAATCTCCACCGTTCACAAAAATACCTCTGGGGGGGGGGGGGGGGGGGGCGTACCCCCATGCCCCACGTTGCCGTTGCCGTGGGGCAAAAAATAAATTCAAAATTGAAACTACTTATCATATTAGACAAACTTTTTTTACATTAGCTACACATGAGGCCCTTACAAAAAATCCATCAGGACCTGTCATCTTCAGGGATGCTTTGTGGAGGATCTTTTTATAGAATCGAAGGAGATGATGTTCTGGGAAGGAAAGAGGTATGAGGGGTGGGTAGGTAGGAATCTGGGGTTCAGTGTGCCTAGAGGTGACAGACGTATGAATCCATCCCTCCCACTGCGGCGCAAGACAATGGGTCGAGAGAGTTCGGATGGAGAGGTCTACACAGTAGGTGGGCAAGCGTTTCCGCAGCCAAGATCTAGATAAACCTCACCCCATGAACCTGGGCACCTTCGCAAAGTCACCAAAAGCGAACCGCTTGGGGTGACCTAAGGCAGAGGTGTTGATGAGTGTATTATTCAATCAATACTGTTCAATCGTCAGCTAGATTGTCCATGTGGTAGGTGAGTGTATTATTCAATCAATCAATACTGTTCAATAGTCAGCTAGATTGTCCATGTGGTAGGTGAGTGTATTATTCAATCAATCAATACTGTTCAATAGTCAGCTAGATTGTCCATGTGGTAGGTGAGTGTATTATTCAATCAATTAATACTGTTCAATCTTCAGCTAGATTGTCCATGTGGTAGGTGAGTGTATTATTCAATCAATCAATACTGTTCAATCGTCAGCTAGATTGTCCATGTGGTAGGTGAGTGTATTATTCAATCAATCACTACTGTTCAATCGTCAGCTAGATTGTCCATGTGGTAGGTGAGTGTATTATTCAATCAATCAATACTGTTCAATCGTCAGCTAGATTGTCCATGTGGAAGGTGAGTGTATTATTCAATCAATCAATACTGTTCAATCGTCAGCTAGATTGTCCATGTGGTAGGTGAGTGTATTATTCAATCAATACTGTTCAATCTTCCGCTTGATTGTCCATGTTGTAGGTGAGTGTATTATTTAATCAACCAATCAATACTAATATATTATATCAAAACATATATAAAACTTTTTTCCACTTAATTTTATTGACCGTAACCGGTTTCAGCTCACATAACATATGGGGGAGGGGAAGATGGGTGGTCAACAAGGATTTTAATCAATTATATTAATTACATTAGGTATATTAATTGAGTCGTTTTAGACTTTCGAATTTCTAATTATTTTGGTAATTCCATTTGGTAAAATTAATAAATCGATGCAGTTTCCAATGGAATTGGGGGAAGTAAGATTAATTTTCTTTACATGGGTATTAAAATCATTCACGAAAAATTAGAATTTCCAATCCATAGAACACAAACATATAGTGATAACATCATACACAACACATCTAGACACCACATTTCACATACATTATTAGTTTCTATTCACTCATTCAGAGACTTTTACATGTGCCTTTGAATTACATAAATTATACTAATGAATTAAATATTATAAAAACTATAGCAACGAACAATGGATACAAGAGCGAAACTATTGACAATTTATTAAAGAAAATGGATTAAAAAAACTTACTTATGTGCGACAACGAACACCGTGACACGAGATTTTTGTGTATATATATAATAATGGTACCACCATGAACTGTCAGTTTCAAAAATAGAGATGTCAAACAACACTGTTCAATCGTCAGCTAGATTGTCCAAGTGGTAAGTGAGTAAATTTTTCAAACAATCAATTAATACTGTTCAATCGTTAGCTAGATTGTCCATGTGGTAGGTGAGTGTATTATGCAATCAATCAATCAATACTGTTCAATCATCAACTGGATTGTCCATGTGGTAGGTGAGTGTATTATTCAATCATTCAATCAATACTGTTCAATCGTCAACTAGATTGTCCATGTGGTAGGTGAGTGTATTATTCAATCATTCAATCAATACTGTTCAATCGTCAACTAGATTGTCCATGTGGTAGGTGAGTGTATTATTCAATCATTCAATCAATACTGTTCAATCGTAAGCTAAATTGTGCATGTGGTAGGTGAGTGTATTATTCCACCAATCAATACTTTTCAATCATCAGCCAATTTTTCCATGCGGTAGGTGAATGTGTGGATAACATATATAATAGAAACAAAGAGAAAATTAACACGTTTGCACGCCGTTTAACAATCACCAACTTGTGCAAGTAAGCAACAACAGTATGGGATTACGGCAAACGCGACACTTGCGGCGCAACTACCAATGTTTCACGGCACATCTACCTTGTCACTATTATCTACAGAAAGTTAGCAATAAAATAACTAAGTCCTATCTTTGGAATATTTATTTGGAAACTGATGGGCGAGTCCTGGTATAGTTTTTTAACAGAAAGATGCAAATATAACAGAAGGTTGTTACGTAACGGAAATCTAGTACCTATACTTTTGAATCTCCCGCGTAAATGCCCAATTGAACATCAGCAAAACCTGCCTCCAAACTAATGGCCGTTATACACGACATCTTTTTTCAGCCCGATTCCAATTAGACACAAAAGTCATTTTTTCAAACAGTCTAGTCAACATTTTTCGCTCTACGCGATCGCTATTTTCATCTCTGTTTTCATATCTACGGTTTCAATTGTCATCACTGCAAACAACACATGAACCATGCTGTATGCTGTGATGCCAACTGAAATCGTAGATATGAAAATAGCGATCGCGTAGAGCGAAAAATGTTGACTTTTGTGTCTAATTGGAATCGGGCTGAAAAAAGATGTCGTGTATAACGGCCGTAAGGGAGCGGAAAAAACAAACTTCGCAGGAAAACCTTATATACGGGAAAAATTGGGCCAATTTTGGGCCGAGGAACCGAAAAAACCAAACTTCTTATGAGGGTTTTTATTTCCATAGCTTCTATGTCGATTCTTTTAATTGATAATTCAATGTTCTCAGCTTCCAAGTGTAATTTCAGGTTTCAAGTCTCTTTTAGCTTCCTTTCGATCAGCCAAATTTCCACGCTGATGCTCATAGCTTTCATATCAAAATGCAATTTTTCCAAGTACATCTTCTTAGCTTCCAAGTCAATCTTCACACCTTCCAAATCATTCTTCTTAGCTTCCAAGTCGGTCTTCTTAGTTTCCAAGTCAATCTTCGTAGCTTCCAAGACGATCTTCTTAGCTTCTAACACGATCTTCTTAGCTTCCAAGTCGTTCTTCTTAGCTTCCAAGTCGATCTTTATAGTTTCCAAGTTGATCTTCTCAGTATCCAAGTCGTTCGTCTTAGCTCCCAAATCGTTCTTCTTAGCTTCCAGATCGGTCTCCATAGTTTCCAAATCGATCTTCTTATTATCAAAGTCGATCTTCTTAGCTTCAAAGTCGATGTTTATAATTTCCAAGTCGATCTTCTTAGGTTCCAATTCTACCTTATTAGCTTCCAATTTTATCTTCTTAGCTTCCAATTCTATCTTCTTAGCTTCCAATTCTATCTTCTTAGCTTCCAATTATATCTTCTTAGCTTCCAACTCGATCTTCTTAGCTTCGATGTCAATCTTCTTAGCTTCCAACTCGATCTTCTTAGCTTCCAAGTCGATCTTCATACTTTCCAAGTCAATCTTCTCAGTATCCAAGTCGATCCACTTAGCTTCTAGATCGGTCTACATGGTTTCCAAATCAATCTTCTTATTATCCAAGTCGGAGTTTATAACCTCCAAGTCGATCTTCTTAGCTTCCAACTCGATCTTCTTAACTTCCAAGTCTATCTTCTTAGCTTCTAAGTCGGTCTTCTTATAATCCAAGTCGTTCTTCTTAACTTCCAAGTCGTTCTTCTTAACTTCCAAGTCGAATTCTTAGCTTCCAACTCGTTCTTCTTAACTTTCAAGTCGATTTTCTTAGCTTCCAAGTCGGTCTTCTTAGTTTCCAAGTCAATCTTCTTAGCTTCCAAGTCTATCTTCTTAGCTTCCAAGTCGATCTTAACTTCATGTTCTAGTTTTTTCTCCTCAATCTGCAGAATAGGCTCCAATATTGAGAGAGCTTTTCTTTCACCTGAAAGCAAATCACTTATTAAAATATTTTAAAAACTCATATTACATACCATTATACCAGTGGGAAAATAGAAATTATTGCTTTTGCAATGTACGGAAACAAAAACGACAGTGTCCAAGTCATTAAAAGGTTGGTAAATAACCAAAAAAATATGGTAATAATTTGAAAAAGCCCTTTTTAAATTGTCGTGTCGCTAGAATTCGTGCAAATTTTATAATTTATTAAGTAAATAAATTGTATATTGCGGAAAAGCGGCAGCATCACTATAAATATTAATTTCGGTTGAGACTTTGTAACTCCGATTCAATGAACTCTAGAACTTTTGCTTTGAATTTGAGTTTTATTTTCAAATCGTCGATCGTTATAAACGGAACAGTCAATTTCTCCAAATTTATTTTTATATTTAACTTTCTATGAGTAAAACCTCAAATTGTAATATTTAATTAAATGAAGACAATATTAGCTTTAAAAATCAAGAAACAGAAAAATCAGAAAAAAAACGAGTGTGCTTTAGACCACACGACTGAAGTAAAACTTCACTAACTTTATTTATTTATTTATTATAGATAGATACAAAAGAAAGTACAAATAACATATTAGAAAGCTTTGCCCGTCCAACTAGGAAAGTTTCCCGTTCCAGGGAACCTAGCGTGGTCGATCGATATAGGTTTTATCGAAAATGTTGGTAACTTGTCATCGCTCCCGAGCACGACTGCAGGCAGCTAACGAACAAATAACAATTCACAACGACTAAGGGTTCATATTTTATTTGACGTGAACTGTTATTTGTTCGTTGGCTGCCTGCAGTCGTGCTCGGGAGCGATGACAAGTTACCGACATTTTCGATAAAACCTATATCGATCGACCATGCTAGGTACCCAGGACAGACAAATTGACAGGTTTAGTTCATATTATTCCAAGAAATGTACATTATTACATAACAAACAAAAAATTAGAAAAACAGAAAAGTAATCTGGTAGCATATATATTATTATACTTATAAAAGAACATTTTGACATTGGGGTGACATATGACCATGGGGTGACCTATGACCCTGGGGTGTCCTACGACCTTGGGATGACCTACGACCTTGGGGTGACCTACGACCTTGGAGTGACCTACGACACTGGGGTAACCTATGGCGTGGTTATTCAATAAATGATTTCTTGTGCTCGCACTTCTCTCTCTTGCCCCTACACTAATATACGAAACGTAACTCTTTCTCTTTCTATCTTCACTAACTTATATCTCCCTCTCAACTTGAAGCGTGCGTAAAGGCCCGATCGTTCGCCTCGCTCGATCACCGTTCGCATCGATCACCGTTCGCATCGATTACCGTTCGTATCACACTTTTTCGTAACGCATCCACCAGCTTACCCCCGTCTAGTCGAGCGTGCGTAAAGAAGTTTTACTTAAAAAATAAAATGACCTGGAAAGCCGAAGGTTCTGGGTTCGAGTCCCAGAGGTGCCAATATTTTTATCTGATTTTTCTGTTTCCAGATTTTCGAATGAGTTTTGGTAATAAGTAATAAGTTTAGGACGAATATTTACCATACAGTTAAGAATTACCGAATCGATAAGGACACCTTTTTAGCTCAATTCGTCGCTTCAGTTCTTGTTTGTTCAATAGACCATTTTAGTTTTTGTTCAATCTCCACTTTAAAATGAAAAATAAAGTATAAAAAATGATAATTAATCATTTTGAGAATTATTTAAACAAATGAGACCTTTTTTACCTTTAGGGAAATAGCTTTATCTTAAACACCTATCATAATGTTGCATTGAAATAATGAAAGATAACCTTCTCCTCCTGTCAAAGTGTCTAATGGTCTATTGAACATACAAGAACTAAGGCGACGAATTGGTATTCAAATTTCACTATCGTATCTCTACATATTATAAATTAAAGTCCCCCGCGTCATCTGTCTGTCTGTTCGCGATAAACTCGAAAACTACCGAACGGATTTTCATGCGGTTTTCACCAATAGATAGAGTGTTTCGTGTTGGGATATAACAAAACAATGCATGGTGGGATGTTCCTCTTTTATAGATCTACAAAAAAGTCCGCGAAGGCATATATCTATCTTTTACGGATAGCTTACTATACCCATTCTATCTTCTAAAAGAATGGTCACGTACATTGCGGTAATTAAAAAGTTATTTAGACGGATACAGCATTAATCCTTATTAACTTAAATACGTTAGTTACTCCAAGCATTTCATGCACATTATTATAATCTTTCACACCATCTCTACGTATTATAAATTGTAGTATATGTAGTTATCCATGTATTGGATCATTCGGAAACGTTCGGGTTCCGACGAAGTTTGTCGAGCGGCCCGCGGGGCTCTCTGAGCCGATGCAGCCGTCGGCGCGCGCAGAACTATTCGAGAAGCCTTTGTAATCACTCGCTACGTTAGACAATAATACAGTACTATCGAATCCATTGTATATCACAATAAAAGACGAAAAGAACTTACGTGTACATCTATTATTATTTGTGGGCTAGTAAGGCCACAAAGAAGAACATTACATAAATTAAAGTCCTCCGCGGCATCTGTCCGTCTCTTTGCAAAAAACTCAAAGACGGCGGCGCACAATGGTTTTACTAGTATGGGAGCGTCGGAAACAATTCGAAATTTCAAATTGCAAGGATCACTAAATTTGGTTTCTATATTTTGACACCACATACCAGCGCATCTTTCCCCATACCACAAACACGTCAGCAAAGATTGACTTCCCTTGCAGTCGGGACATTTGTGTGTAAATGCAACGTTTATCATATAACATTTAGGGACTGATAACTTTTTACACCGCTTGCTGGCAATTTTTTTTTTACATGGATTCAATACCTTCAGGTGTTTACTAAAGATGTTAAGTTTATTTTTTTAATTTCCTAATGCGACAAATTTGGGACATTTAAAAAAAAACATCTCGTGAATTAAAAAAAAAATCACGAAGATTTATGGAATACTTAAGGTTAAAGTTAGATATTCAGTAAATGTGCTGATGTATTTTAGTAGCTGAACTATTTACGTATCATATTTAAAAAAAAAAATCTTGTGCATTTTTGCGGTTCTACGGCCCAGGAATTTTTACGTAATCACAGTAGATGACGTTGTGTTTTATTAGCCACAGCAACGCGTGGCCGGGTCAGCTAGTAAATAATAAAAAATTAAAATCATTATCATTACATAGTATAAAATGAAGTCGCTCAATATGTATGTGCGCATAGATCTTTTAAACTACGCAATGGATTTTCATGCGGTTTTCACCAATAGATAGAGTGATTCAAGAGGAAGGTTTATATGTATAATACATGCTTATTATAGTAGATTTAAGCCGAGAAATTCAAATATTCAATTCAGGCAGCGGGCAGCTGGCAAGCGGGTGGTGTGGATTTAATAAAGGTTGGGTAATGGCGTTGTGTTTTATTAGCCACAGCAACGTGTGGCCGGGTCTGCTAGTTAAACTATAAAGGGGTGTTGGATCATGTATGTATTTATTTGTATCTAAACTACGTTCTGGTCTTCGTTCTAGACTTCTTCAAACGTAAGTACCAACCTGTCAGTTAGGTTGTAACTTTGTTTTTACAAAGTCGGGTCCAGGCCCCCTAGCATGATCGATCGATATAGGTTTTATCGAAGATGTCGGTAACTTGTCATCGCTCCGGAGCACGACTGCAGGCCACTAATGAACAAACAACAGTTTACGTCAAATAAATTAGGAACCCTTAGTCGTTGTGAACTATTGTTTGTTCGTTGGCGGCTTGCAGTCGTGTTCGGGAGCGATGACAATTTACCGACATTTTCGATAAAACCTATATCGATCAACCATGCTAGAGCTCAAAAATTTGCCGCTATTTGCCGTAACAGTCCATCAAACATCACATAAACATTTTTTTTGTTTTCCGTCTCCTCCGTTTGTTAAAACCATTGAGGTGTATATATATGTATATCAATGGTTAAAACACTAAACACGGTTGAAAGATTTGTACGAAGTTCGCGAGATCACACACAATTTGGCCTGTGGTCTGCGATAAGGACATGTCGACGCTTAAGCAATGAGCACTTGACGTTTTTTGACTTTTTTGGCATTTATATCAATGTTAAAATGCGTTCTGATGAAAAAGAGAGAGAGGCAGAAAACACAGATATTTTAATAGATATTTATTTATCAAAAAAGATTTCCGTCTAAAGACTAATGGCCGTCATACACGACATCTTTTTTCAGCCCGATTCCAATTAGAGACAAAAGTCAACATTATTTTTTGGGATGATGTCGATATTTGAATTTCTCAAATTCAACTTCAATGAAAAGGGGAGGGGGGGGTGACACCACGTCATCCACCTCCCCCCCCCCCCCCTTCCCCCGTCCCGCAAACCCTTCTCCCGAGTTCTCCTCTCCCCTCCCAGGTTCCCCTCCCCCTCACGCCTTCGCCTTCCACCTTCCCCGCCTTCCCTCTTCCCTTTACCGCTCCCTCGTCCCGCCAACCCTCCTCCCGCGTTCCATATATTCAATCCCAGTACATTCAGTTTTTAAACAGCCCGCGTGCCACCTTTTACAATTTTTATTCAAATTTCCATTTTTCATGTATATTAAATTTGGTACCTAACATAAAATTACCTATTTAAAATATCTAAAATTCTTGATTCGATTCAAACTATTAGGGGAGTACCTACTTTAAATAAATTTATCAACTTAAAGATTTTCAAAAATAGAATTTTATTTAACAATCATTGTTTTGCAAAATGCCATTCTCAAACACGCGTACTGTCAAACGTGCGATAGTCGTTTAGGTTAGTAATAGGTTTTCTGAAATTTTCCAATTTTCTGCGCAATTTTCTTAATTTTTCTCTCCGTAAGAACCATCCTCGTACTTCAAGGAATATTGTAAAAAAAGAATTAGCGAAATCGGTTCAGCTGATCTCGAGATTTGCGCTTAGCAACACATTTAGCGATTCATTTTTATATATAAGATAAATAAATGATGTGACCAGAACGGACATAAACGCAAGCGTGAAACTTCTCTACATAATCAATGTTCTATACTTTGTGATAATTAATTTAAATCAGCGCCTTTAAAACACAACTCCAAAGTTTAAAGTTACCTTACTCCGCTAACTAGTGTCCGACCGAAACCAGTTTTTACGACCGAAACCGAAACTTCCATATATAAGGTCATGTTTTCGTGGAAAATAGGGCCCGCAATCCGGATTTGTACCGATTTATTACATACTAGCTTACCCGGCCACGCGTTGCTGTGGCTAATAAAACACAACATCATCTACTGGATGGTTATCCAACCCTTATAACCATCGCCATCTTTGAGTTTATCGCGAAGAGTCAGACAGATGCCGCGGAGGACTTTAATTTTTAATACGTAGAGATGGTGTGAAAGATTATAATAATGTGCACGAAATGCTTGGGGTAACAAACGTATTTAAGTTAATAAGGATTAATACCGTATCCGTCTAAATAACTTTTCAATTACTGCAATGTACGTGACCATTTTTTAGAAGATAGAATGAGTATAGTAAATAGTAAGCTATCCGTAAAAGATAGATATATGCCTTCGCAAACTTTTTTGTAAATCTATTAAAGAGGAATATCTCGGCATGCATTGTTTTGTTATATCCCAAAAGGATTAGGCAGCGTTTTCGATGAAAGCTACCAAGCGGCTTGACTTTTTCCGACATTTCTAACAATTATCGTTATGTTTCAACCAATTTACACAAATCCTTGACAAATTATATACCTAAACCTTCCTCACGAAACACTCTATCTATTGGTGAAAACCGCATGAAAATCCGTTCAGTAGTTTTCGAGTTTATCGCGAACAGACATACAGGCAGACAGACAGACAGACAGACAGACGACGCGGGGGACTTAAATTTATAATATGTAGAGATTTCCCTTAGACACGGTAACCTTTAAAGTTCTTAAAAAAATATATGTTATTCTTGAAGATAATATCTAGACTTTGCCCGCGCCGAAACGCAAATTATAAAGGACCATACTACATGGCCATTAAAGTATATAACAACCTTCCACATAACATTAAACAAATACAAGATACACACAAATTCAAATCGTCACTAAACACTTTCCTTGTTAATAAATGTCACTACACGTTGAGTGAATACCTCACGTAAATGAAACGCCTATTTTTATTGGTATATATATTATTTTGTATTTTTTTCCATTGGAATATTGTTATTTTATCTGTATAAACATTGTAACTATAATAAAACAAATAATATTACATAAACATTGTAATTAAATAAATGTGGTTAGCTGGAAGAAATGGGGTCTACCCATAAGCTACACCTTTTGTAATTTTTATTTTACAATAAATATTTTTTGATTTTGATTTTGATTTTGATTATATAAAATTCCCTCGATAGGAAAAAATCGCAAAGTATGCTCCAAAAATAATTATTAACACGTTTGTTTCAGTTATTTTACAAGTTATATGTATGAAAAAATTCACAGTGTTTCTTTAAATGCTGTTTAAGATAATGCCCGCGAGATTTTTGCTTTATTTTAAACGAGTCGTGTTTTATTAAACATTTTCGCAATTTTCGCATCGATTTTGTCGCTGTAAATGTTAGCGTTCTCCTCTAACATTCGTAATTTCGTATCTCTCCATCTTCTTCTTTTCGGGCCTGGTTGCAGAGCCTTAATCAATCAGCATTTATTTTTAAATCATGTATCATTCAGTCTCTGAGATTTGAACTAAAAATAAACATAACATAATTATCACTCCTTACTTCAAATAAACTATTTATGCTTTTTGAAATCGTTATCGTAAATCGCTTCGTAAATAATATAAAAAAGAAATACTATTACCTGTTTGAACATTATTAACAAATAACATAAAATAAAAGGTAGAAAACAATTTTTTTTTAAAAGATTTGTTTAGGTACATTAAACAAACACGTACAGCCTTACTAATAACAAAACGCCTTAACGAGCGGTCAACTGCATATTTGTTGCTTGCGCGGTGCACTGTGTTTTTACGTCTTTACTAATAACACAATCACGTATTTTATGATTTTTATGTTGGTCCCCTTGAATCTCACATAGATCTGCGCAGGCGCCGCGGCCATATTTTTTTATAAACTTCGCGGTAAAACAATGTTCAGTTGTATTTGCAGTTAATTTTTATGTTTTTGAAGATAATTTTCGTTTAAATGATCAATTCACTGTGATATTAGTGTAATTCAACATAATTACATGCTGGCGTTACTTTTTTCAGTTTTGGTCCTAAATATTGTTTTATTGATGATTTAGTTTCGTTAACGATAGGTTTTAGGTTATTTATGAAATTTTATTTTTTTAACGACTTTTCTGCGTGAATTTAATAAAACTTCCATAAAGGTAATATTATTTAATAATGTAAAAGCCTCATGCACGTGTAAATATAAACAAATTCGAGAAATCGACGTATTAATTGCGTAAAAATGAATCCAAGATGTCAGATTTTTTCAGTTATTTTTTCGGAATTATTATTATATTTTTTTATCCTTTTTAATTGTATGAACGAGATAAAAAGTGAAGTGACAGTTTTCTTCCAAATTCATAAAGTAAGAGGTGTGTATTTTTTAAATTTAGAATTTTCCAAAATTTTTCGACCATTTAATAGAATATGTTTACAGTCAGCTGTTTTTTTTCAAATTTTTTCATGTTGAAACTTAAAATACTGCAATTTTCAAAAACGATCGTATATTTCAGATAAAAAAATCTAGGTAGGTAAATGTGCAGTTAGTCCACCTCACGGATAACACGGAACGTTCGTGTTGTCGAAGTTTGATGCACGGATAATACGGAATGTTCCTTTTACTAATAGACAATCAAATATGACATTTGTCGGAAGTACCAATCTTATAAAATAAATTCTCTAAAATAAACTCGCTTTTCATCATGCTTTTAAAAAACATCCCAGGTTTTGAATGGTTTGTTTGGCTACGCAGGGTTTGTCTAGCGGGTTTGTGTAATTATTTTAATACATTTCTTTCCATGTTCTACTGTTATAAACACTGGTACAAACTTGTCAATGATGCATTCACTTTGTTTTACGCAAAAAATATTTTTTCTATGAATGGCAGCATTGATGAAATGTTAAAATAAAAACGATGAATAAACATGGCGTTACCGTGCGAGTGAATTAATTTTAACAAAATTAAAATGTTAAATGCATATTTTTTGCATGTTTTTTGGTCTCCCCCGACATAAATACTCACTTTTCGTAATAATAAAGCTAAATCTAACTGTTTGGATAAAAAGTTTTCCGAGTAAGCGGTTTAATGCATAAATAATAAAATCTAAAAGGCAATTCTATCTAGTTTCTATAAAGGTATTTGGTTTTACGACATTTTCAAAAATAAGAAATATACAAGACATTTAAAATACGTTGAAAAAATTCCAAATTTCTTTCGGACATCAATCGTTAAAACAGAGATAAACTACCCTCTCAGGCCGTGTAAACAATGTGTATTTCTTTCAATGAACGATTTTTTAATTAGTAGGTAATGTTTTCACATCCGCGGCCGTTTGTCAATTGAATAAAATTTTCACGGGGTTTTTTAGTAAGGCTGTTTGTATTTAACCACATAACCAAATACTTTCCTTTAAACTTTGTTCATATTGTATGGCACTCTTTTTAATGAACTACGATATAATTAAAATTAAAAAGTACCTACCTACCTTTGATTATATAAACATTTATATAATCAAAGCTACCTACCTACAAAAACGAAATATTTTTAATGCAAATAAAACTCTTTTTAATGAACTACAATAATATTAAAATTAAAAAGTACCTACCTACCTACAATAACGAAATATTGTTAATGCAAATAATACTTAATGGACGAAAAAAGAAGCGTTTTCTCTCAAACTAGATGAAGGAACAAAATAATTTCTTCTAAACTTTGGTCATATTGCGCACCGAACATGTCCGATCGCAGAACGAAACCTCCCGAATTCAGTTTCGGTTTCGGCCGTAGTTTCGGCTGGAAGGTGGCCGAAACCGAAACTAAGCCGAAAATAGTTTTGTGGCCAAAACTAGGCCGAAACCGAAACCGAAAGTTCGGTCGGACACTATCGCTAACTGCTAAATACGCCAATATTATTGAAATAATAACACTTCGTTCCAAATTACTTAGCAGGTACAATAAACTATTTACGTCGGGAAAGATGAAAAAACGTGCACAAAATGGGTTATGTATAAGCTAGGTCGCGTTGGACACCAGGGTAGTATTAGGGTAGGGTATTACCATGTAGGGTAAGTATTTGAATATGACTTATCCCAAAATAAAACTCAACGGCCACTCAGATTTGTTTCTAAAAAACCGCCGCTATAAATGGAGTTGCAAACAATACGAACACTAGAATATTCGGGTAGAAAATCTCAATAGTAGAACTTACCGATAGCTGTTACAAGCGTGGGACGATTTATTTAACTGTGTCGGTGAAAAAGTTACAAAGTTAGAGAGATGCTGATACTGTATGCAATTAGAATTTGGAAACACCACGGCATGATTCGCGCCACTTGCGGATAGGGATGCAATGATATATCGGAAAACCGATAAATATCGATGTATTGACGACTCCAGATACTAATATCTACAGCCTGTACGTCGGACGAATATCTACAGTCTACAGCTCAAATGTTGGACAAATATCTATGAACTTCAGAGTGAGGACTAATATCTACAGAGCTAAGGTCGGACGAATATCTATGACGGTCCCAGTAGTGACTAATATCTATGGAGCGTAGGTGGGACTAATATCTACAGAGGGCAGCTTAGCAAGAGGTTGTACGGAAAACCTAACCTAACCTAACCTAGCCTAGGCAATATTACGTTATTCCAATATGCTATACATAATTGCAAATATAACCTCTGCCAGTGCTGTAGATGTTCGTCCTCCCTTTGGTTCTCATAGATATTAGTCAGCAGTTTGAGCTGTAGATATTCGTCTTCACTTTGGTTCTCATAGATATTAGTCAGCAGTTTGAGCTGTAGATATTCGTCCTCACTTTGGTTCTCATAGATATTAGTCAGCAGTTTGAGCTGTAGATATTCGTCCTCACTTTGGTTCTCATAGATATTAGTCCGATTTGTTTAGTTTTTCGAATTCCTGTAGATATTAGTAGACGCCTCCGTATTGACCCCTTAAAATATCGATATTTATCGATATCGACGATAGGCCGATATCGATGTATCAATATCGTAAAACACAATATATCGTATTGAAATATTGTAAAACCAGCCCAAATTAAAATACCCACCAACCAAGCACCATAAACCTTTGGCTCATACGCAAATAAAAAGAAAAAACTGACGGCGACGACGAGCTTACGTTATATCTGTCTGCTCCTGTAAAGCGTAAATACTCTAAAAGTAAACATTCTTGAAACATGCCAAGAGATGCAAGGTGTATATCCCAATCGTTTTAAAGTGGCAATGAGTCCTCTATCAATAGGGTACAATCACTTTTTTTTTGTTTTTTTACCAAAAAATAGAGGCAAAAATTACAAAGTGGAATATACAAAAAATATTTTTTTTACGATAGGAATAGTCCTTCAACAACGTTTTGAATATTCACATTTCAAATTCGGGCTAAAACGCCTTCTCCGCGCGGTTTTGTCTTGTGACGTCACTTCGCACTTCTTGACAGCTGACATTTGTCATAATCCAGTAACCAGTCTTCAGTTGATCATTTGTTTTACGAAGAAAATGTCCGTAAATACCGTTTATAAATACTGTATTGTACTAAAGTGTACAAATACAAAGTCTTAAACACCAAACAAACTATTTATAAACGTCCCAAATGATGTTATTATGTGTAAAAAGCGGTGTCATGCGATGAAAAGGTGCATTAAAAAACTGCCATCATTATCGCGTCGATTTTTGGCAAATTACCAGATTGTCCTTGTAGAAAACCACTGTCTGTCATGATAATATGTATTTACAATATATGTTTTATACAAACGAATGGGTTTATGACGCGTAACTAAACGATTATGACTTTCAAACTTATTCAAACCAGCAACTAGAACAAAAACAACTTCACGTGGGACTCGGTGTGTGCGTTTTGACGTCACAATGTAGCCAGTCAATCATGACTCGTTTTTGGTATTTGAATTTTTATACAATTTTAATAGTGAATTAATTAATTTAATAATTTTTTGAGGGGATTTTAAGTACGATATTCGAGTTTAGTTATTTTTTTTTACATATAATTAAATGTATTGAAAACACTATATTACATAAACTGCATGTACCCTATGTGGCAATAAGTGTTCCTTCTGAACGTCTTTTTTCAAAGGCAGAAGCCACTATAACTCAAAGCAGAAATCGGCTACAAGGAAGCAGACTGCCAAAGTTAATAGTTCTATGTTCAACAAAACAAAATACTGAAATTATTTTTTAGGTA
Source organism: Limnephilus rhombicus (assembly GCA_929108145.2). Lineage (NCBI taxonomy): Eukaryota > Metazoa > Arthropoda > Insecta > Trichoptera > Limnephilidae > Limnephilus > Limnephilus rhombicus. Next base: position 9,570,841 of record OV815290.1, on the reverse strand, counting down.
CAAAATACTGAAATTATTTTTTTTAAATAAATTTATGAAAAAAAAAACACATTTTACATACCCATCCAAATTTTGTTATTATTCACATAGGTAAGTATAAAATATTATAAACATGCAAAATCGATAGATTTTTGATAAACCTAACTAAAACTACATTGCATTTCTATAAGCTTAAAAAAAGAAGAAATATCGATATATTAATATCGACTTAATTCGATATATATCGATATTTTAAAAAACCTTCCATCCCTACTTGCGGAGCCGAAAGTACCATAGATAAACAAATCCCAGATACCAGAGGAAGCCATAGACCAGCAGTAAGTACTGAGCTCGAAGACCGGCGCCTACATTTTTTATTTTATTTTTCATATGTACACCGCACAAGAGTCCCAACTGCTCCCATCTAGAGCCAGTGAGACCACGGCATCCCTGATTGGGGTATGTTGTGAGTGGGGAGGGGAAGGAGATGGGGAAGAGGAAATTGGGGAAGAACCTAGCTATTCAGATCTGATCACCAAATACGGCAAAAAGCCATTTCAAACATCGTTTCAATTCTGAATAATGGTTTTACACCAGAGCGATACTGAGCAAGGGCGGATCCAGGGGGGGGAACCACTAATTAAAATTGTTAAACGTAAAGTTTTATTTATTTTTTGTATCTATTTGATTATCAAAATTACCTACCTACTTTTTACTTGTATATATTATTATCAAAATTAAATTATAACTTATTGTGACTTGATCATGACTTTGTGACCCCCCCTGGAGCTATGTGACGCCCCCTGGCGCCGAAGCTGGATCCGCCCTTGATACTTAGAGTATTTTCCACTCTGGAGCGTGCCACAAATATATTATATATTATTTTAAATGAATTAATTTTGTGAAATAACACAAATTAATCAAATAAAATTTAATTATTATTTTTTTAATTTATAAACTAACGTTTAGACAAGATTTTTATGCATAGCACAAAGGGTAACAATTATTATAAGCAATAATTGTCAGCCTGAAACACTCATTTACATTGAAAAATCTTCCGAGAAAAGATACTTGCCGCCAACGGGACTTGAACCCGTGTCCTTCTGATTGCCGGTCGGATGCTCTGACCACTGAGCTATGGGAGCTTATCAAATACCCGCCAAATAATTCAATATATACTAGTGTTTCATTCAACAATTACTGCTTGTTATATTTTTTCCACCTGAAAACAACCAACTTTATTTTTGCGAGAAAGACATTGTTAGTGTTAAATCCCTCGCTAGGTGGCGTCGAGACAAATTATGTCTGCATTTATTGAAAAAATATAACAAGCAGTAATTGTTGAATGAAACACTAGTATATATTGAATTATTTGGCGGGTATTTGATAAGCCCCCATAGCTCAGTGGTCAGAGCATCCGACCGGCAATCAGAAGGACACGGGTTCAAGTCCCGTTGGCGGCAAGTATCTTTTCTCGGAAGATTTTTCAATGTAAATGAGTGTTTCAGGCTGACAATTATTGCTTATAATAATTGTTACAAATAAAATTTATTTACCACGCTGGAAATCGATCCTGCGATATTTGTCAAGAGCCTTATCACTAGATCACGCCGGCCGTCAACGCGAGTCATTATCAATGGGCCGTTTTCGCACGATTTTGGCCGCTAGGTTCGCTAATAGTCCTACCGGTCCAACTATTTTATTTAACTGTCAGATCCCATACATTTTTTAGATCCCATAATGCCGTCAACCTGTTGTAGTGTTCCAATGTGTAGAATAGGGTTGGGCACGAGTTTCCCAAAGATTGAAAGACTTGAAAGCGCAATGGATTCATTCAATTAGGTTCATTTCAAATGGGCACCGACTCCTGATTCTGTTGTCTGTAAAGCTCATTTCAGGGACACAGATTATGTATTCAATAATATCAACCATAACAGTAAGTACATGACTCATTCAATTAATATCTTACTATAATTGAATCCCCAATATAATACAGATAGTACTTGTATAGTATAATGAACACGTAAAGAAACATTTGACATAGAATGCACAAAATTTTATACACAATGTTTTGCCTTCTTTCGCAGTTGACATTATTTGACCAACGTACCTTTAAATACAAGTGTAGTCAACCACAACTAACAAATAATTATGGTAGACATAATATCTTATTTCCTTTTTTATATTAAGTAAACATTTTCAATTATTGCAATAATTTTATTACTCGGTTATCAAACTTTCTGGCACGAGATTTATAGGCGGGTGATTCTTCTTTGTTGGCAATCTAATTTGCTTTGCATTTCTCGTCCCATGTCTGTATATCTCGTGATTGTAATTTAATTTTCAGTAAGAGTGTTTTAAGAAAAAAATCTAATTATTATTATTTCTTAACGTAGACCGTTTTGTATTTTATATCATGTAAGTATGGAAGTTTGAGCCTAATTTTATTTTCAGATGTACTGTACAGGCAAAAGCTACTGAAAGGTGTAGTTCCTTCAATATGTCCCTGGATAAAAGTAGAAGTAGGTAATATAGAATTAAGAAACTGACAGGAAAGGCGTCTGATACCTATGTGAAAAAATATATTTGAATTCTACAAAACCAAAACCAAGGGAAAGCTTATGGCGCAGACTATGCCAGTCGAAGAATACCATCATCACTGCCATGGTTGCCTGGATGGAGTCCCCGCTGATGCCCTTCTGGAAATGGGAGCCTGTCAAATATCCCCCATGAATGGATATTTGCATATTTTTTCGGATTTATTATTATATACTATATTTTTCATTTATTTTGTGTTCCATTCTGTGTATGAATACATTGTTATTTTGTCAATGTTTGAACTATTTAAAAATATGGAATGTATTGATTGCATTGCACAACATTCTGAAATAAACGATCATTATTATGATACGTTTTAAGATTTTCACGGCCAAAAGTATTTTCGTTATTTGTTTTTGGGGTGTTATGCCGTGTTGCGCTACCTCCTTCTTTAGCCAACGTTTCGGACAGCGTTGCAGTGTCCATCATCAGGGTGCCCTGATGGTGGACACTGCAACGCTGTCCGAAAAGTTGGCTAAAGAAGGAGGTAGCGCAACACGGCATAACACCCCAAAAACAAATAACTAAAAGATCATTATTATATTTCTTTTATTAAAATAAAGACTGAGTGTCGCTCCAGTTTTGTCATGGTTTTCTGCGGCCTTGCACGACATCTACTGCCATGGTTAAAAAAGATTGTTGTTTAGTTGTAAAAATAACACAAAATAATTTAACAAATATATAAATAAATAAAAAAAACTTTCTTTTATTTCTCGAGGTCAATATGAAAAGAACAAGATTACAGACATAATATAAATGTGTCGTAAAACATTTATAAACATTATACACATAGAAGAACATAACAGTACAACAAATAATTAACATTATGCATAAATTATTTATTGTTTTGGCATTTTTTAATTTTTTTTTTTACGTCCTAATATTATATAGTTGTGGTAGCGTCGGTCAACGCGTGAGCAACTTTGTGAACAGTCAACCTGTTAAAATAAATAAAATAAGATTATCAAATTAAATATGCAACTAGTGTAGAAATCTCCCAACCTCCATACTATATAATATTAATTAACATTTATTTGTAGAATTTACTTGATAAAAAATTGATTTTTCCTATGCTAATATTTTATTTGTAAACATTCAATAGAAATATAAATATAATCTATTTCACAGATGAGAGATATCAAAATTAAAAGGTGATAAGAGGTAATATAAGTAAACCTATTAAAACTTCTATTCAGCCGTGGTTTCGGGGAAATTTGGGTCCTTTTTGATGATGAAGGTAGAGTCGTTCAGCCAGTAGGACTGGTTGAAGTCCCCCTCGCAGAGGTAGGACAAGCGTGACCACTGCATGACCTGGAGCCCACGGTAGTAGCGCAGTAGCCGGTGAAGGATTCCACGTGCTCCTTGAATGTGTGGCCTCGGATGGGCAGACGCTCCTTCGTCATGTGGTCAGATTCGTCTGAAAATTATAATTGAATAGTACAAGGAATCCGAGAGAAGACGACCAGTGCAATGGCCTAGATATAGTTAGGATAAATTAAAGATTGAGCTTTATGCTTTGAGATTTAAGCTTTGCTTTTACCTATGTCAAAAATAATGAAAAATTAAGAGTAACAAAACAGCAGCTTTTGAGTCTGGAGGAAATTGGTAACTGTCTGGTTATTCAGATCTAGGTAATACACATAACAGATAATGTTAATAAATTGATGAGATCCCTTTGGTATCGGTTCACCATCAAGAAATTCGCCGGACAAGAGCGGAACATCCATCCACAGTAGATGACAGCAGCATTCGACTTGTTCTCATGCAATATTTCCCTACATACTAGGAGTATTTCCCTCTCCTCCCTTATTTAATAGTGGTCTTTTCAAGATCTTTATTAAAATTCCATTCTTTTAAGGCCCTTCCTTAAACAGCCGGTGAAAAACCACCATTTAGAAGCGATACATTGCTTGAAATGGCAATAGTTGTGTTAGGTGACCAGGTGTGAATAGCCAGGCATTTCCCAGCCCCCACATTTCCCATATTCTTTCCTCCCCCATTCAGTTCAGCCTCACAATATACCCTGATTGGGGGTGCCATAGAACCACTTACTTAAAATTAATCACATTTAAAAGACCGGTTACATCCCTGGTTAAAGTATTAGAGGTATAATGGTCACTTGGGAATGGAATGAAAACAATAATATTGTGATCTAAACGGTTTCTTTCATATTTATTTCATAATTATTTGATAGTCACTTTAATATTGCATAAGAAAGATTCGCTCTAATGTAATCGCTTATAAATCATTGTTTTGTTTCATTTTTTTATTTTTTTACACATATTTAAAAAAAAAAACCTAAGGATATATATTTTTTTTAAATTTTATCTGTTGTTGAAAATGGTATGAACTAATGATATAATGAATGAGAACATTTTGTCTGATCTCTTAACACTTTGTTATTAATTCATATTTTTATCACTTATTATTTTCTCTGTTTATCATTTTATTTTTAAATTTTATTTTTTTGCTTTTACTTAACTGTTTTGCATGACCCATATTTGCGTGTGTTATTTTTATTAAATTGTGAAATTATTAACCCCGATACAGGCGAACCCTAGTGGGGTTAATAATTACATGCTAAAAATATATGTATATAAATTGTGAAGAAGCAATAAATAAATAATAAATAAATAAATAATAAAATCCATATCTTACATTCAATGTATGGTTTGAATGGCAGAACCAGCGCTACGATAAGGAGTCCATCGTCGTTGAGAGCCTGCTTAGTGTTGAGGCCGTTGAGCAGCATGGTCTGTGGCTCAGAGCAGCATCTTACTTACAAATCGAGCAAACTTGGTTTGGCTAAACTTGTCGGAAAACAAATTGCAAATAGCTATCGAAATGACAGATCGTTGAAAGACGTCAGTGTGTCAGTCCATAGATTTGGTTCACAGATTAGATGACAGGAGGACCGCTAAACACCGTGCTGCCATCTCGTGGGTATTTTGGAATTACTCAGAAAACGGCCCATTACTTACGGCTCCAAAAATATTTTATCGTTTTTGTGAGGAGTACCTAAAAAAAACCTTTCAAAAATACTTTATTAGGGTTAGTTGGGGTTAGGTGATCATTGTATTCTAATTAATAAATACGAATAATTTCTGTATTTTGAATTAGCGATATCATATGTACTTAAAAATCAAAATACGTTTGCTTGGGTGTACATGAGATGTCTATGCGTTGCTAAACCATTCATCCGATTGCGATGAAACTTTGGGGATTTGATGTGTGCATGCCCCGCGATCAAGGGCAGAGCCAGGATTTTTTCTGGGGGGGGGGTTTAAGTATGTATAGGAAGGTTTATGAAAGAGTCAAAACAATAGAAAAATTACAAGTTAAATAAAGACAGTTTTTGCTTCTAAGTATGTACTGTGATGGAATCTCCACAGTACACAAAATACCGTCGGGCGGATCCGCCCTTGCCCGCGATGGTTTCTTTATACAACAGTGAGCTCTGGTTTAATGAAATTATGCATCGCTAAACCGTTCATCCTCGAGTTATTGTGAGCACGCCACGAAGGTTTATATATATATAGGTATATACTGGTGAGCTCTGGCATTATGAAATTTGTATAAAAAATTGCAATAGGTGGCACGTGAGCTGTTTGAAAACTGAATGTATGGAATGCGAAAGGGGGGAGGGAGGGGGTTCGCGGGACGGAAGAAGCGGGAGAGAGGGTCGGGAGAGGGAATAATTTATTAGGAGGGGATTGGTTTATTTATATGTTCAGCTATCAGTAGTCTATGGTAAAATTCTGTAAAATTCATCTGACGTTTTCCACTCGCTGTCAGCTGTCACCGAAAATTTAAATTCCCAATTCTACCTTTACGTTAGTATATTATTTATGTTTTATAAGATTTCTAACTAACAACCAAACTTTTTACTTTTATTTAAACGTTTTGCTTATTGTAATAGCATTTAATAGTGTACAGCCACATACTTCTATGAAGCCATTAATGTTTGTATGTAGTTTGAAGTAATGTTTCATGTTATTTTTGAAGATATGTCACAACAAACCGAATTCTAAATATACTTTTGGTAAACTTTCGAAATCACGGGACTCGCTTAGTATGAGTATTATTTAGAAAAATCTTTTTATTCACCCTAATTACTATAAAAGACAACTAAGTATTTGGAAATTGAGTAATCTGAAAGTATGTTGCGTGTTGTATGCTGATGATGCGGTGCTGATTTCTAACAGTATGGAAGGTCTACAGTCTCTCTTGTTTAGGATGAACTAAGTATGTATGAAGAATGAGTTAATGATCAATGTAAGTATGTGTTTGAAAGAGAGAGAGTACGAGAACAGTGTGCAACATAGTTGTGAATGATGAATACTTGGAGCAGGTGGATGAGTTTGTGTATCTGGGTAGTATGTTTACGAGAGATGGGTAGGCTGATAGAGATATTGAAAGAAAAGTAAATAAAGGTAACTCCATTAATGGAGGATCGAATGCCGCTAATAAAAATCTGTCAAAAGAAGCGAAGCTAGCAGTCCACAATGGAGTGCTGGTACCTACCCTGATGTATGGCAGTGAGGCATGGAATTGGTAGAGGAGGGATGAAAATAGACTGAATGCTGTTGAAATGAGATCCCTGAGGCGTATGTGTCTAAAACCATGTATGATCGTGTGAGAAATGTGGAGATCCGCAAAGAATGTAAGGCCGATGTAAGCGTAATGAGTAAGATTAAGAAAGGGACCCTCAGATGGTTTGGGCATGTTGAGTGAATGAACGAAGAAAGAAGTGTAAGAAGAATATGTCATGAAATGCATCAGGGGATATGTATGCTGTGTGGAGAGTCTTTTTAGGAAAGGAAGGAGAGGAAGTTCTGGGAAGGAAAAAGGTATGAGGAGTTGGTAGGAATCTGGGGGTCAGTGTGGCAAGGAATGATAGGCGTGTGAATCCATCCCTCCCAATGCGGTTCAAGGCGATGTTCCGAGAGAGTCCAGTTCAAAAAGTCTCCCTCAACCAATCTCACCCGATCTGGCCTACCACCCAGTTGGTGGGCAGATGCATCCGCCGCCACCGTCCGGACAAACCTCCTGCTAAGTCACAAAATGTAGGGAACTTCATTCATTCATTTTTAGGCAGCATCGTGTTCATTGGTCAAAACATTGTACATATATTTTCGTATCGGTGATCAATGAACCGGTGGATGCAATTTTTAGCCATAAGTTGTTTTTAATTGTTTGTCTAGCTTGTAGTTTTCTAGATCTTAGAAATATATTATACTAGCTGACCTGGCCACGCGCCATCTACTGGATGGTTATCCAACCTTTATAACCACCGCCGTCTTTGAGTTTATTGCGAAGAGGCAGACAGACGCCGCGGAGGACTATAATTTATAATAAGTAGAGATGGTGTGAAAGATTATAATAATGTGCATGAAATGCTTGAGGTAACTAACATATTTAAGTTGATAAGGATTAATACTGTATCCGTCTAAATAACTTTCCAATTACCGCAATGTACGTGACCAATTTTTTAGAAGATAGAATGGGTATAGTAAGCTATCCGTAAAAGATAGATATATGCCTTCGCGGACTTTTTTGTAGATCTATAAAAGAGGAATATCCCACCATGCATTGTTTTGTTATATCCCAAAAGGATTAGGCAGCGTTTTCGATGAAAGCTACCAGGCGGCTCGACTTTTTCCGACACTTCTAACAATTATCGTTATGTTTCAACCAATTTACACAAATCCTTGACAAATTACATACCTAAACCTTCCTCACGAAACACTCTATCTATTGGTGAAAACCGCATGAAAATCCGTTCAGTAGTTTTCGAGTTTATCGCGAACAGACAGACAGACAGACGACGCGGGGGACTTTAATTTATAATTGTAGAGAAGTTTTTACAGCGCCCTTGAGGTAATTTTTCACAAAAACGGCGCTTTATAAATCATCCAAATGGCTTCAGATTTTATGTTCATGTTAAATATTCCCCACAGGAAAGACTAACCCTTTCACACACTTTTCTACAAATGATCATCTAGTCAATTCACGCTATGCATAGACATCAGAATTCAATAGACCAGAAGATACAGACGAGGGGGTAAAACCAAACTATGAAGGGGGAAGAGGGGAAAGATGACTGTGATTCGTTATACAATCAATCTGACAGTAAATAGGCATCTCGCATTACAATATCACCATTTAGTTCTTAAAAGCAAAATCTGCTTTGAATGAATAGACCTTTTTACATGGGAGCGCGAATTGCTTGCCACGATAATAACATATTTGCTAAGGCCAAATGCTCGCCGCAAAAAGACTCGCCCCAATACACATAGCAATATTTTGTTGCCGTGTTTAGTTAAAACACTATTACAAATGTTTCATAATTTACTTACCCCTGTAACCAGCGACGCGAACACTGGAGAACCGCCCACATTCGCTATGTCTAAATAATATGTACCTATAATGTATAGCGCAAGCTGCCGTTTTTGGCGTGATGTTTCGTAAAACGTATAGACGTTACTTTCGCGCTGGTCACAACAAGAATGATGACGTCACATATTTTAGATTCTCTCCCCTCCCCATGGAGCGAGCTGGCGCCAAGGCGGAGCTTATAGCCGGTTCCATGGGGAGGGGGAAATATTACGTTTTTATCACTTAGGGCAGGTCCAGATATATTCATATGTCCGTGACGCTATGCAATTGCACTATATAAGTATAATAAATACAAAACAATACAAGAACAACATGTCAACCTACCAAATGGGAAAATAATTCACTGACTCCAGATATTTTACAATATTTGAGGGTTCGGCTCTGTGGAACTCCTAATTGGACCTATAAATCCTACTCATCCCTCAATATAGATATTTTAAAAATCTTTTGTAATCCTACATGTATTTAAAATGACTGATTTTTTCATTTTTATATATAAATTCTTTGATAAATCTAATATGCCTAAATTTTGAATGAGAGACCTAGGTATAATGCCAGTAGTCGAAATAACAAATGGTAATATTTTTATAGTCTGAGAATGCCAAATTCTTTTAATCTCATTTCCTAAATCTGTGTATTTTCTTATTTTTTCAGAAACAGTTTTTTGAATATTACAGGAATTTGGAATAGTGACATATCTACATCTCTACATATTATAAATTAAAGTCCCCCGCGTCGTCTGTATGTCTGTTCGCGATAAACTCGAAAACTACTGAACGGATTTTCATGCGGTTTTCACCAATAGATAGAGTGTTTCGTGAGGAAGGTTCAGGTATGTAATTTGTCAAGGATTTGTGTAAATTGGTTGAAACATAACGATAATTGTTAGAAGTGTCGGAAAAAGTCAAGCCGCCTGGGAAATTTCATCGAAAACGCTGCCCAATCCTTTTGGGATATAACAAAATAATGCATCGTGGGATATTCCTCTTTTATAGATCTACAAAAAAGTCCGCGAAGGCATATATCTATCTTTTACGGATAGCTTACTATACCCATTCAATCTTCTAAAAAAATGGTCACGTACATTGCGGTAATTGAAAAGTTATTTAGTCGGATACAGTATTAATCCTTATTAACTTAAATACGTTAGTTACCCCAAGCATTTCATGCACATTATTACAATCTTTCACCCCATCTCTACGTATTATAAATTAAAGTCCTTCGCAGCATCTGTCGGTCTCTTCGCGATAAATTCAAAGATGGCTGTGGTTATAAAGGTTGAATAACCATCCAGTAGATGACGTTGTATTTTATTAGCCACAGCAACGTGTGGCCGGGTCAGCTAGTCAATGATATAAGTTTTTTATTATTATTATGAACTGCTTTTGGTGACCTACGGCAATGATGTTATTAACCATTTTATATAATCTTTTTGTTTTTGTACGTTTGTTGCAGCTGAATATGCAGTCCACTGTCATTGGTGCTGAAGGGCTGTCGGGCCCGCTGCAACTGCGCTCACTGTGTCGCGCTTGCCTCTGCACCTCGGGGCTGCAGGACCTGTACGCAGGTGGCCTGAACAGCATGATGGCCAGACTCACCAATCTGCAGGTTCTTACTTATTCAATCGTAACTAACTAACCATCACGCCATTTCGTAATAGGCAGAGAGGACTGACCGCCGAACAACTCGGTCTTGGCACACACTCCTTGCCTTGTTCACATTCATACATCGTCTCAAACATGCTCTTCTATTATTCTGACGCCGACTCAAGTATCTGATTCATTTGAAAGTGCCATGTCTTCCTCGGGCGTCCCCGACTTCTTTTACTATTCACATTTGTGTCATATATTCTCCTTACAATCCTTTCCTCGTTCATTCGCTCTTTTTTTTTTTATATGAGCTCCACACAGGAGGCCCTGAGGAAAATAATTTCCCACAGGGCCTATGTCATCTTTGGGGATGCTGTGTGGAGGGTTTTTTTAAGGAAAGGAAGGAGAGGAGAGTTCTGGGAAGGAAAAGGGTTTAAGGGGTGGGTAGGAATCTAAGGTTCAGTGTGTCCTGGTCATCCGCCTCCAAGACCTAGACCAGGGGTTCCCAAACTTATAAGTATCACGCCTCCCTACTGCTTAAAATGAATATGCTCGCGCCCCCCCTCGGCGCAGGGATTTAATATAATCATTATTATATTTGCGTTTTTTCGTCGAGCTCATGGCGAAATAGAAGTAATAACCTGTCACTCACTACTCTAACAAACGTGTTTGCTAGGCGCGTGCAGTGCGGAAAGTGAGGTGCGTGCGGTAGCGCGGGCGCGGGCGGGCGACCGGAGTGATAACCGCTGCCCGCGCCCCCCTGTACATGTCTTCGCACCCCCCACTTTGAAAATCAATGACCTAGACAAACCTCACCCCATGAACTCGGGCACCCCTGCTAAATCATCAAATTTAGCTAACCACTTGGGGTGACCTATGGCAAAGGTGTTGGTTATCCAATAAAGGTTCCCGGGGCAGCGGTGTCCATTCCCGCCTCCCAAATTCAGCTACTAGAACCCATTTCCGCTCTACATGCCCAAACCATCTAAGCTTCCCTTTCTTAATCTTACTCATTACGCTTAGGTACATCAGCCTTGCATTCTTTGCGGATCTTCACGTTTCTCATACGATCATTTTGGATATTGGAATTTTTAAAACACTTGGTGAGGGGTAGAATCTGGGGGTCAGTTTGTCCAGGAGTGAAGGACGTATGAATCCATTTATTAAATAACCAACACCCCTGCCATAGGTCGCCCCAAGTGGCAAGTTACATTTGGCGACTTAGCAGGGGTGCTTGGGTGGATAGGGCGAGGTTTGTCCGGGTCTTGGCGGCGGATGCCTCTGCCCACCAGTTGCATGAAGAGAGATTGGTTGAGGGAGTCTCTTTGACTTCTCCAGCCATTCTCTCTAAGAACATTGCCTTGCACCACAGTGGGAGGGATGGAATCATACATCCGTCACTCCTGGACACACTACCCATCCCTTACATCCTTTTCCTTCCCAGAACTTCCTCCCTTCCTTTTTTAAAAAGACCCTCCACACAGCATCCCCAAAGAACACTTGGGCCCGGATGGGAAGTATTTTCCTTTCTCCTGTGTGAAGCTAATGTAAAAAAAAATGAAAGTTAGGTTAGGTTAGTTGCTTCTTGATGTCGTTGTCTGCCAGCATTACAGAGGTGTTGCGATGATGTTTGCAGATAGAAGAAGAAGACGGGCTGCCGGAGACACTGTGCGGCCAGTGCGCTTCCTCTGTCAGGCGGTCCCACGCTTTCCGGCAGATGTGCAAGAGGAGTGACACCATCCTGAGAAATCACATCAAGGTAGAAACTGATTTTGGCAACTTAAATTATATAATCAATTCTCACACAAAACACACAAGATATAATTATATACGACCGTATCTCATAAAAAAATTTTACGCACCAGATTTAAATGTCCGGGTTTAATTTTCCCCACAGGAAAAACTAAACCCTTTCACACACTTCCCAAATGATCATCTGGTCAATCCACGTTATGCAATTGCACTATATGTATTATAATTACAAAACAATACAAGAACAACATGTCAACCTACCAGAGACCAGATGGGAAAATAATTCACCGACTCCAGATATTTTCATATCAGAGGGTTCGGCTCTGTGGAATTCCTAATTGAACCTATAAATCCTACTGATCCCTCAATATAAATATTTAAAAAATCTTTTGTAATCCTACATGTATTTAAAATTACCGATTTTTGCATTTTTATGTATAAATTCTTTGACAAATCTAATACGCCTAAATTTTGAATCAGAGACCTAGGTATAATGCCAGTAGCCGAAATAACAAATGGTAATATTTTTATATTCCGAGAATGCCAAATTCTTTTAATCTCGTTTCCTAAATCTGTGTATTTTCTAATTTTTTCAGAAACAGTTTTTTGAATATTACAGGAATTTGGAATAGCTACATCAATGATATAAGTTATTTTTTTAATTTTGTCATGTAAAACTATATCAGGTCTATTATGACTAATTGTTCTGTCTGTTAGTATAGTTTTATCATAATATATTTTATAAAATTCATTTTCTAAAAATGAATTTGGTTCATATTCATAATATGGTACTATATTACGGCAGTCAATCAAGTTATGTTTAATTACCAAACTTTGGTGGATTATTTTTAAAACCTGATTGTGCCTAAATGTATACTCGGACGGCGCTAATATAGAACATCCCGATATAATATGTTCTATAGTTTCCGGAAAAGCCAAACATTTTCTACATAAATCATCAATTTGATTTATATCTTTGATTATATGCTTCCTATAATTTTTAGTATTAATGACTCTATCTTGAATGGCAAGCATAAATCCTTCTATTTCTGCGCTCAACTCTCCAATACTCAACCATTTGTTTGACGAAAGTTTGTCAACATACGTTTGGTTGAGATAATTGAAGTGTTTTGCATGAATAATTTTATTTGACCAGGAATCTAATAATTCCTGGTTAGTATTTATAAGAATGTTGGCATTCTCGTCATATAAATTTAAAGGTGTAATGTTTCTATCTGCCTTACAAATTATTTTGTGCATTTCTGAGCTATTAGCTTTCCTATGGAAAAAATTTCTAAGCATTTCTACCTGATTGTGTTTCAAAGATGTTATTTTGACTATACCTCTACCTCCTAAATTTCTAGGTAAATTAATTCGTTATTATTTACAGATTTTTTTTCTTCATTACTATTTTTATTGTATTTCATTTCATCTCATTTTTTTTTTTTTTAAAGAAAGAAACATTCCCGTGTTACGAATAAGGCAACAATTTTTGAAAATCTACTACCACAACACTAAGCGGAAAATGTGCTTGTGTCGTGATGGAGGACTGAGCCAGTATAGAAATCGAACGTGCGATGCCAGGGTGGGACCCAAACGCAATGCCCACTCAGCCACTGACCGCTCGGTTTTATTTTGTTTTATTTCGGTTATTCGTTATTATTTCATGTTATCTTTTTATAAAATTGTAAAATGGGGGCCTCAGCATGGGAACAGTGCCCAGTGTAGCCTAAAATATTTCGTTTGTTAAAATTATATGTTAGGTTAATTAATTTAAATTTAATATAAAGTAATTAATTTATATTTAATACTAATTACTAAGTTATTTTTAATTTAATATTGATTAATTAATTTTAATTTAATATTAATCATTTAATTAATTTTAATTTAATACCAATTATTTAATTAAATAATAAAGACTAGCAGTGGAGGTAATCCACCTCTTACCCGCCCTGGTATAAGTAACTGATGGTTACTCCTTCAAGGCTCTTGCAAGATTCTAATTTTTTTGATTAAACAAAGCTACATTTATTTATTTTGAACGAATCTAGACCTCCAGTGTCCATGCATACGTTGTTAGTAAGCAGTATGCAAGTGCTTAACAGGAAAAACAAAATGCAAAAAAATAGGTTAGTAAGACAAAAATAAATTAAACAGGGCAAAAGAAAAACTCATTCATGAGACTCCATGACGCGGAATTGCATCTGTAAAAAACCTGCAAGCACCTGCATAAAATAGAGAACATAAGAAATACAATAAATCTCAAATCAATTGGCAAGTACCAACAAAAAATGTGAATGGCTTTCGGTCTGACCATAAACTACACTTAGCTTCCGTGTCCCTTAGCCAACCACTCAGTGAAGCTTCAAAGAATGTTAACTGAATATTTGGGGTAAAATACCCGAAGACTAAAAGAAAATTCAGCGTTGGGTAGTCAGAGGCTGGACAAAGGACAATCAAGGTCGTGTGATCAAGCCTCAAGCCTGCACATGTCATTGGGGGAGGCGCAGATAGATTTGAGAAGGATCTGCAAAATTAATAATGTAACTAAAGATGAAGCAGGGACGAGGTCCAGCACACCCCCAAACGGGGATAGGGAAAAAAAATAAAAATTTGGAGTTCAGTTCATCCAAAAAACATTGAAATAGTTAAAGACAAAACAAAATAAGGAACATGGCATAAATTAACAGGTAGTATAGTAAAAATATAAACAAAGCAAATCGCAAAGCAATTATATACATTTTTGAAAATATAATGAACAAAATAACATAACGCAAATGTAAAATATAACATATAACTTATAATATAAATATAATATAATATACTTACATATAACTTATAAAGACTAGCAGTTAAAAACCCGCTCTGCAGGTTTTTGCTGCTAGGCCCTGCCGGTGACCATTTTATAAATCCGATAGGAACTAGTTAAAAAAATAGCCAGTTCCCCGGATCCAGTGACAGATAGTCACCGGGAATAAAATAACCGCGACAGGCAATGACGTCATATTGCCTGTCGCGGTTACTTTTTTTAACCGCGACAGGCAATATGACGTCATTGCCTGTCGCGGTTACTTTTTTCCGTCAATCTCTCCATATCCGGAGAGATTCACGAAATTACAAATTGCAAAAGTAGACTTGTATACAAACTTCATGTATGAAAACGGTTGTGCTTAAGGCACGGCATAAGAATTGAATTTTTGGCCGGATTCTTAAATTTCGACTGTACACTTTAGGCTATTAATACTGTTTGATAAAGAACAACAATATTATTGATAAATGAAACAATTTAACTTTGTTTGAACCACTTCTATAATGAGTAAATCTGACCGGTTTCGGAACGACCGTTCCTTTTTCAGGGCAAGTGTATATTAATTTGACAGTTTCGAAATATGGATGGGAACAATGTATTATTATGGTAGGGGTGGAGCCATTGCTAGGTATTAATGAAGAGTGGGTGG
Organism: Limnephilus rhombicus; assembly: GCA_929108145.2. Lineage (NCBI taxonomy): Eukaryota > Metazoa > Arthropoda > Insecta > Trichoptera > Limnephilidae > Limnephilus > Limnephilus rhombicus. The sequence continues at coordinate 9,555,066 of OV815290.1, read as the reverse complement.
GTAGGGGAACAAATCCATGATTCCAAATCCAAAGACATTATTTTTTGTTTGTTGATAATAGATTCATTATTTTTAAGGGATTTTTTTTATTTCCAAAGCTTCTAAGTTATCTAAACGTTTTCCTTTATGATTAATATGAAGAATATTTATCCCCATATTTTTTTTCAAAACTATGGTTATTTTCAATGATATGGTTAGCGAACTCAGAAAAATTATTATTATTAAGACACCTTAAATGTTCTTTGATTCTGATTTCAAAATTACGAGTTGTTTTTCCAATATAAAATGATGGACAATCATTACATTTGAGTTTATGTATTCGGGAATTAGTCAATTTATGGTCTTTATCTTTAGCATTTCTCAAAAAATTACCGATATTATTTCTTGTATAAAAAGCTGGTTTAGTATATTTGGGGTAGCGCCATGTACAGAAACCAGTATTAAAGAGTACTATACTGGTAGAATACTTGTGGTTGCATCACAGTCACGTAGCTTGTAAGTATATCTGTATACAATTAATTGTATGCAATTTTTGAGATTTCTTTACCTGAGGGAGTATGGCTACTACCCGTGGTTCTACCCTACCCACTTTCTCTTGGGCATGCTCGGTATGAACCTTCTACAGAAGGGATGTGTTCATTGTAACACATTTCTTCAGACTGATTCGTGGATGGTTCAAAAACTCAACTATCACGGAGAGCATTAGTTTTTATGTTCCCGAAGGTTATCTCCGTCACCGACAGCATATACTGTTTTATCTCCCGGCTTGCAGAACTAACTTGCCAATGGTCATGTCAGTCGGGAGAGCTGTCTTGTTGTTAAATAGAATCACTTCGAGTTAGGGATGTTACGAATATTCGCATATGCGAATAATTCGCATCACTTTAAACATTCGCATTCGCAACAATCGATGCGAATATTTAGCGAATGCAAATGTGTGCAGATCATGTCGTGACTCGCCCACTGTCGTGAGATCGTGAGAGACAAAGTCAACACTGATATTCTTCAATTGTCTCTAATTCTGTCTAAGCAGAGTAACCAGGATGGTAATCGGCATTCAGCTTCAGGTGCTAAAAGGTTGAGGACTTCAAACAAGCAACATTAATGAGCCTTCGACAAGTTCTGCTAAAACTCTTATAAGCAATCTTGCAGGAATCCTAGATTTTTGATGCAACTCAATTTTTTTTTTTTTACATTAACTCCACACAGGAGGCCCTGAGGAAAATAATTTCCCTCAGGGCCTATGTCATCTGTGATGCTGTGTGAAGGGTCTTTTTGAGGAGAGGAAGGAATGAACATTGGTCTTGAAGAGACCCATGTTGTAGGAAGGAGGAAACACAGAGGCCGGCAAATCATTCCACAGCCGAGCTGTTGAACACAAGAACGAGTCGAAGAAACGACCCGTTCTCATGTGACAAATGTCAACCGTGTACAAATGTTGGGCACGCGTTTGGCGTGTTTCCCGACTGTGCACCGGTGCCGAAGGGATCAATGATGCTAGTTCCTCGGAGCATCTTCCATTGTAATACCGGTAGAACAAGGATAGCATTCCCACCCGACGCCTGTGCTCTAAAGATTGCAATCCGTCTGTTAAGATGGGAGAATCTATCAAACGGACCGCCCGTTTCTGCACAGAGTCGAGGGTATTTTTCAGGTATTTTGGAGCTCCAGACCAGAGATGGCTGCCAAATTCAACCGTGGGGCGTACTTGTGATTTGTACAAGGTTAGCAGTTGTGTACTATTAAAGTATCTGCGGGCCCTGTACAGTACGCCCAGCTTTTGGGAGGCTAACTTTACTCTGGCTTCGATGGCTTAGATTCCACAAGTGATAGCAAAAACTCCGACGGTGCAGAATCTGGAGACACTATAAGCTGTGAAATCAAAGCTCAATTGAAGGCAAATCTTAAAGAAAAACCAGACTCTCTTGATGAAAACCCTTTGGACTGGTGGAAGACTAAATTGAAATACAACAAATTGACAGATCTGGCTCGTAAATATCTGAACGCTCCACCGGCACCGGCCAGCGTTCCGATTGAACAATTGTTCAGTGCAGCCGGCCTTATATACGAGCCGCTTAGAAATCGCCTAATGGGAGAAAAGGCTGCAAAATTGCTTTTTCTGAAATATAATATGCCTCTTTTGAACTTTGATTATTGAATTGCTTAATAACGATTATAACTTACTGTATAAGAATTGATTTGCTTTTATTTTTTTATTAAAACGATGATTAATGTTGACTAAAGTTTTTTTTATGTGATTCCTTAACATTCGCATTCACATTCGCACATTTGCACTCTGAACATTCGCATTCGCATTATAAAATATCACATTCGTAACATCCGTACTTCGAATATCGATATGTTTAACATCAATGAAGCACAATTAAAACGGCAAGCTTTGTTACTATTGGTCTAAATCTGTCTATCTCATCTAAAATATTTTTCTATTTTAAAAACGCTTTCAATACAAAGAGCACAACGAGTACAAGATCACGAGAGGTCGCTATTCCAAGGTTAACTATGATTTTTTTCTTTTTAACAGTCTCAAATGGGAGGCGAACACATTTCTGGACATCACGAAGAAGACATTGATGATAATGAACAGGTCATCTATCTAGACATCAACCAAAAGGCCGTTTATCTGGACACCAATAAAGACACAATCTATCTGGACACCAATAAAGATACAATTTATCTAAACGAGAACAAAGAGATTATATACTTGAACACCAACAAAGAAGATATATTTCTAGACGACAAAGAGACTGCATACATAGAAAATAACGATAAAGATACTATATACATAGAAAATAACGACAAAGATGAAGATTATATAGAGAATGAAGAAAATGAAGAGGTAGTTTATTTAGAAAATAGCGATAAAGATAATATTTATGTAGAAAATAATGAAAAAGATACTGTGTATATAGATGATAACGATTCAAATGCCGTTTATATAGAGAATGAAGAAGATGTAGAGACGGTTTATATAGAAAATAACGATAAAGATAATGAATATATAGAGAATTTCTACAATGAAGTCATTTTTGAAGACGACAGCGAAAATGTCATTATTTATGACAGCAAAAATGACAACATGTTTGAGGGCAGTGACAATGACAGCACTTTTATTGATTCAGAAGGTATGTTAAATAACTATATTAGTCACACCGAGAGGTCGTACTTGATGTCATTGTTTCATATGAAATATAAATACGTAAAGTTTTGGGATTTTTTATGCCAAGATCTTCAATTTTTCATTTTTTTTACAGACAAATCATTCAGACGCAGCGACACCAAGCCGTTGAACTGCACCAAATGCAAGTTCACCACCACACGAAGTCAGAACCTGAACACACACCTCTCCATGCACCACGGGGTTAAGCCATTCTCATGCGCACATTGCCAATACACCACCACACTAAAACACAGCTTCCAGCAGCACAAACTCGTCCACTCCACTGATAAACCATTCTCGTGCTTGGAATGTAGTTATTCCAGCAAACTCAAGCAGAGCCTCAAGAGACATATGCTTATTCACACCGGCAGTAAACCATATTCGTGCACCGAGTGTGACTACGCGGGTAATCAAAAAAGTCGCCTAAATAGTCACATGCTGACTCACATTGGAGATAAACCGATTTCATGCACGGAGTGTTCCTATAAGTGCAAGCAGAAGAAGCAACTCAAAAACCACATGGTCAGCCATTATGTAGATAAACCGTTCTCATGCTTAGAATGTAATTATTCTTGCAAGTTAAAACGCAATTTAAAGGTGCACATGCTTGTACACTCAAATAAAAACCCATTTGCATGTCAGGAGTGTGCGTACACTTGTAATCAGAAAAGTCGCTTGAAGGTACATATGTTGACACACTCGGGAATTAAGCAATTTTCGTGCACGAAGTGTGCGTATTCTTGTACGCAAAAGATACGCTTAAAAACGCATATGTTGACACATTCGGACGAAAAACCATTCAAGTGTACGAAATGCGATCACACATGCAAGCAGATGCGGCACTTGAAATCTCACATGCTGACGCACTTTGCTCAGAAACCGTTCTTGTGTGCGGAGTGCGGTTACCGGTGCAATCAGAAGCAGTACTTAAAGTATCACATGCTGACACATTCTGGGGAGAAACCATTCTCGTGCGTAGAGTGCGGTTACAAGTGCATTCAGAAGCGTAGTCTCAAGCTGCACATGCTCGTCCACTCGGGGCAGACGCTGTTCTCATGCACGAAGTGCACTTATACAAGTAACTCTAAACAGAATCTAAAAGTTCACACTCTAACGCACTCTAAAGAAAAATCATTCAGAAATCGAAACCGCAACCGAACAGCTATACAAGTCTAAATATAATCTAATCTATCATTACGGAAAGGTGGGTTTATGTAGCATGGGGTTAATTTGTCCTCATGGGACAAAGAAGGCAAATCGGTAATTTGCTTGGTACAAGAATGAGATCACCAAGACATTGCTAAACTTTTGCAGCATCACCAGATGACCAAAGTAACGAAATATTTTCTTATCTTCATTACATAGTATAAAATGAAGTCGCTCAAAATGTATGTGCATATGTTTTCACCAATAGATATATGTATAACACATGCTTATTATAGTAGAGAAAAGCCGAGAAATTCAAATATTCAATTCAGGCAGCGGGCAGATGGCAAGCGGGTGGTGTGGATTTTATATAGGTTGGGTAATGGCAATGTGTTTCGTTAGCCACAGAAATGTGTGGCCGGGTCTGCTAGTAATATATAAAAATGAATGTTTCTTTGTTTATCCCTTATGCCGTCTCTAAACCATTCATCCAATTGCGATGAAACTTTGGTGAGTTGTTATATGCGCATGCCCGCGAAGGTTTCTTTATATAATGGTGATCTCTGGCGTTATGAAATTTGCATTAAAATGACAATAGGTGGCGCTCGAGTTATTTGAAAAATGTGTGTATTTCATATAGTTTAGCGGCAGGGTGGGAAGGAGGGAGGGGGAGGGGATTCTGGGAGGGGAACAAAGGAGGGAAGGTGGAAGAGGAATGCGGGAGGGGAACCGGTGGCGGGAACCAGTACGCATAGGAAAGGAAACGCAGGGAAAAAAATTATTTCCTTATGTGGCATTGCAACGCATGCCCGGTACTCGCTAATATTTTTACTGTTGCAATTCATAGTTTTATTTTATGGAGTCGGTACATTACAATCAAATTTCATTTCCATACTAGAAATACAAGAAAAAATTAAATCACATACCTACAGTTAATAATTTATTATTATGAACTCTCTACCCGTGCTGTGTGTTACAAAATATGTTTTATACAGTGTGTAACAGGACATACCTGAGGGATTTTAACCAGCGATTCCTGAGCACAATTGGAGTAAAAAATGTACTTGAAATTTTGGTATCCGACGATGTATTTTTTCTATTAAAAACAAAAAATCAGTTTTTCAATCACTCCGCGCTACTGTCCCCATCGTAATGCGAATCGTCACGTCCCGTCCGTGTGTGAGCAATATGCGCTGTCTCGTGTGGTAAATATGCTGTTAGAACAAGACGCAACGCTTATAAAGTGTCCGCTGGATTATAAAGGCGTTTAACTTTTTTTTTTTTTTTACAGTGAATACCGCACAAGAATCTCAACTGCTCCCGTCTGGAGCCAGTGAGACTTTGGCATGCCCATTTGGGGTATGTTGTGAGGCTGAAGGTAGTGGGGAGGGGGAGGAGGTGGGGAAGAGGAAGGTTGGGAAGTACCTGGCTATTCAGATCTGGTCACCAAACATGGCTAAAGCCATTTTCAAGCAACGTTTCAATTCTGAATGGTGGTCTTACACCAGGGCGATACTGATAGTATCTTCCACTCTGGAACATGCCGCAAATATACTATATTATTTTAAATGAATTAATTGTGAAATAACAAAAATTAATCAAATAAAATTTATTTGCGCATGCCGGGTTCGAACCCGCGACCTCTGGATTGTGAGTCAAGAGTCTTACCCACTGGACTACGGAGGTCGTCATTTAACTAGTCAGTTAAGTCAAATATGCTCAGGAGTCGATGGTTAAAATCCCTCGGGTACGTCCTGTTACACCCTGTATAATAGCACGCAACCATGAAAAACCATGGGATAGTTGGATTTTAGATTTGGGGATGCTGTGTGGAAGGTATTTGAATGGAAAGGAAGGAGAGAATATTCTGGGAAGGAAAAATGTATGAAAGTAGAAATCTGTTGAACAGTGTGTCCAGTAGTGACGGATGTATGAATCTAACCCTCCAACTGCGATGCAAGGCGATGTTCCGAGAGTCCTGCTGGAGAGGTCATATTGCCTCCATCAATCAGTCTTTCCCGATCCGACCTGCCATGCGGTAGGTGGGCAAACATATTCGCCGCCAAAACCTCTCCAGCAAAATTCTCTCGACCCATCACCTAGTACTGCAGTGGGAGGAATGGATTCATATGTCCATCGCATGGACAGCTGAACTTATAATTTGTGAAATATAAAATTTTTGCATAAAAACATAAAAAGTTTTAAAAATGGCTTTTACGTTTTTTCAAACTACAATTATTACATAGTATAAAATGAAGTCACTCAAAATGTATGTGCGCATAGATCTTTTAAACTACGCAACGGATTTTCATGCGGTTTTCACCAATAGATAGAGTGATTCAAGAGGAAGGTTTATGTGTATAATACATGCTTATCATAGTAGAGAAAAGCCGAGAAATTCAAATATTCAATTCAGGCAGCGGGCAGCCGGCAAGCGGGTTGTGTGGATTTTATAAAGTTTGAGTAATGGCGTTGTGTTTCCTTAGCCACAGCAACGTGTGGCCGGGTCTGCTAGTATATTATAAACTGCATCGTCAACTCACTTTTTCTCACCCAATTTTAAAAAATTTCTAAAATTTTTTTTTTTGCAAATTGTAGTCGGAAACTTTGGATTCATAAAGGTGTACATTTTAATTATTTTGCATTTAAATTTTAGATTTGAATATAAAGCATGGTATTTTCTCTTTCTAACACCGTTTAGATCATATAGTACCTAAGTAAGGGAGACAACGATTTCTATGAGATCTGTATGAGTTGTTCCGAAAACTTAACAAATAGACTTGACAGGTTAAAATCCTTCGGGTGTGTGCCGTTACACCCTGTATATCATTAGTGGTTTCCTCAGAATAGCTACTTATATTCACAGAAACGTTTTTTTCTCCTACATTTTATATTCAAAGGTTAAATAAAGAATTCTAAAGATATTTTTATGGTTTTTTTTAAATATTTTCATGAAGCTGAATAAATATCCTGTTACATTGCCACCTTAGAACAGGCTCAGCCTAGTGAGGTGGTATATACCAAAAAAAAAAAAAAAAAAAAATATATATATATATATATGTACATGTAGGTATATTGTATATGTATATTGTAATGTTATTCTTGGTTAATAAATAATTTTAAAAAACATAAAAGTATTTGTTAGCACCCTCTTATATATTCATTATGGTCACACTTTATTTATGGTCTCTGTGTGTGGCACTCCGAGTACTTGCCCGTTGACATTTGGGCATTGGTTATATTTATTTATTTTCCATGTTCTCCGTAAAACGGTTATTCACCAATACATTATGGAGAAGATTACAAATTAGACAAAAAGTATAGCAAAACACATAAAAAGGTCAGTTTCACTACTTTGTGACATACGTCAAAAGATAATTGTTAAACTGCCTGTAGGTTACGTTAAAAATGTCGATGGTCAATGCAGACTCGTTGAGCAGTTCAGTCGCTCTGTTGACTGGCGCGATCTGATAGGCAGAAGTCCTCGCTTTTGGAGCATAAAAAAGGGTATGGGACCTTCCACGAGTATACTTGTCTGGGACATATGAGTTAATCTCTTTCAAAATAGGTGGATTATGTATAGTTCCAGAGATTATCTTAAAAAAATGTTTTCCTAAAAATATTTTTCGGCGGGCTTCTAATGTATTAAGATCGAGCATTCCTGCTAAGAATAAGGATGGATACAGGAAAGGGTAGTACATATATTCCCTCATATATAGGTAATTGTTATAATATTGCGAGCCCTGCAATATTTTGGTATGCAACAGTTGTAGATCCTGCAAAGATTCAAATCAGCAGATTTGAAAAGAAAGCGGGCCGTTCTTTGTGCAGCAGCCGAGAGCTTTGGGCAGTCCTCTTAATCGTAACACGACGGATCATTTTTGAAGATTGCTGCGATCGTGATTGTGAAGCTCACTGGAAATCATCCTGGGTCCTGGTGATGAGGGTCCTTTCGGCTGGAAGTCAATTCTCTGAAGTCATTTCAATTTTCGTTCAATTGAACAAAAGATCAAAATATCAATTTTCAACTTATTAACCCAGAAATACTTGCATGATATTATTACTGTTACTTTTTCGTTATTTCTCTTATCCAGGCTTCCTCCACCGGGCGCAGCTATTATTTTTCTTTTTATTTGCTTACATCTTTATCTGTAATTTTCTCTATAGATTTCAGAAGAATTATTCTACGGGCTGCCAGATTTATTATTCTTTTGTATTATGTTAATGTAAGTACTTGCATACTGCTTTCTAACCCCGTATGCATGGACGTTGCAGGGTCTAGAGTCGTTCAAATAAATGTAGCTTCGTTCAATAAAATAGATTCTTGACGTGTGCGGTGAAGGAGGAAACCATATGTTTCCTTATAACGCCGTTGGGAAAGTGGTGGGGTCCCCTCCAATTATTAACATTAACTATTTAAAACTAAGGCAGAGAATGCTAAAATGTTATGTGTGGTCAGTCTTGCTGTATGGATGTGAGACATGAACCTTGAAGCTAAATACAATGAACAGGTTAGAGGTTTTTGAAATGTGGCTTCACCGGAGAATGCTCAAGGTCCCATGGACCGACATGGGCGGGCTGGAGCAGATAGAGAGCTGCTTACTTTGGTGCAAGTCGGGAAAATTTCATATCTGGGTCATATACTTCGAGGGGAGAAGTATCACTTGCTCCAATTGGTATTGAAAGGCAAGATAGACGGTCGCCGAGGGCCTGGCAGGAGACAAATGTCTTGGCTGTGAAATGTATGAGAGTGGACCGACATTAGAAGTGTGGAGGAGTTATTCCGGGCAGCGCAAGACAGAGAGACATTTTCCAGAGTGATCGCCAATGTCGGGGGGACCTGATAGGGCACACCAAGAAGAACATGAACTATTTAACCTAAGCAAGCCCTTGCCAGGTAGACTTAGTTTTCAGGATATCATTTTAGTTTAAATATATATTTTTCTAATATTTTGTTTTTCTAACACCTTCTTTTCTTTCAAAATCTATAACTTTACATCTACCATGCGAGTCAATCTTGCTCATAATAATCAGCAATGCATATTGTTGCCACCTTATCCCCGGTAACAATCCTTCACAATGATTTTTTTTTTTTTTAACATGAGCTCCACACAGGAGGCCCTGAGGAAAAGAAAATAATTTCCCTCAGGGCCTGTCATCTTCGAGATGCTGTGTGAAGGGTTTTTTTAATGATAGGAAGGAGAGGAGAGTTCTGGGAAGGAAAAGGGTTTAAGGGATGGGTAGGAATTCAGTGTGTCCTGGTCATCCGCCTCCAAGACCTAGACAAACCTCATCCTGTGAACCCGGGCACCCCTGCTAAATCATATATGGCAGAGGTGTTGGTTTGTTGGTTATCCAATAAAAATACCGGGGCGGCGGTACCCATTCCCGCCCCCCAAAAATCTAAATAAATTTAGTAATATAGCTTCGTTCCACAACTTCACTCGCAAGGTATCAGGGGGAAATTACTATACAAAGAAATGAAATTGAATGGAAGAAACTGTTTTGTCCACAGGAATGAAATGTTTTTCGGGGATGAAAATAGTCTATGCTACTTCATTTCCCAGTCCTCCAAGTATCCCTATGCAAAGAATAACAAACATACTTTTGCATTTATAATATTAGTAAGGATTATGTTCTAATGATGGTGGATGTGTACCTGCCTCTATTACCTTGGGTTGGGAGGTATTTTTTTTTTTACATTAACTTTAATAACTTAAGTTAATTTATATAAAGTTTAAACAGTGCAGGACCCAATACTGATCCTTGTGGTATTCCCAGTGGATTTCTTTAATTGATCCATTGTGATATCAAACCCTAATCTCCAAACAAGATGGGACCCACTGATGTTCCTTGTGGTATTCTAAGTTTCTAACAATATTGAATAGTTTCTCAGCTCATTTGGTATTTGGACTGTCTTGTTATGGGTTAGTAGATGAAACAGAATAGTGACAAAATGGTAGGTAAGGTTAGGGAAGATTTTGTATTTTTTTGCATTAGCTCCACACAGGAGGTTCTGAGGAAAATAATTCCCCTTATAGGGTATATAGGGTCTGTCATCTTTAAGGATGCTGTATGAACTGTCCTTTTAGGAAAAGAAGGAGAGGAAGTTCTGGCAGGTAAAAAGGTGTCAGGGGTGTGTAGGAATCTGGGGTCAGTGTGTCCAGTGATGGACTTATGAATTTATCCCTGCTTTCCTAAGAGAGTCCTGCTGGAGAGGTCAATAAGTTTTCCTCAACCAGTCTCTTCCGATCCGGCCTGCCACCCAGTTGGTGGGCAAACGCATCCGCCGCCAAGACCTGGACAAACATCACACCGTAGACCCGCTCTGTTAAGTCACCGAGCGTAGAAAACTATTATCGTAAAGTTGTCGGTAATCTAATAAATAAAGACTTTAATCATCAACTTGCTGATTTATTGAATGCACATTCATGACTTATTTATTATAATTGATTGTTAGAAGGACGCGAAACTATTATTATTAGAGAAAATTCTGCAAGGCGATGGGTTAAGAAAATCCGACTGGAGAGGTCAAAAGGACTCTTTCCACCAGTTTCTTTCGATCTAGCCTGTCAAGACCCAGACAAACTAAGTGACCAAATGTAGCGAACCACTTGGGGTTTCCTATTGGCAGGGATGTTGGTTATCCAATAAATGGTTCCCGGGGCGGCGGTACCTACACCAGCCTTCCAAATCGTAAAAGAGCATTAGCAACGGTTAGTGCGTTAACAAATTACTATTTACTTTAATCTTTGTGTTTCTTCTATGCAAAGCAAATCTGCATCTGTTCTAGAAATAATCTATGGAGCTGTCAAACCAACAAACCGACGTTTTTCAACGTTCTGATTGAACATTTCGGATAATTGAAGTTAATAAATTGATTTATTTGTAGAATCGGACGAAATTAAATATATATTTCTTTGCCGACATTTGACGCCAAGCTTTTACAAAAATTTCCCCTAAATGTTTATAGACACAATTTTGGTGAGTGTTTAAACGTACCTAACCTAAAATGTTTATATTTGTAAATACTGTGAGACCAAATTAGGAAAATACGCATTCTATTTACAGAGTTCGCTTGGGTTTTTTATGGAGAATGGTTTGTTATGAATTGATCTATTATATATTTGGATTTAAATGTTTTTGTGGTGAAAATTAAGTGAGTACTGCACAAAAGTCCCAAGTGCTCTCAGCTGGCTGAAGCCAGTGGAACTGTGGCATCTCCAATTGGGGTATGTCGTGGTGATCAACGGAGAGGGGAAGGGAAGGAGATGAGGACGAGGAAGGTTGGGATGTTGTTGTCTATTCAGATATGGTCGCCAAAAGTCTTTTCAAGGAACATTTCATTTCTGAAAGGTGTTCCTTCACCAGGGCGTAGGCGTAGAGAATAGACTGCCAACACAACTCTGTATTGACACATTCCTTGCTTCATCCACATTCATACATCATCTCATACTGTTCTGTTACGTACACTTTAGAAATCGCTTTTAAACTGGATATAGGAAAAAACAAGACCCCTTCTGAATTATCGAGGCATCCGGATTATAGTAGGCAATATTTGAATTTTTAACTTGGGTTTCATTTATTAAAGTAAAAATTTAAAGACAATTTAGACAAGAATATGTATGTATGTACAAACGTACTTATAAAAAAATTCAAACATGTAAGAAATTTGCGCACTTAAATGTGAAATAAAAAATTTAAAAAACTAATAGGTTTTTAAATTATACTTACCTATATTGTTATTACAATATATTGCTTTGAAGAATCTCTTAAATTTACATTTTTATCTATGTATTTTGTTGCAAAGTTTTTTGTTATTATCTTTATATTTTCTTTATTGTTTAAATTTTTAAGTATTTACTTTGGTACAAATAGTTTGTAAAAATTTTAGGTAAATATGCAGTTAGTCCACCTCACGGATAATACGGAACATTCATGTTGTCGAAGTTTGATGCACGGATAATACGGAATGTTCCTTTTTTAACTAATAGACAATCAAATATGACATTTGTCGGAAGTACCAATCTTATAAAATAAATACTCTAAAATAAACTCGCTTTTCATCATACTTTTAAAAAACATCCCAGGTTTTGAATGGTTTGTTTGGCTACGCAGGGTTTGTCTAGCGGGTTTGTGTATTTTAATACATTTCTTTCCACGTTTTACTGTTATAAATACTGGTACAAATTTGTCAATGATGCATTCACTTTGTTTTACGCAAAAATATTTTTTCTATGATTGGCAGCATTGATGAAATGTTAAAATAAAAACGATGAATAAACATGGCGTTACCGTGCGAGTGAATTAATTTTAACAAAATTAAAATGTTAAATGCATATTTTTTGCATGTTTTTTGGTCTCCCCCGACATAAATACTCACTTTTCTTAATAATAAAGCTAAATCTAACTGTTTGGATAAAAAGTTTTCCGTATTAACGAGTAAGCGGTTTAATGCATAAATAATAAATTTTTAAGTATTTACTTTGATACAAATAGTTTGTAAAAATTTTATAAGAAAAGCCCACTAGGGCGGGTAATAAATAAATAAATGCTTCTTGAAATTTTCTGCTTGAAAAATCTAAAATTATTCTGTTTATAATTTTACGCAATTTGTAATACGCTAATATATTATACGCAATAATATTTCTATAATACGTAATTTGTCTTTTATTGACAATGTAGAATGTTCCTCTCGCCTGTCCGGATTACAGCGTGCGCCGAAGTAACGGGGGTCCGGATTAGCGAGGCTATTTTTTTTTTTTTTTTTTACGTGAGCTCCACACAGGAGTCCCTGAGGAAAATAATTTCCCTCAGAACCTATGTCATCTTTGGGGATGCTGTGTGGAGGGTTTTTTTTAAGGAAAGGAAGGAGAGAAGAGTTCTGGGAAGGAAAAGGGTTTAAGGGGTGGGTAGGAATCTGGGGTTCAGTATGTCCTGGTCATCCGCCTCCAAGACCTAGACAAACCTCACCCCATGAACCCGGGCACCTATGCTAAATCACCAAACGTAGCGAACCACTTGGGGGTGGCTCTACTGTAATTGAAATTTTGAATGCACTATTTTCCATCGCCCCGAATGCAAATAGTTGTCTTTTACAGTAATTAAGGTGAATTAAAATGATTTTTTCCAAGACGACCTCTGTAGTCCAGTGGGTAAGACTCTTGACTCACAATCCGCAGGTCGCGGGTTCGAACCCGGCATGCGCAAATAAATTTTATTTGATTAATTTGTGTTATTTCACAATTAATTCATTTAAAATAATATATAGTATATTTGCGGCATGTTTCAGAGTGGAAGATACTATCAGTATCGCCCTGGTGTAAGACCACCATTCAGAATTAAAACGTTGCTTGAAAATGGCTTTAGTCGTGTTTGGTGACCAGATGTGAATATCCAGGTACTTCCCAACCTTCCTCTTCCCCACCTCCTTCCCCTCCCCACTACCTTCAGCCTCACAACATACCCCAATTGGGGATGCCATAGTCTCACTGGATCCAGACGGGAGGGATCGATCTTGTGCGGTATTCACTGTAAAAAAAATAAAAAAATAATAATAATTAAGCGTGTCCAGTGATTTCTAAAGTTTACCTTCTGTTTTTCTGACTTTTGACATGGCACATCTCACATATTTGATTCACTTGATCGTGCAACGTCTTTCTTGGACGTCGGGAACAGTTGATCCACCGATACTTGGACCCTCGAAATGATATTTACTGTAAAATTATAATTTTTTGTGTATTATTTACCAACTTCAAACCTAAAAACAACTTAAAAAATATCCTTAATAATAAGTTGGTATAAATATCAATTGAATTTATATATAGTAATTTATATATAGCAGCATCCTGGAATACAGCTCCATTATTTGGCCCCCTCTGAACAAAACCATATCCTAGAAATAGAGAGAGCTCAAAAAAGGTTTATGCGTTACCTGTATATGAGGGAATATACATACTATATGATAAGTTTGCTGATGATATTGCTATGGTTGCTGAAAGCGAAGAAGAACTGCAAGAGGCCTTAACAATCATGCAAAGCATTCTTCAAAAAAATTACAACATGAAGATAAATAAAGACAAAACAAAGCTGCTGACTGTAGGCCGAACGCAACATCAGATGAGAGTAGAGATGTCAGGAGTTCCACTAAAGAACACCAAGGAGTTTGTCTACCTCGGGAGCAAAATAACATGGGACGGTCGGTCTAAGAGCGAGGTCGACAGCCGTATACACCAGGCTAGGCTTGCACTCAATAAAAGGTCGAAAATAATAGAATCGAATAATATAGACCTAAAACTGAGAATACTCCTCATCAAGACCTATGTATGGAGTATCTTGATGTACGGCTGCGAAACATGGTGCCTATCCGAAAGAGATAAACGGAGACTAGAGGCTTTTGAGATTATTAGGAATTTCCTGGAGAGACCACATCACAAATGAGGAGGTTCTCCAAAGAATCGAAGGAGGAAGGCACCTGCTCAGGACCTTGTCCGAAAGGCGCGCAAGATGGATCGGCCATGTAATAAGACAAGAAGGCTTCTTGCATGCCATAATGGAGGGTATGACCGAGGGGACAAATGATAGGGGACGCCCATGCCGAGAGTACCTGGAGGACCTGCTGGTGGACTTGCGCTGCTCATCGTATGCAGACTTCAAAAGAGCCGCACAAGACAGGGAAGAGTGGAAGAAACGTATAGATGAAATTGCTGCACGAAATTCCCACGATTGAAACCAGAGAGAGAGAGAGACATACTACCCATTCCTTTATCCATCATTGTTCCAGGAATGCTCGATCTTAATACCTTAGAAGCCTGTCGAAAAATATGTTTGGGGAAACATTTTTTTAAGCTGATCTCCGGTATTTTACTGAATCCACCTATGTTGAAGGAGATTAACCTCTAAGTCTCTAATGCGTATACTCGTGGGAGATTCCACGCACTTGCTCCGAAAGCGAGAACTTCTTCCTTTCAAAATGCACCATTAAACAGAGCAACTCAACTGCTAAACGATTCTGCATTGAGCATCGACATCTTCAATGTTACCTATAGAGAGTTCAATAACTATCTTTTGACATACGTCTCAACATAGTGAAACTGACCCCTTGGACCTTTTTTTTTTCTCTTAAATTTTGTAATCTTATTCGTAATAATTTGGTGTATAACTGTTTTATGGAGAACCTAAAAAAATAAATAAATAGTGCTGATTTTTTTGTACTTATAAGTGCACCGGGGGGCCAATTGTCGGCAGATCAACTGTCATGGAACCATATATAGATT
This sequence comes from Limnephilus rhombicus, assembly GCA_929108145.2. Classification (NCBI taxonomy): domain Eukaryota; kingdom Metazoa; phylum Arthropoda; class Insecta; order Trichoptera; family Limnephilidae; genus Limnephilus; species Limnephilus rhombicus. The sequence goes on along the minus strand of OV815290.1, from coordinate 9,539,466 downwards.
ATTATAACAATTGTAACAGTGACATGTCTGGTTACAACCTACAGGTGAGCTAGTTCCGTTGGCGGCCAACAGATGTCATCCCAGCAGCACCTGTCGAGGAGGGAGGTGGAGGGAATGGAGTCCGCCATAGACAAAGCCATCTACCGCTGCCTTGGCTACTCTGACTCGGCACTTTTGTCTATGGCTTCCACCTGCCTTAGCAATGGGTAAGAAATAAATAATTTATTTAATTATAGTGACTAAAACATAATCTGTTTTTATTATTGATACTTCACCATTTTGAAAATCTTGTTCAGTCAGTTGAATTTTCAGATACGATCGTCGCAAGATGGCGGACAAACTGGCGTCAATTGTAGATTCGAAGAAGGCTGCCCGAATTGCCGAGAAAGTGGCGCAATTGGCCGAGACAATTGCAGCAGAGCGGCCAAAGAGCAGCACCACTCGCAAGAGAGAAAGAGAGCGCGATACCAGAGACGATCGGGACAGAGAGAGAGACAGCAGAGACGATAGAGAGAGAGACACACGAGACAGAGACGGCAAAGAAAGAGACAACAGGGAAAGGGATAGCAGAGATGATAGAGATAGAGACAGAGATGGCAAGGACAGAGACAACAGGGAGCGAGACACCAGAGACAGTAGAGACGACCGCGAGAGAGATACACGAGACAGAGACGGCAAAGAGAGAGACAGGGAGAGAGATAGAGACAGAGACGATCACAAGAGAAGCAAAAAAGACCACGCTACCAACGGCGCTAGTAAAGACTCTGATAAGGTTAGTTGAAAATATATACACAGTCGATTTCGCTTAAGGAGGGAGTTTGGTCCAGCCAATGCGTTTTTCTAAAAGTTAAAATTTATTTTCGTTCACAAAACATTTAACCTTTTCCCCGCGTTGAACTACTTCGTTTTTTCAATACCCATACGCGGTACATGTATATGTCATATGTCAAATACCTATCCATCCAATTTTATGTCAAATTACAGCATATTATGGCATGATTTATTATACTATATAAACAGATGAGATTATTATCTACAATTTGAAACCAAATCGTCGTCTGTAAACACTCCTAGATGTTTATAAAAACAAAAACATTAAATTCCGTACAAAAAACATACCCATGTTATCTTAAAGGCGGCGCCATTTATCCGCGTGCTTGTACTCAGGACACTGCGTTGACAGACACAAGTGGTACCTCAATCACTTATTATTAATTCGTATAAACAAGTTCTAAAACTCAACACTTAAAAATAGCACGAAACGAATAGATTTTGTCATATAATAAAGTCAAAATCACAGTTTCACAACACAAACAAGCGTTTAGAATACGCGCAATCTCGACAATAAATGTTTTCGACGCTTGTCCAATATGGTCAATCCGAATCGCATGCGCAAACTGCGATTTACTACTAGCGCCATCCGTCGAGTAAATTGTGAACTATGGCACTCAAAGGCACGAGGACACATTCACTTGATTATAGATGTTCCTTACGAAATACAATTTTAGTTTCGAAATATGCCTGAAGATGTCAGCATCGTGATTGTTACACGAATGTCCTAGCAAGCGGGAAAAAAAACTGTGACATAGGAGCGCTGTGATATCGGCAGCCGAAGTTAGCGTAACCAGGGCTGATACGGGCGCGTGTGAGGCATGGCTTTTTGCCGTATCAACTGTTGTTACGATCGCGTGGAAAAAGTTAAAGGTACATTTGAACAAGAAAAACCACTATTAAAAATTTGAAACTGGCAAATATGAAATTTCTTTATCTATAAAAACAAAAATTAATGAAAAAATCAGCCTTAATTTGGTAATAACTTTGTCCTATAATAATAATTTTTCATAAGCCGAGGTTCATCCACATATAAACTTTATTTTCTTTAATTTAAACTTTGAATTAAGTAAATGGGATGAAAATTCGACGAGCTGCGATTCCAGCCAACTTGAAAAACATGGTTTAAAAAAAAAAAGTGTTTTCACTTGTAACCGGGCCGCTCCGTTCTCCGTTCTACTTGCTTAGCGTGCACCGCTCCTAACTATATTTCAGGTAGAATTTGATGCTATAACTTTTGGAATGTATTCTCCATGTGTGTAGGGAGATTTTTTGATCAGCTGGAACAGACTCCCCTCTTAATTCGTACCAGTGGCGGTTTTCTCTAAAGTGCGTTTGTGCGCTGAACCCCCATTAACCTGTCAAAGGCCGCAAATTCCAGGAAAAATACGGAAATTTCGTAACAAAACACGATTTTGAATTTTGAATTAAATGTTTTGTTGATTAATTTTGAGCTATCGTATATTTCATTGACTGAAACACGTTCCTAGAACAATAAACTATGTACCAAAACAATATTACTTGCGTTAATTACGTAAATTAATAGGTTTTATGATGTTTTAGTCGAGGAACACGCGTCAATATTGACAGCTTCAATTTGCGCCAAAAATGACATTTCGATTCCACAGATAAAAATCATTTAAAAATAATCTGGTTTTGTCAGGTGAATGAAACTAGTGGCTATATCATCAATGATGTTGGCGCAAGCGATTCTGACCTTGTTTTCATACAAATTCTGTACATAGAAGGGTCAAAATCGCAGACAAACTTTTATTTCAAAATATTTTTTTCTCGCATGCGCAAAAGCTGCGCGCAAATGAGCGTGTCCGGCCGATTACAGGTTTAAAAAGACGATAAAATAAAAGAAACTTGTTTTATAATAATAACTAACTAACCATCACGCCGTTTCTCCGCAGGGGTAGGTAGAGAGGACGGACCGCCAAACAACTCGGTCTTGGCACACACTCTTTGCCTCACTCACATTCATACATCGTCTCATACATACTCTTCTATTATTCTGACTTTTGACATGGCCCGTCTCAAGTATCTGATTTACTTGATCGTGCCATGTCTTCCTCGGGCGTCCCCGACTTCTTCTACCATTCACATTTGCATCATATATTCTTTTAACTCTTTCTTTTTTATAATAATATACATATAATATTATTATATAACAAGTTTGTAATCATTATAAAACAAGTTCATAATCAGTAATCACATTATAAATAGGGCTCCTTTAAAATCCGTATTTAAAACTTGCGCCACCGTGACCGCGTCGAAATCGGTACCTATTTCCATTTTGTGCGTGATGTGTTCCGCACAAAATTCTCTGTAGGAGAATATCCTGGCCCATACAGATCTCTCTGACTGTGATTTGTACGAAACTATGCATATATTTACCAAATTCAAGCACACTTGGTGCGTCGATCACGAGTCAAGTACCACGTGATCTCCGATCGTTCACGAGTAGTGCCGATCGAGTTCGCCGCAGAATGACCATTGATTGCCTTTGCACCGGATGAAGCTATACTTGAAATCCTATTTAGATTAATCTTTCCTACAAACTGGTTTACATTATGAACATCAAAAAATATGCTACGGATAAATTGAACCTTTTACTATCTTTTGTATGGATTGGAATTACAATAAAATTATTATTTACATAACAAAAAATATAAGCGTAAACTACTAAAGAAATGTTTTTTCATGACTTGAGTAACTATGAAGTAATATGAGAAACAATTAAAAAAAAAATACCCCTTTATGGCTAAGACTATTTTTGACCTTTTTATGATCTAACTTTTTTTTCATTCTTATAAAATTATGCACAAAATAAATAAAAACCACTTTGGCACGTACTCGTGCAAAAAAGACGCTCGATTTTAAATTTTGAAGGCGTGAGAATCAAAATATTTCTAGCGTTTATATTCCTCTTTTTTATATTATTTTCGGCAAACGTCGCTGTTCGTTCCAGAATCAACTTACTTTTTCTACTCATCGATGTGTAGGTACGATTGTTATTTTTGGAGTCGGTGTCAGCCAAGGTACCCGGCCCGGCGTGTTCACTTGACAGTTCCCCTCACGTCACGGCCTCGCACTCGCCTCTCGACTCGTCAAGTCGCGCATGCGACACAAGCACATCTCACCTATAACTATGTATGTAGTTACAAACCTACCTTGGCTGACACCGACTCCAAAATTAACAATCGTACCGACATAGTGATGAGTAGAAAAAGTAAGTTGATTATTAAGTTGTAGAAGAATACAAAATTATTTTTTACTTTTTAGTGCATTTTTTGAAGTCGTTTTTTGTTGTGTTAAAATTTTTGTTTATCCATAGGTATGCACCTTTCATTATCAAGTATACCACAGACAACATACAGAAATCGAAAATATTCTATGTTGACTCGAATAAGTACCTCTCACGGAGTTTCAAAGTAACAAACACGCAGGATTCGCACGGTTATAAACTACTTAATGATTTTTTAATATTTTTTTTGTAAATCCTACAAATATGAGTTAAAGGGTAAAATATAGGTTAATTCATTGGCTTTATAGCACTATAATAAATTTTTTATGTTTCCATGTTAAAATTCGAAGGTATGTTTTTTTTTAATTTTTGCGAAAAATTTAAAAAATGATGTTCTGGAAATCTCGAGCAATCGAGGCAAATTTATTTATTTTGCGTGGTCGCTCCAGTAGTTAAAGAATGTATTTTTAAAGTTTCAAATATTTCCTAGGATTAATATAGCAATAAATAGACAACTCGTAACGACCTATATATATATATACATACCTATATATCCTCAAGCAAACATATTTTGATTATAACTAACTAACTAACCATCACGCCATTTCTCCGCAGGGGTAGGCAGAGAGGACAGACTGCCAAACAACTCGGTTTTAGCACACACTCTTTGCCTCACTCACATTCATACATCATCTCATACATTCTCTTCTATTATTCTGACTTTTCACATGGCCCGACTCAAGTATCTGATTCACTTGATAGTGCCATGTCTTTTCTTCTACCATTCACATTCGCATCGTATATTCTTCTTGCACTACTTTCTTCGTTCATTCGCTCTACATGCCCAAACCATCTGAGGGTCCCTCTCTTAATCTTACTCATTATGCTTACATCAGCCTTACATTCTTTGCGGATATCCACATTTCTCACACGATCATACATTGTTTTACCACACATACATCTCAGGGATCCCATTTCAACAGCATTCAGTTTACTTTCATCCTTCCTCTGCCAGTTTCATGCCTCACTGCCATACATCAGGGTAGGTACCAGGACTCCATTGTGGACTGCTAGCTTCGCTTCTTTTGACAGTTTTTTATTAGCGCCAACGGCATTCAGTTCTCCATTAATGGAGTTACCGGCATTCATCCTCTTTCAATATCTCTATCAGCCTTCCCATATCTCGTAAACATAATAATAATAATAATAACGTAGTATTTATATAGCGCAGTTTTGTGATGTTTCACTTCAAGTGCGCTTAATTATAATAAACTTAAAATTAACCTACAGTGTTCCTTACGAGTCCTTAAAAAATTAATTAAATAATGTGAAATAACGAATATACAAAAATATACAAAGCAATTCCTAAAGAACAATATTAACAACAATAGTGAGTGCTGTTTTGGCACAGGACAATATATAATGATAAACCATCACGGTGCCATTCAACAAGAATCATTTAAACTAAATTATATAGAACAGGAGGCAGTTAACATTTAGAAATAATACAAATTCAGAGTGCACATAAAACTATAGTAAGGAGGTAATCGAAACCAAAGAATTACCAGAAACTTGAGGAACATGGCTTATTATAGTAGATTGAAAAGGAGTTAAAATTCATGAAAGGTATGATTTTTTAAATAAGTTTGTTTTTAAAGCTCTTTTGAATTCAGCCAAGTTCTGGATATTAGTAAGAGCTGAGGGAAGTTTGTTCCAAATGAGCGGGCCAGTTACACGAAAAGATCGATCATAGTAAACGGCTCGATTTGACCTAGAAAGTTCGATTAAACATACTACCCAGATAAACAAACTCATCCATCTGCTACAAGTATTCATCATTCACAACTATATCGCACACTGTTTTCGTACTCTCTCTTTCAAACACCATGACTTTAGATTTACTTACATTCATCATTAACTCATTCTTCATAGATACTTGGTTCATCCTAGACACGAGAGACTGTAGCTCTTTCATACTATTAGAAATCAGCACCGCATCATCAGCATACAACAGGCAACATACTTTCAGATTACTCAATTTTGCGCCCAATCCCACTTCTTTCAATTTTTGCATACAGTTATCCATGTATAGATTGAATTACCATGGTGACATTACGCAGCCTTGCTTGACACCTGCGTAATGTCACCATGGTTATTCAATTTTTGATTATATATATATAGATGTATTCCCATGTGTCTGTTGTGTTCCAGGTGTCAGAGGGGACAAGTGGGGGTGGAGGCAGCGTGGGGGCCCAGATGGCGGTGCTCAGTGCCGACAAGATCCGTCTGATGATGGTGACGGCGCAGAAAGAGATTGAGGAGAGGAAGCGCGCTCTCAGCGCGCTGAAGGGGGAGTGAGTATTTAAATAATTTTTTTATCGTCGTTTTTATATCACGTCGGGGTCACCAATTTACGGGGAATTGAATGTGTATTGCATGGGTAAATCAAATAAGCATTACTTTTTACTTACCTTCAGGTTTATTAACGGGTCAAAGGCCACGCCATTTCACGAAAATTCACTAAAAAACCACCACTTTGAATTTTGAATTGAATGTTTTGTTGATTAATTTTGAGCTATCGTATATTTCATTGACTGAAACACGTTCCTAGAACAATAAACTATCTACCAAAACAACATTACTTGCATTTATTACGTAAATTAATAGGTTTTACGATGTTTTAGTCGATGAACACGCATAAACTGCGACGCATCTGCGACCGGTAAATTCGTGGTAAAAATCTGACGTTTGAGTCCACAGATAAAATCGTTTAAAAAATATTCTGGTGTTGCAAGGTGAATGAAACTTTTAAGCGTCTCATAGAGTAATGTTGGCGCAAGCGATTCTGACCCAGTTCTTCATACAAATTCTGTACATAGAAGGGCCAAAATCGCAGACCAAAAGTTTTTGGTTGAAAATTTTATTAAAATATTTGAATTATATTCTCGCGCATGGCGCATACGACGCGCGGCCCTTCACCGGTTAAGCTTGTTTTCACGATAATATAATACTACCAGACGTATGTATGACTTATTAACCCGTCAAGTCTATTGGTTTGGTTTTCCGAACAAATCATATAGGTATATAGAAATCGTTGTGTCTCCCTTGCTATCATGGTTAGAAATATGTATTAGAAAGAGAAAACACCATGCTTTATATTCAAATCTAAAAGTTAACCGCAAAATAATTAAAATGTACACCATTATGAATCTAAAATTTCCCGTCATAATTTGAAAAAAAATTATTGAAATTTGGGAATTTTTTATTAATTATTTTTAGAAACACATGGATTGGTATGTCCGTTACTTCTGGACCCACTGACCCCAGATTCCTACCCACTACCCAGAACTTTCACTCCTTCCTTTCCTTCAAAAGACCCTCCACACAGCATCCCCAAAGATGACGTAGGCCAGATATGTCCCTGACCCCCAGATTCCTACCCACCCTTCATACTTTATCCTTCCCAGAACTCCTTCTCCGTCCTTTCCTTTAACCCGTCAAAAGCCAGGAAAAACACGGAAATTCCCTAACAAAGCACCACTTTGAATTTTGAATTCAATCTTTTGTGGATTAATTTTGAGCTATCGTATATTTTATTGACCGAAACACATTCCTAGAACAATAAACTTTGTACCAAAACAACATTACTTGCGTTACGTAAATTGATAGGTTTTACGATGTTTTTGTTAAGTAACACGCATCGGACTTTGACAGAAAGAATTGCGGCAAATTTGACATTTCGATGCCACAGATAAAATCATTTAAAAATATTCTGGGGTTGCCGGGTGAATGAAATTTTTGCCTATATCCTGGGCAAATGTTGCGCAAGCGATTCTGACCTTGTCCTTCATACAAATTCTGTACATAGAAGGGTCAAAATCGCAGACAAACATATTTTTTTCGAATTTTTTTCACAAACCGCGCATGGATTTGCGTGTCCGGTAAATAACAGGTTAAAAGACTTTTTTTGTTATTAGTTTTTGGGATATTATGCCGTGTTGCGCTACCTCCTTCTTTAGCGCAACACGTTATAATATCCCAAAAACTAATAACAAAAATACTTTTGGCCGTGAAAATCTAAAATCGTATCTGAGGTTGAAAGACTCTTCACACAGCATCCCCAAAGATGACGTAGGCTCTGAGGGAAAATATTTTCCTAAGGGCCTCCTGTGTGGAGCCATTGTAAAGCATAAAAAAAAAAATTAGCCTGACGGGTTAAAAGTATTTTTTAAAATATTAAACATTTAAGTATGAAAATAGCTTTTTTAAAAATATTTCTGCATCCATTGTTTATTAAATAGGACCTTTAAAAAATTAACAAGATTTGTCCAACTGTCTAACTTCAAGTAAGTTATTAACCTTCCTCGTTCCCGTTTCCAGGACACCTGGAACAGCCGTCACTGCAGCCCGCGTGGCGGCCGCCCAGATCAAGACGCAGATCACCAGCGGGAGCATCACGCCCGCGGGAGCGACCAAGCCAGTGCTGTTTTCGCAGCCCAGTAAGTTCTAATGACTGACCGTCATAAGATGATATCCTGCGGCTTATCAACCCACTGTCTTCACCACGATTTGTTCGAGATACCACAAGGCAGAACATAACTCTAGCACAGCATAGCATAACAAGAGGAACGGTGTTTTTGAATGAAATTTCTAAAACAGTACATATATCTCTAGTTTTTCCGGGACGGACGCCTTTACCAATTCGGCCACTGCCTTTTTCGAATTTATAATTAACAATATTATCTTCGATTTTTTCCAATTAATTGGAGAGGCGTTCCATATACGAGGGCTATCCGTAAAATAAGGTCTCCAAGGTGCTGCGGTCGCGAGGAACAATTTTATGTGCGCAAATGGTGCAAAGAATTTAAAAGCGTGCCGGACGGCTATCGGTTGAAAAAACAAAGGGTAACAATTATTATAAGCAATAATTATCAGCCTGAAACACTCATCCACATTGAAAAATCTTCCGAGAAAAGATACATGACGCCAACGGGACTTGAACCCGTGCCCTTCTGATTGCCGGTCAGCTGCTCTTGACCACTGAGCTATGGCGGCTTATCTTATACCCGCCAAATGATTCAATATATACTAGTGTTTCATTCAACAATTACTGCTTATTATATTTTTTCCACCTGAAAACAACCAACTTTATATTTAATTAAATGAAGACAATATAAGCGAAACTCAATCGAAAATCTGAAAACAGAAAAATAGTCGAAGTATGATACAGTTAAAAGTGACCGAATTGGATATCGACACGGTGGCGCAGTGGTTAGCGCGTTCGCCCGGTAAGCGAGAGGTCCTGGGTTCGAGTCCCAGATGTGTCAATATCTTTTTCTGATTTTTCTGTTTTCAGATTTTCGATTGAGTTTCGCTTATATTGTCTTCATTTAATTAAATATTACAATTTGAGGTTTTACTGATAAAGTTAAAATAAAAATAACCAACTTTATTTTTGCGAGAGAGACACTGTTAGTGTTAAATCCCTCGCTAGGTGGCGTCGAGACAAATTATGTCTTCATTTATTGGGGAAATACTTAAACTTGTCAAATATTAATTATTATTATTAATTGTTAAACTAACGTTTTAAGACAAGATTTTTACTGCTTATTATATTTTTGAATCCATTCATTTCCACATGAAAACTTTATTTTTGCGAGAGAGACACTGTTAGTGTTAACCCCTCCGAATTTTCGAGAATATTAGCTTTTGGTGTCTTAAACGAAATGACATTTTACGAAAACCGCTATAACCGCTTCACAATTAAAGCTCTATAAATGAAACATTTCTGAGCGTAGCCGAATAGTAAAAACTGTTTGAGAAAGGTTACAAAATAGGCTTTCAAATTATTATATTACAAATAAATATTAGCATTTGTAAATATTAAAATTTAGAACGCAAACATTAAAAATAGGTAAAAATGTCTCACGTGATGTTTTTATGTGAAAACGGTACTAAAATCACAGATTATACAAACAACAATACTTATTCTATTGTATATATGTGTAATAAACACTTTTGTCACCTCACTTTTTTTTTTGCGGTGGAGCTGCCGGTAGCAAATTTGCGCGGGTAAATATTTTTGTCAACTACACGATTGACAGCTGATTCCTGTTATGTATTTCCATAGACAACTTGATAGAAATGTGCAGCTTGATCTACTATCGACCTTTGACTTTTTGTTTTAGGGATGTAACTAAAACAATAACGGAGTTATAACGATTTCTATGGAAACACACGCGCTGACGTATAAACACGCTTATTGTACTTGACTGCTGTCCTATTTTTAACGCTTATATCTGCTTACGTTGCGGAGGGGTTAAGGTTAGTGTTAGTTGTTAGTGTTAAGGTTAGTGTTAGTTGTTAGTGTTTCAGGTGGAAAAAATATAAAATAGCAGTAATTGTTGAATGAAACACTAGTATATATTGAATCATTTGGCGGGTATAAGATAAGCCGCCATAGCTCAGTGGTCAAGAGCAGCTGACCGGCAATCAGAAGGGCACGGGTTCAAGTCCCGTTGGCGTCATGTATCTTTTCTCGGAAGATTTTTCAATGTGGATGAGTGTTTCAGGCTGATAATTATTGCTTATAATAATTGTTACCCTTTGTGCTATGCATAAAAATCTTGTCTTAAAACGTTAGTTTAACAATTAATAATAATGAAAAAACAAAGATTGTAAAACGACGTGGGACGGTTCGGGAGCTCTGTGATATGATCCCCGATGTCAGTAAGACCACCATTGACAAGATTTTGACAAAAAATTTGGGAGACCACAAAGTCTGCCCAAGGTGGGTCCCAAACTGCTCACCGAAGATCACAAACAACAACGGGTTAAAGCAGCCATCAATATTGATGGCGAAGAATTCTTGGACTCAATTAGGACTGGGGATGAGACTCGGATACACTTCATAAGATAAAGGAACAATCCCAGTGGCATCATTCAGATTCGCCGAGGCAAAGTTTAAAAACAAATTACAGGGCATAACTCACACCTGACGGGTGCGGCGAGTGGAAGCTCCATCGCAAATGGCTGCCACGCCCAGACTAAGCGTCACAGGTGGTAGGGATTCGACAAGGGGAAACCAGGCTACACGCCAATGTTGCAGGATTGCGCGTAAAATCATTCCTCGCTACTGCAGCGCCTTGGAGACCCTATTTTACAGACAGCCCTAGTAATTGGTATAGACAAGTGGTTCTGGTTCGAATCCCAGTTTTTCTCAATTTCTGTGTCTTATTCTCTTTCATATTTTCGTTTACATAGATTATTAGTGTTATCTTCTTCTTCAATGATGTAGTAACTATTTAAATTACAATAAAAAAAATGTAAATCATTTGAAATTCTGAATCCACGGTTTTAGTTTGCAATTTTGAATGTGTCCGTTCCAGCGACCACCCTGTGGAGCCGCGAAGACTACGAGAAGCAGCGCCGTATGGCCGAGCTTCAGGCCAAGATCCAGGGCAAGCTGTCTGCGCTGGGCGGGGGGCAGCGGGGCGCTCAGGGGGGGCAGGCGGGGACTGAGGGGCCCGCCCCGCTGCTGCTGGACGGGGCCGGCCGCGCTGTGGACGGGGCTGGTCGTCAGCTAGAGCTGCAGCCACTCGCACCCACACTCAAGGTACAACTAATTCATTCAAAAATATATTTTTTTATTTTTATTTTGCCTGAAGGCTCTGTTTTGCAGAACAGGCCCTCTTGCCGATCTTGAGCGATTTGCCAACCTCTGTGTTTCCTCCTTCCTACAACATGGGTCTTTTCAAGACCATTGTTCACTCGTTCTTCTCCTCACAATTGAGTGCTAATAATATGTACTAACATGTAATCTTTTTTAAATCCAACATTTTTGAAAAATAAATAATATTTTTTTTTTATAAAATATATATTAATAATTAAAAATTTAATTATATATCATCGTGTTGTTTTCAGGCGAACATCCGCGCAAAGAAGCGCGAGGAGTTGAAAGCGCAGCTCGGCGCGCGAGGCCCGCAAGCAGAGCAGGAAGAGGCTGCATGGTTCGACACGCGCGTGGCCGCTAAACCTGCCGCCCGAATGCGCCGTGCGCTGCGCTTCCACGAACCCGGCAAGTTCCAGCAGATGGCAGAGCGCATCAGGATGAAGGTAATTCAAACCAACTCACCTAACCTAATGCAGACAACCTAACCTAACCTAATCTGGACGAAGTGTACAAAACCTAATCTAGACGACCCAACCTTAATTTCACAACCTTACCAAGCTTCAGCAGATAAACCCAACCTACACAAACTAACCTAATCTACACAAATTAACCTAATCTATACAACTTCACCAAATTTAGGTTAATTAAAAAAAGATAAATAACTCTTTGAAATTCCTTTGCTTTATTTCAAAATAAAAATATTTTTCTGTAGAAGAATATTTATTTTTCAGTATAAACAATTAAACTTTTTTTTTACCCCAAAACTACCTTAACCTGTTAAATGCCAGGACCTTTCATGAAAATTCACTAAAAAAGCACCACTTTGAATTTTGAATTGAATGTTTTGTGGATTAATTTTGAGCTATCGTATATTTTATTGACCGAAACACATTCCTAGAACAATAAACTATGTACCAAAACAACATTACTTGCGTTAATTACTTAAATTAATAGGTTTTACGATGTTTTAGTCGAGGACCACGCATCGACTTTGACAGATAAAATTCGCGGCAAATTTGACATTTTGATGCCACAGATAAAATTGTTTAAAAATATTCTGCGGTTGCAAGGTGAATGAAATTTTTATCCATCTTATGGGGAAATGTTGGCGCAAGCGATTCTGACCTTGTACTTCATACAAATTTTGTACATAGAAGGGTCAAAATCGCAGACAAACATAATTTATTCAAATTTTTTTCCCGCGCATGCGCACCATATGGGCGTATCCGCGCGTCTCCGGCAAATAACAGATTAAAATATTTGAATTTAAAAAAAAGTTTTTTTTTTTAACTTGTACTATCATATAGAATCACCTCCCGAAGTTAGTGCAACTTGCCCCTGGACACCCTATATATTAATTATATAAATAGTACAATCTTTTAGTATCGCCCTGGCAAAAGACCAGAATCGAAATGCTTGAAATGGCCTTAACCTCATTTGGTGACCAGTTCTGAATAACCAGGTACTTCCCCACCTTACTCTTCCCCAATTCCGTCCCATCCATGCTACCTTCAGCCTCAAAACAAATCCCAATTGGGGATTCCAAGTCTCACTGGCTCCAGACATTTGGGAGCAGTTGGGACTCTTAAGTGGTAGTCATAAAAAAAAAACAAATTATTCGATTATTAAAGGTTTGAATGTGATTATTTCCCCCTTAGGCGCAACTGGAGAAACTGCAGAGTGAGATCTCGCAGATAGCGCGCAAAACCGGCATCTCCTCGGCGACTAAGCTCGCACTCCTGGCCCCAGACGAAGATGATGATGATGATGTACCAGACCTCGAGTGGTGAGTTCATAAGTCCTCTGCTTCCCTCTAAGTCATTTTTATAAAGTTTCAACAGTGAAGGGCTCAATACTGACTCTTGTGGTATTCTCAGTGATAATTTTAATTAGTCTATTGCGACAGCAAACTCTAAACTCAAAACAAGATGGGACCCATTGCTGTTCCTTGTATTACACTAAGTTTCTATCCATATTGAGTAGTTTAAACAGTGCAGGACTCAATACTGACCCTTGTGGGATTCCCAGTTAACTTTTAAGTAGTTTTTCAGTAGTTTCCATGCTCATTTGGTTTTTGGTTTTTTAAATTAAAATTTAAAACCATGCAGGGCTCAATACTGATCCTTGTGGTATTCCCGGTGATCTCTTTAATTGGTCTTTTGTGATATTGAACCCTAAACTCCAAACAAGATGGGACCCACTGCTGTTCCTTTTCGTACCCTAAGTTTATATCCTTGTGTAGTTTCCATGTTCATTTGGTTTTTGGTTTTTTTAATTTAAATTTTAAACTGTGCAGGACTCGATACTGATCCTTGTAGTATTCCCAGTGATCTCTTCAATTGGTTTATTGCGATGATGATGATGTACCAGACCTCGAGTGGTGAGTTCATAAGTCCCTTTAACCTTTCAAAGGCCCGCAAATTCCAGGAAAAATACGGAAATTTCGTAACAAAACACGATTTTGAATTGAGTGTTTTGTTGATTAATTTTGAGCTATCGTATATTTCATTGACTGAAACACGTTCCTAGAACAATAAACTATGCACCCAAACAACATTACTTGCGTTAATTACGTAAATTAACAGGTTTTACGATGTTTTAATCGAGGAACACGCGTCAATATTGACAGCTTCAATTTGCGGCAAAATTGACGACGAAATTTCGATTCCACAGATAAAAATCATTTAAAAATAATCTGGTGTCGCCAGGTGGATGAAACTAGTGGCCATATCATCAATGATGTTGGCGCAAGCGATTCTGACCTTGTTTTCATACAAATTCTGTACATATAAGGGTCAAAATCGCAGACAAACACTTTTATTTCGAAATATTTTTTTCGCGCATGCGCAAAAGCAGCGCGCAAATGAGCGTTTCCGGCCGATTACAGGTTAAGTCATTTGTATAATGTTTAAATAGTGCAGGACTCAATACTGATCCTTGTGGTACTCCCAGTGATTTTAATCGGTCTATTGTGATAGCAGCCCTAAACTCAAAACAAGATGGGACCCACTGCTGTTCCTTGTGGCATCCTAAGTTTTTTTTTTTTTACATGAGCTCCACACAGGAGGCCCTGAGAAAAATGATTTCCCTCAGGGCCTATGTCATCTTTGGGAATGCTGTGTGAAGGGATTTTTTAAGGGAAGAAGAGGAGAGTTCTGGGAAGGAAAAGGGTTTAAAGGGTAGGTAGGAATCTGGGGTTCGGTGTGTCCTGGTCGTCCGCCTCCAAGACCTAGACAAACCTCACCCCATGAACTCGGGCACCACTGCTAAATCACCAAACGTAGCGAACCACTTGGGGTGATCTATGGCAGAGGTTTTGGTTATCCAATAAAGGTTCCCAGGGCGGCGGTATCCATTCCCGCCTCCCAAATTAAGTATATCCATATTGAGTAGTTTCCAGGCTCATTTGGTGTTTGGTTTTTTTAATTTTAAACAGTGCAGGACTCAGTACTGATCCTTGTGATATTCCCAGTGTTCTCTTTAATTGGTCTATTGTGATAGCAAACCATAAACTCAAAACAATATGGGACCCACTGCTGTTCCTTGTGGTACCCCAAGTTTCTATCTATATTGAGTAGTTTCCCGGCTCATTTGGTTATCCTCTCCAGGTGGGACAGCGTGATCCTGATGACGGACGAGGAGCGTGAGGCGGCTGCAGCCCGCGGGAGGGCCGGGGGAGCTGAAGGGCCGGCGCCGGGGTCTGAAGGGGGCCCCACCGACCCGGGGCTGCCTCCCGACCCCGACGACATCCTGAGAAATATAAAGGAGGATGCAATCAGCAACCTTGTGGAACACCCCACACAGTTACAACCGCCTTGTACGTATATGTATTTTTATTTTTTAATGTGAATACTGCTCAAGACCTTCAACTGCTCCCAACCATCTGGAGCCAGTAGGATTAAGGGGGGGGGGGGGGGGGGGGGCTTTTCTTTTGTATTTTAAGTACCGGGTTGTTACCTTCTTCCTTCTTGTACTCACAATAGAGTGTTACACGTAAGACGTTAATATAAAAAATAAAATTTTCATATCATCCAATTTAATGTAGATCTGAATGCAATCGAATCTTTCACTTCAATTTTCAACTGATAACAATACATACCATAACAAAAATTAACCAATATTAAAGTTTACTTTGCTTTATTAGAACGTGATTTGAACACAACATATTTTTTTTACCTCACTGTGCCATCTTAACACTCCCTAATTTTCTCTGGGTCTTCTCCTGAAAGTCTCAAACACTTACACATGGGCGTTATCGCCCACGTTGAGAACCTATGACGTACACTACGCACGTATTCAAAATTAACTTAGGATGTGTTAAAAAACTGAGCGTTTTTTAAAAATCAAATGTATAATCGTAGCGTAGAACAATGTGTACTGAATGCCAGGTGCTTTGTGAATCAAATTTTTTCAATTAAACATATAAATACAAGCAGGTAGGTGCCCCTGTTTGCCCCCCCCCCCCCCCCCTCCCCCTAGATCTGGCACTGTTTATTCTCCACATGTATAGGAAGATTTTTTAGGCAAAGAAAAGTCAAATATTGGGATAGGCTGGACTTTCTGAGCACACCCAACAGAAAATCAGTAAGATAGAGCCACGGGTAAAAGCCATATCAGATAGAGAAATGTCATAAATTGTGTTGACTGTTTGTTTGTTTGTTTGTTTGTTTAGCGGAGCCCACCAAACCGGTGTATATGCCGGTATTCCTGACGCAGCGCGAGAGGAAGAAGTTGCGCAGACAGACGCGGCGCGAGGCCTGGAAGGAAGAACAGGAGAAGGTGCGGCTCGGACTGGAAGCACCCGCCGAACCCAAACTCAGGTCAGACAAAGTATAACCGTTGCCCTCTGTTGGACTCAGAACATTTTTTTTGATAAGTTGCAAGCAAAAAATATTTGACAGAATTAATTCAGTTTGTTATTAGTATTGGGAACAATAATTGGATTGGAGACATTTTAATGTAGATTTGGTTGTGTTGACTAATTCTTGAATTGTTTAGGGCTTGCACCAACTATCGCTAATTTTATCTTAAATTGTATTTAACTAAATGCATTTAAGTCACTAAATACATTTAACTTAAATGTGTTTAGTTTCGTCCTGCACCAAGCAGTTGGAGCGGTTATTTAGTTAAATACCATTTAGCGTCGGTAAAACAGTTACCGCCGTTAAAGCGTCGGTAAAACAGTTGCATCGTTCCTTAGCACCACCCACACGCACACTTTTTGCACAGCGACTTGAAGTGGCGAGGGCAAAATAAAATATAACATGTCAAAATATTTTGAGGTTATGTTGTGGTTGCGTAGTGAATTATTTTATTTTGATCCAGTAAATGAGTGCGAAAATAAAACAAACATAACTATGAAATGGGGCAAAAAGAGGTTTTGTTGTTAGATTTAAAAATAAAACAAATATCTGAGTAGTAATTTTGTTTTTCATTTCATTTATGTAGGTTGTTTTAAGCTATTATAAGAATGCTGTAGGTATATTTTAAGTTTACAACCTTCAAAGTATTCCTCCATAAATAAATCAATACCTATTCCTCAATAACAAAGCATCCGGACAAAATTCTCGAATACGTAAACGAATTTTTTACTAATATAGGGTCACAATTAGCAAAGAAAATCAGACAACCAATAACTAGCATTTTACCAGAAGAAAAGGAAAATATGAACCAGATAGATAAATTAAAGTTAACTGATGTAACCAGTACTGAAATCAGAAATGCAATTGTATCCCTTAATATTAATAAATCATCGGGAAATGACATAATCTCAAATAAAACAATAAAACAACTACAAAATGAACTGACCTTCCCATTGACATACTTGGTCAATCTGTCTATATCTACAAATGTATTCCCTTCATGCCTTAAAAAAGCTACAGTTATACCCATACATAAAAGTGGTAACAAAAAGGATATATATAACTACCGACCCATAAGTCTCTTAAGCTCTTTTTCAAAAATCTTGGAAACTGTAATGAAGAAGCAAATTGTTCAATTTCTTGAACAAAACAAATTACTATCACCATCCCAATATGGTTTTAGAGAAAATCTGAGCACCAATGATGCCATAGAAAATCTAACAAGCATGGCCATAAAAAACATAGATGATGGGAAAAAATGTTTAGCTTTATTCATAGATCTTCAAAAAGCTTTTGACACAATAGACCATAAAATATTACTAACTAAACTAAAAAAAATAGGAATGGCCGAATCAACAATTAACTTATTGGAGTCATATATAACAGGGCGAGAACAACAAGTACAAATTGGCAAACAAAAGAGCAAACTTCTATCTTTAAACTATGGCGTTCCTCAAGGAAGTGTACTGGGACCGATTCTGTTCATTATCTACATCAACGATTTAACTAACCTTACCATTAAAGGAAACGTAATCAGTTTTGCTGATGATACTGTTTTATTATTTCAAGAAGAAAATTGGACTGATACATTTAATGAGGCTGAAAAAGGGCTTAGTGCACTTCAAAATTGGCTTAAAATCAACTCGCTTACCCTTAATATAAGCAAAACAAAATATATAACATTTTCAATGAACTCAAGGGGCCAACCAATAAAATCACTAGAACTAAAATTACATGAATGCCATGGAAATAATATACAATGTTACTGCCCCGTCATCGAAAAAACACAAAACATAAAATATCTCGGAGTAATAATTGACGAAAATCTTAGATGGGACCTACACATCAAAGGTATTACGGAAAAACTCACAAGCCTTATATATTTCTTCAAAAATCTAAGAAACGTGTTAAATAAAAAGGATATGAAAAAGGTCTACTATGCGTTATGTCATTCTCGAATTGAATATGGAATCATAGGATGGGGATCTGCTGCAAATACGTACCTACACAGCCTGAATACGATTCAAAAAGGAATCATAAAGACCATATTGAAAGTACCAATTAGAACGCCTTCAACTGAAATTTTCAATAACTTTGACGTACCAAATGTACAACAAATATATTCCAAAAATATATTATTGAAGCTCTTCAAAAATAATGAATCCTCTACTAGACCGTGTATGCATAACACTAGATCGAATAAAAATGATATAAAAAATATTCCAAGTTATAAAACCACATTTGGACAAAGAAACTATACATACTTTGCAACAAAACTCCATAACATCCTCCCCCAAGACATAAAACTAATAAAAAATCCAATTGAATACAAATCAAGAATAAAAATATGGCTTAAAGAGGTCAATGAGAAAACCCTAGCGAAGACGCTAAAAACGACATAGAAGACAAATGAACTATATTTAAATAACTTTAGTCCTCCTCGGCACAGGACCCCCTAGTGAGGAGGACTAAGAAATACAATATTTTGTACTTAATTTCACATTTCATTTTGTATGTAAAATTTTTGTATATAGTCGCTATAATAAAAAAAAAAAAAAAAAAAAAAAAAAAAAAATAAGAAATCTTTGAAACTTTCTGCCACTCAGTATCAGATAAATTTGTTCTTGTGTTTACTTCTCTCACTATAAACTGTCTACTTATAAAATCTATAATTTCTTCGTCAACATCAGAATAAAAATCAAAAGTCCATCGTGAATACAAATTAATAAATGAGACAGATTTCAGAAATATTAGACAATCGGAAATCGAAGGAACAACCTAAAATTGTTTTGACAGAACTTGCTCGCTAAACATGTTTAACTTAGTTAAACAGCCCTTTCTAGGTATTTAACTTTGACAGTTCTTTAAATGCGTTTAACGACTTAAATTTTGTGGTGCAAGACGCCAAGTCGACTTAAATCAAATAATGTGTTTAACTTGACATTTAAATCAAATTTAACTTTTGGTGCAAGCCGCCCTTAGTCAAGATTTTAAATTTTTTTAGATTTTTTAATTGTTTGTTTTTGCTCATTATGGGTACTGCTGCCCCAGGAACTATTTAAAGGATAACCAACACCTTTGCCATAGGTCACCCCAAGTGGCAAGCTGTGTTTGCTGACTTATCAGGGGTGCCCGGGTGAAATTTATCGGTAGCGGATGCGTCTGCCCACCTGCCGCGAGATAACATAGGCCCTGAGGGGAATTATTTTCCTCAAGCTGTGTGGAACTAATGTAAAACGATTTCTATGAGACCTATATGAGTTGTTCCCAATAATGAACTAATTTAGGAGATTACCGTAATCCGAAAATTTTTTAAAATTAACAGGTTTGTTATTTGTTTTTGGGGTGTTATGCCGTGTCACACCACCTCCTTCTTTAGCAAAGGTTTCGGATAGCTTTACAGTGTCCATCATCAGTCCGAAACGTTGGCTAAAGAAGGAGGTAGCGCAACACGTCATAATACCCCAAAAACAAATAACGAAAATACTTTTGGCGGTAAAAACGTATCTGAATAAGAATGGTTATTAATTGTTCGGAGATATTCGTCAAAATAAATTGGTTTATGTTATTTATTTCTTGTGTTTTATTTGACATAATGTTACATCTGTATGTTCAGGATATCCAATCTGATGCGAGTGCTGGGGTCGGAAGCGGTGCAGGACCCGACGCGCATCGAGGCGCATGTGCGTGAGCAGATGGCGCGCAGGAGGAGAGCGCACGAGGAGGCAAATGCGGCGCGGCGGCTGACGAGGGAGCAGCGAGCTGAGCGAAGAGCCACACGGCTCAAGGAGGATACTTCTCTAGGAGTGCAAGTTGGAGTATACAGGTGAGACAACTTCTGCTCAATATAGTGATGTTAGGTTTTTTTTTCATAAAAGAAAGACACATTACCAAGTTACGAATAATCTGAGAATATCTGCAATTTTCCCAAAAAGCCTTCCATTGATATGCTTGGAGTAACTCTAACAGCCTTACTAAAAAACCCAGCGAAAATTTTATTCAATGGAAAAACGGCTGCGGATGTGAAAACATTACTAATTAAAAAATTGTTCATGGAAAAAAATACACTTTGTTTACACGGCCTGAGAGGGTAGTTTATCTCTGTTTTAGTAATGATATGTGAACAAAATTTGAAATTTTTCCAAAGTATTTTGAATGTTCTATATATTTCTTATTTTTGAAGGTGCCGTAAAAACTAATACCATTTATGAAAACTACATAAAATTACCTTTTAAATTTGTGTAATTGAAGTACACTTTAGTTTTTAAAAACTGCCATATATTAAGATTCAAACGTGAAAAAAAATGGATTTTTTTTTTACCAAAACATATTTGATGAAAGTGTACAGAAATTTATAAAAAAACAAAATTAAAAAAATACAGACCTTTTATATAATGAATTTGGAACGAAACTGTCACCTCACTTTTTCCTCGTGCATACAATAAAAAAATAATAAAAAATTTCAAAGTTTTTTTATTGCCAAAAAACTAACCTAAAAAAATAATACCGACTTTTATAACAGATTTCTTGCAACTCGAAAGACGTTAATTTCATTGGTACGTTTAGGAACACATGTATTAGATATTAATATTTAAAAAATAACACCACTCTTATGAAATTTTCATAAAATAAAATCCTTTAAATGTAAATTTGAATTTTCATGTTTTACATAAAATACTTATTGACATTTCAATTTTCAAAGTATGATTATGGTTAGTATAACTTGACTAAAACTTATTAAAAACCACAAAAACACGGTAAATATATCAATTATGCGAATGTAATAGTGAATTAGTCATATTAATAGATATTACGATCATATTTGTGTAATATTATACACACACCCGCGGAGTGAGTTTTTTTTGGCGGTTTCAACGCGAATGACGAATGCGCAGGCACCGCCACCTAGCGGTTCTGTAGGAAAACAAACAATTAAATTATGTACACTATGAAAAATTGCATTGTTGTCAGATGTAAAATACATTTTAAGATCAAATCTTATTAGTAATGTAATCGTGTTTTAGTGTATTTTGGTTTTATACATGTTGCTGCAGCAACACAGGTTATCGGCCGTGCTTTGGTTTTTTTTTTGTAAGGCTGTAAGTGACCAGCTCAGGTGTGGGGCTCCATTGAAGCCAGAGTTAAATTTGCCTCTCAAAAACTAGGCGTATAGGCTGTCAGTATTTTAACTACACAGTCACCAAAACGTGTTTATTAGTAAGTTTTGGAAACAAAATTTATACAGTCTTTATTCAATTTTTAACTAATACACTGTTTAGTGCTTGGGTAGTGAATTTAATTTTTTGTAACTTGAATACTGCAAAAGAGGCCTAACTGCGCCCATCTGGAGCCAGTGAGACTGGGGCATCCCCGATTAGGGTATTTTGTGAGGCTGAATGTGGTGGGAAGGGAAGGAGGAAGGAGGGAAGTGCCTGGCTATCCAGATCTGCTCATTAAACATGGCTAAAGCCATTTCAAGCAATGTTTCAATTCTGAATGCTGGTATTACACCAGGGTAATATTGAGAGTATCTTCTAATTTAGAATGTGCCGCAAATATACTATATATTATTTTTAATTAATAAATTGTGATATAATGCAAATTAACCAAACAAAATTTATTTGCGCAGTACGGGATTTGATCCCGCGACCTCCGGATTGCTAGTCGAGAGCCTTACCTCTCGACAACGGATATAACATAATTATTAAATAAATAAAGCACTACCCAAATAATAAATAGTATGGGACACAACACTGTCCCTTGAGGGACTCCCAGATTGCTACAAGTATTGACTATCTGTCTCTGCTTTAGAGGAGTCTGTTATTATTAGTATGTCTGTTAAGGAATTGAACGGACTGGAACCATCATAATTAACTGATCTCTGCATCATTAGAGATAATCCAACTCACAATCTGCAAGTCTGATGCATCCAACACTTGCATTGATTACTATAGTTGAGAATGTATTGTATTGACCTTGTGTTTGTTTGTGTCACAGGATTCGAGACCTGTTTGAGTGTGCGGCCAAGAAGTTCAAGGTGGAGAAGAACCTGGAGCAGCTGTACATGACGGGGGGAGTGGTGCTTCATCGCGGCTGCTGCGTCGTCATCACCGAGGGCGGGCCAAAGCAGCACGCCAAGTTCAAAAGGTACTGTACTATACACAACTTGCTAATTCCTTGCTCTTTGCTTCTTGATTCTTTCTCCTGCCCTTTACTCTTTGCCTCTTTCTTCTTTCTGTTGTACCTTGCTCCCCAAGCTTATTTACTATTTTTGTTGTGCTCATTATCCGGCTCGAAGGACCGAGATTTGGAGGTACATATATGGATGGCACAAAAGAAAGTTACTCACATAATAACCTCATTTTGGGAGGTGGGTATAGGAACCATTTATTGGATAACCAACCACCTCTGCCATAGTGGTTTACTACGTTTGGTGACTTAGCAGGGGTGCCCGGGTTCATAGGGTGAGGTTTGTCAAGGTGGCGGCCGATGTGTCTGCCCCCTGCTGCGTGGCGGATCGAGAGAGACTGGTTGAGGAGGTCTTTTCATCTCTCCAGCCAGAATCCTTCGACCCATCGCCTTGCACCGCAGTTGAAGGTATGGATTGGATGGATGGAACCCCAGATTCCTACCCACCCCTCTTACCTATTTCCTTCCCAGAACTTCCTCTTCTTCCTTCACCTAAAAAGACCCTCCCACAGCATCCCCAAAGATGACAATGATCATCCGACAAAGATGAGGCCCTGAGTGGAATCATTTCCCATAAGGCCTCCTGTGTGTATAAATAAATAAATTTATCCATTGGGATGGAAAACCCTAAACTCGAAACAAGATTGGACCCGACACTGATCCTTGTGGTACCCCTTATTATCACCATTAATTTTCTTGTTCTAGATTCATATTCCAGAAAAGAAGTGGTCCAAAGAGCAGTTATTAAACCCTTTAATTTATATTTACATCAACCTACATTATTATTATTTCATATATATTAATGCAGATATTCTCCAATGTATACTGTACATATACTTAAGATTTCATATACATATCACTTTAATGTGAAAGCTTTTTTTAACTGTATAAATAAATTTTTCTATTGGGATAGAAATTTCTAAAGTTAAAATAAGATTGGACCCAGCTCTGATCCTTGTGATACCCTTTTTTATCATCATTAATCTTCTGGTTACAGACTAATGCTGCAGAGGATCAAGTGGTCCGAGGACACCGTGAAAGACGCCGAGGGCAAGCCGTCGCCCAACAACTGCACGCTGGTTTGGGAGGGTTCCCAGCTGGGTCGCTGCTTTGGCGACGTACGCTTCAAGGTCTGTCCCACAGAGCGCTCTGCCAAGGAGCATCTGGAGCGCCATGGGGCCGGACACTACTGGCGACTTGCCTACAGCGACACACTCATGGAGCAACAGTGACAGAGACACGGGTTATAGGCCTGAGACGATATCAACACTGTCTTGCCTATAGTGACACACTTATGAAATAGTAGAGACATGCGAGCAGAACATTGAGAATGAGGATTCCACCCGTTTTCATCCCACGAGAAAACATCCCCCGACAAGTCTATCCTAACCAAGCAAAAAAATTGGACAAAAATAATACAGACATCTTGTAAAGACTATAAATTATTGTTCAAAAATAGTTATAAGAAAGAATTCAGTGTGGTGGAGATACATTTTGTCGAGGGATATTTTGTCAGAGGATGAAAATGTGCATTACCAAGAATGGGCTCTTGGAGCAACTTTGGAACAGTATTTTTGTTTCAGTTTGGATGGGTCAGTAGCATTGCAATGACGGGACCATAGACTTCTAAAATGATAGACCAGTTCATCAAAGAAAGGGAAACTGTAATGTTTGGTATTATTCACATTCAAACACTATTAGTTCTGTGAGGGTATATTTCTATAACAAAAGGTCCTTGATAACTGGTTTATTATGAGTTTACCCTAAACTCAAAACAAGATTGGACCCAACACTGATCCTTGTGGTACCCCTTTTTATGACCATTGATTTTCTTGTTCTAAGAAAGATTATTCGTGCTTCAGAAAAGGAGTAGTCCAAGGAGCAGTTATTGATCCCTTTAGTTTATATTTACATCTTATTTCGTATATAATGCAGATATTCTCCAATGTACACTGTATACTTCAGATTTTACATACAGTAGAATCCGGATATAACGATCCTCATGGGGCGGTGATACTTTATCGTACTAACCGGATGACGCACAAAACGGCCGGATAATTTAAGCTTGTTTTTACATGAGACACGCCAATTTCTTTCGTAAGGGTTACGTTTGATTCACGGAACTCATTGTATCGAGCTTTTAACCTAGTCACAAAAGATGATAAACACTGACAATGATTTATGCGTGCTAATAAGGATAGGTGTTAGCACGCGGGGAGTAGGTGAGGCGCGGCGAGGTATTGGTGCATAGATTTTGTACACAAAACACTGCGCGTCGTTCTAACCGGTTATCATTAAAAAGGTTGCTTTAAGCAGTTGGACGCTTAAAACGGAGTTGTACTACACGGATATGTTTTCCTAGTAACTAACTATGAAACCTAACTTGAGTTTACATTGTCGTCGCTAAAAACGGTAAGCCGTTATAAGTGAAGTCGTTATATCCGAATTCTACTGTATTTACAATAATTATGCTACAAATTACACGACCTGTTTATACTAGCGGCTAATTGAATCTAAGCGGTACCACTCTCGATGGCCACCGCCTACTCGAGCACTCCTGTCAGCAATCGATAGAAGTAATTTCCCTGCTGGCATCTGTCGGCATCACTTTTTCAATACAAACAAACAGAAACAAACCACGTTGCGCGGAGTGGAAAGTCGACTTGACCTTCTCCCTTTAAGTTATTTGTCAACAAATGAATCATTGACAGTACACAGACAACTCACTTTGTATCAACCCAAGATATTAAAAAACAGAAGAGATATGCTATGGTGTCCGCGCAACTGTCGCCGGACTACGCGCTAATTAGCGTAGTTTTCATACAAAAAGAATTTGTTCATTTCGTTGATTTTTTGAAAATGTGCATTAATATTGGTTAACAATATATTTTGAATAAGGAAAGAATTTGTTCATTTAGTTTAACGTTCGTTTGGTTTATTCGTTAATTATTTGTTCTTTTAGTTTATTTGTTAATTGGTAAACAATATCGGCGACACCCGGAAGCGCAGACACACATAGTAAAAACAGCAGATAGCACATCTACCTTATATTTCAATATCTTTGGTATCAACACTATTTGGTCTGTGAAAATAAAATCTGTTTATAAATTACTGGTCCTTTTTAAATTGCTGGTTGTGTAAAAAATTTTATTATAAATCCCAAATCGGGTAAACAAAAGTTTAGGTTTGTTTTCAAAATTGAGTATTTTGTTACATTGTTGATGTGGTGAAATATCTCAACACTAGCGGCGCCTGGCTTTTAGCAATACAATGATGGAGCTATAGTGATGGGACACTAGTATTTGAGGTTGAAAATTACGCCATAGCATGGAGCCGTGATGGGGCAGTAACAACACTGCCTGGTCTACAGTGACGGAAGCCTGGCATTTGTACTCAGTCGACGTTTGCATAAAGTAGATATTTGTTTACAGTTAACATTTGTGCAGTCGATATTTGCACATAGTCGACAATTATACGTAGTCAACATTTGTACACAATCGAAATTTGTACACAGTCAACATTTATATGCAGGCGATATTTCCACACAGTCGGCATTTGCACAGTCAACATTTGTACACAATTGGCATTTTTTTACGCAGTCGGAATTTGTATACACGTCGACATTTGTACACAGTCGATATTTGCATACCGTCTATACGAGGCATTGGTTTTTGTATGCAGTCAACATTTGTACATAGTGTACAATTGTACACACTGACATTGTATACCGTCAATATTTTTACTCAGTCGACATTTATACACAGTTAACATTTGTATATAGTTAACATTTGTGCACATTCGACATTTGTACATGGTCAACATTTGTATACAGTCCGCATTGTACACAGTTGGCATTTTTTTACGCAGTCAGAATTTGTATACATGTCGACATTTGTACACAGTCGACATTTGCATACAGTCTATACAAGGCATTGGTTTTTGTATACAGTCAACACTTGTACAAGTCAACATTTGTATACACTGACATTGTATACCGTCAATATTCTTACTCAGTCGACTTTTATACACAGTTAACATTTGTGCACACTCGACATTTGTACATGGTCAACATTTGTAACCAATCAACATTTGTATACAGTCCGCATTGTATACAGTCAACATTTGTATACGGTCAACATTTGTACATGTGGATAATAAATAGTACGCAATTGACATTTATACAGAGTTAAAATTTATATACAGTCAACATTTGTACATGTGGATAATAAACGCAGTTGACATATAGATTATACACTGTTAACATTTATATAAAGTTAACATTTGTGCACACTTGATATTTGTACACAGTTGACATTTTCTCATGCAGTACATTTGTACGCGGTCGACGTTTGTATACGCTCAACATTTGTAACCACTCGAGATTTGTATACAGTCGATATTTGCAAGCATTCGGCATTGTACACAGTCAATATTTATACATAGTCGACGTTTGCACGCCGTCGGCTTTCATACACAGTCAGCATTTGTACACACTTGATATTTGAAATACACATCAATATTTGCACGCAGTCCGCATTCGACGGTTGGCGTAGTGCAGCGGTAAGGCTCTTGACTAGCACTCTGAAGGTCGCGGGATCGAATTCCGGCGTGGCAAATAAATTTTATTTGGTTAATTTATGTTATTCACAATTTATTCATTTAAAATAATATATAGTATATTTGCGGCACGTTCCAGAGTGGAAGATACTCTCAGTATTGCCCTGGTGTAAGAACACCATTCAGAATTGAAACGTTGCTTGAAATGGCTTTAGCCGTGTTTGGTGACCAGATCTGAATAGCCAGGTACTTCCCCACCTTCCTCTTCCCTATCTCCTTCCCCTCCCCACTACCTTCAGCCTTACAACATACCCCAATTGGGAAGCCATAGTCCCACTGACTCCAGACGGGAGCAGTTGGGGCTCTTGTACGGTATTCATAAAAAAATAAATTAGTACACAGCCAACATTTGTATATAGTGGATAATTGTACACAGTCAACATTTGTTCACAGTTCATTTCTACGACTCATTCTTGAGTCGAAAAAATGTATTGCTGGCCTCTGCGTTTCCTCCTTTATACAACATAGTTCATTCCTTCCTTTTCTCAAAAACACCCTCCACACAGCATCCTCCTGCAAAAAATGTCTCTTTGCTAATGTTGCTAAAACTGTGCAATTGTACGCTGAATTTTATCGCAATGTGCCACACTTTTGCAAACCCTTTTGTAATTAATGAATTAAGTTAATTAATACATTTAATTATTTTGAAAAATTGTAAATATGTATTCAGTTTATTTTGTGATGTGATTAAAAAAACTATTGATTAATTTGCGAAATGGATTTTTTTTCACTCCATGAAAAAACAGTAGTGTGATAATAATGAGTAGATACGTGTGACATATGTGTATGGGGGGTCTTCAGCTCTGTGATGTCATATTAAAAAAAAATTGAACTACTGTTTTGATTATTTTTAGATGTATTGCAAAATATGTGACGTCACACTAGGGGGGAGGGGTCTCACAAATGTGATGATGTATGACAGGGAATGGGGGGGGGTCAAAAATTCATGAAATTCGTGTGACATAATTTATGGATGGCAAGTATAAAACATTTTAGATATTGTTTGAGATTTTCAGTCAAAAGTATTATTGTGATTTATTTTTGAGTTATCATGCCTTGTTGCGCTAGCTGCTTCTTTAGGCAGTATTTTGGACAGCGTTACAGTGTCCATCATCAGGGCAGCTGTTGAAAATATATTTTTTGATTTTGATTGAAAAAATATCATCAGATAGCAAAATTACTTTTCATTTTTACTCCAAATATGCAAAGGAATTCACCCTGTACATATTATGTAAAATATACAGGGTGTTAAAGATCATACTTGACTTGCTTTAACCAATGAATCCTGACTTAATTTGGAGAAAAAAAAAACACGAAAAATTTCGCCAGAGACCACCATTCAGAATCGAAACTTTGCTTAAAATAGCTTTTGTTAGCGTTATTGGTGACCAGATCTGAATAGCCAGGTACATCTCCACCTTCCTCTTACCCATCTCCTTCAGCCTCAACGTGGCCCAATTGGTGATGCCATAGTCTCACTGGCTCCAGACCTTGTGAGGTATTGGTGCAATTTAGAGGCGGGAATGGACACCACCGCCCCGGGAATCATTTATTGAATAACCGACACCACACGTTTGGTGATTTAGCAGATTTACCAGGTCTTGGCAGCGAATGCGTTTGTCTACCTTCTGCATGGCGGGCAGGATCGGGAGAGACTGGTTGAGGCAGCGCAGCGGGAGGAATGGATTCATACTTCAGTCACTCTTAGACACATTGATCACCAGATTCCTACCCACCCCTCATACCTTTTTCCTTCCCAGAACTTCCTTTCTTTCTTTTCCCTAAAAAGACTCCACACAGCATCCCCAAAGATAAAATAGGCCCTGACAGATTTTTTTTCCTCAGGACCTTGTTTTTTTTACATTAGCTCCACACAGGATACCCTGAAAAAAAAGAATTCCCCTCAGGGCCTGTCATCTTTGGGGATGCTGTTTGGAGGGTCTTTTTAGGAAATGAAAGAGAAGAAGTTCTGGAAAAAAAAGGGTATTAGGGGTGGGTAGGAATCTGGGGGTAAGTGTGTCCAGGAGTGACGGATGTATGAATCCATCCCTTCCACTGCGGTGAGTACGGCTGGAGAAGTCAAAGGGACTCTCTCAACCATTCTCTCCCGATCCAGCCTGCCATGCAGCTGGTGGGCAGAAGCATCCGCTGCCCCGGACAAACCTCACCCCATGGACGCTGGCATCCCTGCTAAGTCACCAAACCTAGCGAACGGGTGGCCTATGACAGAGGTGTTGGTTATCCAATAAATGGTTCCCGGGGCGGAGGTACCCATAACCGCCTCCCAAAGTGTGGAGCTAATGTAAAAAAAAATTACATTAAATAAATTAAACTTATTTTTTTTTGTGTTTGGTGCCTTTATTTTTTAAATATAATAATTAAATTGTATAATTAATACAGTATTGAAAATGTATGAAATTTTAAAATTAATTGCAGTAAAACTCTGATATTCCATACAAAATAATATTTTATACAAATTAGTACAGATTTTGACCACTTAACCGATGTGAAAGGAGATATTTTAAATTTGGAACATGTGAATGCGTGATATGTACCTACTTAACTATAAAACTCAAAAGGTGAGCTGTGGCGCTGTGAAACTTGCACAGCCGAGCGAGAAAAATACTTCTATCATTAATATTTTCACACAAAACATTAATTTTTATTAAAATAATACACATAATAATTTCACCACCGAATAGCTCATTTCTAGAAGTGTTGTTATCTTATCGCGATTTGGACTTTTCGATTTCTAGGCCATAGACAGCAGTTTGAGAAAGTATTTCTATATTTTTAAAAGTTTAACCAATCGAAATGAAAGTAAGGTTAATTTGACCTTACTTTGGCTCACCAAACATATCCACAACTCACATCTGTGGATTTATCGTTTCAGTGATTTCCACGCATTTTTAGTTTCAACCAATCGTCTCAAACTGTATATTTCTTTTACACAACCTGTTTATTTCTTTTACACAAACTGTATATTTCTTTTACAAACGGTATATTTCTTTTACACAAACTGTATATTTCTTTTACACAAACTGTATATTTCTTTTACAAACGGTATATTTCTTTTACACAAACTGTATATTTCTTTTACAAACGGTATATTTCTTTTACACAAACTGTATATTTCTTTTACACAAACTCTATATTTCTTTTACAAAAACTGTATATTTCTTTTACACAAACTGTATATTTCTTTTACACAAACTGTATATTTCCGACCAAATCCAAAGACATTCAAAAACTGTAAACCGAGACATTTACTTTTTTTGAAATTAATAACGAGATAAATTAGTTGAAGTTAATTCTGAAGTTGGAACATGAGATCTAATTATGTAAAAAAAATCTGAGTGTGCAATTCGCACGCGGTAGAAGTGAAACCTTCAGAAACTAAAGTAGACAAGAGTGGGGAGACTGCGAAGCACTTTTTTTATCAATGTAATGGATGATTTTTTCCGTATTTTTGTCGTCAAATTTCAGTGCACCTTTTCCTATACATTTGGTCATCTTGTTAGTATTTGTGTTTTCTTCTTCGGAGTCGCTAGATGTCGCTTTCTTTTGTGTTTTCTTTTGCCTGTTCATTTTGGAGTGGTTTGAATTATAAATGTATATATTTTTTTGGAATTCATAGGATTTGATTTTTTGACCACTGAGTCTGGCCGCTAAGGTTCGTCAGGCGCTTTATACCACTAGATCAAAGGAGGCTTGCGTTGGACCGTGGATTTATCGTATTATATTGGAACCGAGTACCCGTGAAATAAATAAATGTTTTGTTGCTATCTCATTCTCTCGCAGGCTAAATCATACAGATGTATGTGTTTTTCTCTTTTTAGTGTCGCTCGCTTCATCAAACCGTTTCATCGAGTTTCAAATCACAACAGTGCTAAAGAAGATTTCACTTAAAAAAACAGGTCCCAATGTAGTCCCAGTAAGACGAGAGATCCTGGATTCGATTCCCAGTTACAACCGTTACTTTTTATTTTTCTATGTCTTATTCTGTTTCATGTTTCGTTTAGATATATTAATATTACCTTCTTCTTCAATAATAAAATGATTTATCACATATTTATAGCTGTTCAAATTTTATTTAAAAAAAATGCTGTAATTTAATAACATTAATCGGCGCCATTTTGTATTTTTTTACATTTGAAAGGTTACATTTAAATACCTATTCTAGGCCTGTTTCAACTTTTGAACAAATTGTGATCAATGGAAAAGCAGTTCTGTCATGTTGTTATGCTTGTCGGCTGATAGAATTTTGTTTAAAACCTGAAGTGGACCTAGAATAGGCATTTAAAGGAGACCTTTCAAATGAAAACAAAAAAACAAAATGGCTGAATGAAAAGCAAAATGTTATATACTCCAAATTAAGTCATTAAAAGCAAAATAATCATCAGTTAGTAAACCCTCATCTTTTCCATCTCTTTTTCGTAAGTAAATACTTAAGTGTCGCGCTGTGTAAGTAAATACATGAACCCCTCAGCTTAACGTGTTCGCTTTCGAGAACAGCTCATATAGGTCTCATAGAAATCGTTTTGTCTCCCTAACTATCATGGTGAGAAATATGATCTAAACGGTATTAGACAGAGATAACACCATGCTTTATATTCAAATCTAAAAGTTAGCCACAAAATAATTTGAAACCAAAGTTTCCGAAGGCAATTTGAAAAAAAAATTACGAAACTTTTGGAATTTTTATTAATTATTTTTACATGAAATGACTAATAAGTGAGTTGACGATAACATTTATAATACATTTAATCAAGTAGCCAATAATACCAAAGGATGGCGCCACTTACGTTAACAGATCGCGTGAGGACCTACCGGTGGCAAGTATAAGTACTACGGATTTGTATTTTTGGGTATCTCTCCGGATATGGAGAGATTGACGGTAATATGGTTATTATTGTAACTGGCAGTTGTGAATAATAATGCCACACGTCTATATATGTATATTATATATGACATCATTGCCTGTTGCGGTTACTTTGACCCTGTGACTAGCTGTCCCTGGATCGCAGTGGATCCGAGGAACCGGCTAGTATTGGAACCAGTTCATATCGGATTTATAAAATGGTTACCACAGTGCCTAGCAAAAGCCGCCCACAGTGCCCAGCAGCAAAAACCTGTGGAGCGGGTTTATAACTTCTAGTTTCAATGGTTTTGCATTACATCGATAAAGTCATTCGATTCTTAGAAAGGCAAATGAAAGAAAAATTGTGGATACAGGGACACGCCCAAATCACATTTCTACAGATTATTTTTTCAGTGGTTATGACGTTTAGAGCACCGAAGATGATCAAAATCAATTGTCAATATGTTTGCGAGATTGATAATTGCAATTACAGAATATCAATCGATCGGTCAATATTTCCACTCTAGTTGCTGTGTGGACATCTGCAGAAACGTTTAGTACGTACCTAAAGAGTGCGAATACAGTGATAATCTTTTGATTTTTCTTTTCGCAACTCTGTAAAATAGTGATATAATGCAATTATAAGTAAAATAAATCTCGTGATTTATTTTTGGGGTATTATGTCGTATTGCACTACCGAATTTTTTAGCCAACATTTCGGACAGCATTACAGTATTCATCACTAGAGCAGATGTATTATCGGAGATTGTAGTGAAGAGTGTGTTTTGAGGAAAAAAATCCCTCAATACCTGTTTCATCTTTGGGGATGCTGTGTGGAGGGTCTTTTTAGGTGAAGAAAGATCTGGGAAGGAAAAGGGTATGAGGGGTGGGTAGGAATCTGGAGGTCAATGTGTCCAGGAGTGACGGATGTAAGAATCCATCCCTCCCACTGCAGTGCAAGGCGATGGGTCGAGAGAGTCCAGCTGGAGAGGTCTAGGTTAGGTTTCCCTCAGTCTTTCCTGATCTGGCTCGCCATGCAGTACGTACGCAAACGCGTTCGCCGCCAAGACCTAGACAAACCTCACTTCATGAACCCGGGCACCCCAGTTAAGTCACCAAATGTAACTTGACATTTGGGGTGACTTATGGCAAGGGGTGTTGGTAATCCAATAAATGGTTCTCGGGGCGGTGGTACCCATGATAACTGTGAATGATTTAAAATGGTTTTGGCGTTTAGTTTTGGTGTAGCCGTCAATTACCGGATACCAAAAACTATTGATCTTAGCTCCGTCGTCTCTATTAATTTTAAAAGAATTTTGGTTAATTCCAATTGCCTCCATAATTAGGCACGCTTGATGCGTTTTGGGTCTTCTTGTGTATGCGCTCAATCAAAATAACACCATTCTCCCATCAATGGGAAGTTGCAAATGTCAATAATTGCAAAATTGATGACTGTAAACAAACAATAATTAAACATAAGTAAGTACTAATTTCAGTTGTGAGTGATTGTAACTCTCGGTAAGTATGGGTACCGCCATCCCGGGAACCATTTATTGGATAACCAATACCCATGCCATTGGTCACCCCAAGTGGTTCGCTACATTTGGTGACTTAGCACAGGTGTCCAGGCTCGCAGGGTAAGGTTTGTTTAGGTCTTTGCGGCGAATGCGTCTGCCCACCTACTGCGTGGCGGGTCGGATTGGGAGAGGCTGATTAAGGGAGACCTAACCTACACCTCTCCAGCTGGACTCTCTCTTGCACCACAGTGGGAGGGATGGATTCATATATCCAACACTCCTGAACACATTGACCGCCAGATTCCAAATCAATGACCCTCCCACAGCATCCTCAAAGATGACACCGGCCCTGAACAATTTTTTTACAAACATACCCCAATTGGGATTGCCATAGTCTCACTAGATCCCGACGATTAAGAGCAGTTGAGAGTCTTGTGCGGTTTTCACATAAAAAAAATAATTAAATTGACGTAAATATTGACAATTGATATCGTGCATATCCGGGGCGCTTTAAAATTGCAATCTTGGAAGACGGTGCATTTGTGTTTTTGTTGTTATCCCTAAGTTATAAATATGTAATATTTACAGTCATACGTAAAACTATCGAACCATTACATGTTCCATACATCTTCTGTTATACTAAAATCCTTCATACATAGAGATACTTGCAAGCTACATGACTGTGATGCAACACAAGTAGCATACTGGTGTGCTACTCTTTAATGCCAGAACCGTTCGCGGGGCTACCCGAATTATAATAATAATTTTTTTTTACATAGGAAGGAGGAAACGCAGAGGCCAGCAAATCGTTTGTTAGCCGAGCTGTTGAACATAAGAACGAGGCGAAGAAGCGACCCGTTCTCACATGACAGATGTCAACGTGTATATGTCGGGCGCGCTTTTGGCATATTTTCGACTATGCACCGGTGCCGAAGGGATCAATGACGCTAGTTTCTCGGAGCATCTTCCATTGAAATACCGGTAGAATAAGGATAGCATTCCCACCCGAAACCTGCGCTCTAAAGATTGCAATCCGTCTGTTAAGATGGGAGAATCTATTAAACGGACCTCCCGTTTCTGTACAGAGTCGAGGGTTTTTTTCAGGTATTTTGGAGCTCCTTACCAGAGGTGGCTGCCAAATTCAACCGTGGGGCGGACTTGTGATTTATACAGGGTTAGCAGTTGTGTACTATTAAAGTATCTGTAGGCCCTGTACAGTACGCCCAGTTTCTGAGAGGCTAATTTAACTCTGATTTCGATAGAGCCCCCATACCTGAGCTTGACAAAAACGTTTATAAGAGATTTGTCTAGCAAAATAAGTGTGTGTGTTTTTTTTTCATTATCAGTAATTTTAGTTAAAAAAAGTAAGGAGAGCCATTTTTAAAACTTTCTTATGTTTGCATTAAAAAATTTTATATTTCAAAAATTATATATTATCATGTTCGGACGCCATTTCTGTCGAACGAGTAGTAGATGCAAATGCAACTTGCATAGCGCGCTACCAGCACTGTTAGTAGCGTGCAACTGACATCAATCCGTAATCGAATCTAGCAGAATAGTATGATAACAACACAAGATACTATCCGCACGCAACTCGAGTCGCTTGTATCTCAATGCACGAATGGCTTAACTCTTGACATGACTGCACACAAATAGATAATTTGATTCACTTGATCGTTCCGCATCATCTTTACACACCATTCATTCATTTGACATTATTCATCAAACCATTTAAGCGTCTCTTTCTTAATCTAATTCACTTTACTTACATCGGCCTTGCATACCTTTCAAAACTCATCATTTGTTATGCACAGTTTTACCACGCATGCCTCTCAGGAATCACACTACATCATTATGAGTACCTACTTAAAATTATTACCTACCTAATATATTATTTAAAACCACTGATTAGATATTCCATAGAAATGTAACGATCATTTCAGACTTTGAAAAAATTTCAATGTTTGGCTAGATATTAATAATAGACTACGGGCGGCTTTTGGTTCGGCTTCGCCCAGTTAGTGTTGGTGACCATTTTATAAATCCAATAGGAACTGGATCCACCGTCATCCAGTGACAGCTAGTCACTGGGACAAAGTAACCAGGACATGCAATGACGTCATATGTAATATATAGCCGCGTGACACAACTAACTGTCTCTCTTTCAAGGGAAACGAGAGTACCGGACCTAAGCAAATTTTTTATATAAATCAGGTTGTTGAAATTTATTTATTTACTAGCTGACCCGACGAACTTCGTACCGCCTCAGAATCAATAACTGTTAAATTAATTTAAGTTTTTTTATTAACTTAAAAATTACACAATGAAGCAATTATCGATGCCCAACTGTCTGTGTTTTGTTTTTGTCAGTATCAGAGATGGCATTGTGTACGGATTTACATTTTTTTTGATTTTCTTACTTTTCCACTTACTTACGGGAATTTTTGAAAGGCAGCTAGTACGGGTGCCGCCGCCCCGGGAACCATTTATTGGATAACCAACACCTCTGCCATAGGTCACCCCAAGTGGTTCGCTACGTTTCGTGATTTAGCAGGGGTGCCCGGGTTCATGGGGTGACTTTTGTGCGGGTCTTGCGGTGGATGCGTCTGCCCACCTGCTGCGTGGCGGGCCGGATCGAGAGAGAGACTGGTTAAGGGACCTTTTGACCTTTCCAGCCGGATTCTCTCGACCAATGGGTCGAAAGAGTCCGGCTGGAAAGGTCAAGGTAAAAGGTCAATTCCGGTCAAGGCAATGACCTTGCACCGCAGTTAGAGGGATGGATTCACTCCCGGATACACTGACAGATTCCTACTCACCCCTCATGCCTTTTTCCTTCCCAGAACTTCATATCCTACCCTTCCTTTAAAAGACCCTCCACACAGCATCCCCTAAGATAACATAGGTCCTGAGTGGAGCTTACGTAAAAAAAAACTGCGTTTCATTTCAGAGATTTATTATTATTGTATTTTTCCTTTGGGGGGGTGCAGAGACTTACGTTCACCGTTTGTCTCATTTTCGACTATTGACATTTAGTGTGTAAGAAAGAGGGGCGGCATTATATGATTAAGAACGAAAGCAAAACAATCAGCGCATTCACATTTGACGTTTTTAAATTTTTGAAATTCACGCACAGTTAAATATTATACCTATCACAATATTGCTGCAGTTCTTTCAAAATATGAGAATTCGTTCCATACAAAATGTATGAGCACTTTTTTGTGAATTTTTGCAATGTTTTAATAGTTATTCAGTTATCCGGGGCGGAGACGAATCCAACAAATCAAAGATCATCAAAATCAATCCAGCCGATCTCGAGTTATAAATAGTGTAACTAACCCGACTTTGTTTTATATATCAAGATTTATTTACTTTGTTTTATATATCTAAATTTCTGACATAAATTTAGGTAAGGAATAAACGAAAATATCAACGGAACTGAATTTATTTCCAAGCCTATGTAGTCTTTGAATTGGGGAGTTAATGAAATAGTTAGTTTTAGACGGATAAACAAAGAACAGCTCTGGAAGTCTCGTGTCACGATTTGGTACTCTGAATGTTATTAATTAGTTTTGTTAAGTCAGGTGCGTCAAGTGATGCATTAACCAATTTGAATAAAAGAACCAAACCGCTCTTGGTTCGTCTACACAATACGTCAGTTAAATTAAGTATTTTCATTAAGTTAACATAATTAATTTATTCAATGGGTTTGAAATAAATGAACCTTAAAAATTTATGTTGAACAATTTGTTTTTGATGTGCTTTATAGTATAGCAGTGGTTTCCAAACTTTTTCTGACCCGGGACCACTTGTAGGTTATGTAGCGAGGGGGGTGCGGCCATCCGAGTTTCACCCCCAAGACCACAATTCTCTAGCCTACCCCCCCCCCTCCACCCGCCCCTCTCCCAGGACGGACCAATTTTTTATGAAGTCGAAATTTGTATTTTGTCAACTTTAACGGAGGAGGGGGGAGGGTGACACCACGTTGTCCGCCCTATCATCCAACATATGGAGGCCTCAGCATGGGTGAGCGAGTTACCCAGTAAGGCCAACATTGCTAAATTGTATTTGAAATGTAAGATATTACATAAAATACATAAATAATATCCGTCCCAGGTGCCACCCATGCTAGCCTAAGCCACTGCTTGTGGTCGGTGCCGTAGGCTAGCATGAGTGGCATCCGGGACGGATAGCACAACGGGAGGGGCGTGATGGGATAGGGTAGGACGGGTTCTAGCAGAATATTTACCACAACAGAGGGGGTAGAACGGGGTAGGATGGGGTGAGGCGAAACGGAATACCATAATGGCCACTGACCACAAGGTACAATAATGATAAACTGAATATTGTCCCGATTTTTTTTTCAGACTTCCCGACCAGGGACCGCTCGCGCGCTGGCTCGTTTATTGACCGGCGGACCATCGCCGACCATCTTCTAGTCTCTTGCGGACCACTGGTTGGGATACCCTGTAGTATAGAGACCAAATAGTGGAATTGTATTCTAAATTACTTCTTACTAAATTATTCGTGTGCGAGACGCAGATGAAAGTGGCGCTATCTATATGTGAGTTTTGTAATTTATCCGTACTAATATAAAATCAGAAAAAGCTCGCGGGAACATATTATATATCGCATACCTACATTGATTAGATAATTAATACTGTTTGATGATAGATGGCAGCACTTCCGTTTGTATCAATTTGTGAATAGCGTGCATACGCAGACGCAAAGGTATTAATACTGTTTGGTGATGATGTCCACATTTTGATATTTATTTTAAAGGTATACTTAATCTGCTCTTTCATAGTTGGCGCTAATTAAATTATTTTAGGAAAAAATACTTTAATAAAACATAAAAAAGCCTTTTTTTGTTTGAACTTTTAATTTATGTATGAAAAATTTGTGTTCCAAATTTGTGTAGTAAAATAATTGAAGAAGAAGATAATGTATACTAATAAATTTAAACGAAACGTAAAACAGAACAAGACATAGAAAAAAAAGGTAAGTTGCAACTGGGAATCGAACCCAGGATCTCTTATCTAACTGGGATACAGCACCGTAACCAACTCAGCCATTGGGACATATATTTTTTTCTGTCATTTTTGTTTATCTCATATTTCCAATTCAGAACTATTTAATGAAAAATTATATAATGTATATTATATTTGCGCTACGTTCCAGAATCGTATATATTTTTAGTATCGCCATGGTGAAATCAAATAATTGCACATTGCATGAAATGACTTAAGCAGTGTTTGGTGACCATATTAGAATAACCAGGTACTTTCCAACATCATTCTTTCCTATTTCCTTCCTTCATCAATTTGGGAGGTGGGTATGGGTACCGCCGCCCCGGGAATCATTTATTGGATAACCCTGTCACAGGTCTTCCCAAGTGGTTCGCTACTTTTGGTGACTTAGCAGGGTTTTTCAATCATTCATGCTATGCCTTCAGGTCTAGAGTGGAAGATACTCTCAGTATCGTCAGAATTGAAACGTTGCTTGAAATGGCTTTGGCCATGTTTGGTAACCAGATCTGAATAGCCAGGTGATTCCCCACCTTCCTCTTCCCCATCTCCTTCCCCTACCCACTACCTTCAGCCTCACAACATACCCCAATTGGGGATGCCATAGTCTCACTGGCTCCAGACGGGCGGAGTTGGTGACTTGTGCGGTATTCATATAAAAAAAAGCAATTCACAGCATTTATGTATTTTAAAAAAAAGTCGACATTATTTTGAAAAGCTAAAAACTACTAAAAACCGAAAGGTCAACATAAAGGTCATTATTATTGTGACATTATTAGGTCAACAACGAGGTTTGCAGCGAATTCATTTTAGTGCAATACTTTCTTATATTACTTATATTATATTTTTGCAGCTGTTGTGAATGCGATATACAATTTTGTGTTTTTTTTTTAAAAAGACATCTAATTAAGAATTTTTTGCTGACAGCGTGATTATAATGGTGACAACACACTGTACATGGCGACTGGTAATTAGCACGCTAAATACTTATTAATTTATGTACTTGCAGTATCACTTTGGTGGTAGGTCATAATTCAGAATTCGAAATGAAATGGATTTAGCCTTCTTACTTGATCAAATCTAAATAGGTTCCATGACAGTTGAACTCTCGACAGTTGGCCCTCCAAATTGTACTATATACAACTAGCGGGTCCCCGGCATGCGTTGCTATGCCATTTAATAAAGAAATTGTTTCTCCCATATTCCCATGCATTCCCAGTCCGCCTTCCCTCTCCCCACTTTCCTCTCCTGCTTCCCCCATCCCGCGAACTCCCCTCCCGAGTTTCCCTCCCCCTCCAGCATTCAATACATTCAGTCCCAGCACATTCAGTTTTCAAACAGTTCGCGTGCCACCTATTGCAATTTTTGTATACAAATTTCATAATGCGAGAGCTCACCAGTATATATATATATAGAAACCATCGCGGGCATTTACACATCAAATCCTCAATTAAAAAGTTTCATCGCAATTGTATGAACGGTTTAGCAACGCTTAATTTCATGATGCCAGAACTCATTATTATATTATATAGAAACCATCGCGGGCATGCGCACTAGAGATGGGTAAGTTCTGCATTTTTCCGGAGGCCTCCGAGACGTGCTTCCTTTTAAAAGTACTTGAGTTCTTGCGCATGTCGCGGGAGCCACTCCCGACTCGCGAATGGCCCGAGCGCGCAAAAGAATTCGAATGCGCAACCTGCTTCCTACTCGCAAATGGCTCGAACCGAGACGCTCGGGTTCCACCCTAGCCGGACCTCGGAGCCGGAGCTCGTAAAAGAACTCGAACGCACGACCTACTCCCGAATGGCTCGAATCGAGACCCTCGGGTTCCACCCTAGCCGGACCTCGGAGCCGGAGCCCGCACACAAAAGAACTCGAATGCGCTTCCTACTCCGACTCGCACATGTGGCTCGGACCGTAATGCACGGGTTTGACGAGTGCGAACTGCCACCGTGCCGCGCCGCGCCGCCACTCGACTGTGGCTCGTCCCGCCGAGGTCCGGCTACAAGTACTGTACCGGGTTCTTTGGGAGTAGTCGATTTGAAAAGGGAGTAGGAATAGGAGCCGCTTCGCGCGAAGAACCCGAGTTTAAGAGCCCACTCCAGCAGAACCTACACATCGCTAATGCGCACATCAAATCCCCAAAGTTTCATCGCAATCGGATGAATGGTTTAGCAGCGCATGGACATCTCATATATCCCCAAGCATATTTTGATTTATATA
Organism: Limnephilus rhombicus; assembly: GCA_929108145.2. NCBI lineage: Eukaryota > Metazoa > Arthropoda > Insecta > Trichoptera > Limnephilidae > Limnephilus > Limnephilus rhombicus. The sequence continues at coordinate 9,498,420 of OV815290.1, read as the reverse complement.
TATATATATAGATATGCAGTCGATTTAGGGAAAATACGGTATATCTACTTACACAAAATACAACTAAGTGTCCCTGAAGGGGTGTGCAGAGAGGATGTACCGCCCAATAACAAAAGTATAAAATACATTTTCATTCAAATGCATAAAGGATAAAACTACTTGTCTGTATATTGTATATACCAGAGCATAGGTACAAGAATTCAACACTGTTAATAAATTCGCGTGATATTCATACCAACTTATTATTTAAGATATTTTTGAAGTAGATTTTAGATTTTAAATTGGTAAATAATGAACATAAAATTATCTATAATATAAAAATGAATCACCGAATGTGTTGCTAAGCGCATAACTTTCGAACGACTGCACCAAATTGGATAATTCTTTTTTTGTGTGTGTTCGTTATTGTCAGGACAAGGTTTATATAAAACTTCAGGTGAGCTCTGGCATTATGAAATTTGTATAAATTGCTATTGGTGGCACGCGAGGAAGCGGCTATTGCTGTGGAAAGCGGGAGGGAGGGAGAGATCGGGGAGGGAAACCAGGGAGGGGGAGGGGAACCTGGGAGGGGGGAGGGGAACACGGGAGGGACAACTGCGGGGTCACCATCTAAATAGCTAGAGATGTCATAACACTTCTCTTTACTTCGTTAGCTTTAAGACATATCCCAAATTCCAAATTGGAGATGCAATAGTCTCACTGGTTCCGGGTAATTGGAAAAGTTTTCACTATTTTAATTTTTTGTTATTCGTGATGAATTTTGTTTCATTTTATGTTTTTAGGTACCTACCTAATATGTAAACAATTTTTTTCTTTTCTTTTATGTTTGATGGTTGTTTATGTAATATGGCAGACTGGGGTTGCACTACCCTCCCTGTCCTGCTGGAATAAAAACTTAAATAAAAAAATAAAAATAATGACAAAAAATTTATTAAATAACGGAAAATAACGCATTTTTCGACGAAGTATTGCAAAGAATTTTTGAAGATTAAAAAATTATTCAATCTCTAAGCATTTTAAAAAATGAAATGTTGAATTTAATATTGTGTTTTTATGCACTTTTTTGCCCTCCACACCTGAAATCAAAATCTAGTAAATTTTTTATCAACAGTTAGGCCCTTCGTACATGGACATACTTACAAGCTATGCAAGACACTATCTAGATAGCATTTAGTTCGGGTTTGAATCTTGTACAAAATGTTGGTAGTTCTTAGTCGAAGTATGATACAGTTAAATATGACCGAATCAGATAGTGACACATTGGCTCAGTTGGAAGAGCTGCGCCCCGGCAAGGCGAAGGTCCTGGGTTTGAGTCCCAGATGTGACCGCATCTTTTTCTGATTTTTCCATTTTCAGAATTTCGATTTAGTTTCGCTAATGTTGTCTTCATTTAATTAAGTATTACAATTTGAGGTTTTAGTCATTAAGGGGGCGTTCAAGTATTACGTAACGCAATTTTTGAAGATTTTTGACCCCCCCTCCCCCCATGTAACGCGCCGTAACATTTTTCTGAACCCTCCCCCCCTAAACGTTACGTAACGCCTAAGTGACAATTTTTACCTGAAAGTCACAATTAAGTTGCGCAAAGTACTGGAAAGTCGCTTAAATACCCTTTTTCTTGTTTTAATCGCGTTTGCGGCAATAAATAAAACAAGAGATTTCGAGAATGAAAAGGGTTGCCAACTTGGGAGATTTTAATTCCCTGTTTTTTTTTTTATCTAAATAAAGAAAAACATGTTACGTAACGTGTTGTTCGAACCCCCCCGCTCTCCCCCCTCGTAACGCACAGTAATGTTTCACAAGACCCCCCCCAAGTGCGTTACGTAATCTTGAACGGCCCCTAAGTTAAAAATAAAAATAAATGGATAAATTTAAACATGAACCCCCCCTCTCCCCCCTCGTAACGCACAGTAATGTTTCACAAGACCCCCCCAAGTGCGTTACGTAATCTTAAACGGCCCCTAAGTTAAAAATAAAAATAAATGGATAAATTTAAACTTTAACCATTCAGACCCATAAGCTTGTTTTCAAGCTACCTACAACATTGACATATATAATGATGTATGAAGCGGAACCTGACTTATTAAAATCGAAAGAAAAATGTATTTATGTTACGATAAAATGAGTTGCTTTTTATATCAGCAGATGTCTTCGATTTAATCTTAGATTGCGCAATAATTTTACAAGAATTATTGATATATATGTAGAATGGAGGAACGTTAAACCAATTTTGGTGCGCCAATTACCAGTCCCCTGTATGAAAAGATGATTGCGAAGATTGTGAAAAAACATTTTGATTATATCGAGACAAATAGACAAAAGTACCCCGAATTCCTCGACAACATCAGAGTTGTCGCTAGCTCAATGCGGCTGGATTTAACCGCGATTGTGGACAGTTCTTCTTGATGTGATAGTCCTCGAAGCCACGACAATTGGTCGGAATTTTACAGGAATCGTGAATATCTGGCCAATTGGTCGTAACTTTACAAGAATCGTTGTGAATGCCTGGACAATTGATGGAAACTTGAGAGAAATCGTTGTGAATGCCTGGGCAATTGATTGGAACTTTACAGGAATCGTTGTGAGTACCTGGACAATTGGTCGGAACTTTACTGGAATCGTTGTGAATGTCTGAACAATTGGTTGGAATTTTACAAGAATCGTTGTTAACGTCTGGACAATTGGTTGAAACTTTACAGGAATTGACTTTAAAATCAGCAACATTGATTGAACCTTTACAGAAATTATTGCAATTATTTGTGACCTCTAAAAAACTGCAAAATTTCTTCAATTCACTAATATTGACATCGGTACATCTCTCAAAAATACAATAATCATTCATCTCTCCAGTACTCGCTTCTACGGCGCTAATGGTCCCACTTCTCTTTTTTTCAAATCTGACATTTTCTTCTTCAACACCCACCGCTTTAACGCTATCTCCCTTCAACATATCTTCTGCTCTTCCTCTATTTACACTCCCTCTCTTCTCGTATCTTTCATTGGTCTCTTCTCCTGTTCCACCATCTCTCAAAATATTATGTTTTCTTTTATCTGTACACTCTAAATCCCTCCTTTCTTTCCCAGTGACTCCTTTATTTACACCCCTTCTGCAATTATTTACATGACACTCTTTTCCACTAATTGTATTATTTTCCTTTCCTCTATCGTCTGATTCGTCAAATTCCTTCTTATTTACACATTGATCTATAATTGCAACTCCTGTCTCCGACATCCTTTCCCTTAAACCATATTTCTTTACATCATTGATACTACTTTCACTTACTCCATCTTTTCCTTCTGTAATTCTTCTTCTCTCCAGATCCATAGCATCTTCTCTTGTACTAGTCTTCCGCGCTTCATTTGCCTTCTTTTCCCTAACACCATCATTTACCACGCTTTCTTCACCTTTCATATTCTTTCCACCCTCTTCTATCCTTCTTTTATCCTTTTCCTTCCCTGATTTTTCTCTTGTACTGCTATTTCCTCTTCTACTCTCTACTTTCCTTTCTTCGCTTTTGCCATTCGTTTCAATTTCTCGAATTCTTCTTATCTTTTTCACCTTATCTGCAATTTCTCTTACACCATCTATTCTATTTCCCCCTGCCATAATATTATCGCTGCGCATTCTTCGTCTTCCTGTAACCATTTTTCTTCTAAAGAGGCAGCAGTCATCTCCAATGTCTGCCAAAAGACTGTAGAGCAGGCTGAGGAAGGCGGCGAGGTTGGCGGAAGTGAAGAGACCCCGGATCCAATGGAAGTGGCGATGGTTTCCGGTAATGGAATTACCAGAGTTACAAGCATCAGAGTCGCTGCAGCTCTGCAAACAGCCATGGACGTACCTGGAAAATAAAAATAAACAAAACACGTAATTATTATTCATAGTTAATGAATAGATGTACAGAAGAACGCATGCGCGGCCCATTTCTGCCCGTTTCGTACAAATCTTAGATTTGGATTTGAGATCGAAATACCCAACCAAACTGAAAAATTATTTTTGTAATGAAAAGGTATCTCAAATATCTAGTTAGGATGTGAGCTACTTTATTTATTTTTGCTTTAAATTATAAGATATAGGCCATTAAAGATTTTAGTGTTTCATTATTTTGGACACAACTTAGGCAATTATTTGTGAGTAATAGAAAAACATAAAAAAATTATTTTACTATATTTATTTTAAAAATACAATGAAAAATAAAATTAAAAATTCTTAAAAATACATTTTTTGGGTAGTAATTTTAACATATAAATGACAATTTTTTTATTTTATTTTTTTATTTATTTTTTTTCCGCCGTAAATAGGTAATTTGTATTTTTAATTTACACCCATCAAAATTATTGTTTTTATAAATTTTTATTTTTTATTTTATATTTGTATGATCTTCTTCTTCTTGTGCCCTGTCCGTTCAACGGACGTTGGCTATCATGTTAGCTATGCGGACTTTGTTTACTGCAGCCCGGAACAGCTCCACGGTAGACTGGCCATACCACTGTCTCAGGTTTTTCAACCATGAGGTTCTCCTTCTTCCAGGGCCCCGTCTTCCGGCAATCTTTCCCTGCATTATGAGATGCAAGATCTCATACTTCTCTGGATGTCTCATCACATGTCCAAGATATTGAAGTTTTCGGATTTTTATAGTTTTAATTACTTCCTTTTCTTTATTCATCCGAACCATAACATCTTCGTTTGTAACCCTGTCCATCCAGCTTATTTTAAGTATTCTTCTGTAGATCCACATCTCGAATGCCTAAAGTCGCGTAATAAGTTCTTCAGTAAGCGTCCATGCTTCCATTCCGTAAAATAATATCGAAAACACGTAGCATCTGACCATTCGCATTCGTAATCCAAGGTTGAGATCATGACTGCAGAACATTTTTTTCATGCGGATAAAGGTTGCACGAGCTTGCTCAATGCGGCATTTGATTTCAACTGAAGGATCCCATCTATCATTTACATTGCAGCCCAAGTATACAATACTCTGTACCTTTTCTAGTTTTGTTCCAGCAATATAAAGATTTTCATCCAATGCGTTATTTTTGCTTATGAGCATGTATTTTGTCTTATTTATATTCAGTTCCAGCCCAAAATTCTCACAAGTCTTCACTACTTGATTCAGCAAAAGTTGTAAATCCTCAATGTTACTTGATAGAAGTACGGTATCATCTGCATAATTTGTATGATAAATATAGTAAAATAATTTTTTTATTGTTTTTCATTTACTCACAAATAATTTCCCAAATCGCCTCTAAAATCCCAAAACATTCAAATCTTGAATGGCCTATATCTTATAATTTAAAGCAAAAATAAATAAAGTAGCTCACATCCTAACTAGATATTTGATATACCTTTTCATTACAAAAATAATTTTTCAGTTTGGTTGGGTATTTTGATCTTAAATCCAAATCTAAGATTTGTATGAAACGTGCAGAAATTGGCCGCGCATACGTTCCCCTTCATTTACATTACTTAATTGCTGAGGATTGTGCATATATAGGTATAATTATATATGACAAACAATGTTTGAAACTATATACTGTTTATAAGCATAAAAATGATTCCCAGTCAGCTCCCAAAATGGCAAGAATCACGTCCTAGGTCCAAGATCACAACGGTGGCATTTTTAAATTGATTCGTCGTGTTTCAAACGAGAGAACCGTCCAATGTTCTGGGCTGCTACACAAAGAATGACCCGCTTACTTTTCAAATTTGCTGATTTGAATCTGCCTGTAGAATCGTCAATTGTTCCATTTCAAAATATTGCAGGGCTGGCAATCTGACGAATGCTCAATTGTCAATGAACAAGCGCTGGAGATGCCACACACCGAGACCATCAATATAGTGTGTATAAAAAGGAGCACATACCTTGTTACAAATACTTTTATGTAAACTTGTTTTGTTCATCAGAGAAAACAGCAATTCCACAATATGTTAGTGGAATTGTGAGCATCTTTCTATCTGATAATTCATAATTGTATAGGTAATGATTTTATCATGAATTAAATGATTTTCAAACAGTTATTTTGTATCTTACCTATCGTCATAGTAGAATCGGCCGCAGTGCGACATGCGAATAATCTCCGTGTCGGTGGTCAGAGTACCCGAGTCCAGTGCACATCCTCGTACCGTGATGCGTTCACCTGTATCGTCTGCAACACAACAAGTAACACACCTTAAATTAGAGCAGACACAACACAGGAAGGGTATCAACTAGAGCAGACATGCCCAACAACCTGTGGCCCAATTGAAGCTTTCTATGTTTTGAATTTTGGTAAATTTATTACACTTTTATGTATTTTGTCAAATTATAAAAAAATCAAACTTTCTTGTTATAAGACCTCGGACTCTCGATGGGGGTTTTGATTTATTGCTCGAAAAGTGCCAGGTAATGGCCGCAGTAGGAATTTATTTTCGCAATCAATTCCAACCAGTATATATTTTCTGCACATTTCTCAGAAGATCAAATGCAACTGATCTGATTTTATAAGTGGAGAGTAAGTGCAAAGGATACATAGGCGCGTGTATAGTCAGTTTATGCCTTCTAGCAATGAATGTCGCGGTTTTGCAATAATAGAATTTTTTTATGAGTTCTTTTTTTGGTCACATAACAATTAACAATTGCTACTAAGAAGAGAAGAATAGGCAAAAGCACAACAAAGATATCTAGCCCATATTGCAACAAACGCAGGTGTTCCACAGGGTTCGAACCTGGGCCCTTTACTATTCTCCCTAATACTACGTTAGTGGAAGGACCGGCTGTTGAGTTGGTGGGTAGTTGGATTGGGTTGGTTTGGTCACTTAACAATCAAAATACATTACCACGAAGAAGATAAGAATAGGCAAAGCAAAATAAAGGTATTATGTTGTCAATATTTCAACAAACACAGGTGTTCCTCAGGGTTCAATCCTGGCACCTTTGCTATTCTCCATATCGACCCTTGGGAATAATAAGGTTCCATCTGCCGTTGTAACGTCATGCGATAATGGGATCTATAGTAAGTTACTTTAGAATTCATTATCGCATGTTGTTACCGCAACAAATGAAACCTTGTTATCCCAAAGGGTGTCTGTTGTGCTTGTGGGTCGTTGGTTTAGGTTGGTTTGGTCACAAAAATCATCATACCTACACAACAATGATATCTAGCCTATATTCCTACGAACTCAGGTGTTTCACAGGGATTGCACCCAGGCCCTTTATTATTTTCCCTATTACTACCTCAGTGGATGTACCTATTCCATAATCTATCGTAATATGTTCCTATAAACTCCGGTATTCCCCAAGGTTCGAACCTCAGTCCTTTCCTATTCTCCTTATTATCAGTGAATGGACTGACGGTGGTTGTTGTGTTGTGGTTAGGTTAGGTTAGGTTATTGAAAAAGAAGATAACACTAATAATCTAAACGAAAATATGAAAGAGAATAATACACAGAAAAATAAAAAGATAACGGTCGCGGCTTGTTCTAACGAAAATTGAATATTCATTTAGACTTTTATAAAAAGGGCTAAAGGTATTCCATATAAAAAAAATCAGATACATTTATCCAGGACACTATCTAGGTTACAAACCAGTTCGTCGAAGACCTGTTTCCAATGAAAAAGGTAGTTAAAAAATTAGTCAATGAAAAGATTGTTAATTCTGAAATTGAAATATGAGATTTACATAAATGACATTTAAATTACTGGTCTCAGTAGCCGAATTCGTAAGACGTTTTTCCCGGTAGGACTATAGGTTTTGGGTTCGTGTCCCAGTTGCGACCGTTATCTTTTTATTTTTCTGTGTCGTGTTCTCTTTCATATTTTCGTTTAGATTATTAGTGTTATCTTCTTCAGTGATATATTACACCGATGGGAATAAACTTCAAAAATTATAAAAAGAGTTAGTTAAGTTAAGTTAGTTTAGGTTAGGTTAAGTTAGTTTAGGTTAGGTTAGTTTAGTTTTTAGGTTACGTTAGGTTAGTTTTTATGTTATGTGAGATTGGGTTAGTTTAGGTTATGTTAGGTTAGGTTCAACACTCACCATAAACGCCGGCAATCTTGATGCAGGAGGTGGCGGGGAAGAGCCCGTCACGGCCCTTGCGCCCGCCCATGCAGGGGCTCTCCAGTATGTCCAGCGAGTGGTTGTTGTGGAAAGGATCGTCACACGCCGCGTTCGTGCCGTTCATCGACACGCACTTGAAGCAGTCTATTGCACCGGCTGCAATAAACGAACAAACAAATAAATAAACAAATATTACAGGGTCCAACCAAGCTGCCGAAATGAGATTTTTGAAAGAAGTGACAGCAGTTAGAGAATTTATTACATTTTTTTTTCACATTAGTTACACAGAAGGCCGCGAGGAAAACAATTTTCCACAGAGCTCATTTCATTTTTGGGGATGCTGTGTGTAGGGTCCTTTTAAGGAAAGAAAGGAGAGAAAGTATTGGGAAGGAAAAATGTATTTGAGGTGGGTAGAAATCTGGAGGTTAGTGTCTTCAGAAGTGACGGGCATATGAATTTATTCCTCCCATTGCGCTGCAAGGTGACGGGTTGAGAGAGACCAGCTGGAGAGGTCAAAGGGACATCCTCAACTAGCCTCTCCCGATTTGGCCTGCCATGCTGTAGCTAGGCAAATGCATCCGCTGTCAAAACCTCACCCCATGAACCCGGGCACCCCTACTAAGTCACCAAATGTTGTGAACCACTTCGGGTTAACTTTGTTGGGAGCAGCTAGTCTTTTTCAACGGAAGCAATCTTCCAAACAGGACCTCCATCGATATGCTTGGTGTAACTCTAAGTGACTAGCTCAGGTACGGGGGCTCCATCGAAACCAGAGTTAAGTTAGCCTCTCAGAAACTGGGCGTACTGTACAGGGCCCGATGCTGTTCTTGTTCTACCGGTATTACAATGGAAGATGCTCTGCGATTGCCGGCCTCTGTGTTTCTTCCCTCCTACAACATGGGTCTTTTCAAGACCCATGTTCACTCCTTCCTTTCCTCAAAAGACCCTCCACACAGAATCTTCAAAGATGACATAGGCCCTGAGGGAAATTATTTTCCTCAGGGCCTCCTGTGTGGAGTTAATGTAAAAAAAAGCGGAAAAGGTTTATTCACATATTAAGAATGACAGAAGGATGAATTTTACCAAGAGGAAACTGGAAAGCTGAAAAAGGAAATTGGAAATCTGAAAGAGGAAAAAAAAAGAAAAGATGAAAGCTGAAAAGAGGAAAGCTTTAAAAAAGGAAAGAGAAAAGAGGAAAGAAGATAGATGTGGGAGAGATGGAACAGAAAAAATGGAAAGCTGTAAGAGTGAAGATGAAAGATGGAAGATGAAAGAGGAAAAAGGAAAGATGAAAGAGGAAATTGGAAATCTGAAAGAGGAAAAAAAAGAAAAGAAGAAAGCTGAAAAGAGGAAAGCTGGAAAAGAAGAAAGATGGAGGAGGAAAGAGAAAAGAGGAAAGAAGAAAAATGTAGGAGAGATGGAACAGGAAAAATGGAAAGATGAAAGAAGAAAAAGGAAAACTGAAAGAGGGAAGAAGAAAGTGGAAAGATGAAGTAAAAAGATAGAAGGAGTAGCTAGGTGTGAGGAGGGCATTACCTGTGGGTATGGCCGAGGCGATGACGAGACAGAAGATCGGAATGAGGAACCCCACCACGAGGATGTGTGGAGGCATGATGGTGCATTCTACCTGCAACCAGAACAACACATTATACTCCACCTACTTGTGATAGCAAGCAACACAAGCAGCAAGGGATACTTTCAGATTATATTGCTGTAATATACATAATATATCGATCATGGAAATTCGAAATGCTGTAAAGGTATATAGGTATGTGTTAGGAAAGTATTCCTAACTTCATGGTAAGAACCATTATATCATAGTAGGTTGCCCACGTTTCCCATAGACTGAAACGCACCGCATCGTTCTCAAATGATAGTATCATACATTTAATATTTTAAATAGGAATAAAAAAAATACTATTTTATTGAAACAGATAATTAAACAGCCTAAATAAAAATTAAGAAATACATAAAAGTATGTGAAAAATAAACAAAAATAGAAATCATATTTTAAAGAAAAATAAGAAAAAAAATTCAAATTCAAATTTTGAAATACATAAACTAATCATAAAGATTAAAGTGTTAAGAACTCATGTGTTCTATACAAATATAAAAATTAAAAAATATTTATATTTCAATTAAAACATAAAACAAAATTAAGTTAAAAACTAGAAAAAAAAAAAAATTAAAGAAAGATAGAAATGAAAATGGAAATAAAAATTTTGAAATGCAAAAATTAATAATTAAAATGAAATATATATTTATATATTATATTTATTAAAGTCAAACGAAAAGCAGAACAAATTGTTGTCTTGGTAACTATGTTGGTATATTTGCGTGAAATTTTATTTAAGGCGTCGTAGTTGATATCGCCGAAATGTATGCATGCGCATAACTTCCGAAAGACTGCACCAAATTGTAACTGGCCTTGTACTTGTTTGAATTTGAAGAAAAAAAAATGTCATCAAAAAAGTCACCGAGACCAAAATTTCATTTTGTAGTGCGCCGTTTTACGCTTGCCACTACACCATCTCTTTCCCCCGTACAGCGCCATCCTGCTCACCCAAAACTAGGCGAACCAGGCTGCGCAGACGCCTTCTGCGCATTTCCTACTCTCGAGTCGCTACATAAACCACGCCCCGCAACAAGGAATGGCCTATATAAAGAGCTGCGAGCCCTAAATTAAACCAGTTCGTCTGTAGCTCGCTCTTGACTAGTACGCTCTCTTAGTTGCGCTTCGTCCTTTGGCACGACCCTCTAAGGAGTATTCTACTACCATAAGTAAAGCACCAACCAGACCCCGAATGCTGCCTTAGTTGCGCTTCGTCCTATGGTACGACCCTCTAAGCAGAACCACAGTCAGTTTTGTTGTTCCCAAAGACTAAACAGCAAGGTTCCCTCCGATCTCTTGCTCAGTTAACTATTATTATTGTGAATTGATACATTGTGACTATTTTTACTATATGTGATCTGTGAATTTACTTTAAATAAATAACATTTTACCAACAATTGTGTTATAATTTGCATTTTTTACTCCCAATAATGTCAGGAATCGCTGGTTAAAATCCTTCGGGTGCGTCCTGTTACACCCTGTATAAGAAGATGGCAAAAAACGTGAGGTGATGATAACGTTTATTATACATTTGTATAATTAAATATGTTTGTGCTTTTATTTTTTTTAATTATCAGTAACTTTAGTTAAAAAAAACGTAAGGGGAGGCCATTTTTAAAACTTTTTAATGTTTGCATTAAAAATATATATATTTACAAAATGACATGATCATTTTTAATAATAAAATTTGAAAGCGTATTTCATCACCCTTCAAAAATAGTTTTTAGTTTTCGGATTTATTAACAAATATTCCATTTATTTGGATTTTATTGTAATGCAATTTGGGAGGCGGGAATGGGTACCGCCGCCCCGGGAACCTTTATTGGATAACCAACACCTCTGCCATAGGTCATCCCAAGTGGTTCGCTACATTTGGTGATTTAGCAGGGGTGCCCGGGTTCATGGGGTGAGGTTTGTCTAGGTCTTGGAGGCGGATGACCAGGACATACTGAACCCCAGATTCCTACCCACCCCTTAACCCTTTTCCTTCCCAGAACTCTCCTCTACTTCCTTTCTTTAAAAAAACCCCTCCACGCAGCATCCTCAAAAATGACATTGGCTCTGAGGGAAATTATTTTACTCGGGGCCTCCTGTGTGGAGCTCATGTAAAAAAAAGCGGAAATACGAGTATTCTGGCCTATTGATAAGGGTCGTCCGAGATCTCGGTCTCGGTCTCGGCATTCTCGGCTACAAATTCTACCGAGAACTCTGTCTTGGTTCTCGAGGAAAAATCGCCGAGATTCTGGGCCATAATCGAGAACGTTGTAAGTAGGTACGGTATAGGATAATGGGATTCAAATCTACCGCGCGCGTCCACATTCGTCACTTGGTGTCAGTGCGTGAGAGAGCTGTCGATTGTGATTGGTCGGCTGGCAGCGAGGCGGGTTTTACTTACCGCAGCTGCCGCCGCCGCGCCGCGCCGTTCGTTCATTTCACTACTTTTGTAAACAAACAATCGTAGTTAAAGGAAGTTTGTTTGAATTTTGTTCATAGTAGAAAAAATAAGTTCTTTTATGTGTTGTGATTAATTATAATTACTAGCCAGAATAACTACACATACTAGTTAGGTGAATATCAAGATCATTACGTATTATTTTATACGTATGTTGAAAAGCTGGTAAATGTACGAAGATTTTTTAGATTCAGTGGCCGCATTCATCAGAACACATCGATCCGCTGATTTGTATGTTCGTTGCTGTTTTTCTTAGAACTTAGTTTATAATAAACTGCCAAAAACAGCAATGATCATACAAATCAACTAATCGATGTGTTTTTATGAATGTGGCAATTGATTCACGGATAGGGTTTGTTAGGGTGTGTTATTTGTGTTTACTAAGTGGGTATAATGTTTTCTGGTTGCTAAACTATGCAAAAATAGCGCATTTTCATATTTTTTCTCAATTTATCTATTCCCTGTCTCGGCTCTCGGTCTCGGCCGAGATTTTAATTTATTCTCGGTCTGGGTCTCGATCTCGGCCGAGAACATGGACATATGAATATATCTGGACCTGCCCTAAATGATAAAAGCGTATTATTTCCCCCTCCCCATAACGGTTCCATGGAGCCGGCTGGGCTTACGAGAGCCTCGCTTGAATCTAAAAAATGTGACATCATCATTCTTGTCCTGACCGGCGCCGAGCTCGCATCGTACGTTTACGACCAAAAATGAGAGCTTGTGCTATACATTATACAATAACGTTATAATAAGTGGTATTCCTGAAACAAAAAACGAAAATGTGTACGACATCCTCTCCAAGATAGGCGCCACAGCTGGATGCAATATAACCCGACAAGAAGTGGATTTCGCCAGCAGGATTGCCCCCAGGACAAACCGCGATGCAAAAAAATGGAAGACCGAGGAACATTGTTGTCAAATTAACTCGCAGGTACCTTAAAGACGAACTCATAGCTGCAATAAGAGGAAAGGAATGCTTGCTTCCGAATTACAGCTTCCTGGAACCAGTAAAATATATATTAACGACCATCTAACCTCAAAAAACCAACTTTTGCTGAAGCAATGTCACGATATAAGAATGGCTGGTAAAATTCGCTATTGCTGGGTTAGAAATGGTAAAATTTTGGTAATTATCGGTTCGGACTGGCCACGCTTATTACGAATAATTTTTAGAAAAAAACTTTAGATTCGCCTTAATTACTATAAAAGGAAACATTTTGGCTTTGGGGCGGCGGAAAATAATGCATTTTAATTTTCAATTGCATAAAACCAAAATTCTCTTCGCGATCTGACACAGCGAAAATCCGCGGCCGTACCTGTCACTGTGATGTTGGTATCCTTTATAAATTAACAAGAGCTAATACTACTGTAGCCGACTTCGCGGGATACCTACATGAAATACCGCGAATCACAAACCATGTTACACAAACCTAGCGTAGCCGCGAAACCACTTGAAAACTGGGATGTTTTTCTTGCCTTGACGCGAGTAGGCGTTATAAAGGGGCACTTTCTTTTGTATCACAAACCATGTTACACAAACAAGCCCGCTAGACAAATTTCATAATTACGCGCCTTATCCCACGAAGTCGGCTACGGTCGTATTAGCTCTTGTTAATTTATCAAGGATACCAACATCACAGTGACAGGTACGGCCGCGGATTTTCGCTGTGACGGTCGCGAAGCGAATTTTGGTTTTATGCAATTGAAAATTAAAATGCATTATTTTCCACCGCCCCAAAGCCAAAAAGTTTCCTTTTATAGTAATTAAGGCGAATCTAAAGTTTTTTTTCTAAAAATTATTCGTAATAAGCGTGGCCAGTCCGAACCGATATTTACCAAAATTTTCACTCGTATAAGCGATTCAACCCCCATAATACTTATTAATGACCAAGAAGATGTCAACAAACTCTCAACATTGAAATCCACCCAAAATTCACCTACCAGGTCTGCCGTCCCTTTATGAATTTAAATTCATTAAAATTATTTAAAAACTTCCCACATACAAGTTACTTAAAAGTTAACCTTTTGGAATGTTGGAATTATCTTTATTATATTCACAATATCTCCATTGTAGTAATTAAAGAATCATTAGTGTTTCAAGTATCACAAAAAACTGTTGCTAACTTCTGAACTTAATTATTCTTTAAAACAACAACAAAATATTTATTATATGCACGATTTCTCCACTGTTTTAATTATTAACGAATCGCTAGAGGGTTTCAAATGTCACAAAAACCGGTTGATAACTTTTGAACAAAATTATACTTTAAAACTTTCTCATTATCCTCATGTACTATCACAATCTATAAAATATAAAAAACGATCGCAACCTATTACAAATAATTGCACAATTATAACATACTTTCATGTAACAAATGTGTGCTCAGTATCTTTGGTATCTTGTTTACTATTCAATAACCTATTTCTGTCAACTGTCAACATTAATGACAACTGACACCATAGACAAAATCATGTACCACAAACAAACCAAAACTAATGATGTTCATAATTGCCCCCTCTCAAAGCATAATTACTTACTTTCCAATAATTTATTTTACAAAAAAATGTATTTAATAATGCTTATTATATCATACTTTCAAAATGGATTCTAACAAAATGGCAATAACATTTTATTATCAAAATGTACGTGGTTTAAAAAGCAAATTAAACTATCTATACTGCGAAGTGCTCAGTTGCAATTATGATTTAATTTGTTTCACAGAAACATGGTTAGATTCCACAATCTATGACCATGAAATAGTAAATGATCGTTATAATATATATAGACGCGATAGGGACATATCGAGTTCTCTTAAAAAATCAGGTGGTGGTGTTCTAATAGCCATTAAGAAAGAAATGACATCTTTTTTAGTCTCGGCACACAGCTCAAAATCTACAGAAGATTTATGGATTAAATTTAAATTACATGAAACATCCAGACAATCTTTAACCTATGTTTGGCGTATTTGCCTCCAGATATACCAACCGAAAATCTCGCAGCTTTTTTCGAAGTGTCAAACGACGTATAATAACTTTTCATCAGAAGATATAACAATAATAATGGGCGATTTTAATGTGCCATCTATTCAATACTCACCAACTGTCAATGTAACGCACACCAGACCAGTCTTACAAAATAGCCAGAAATCAATATCTCTACTAGACTTTCAAAATTTGACTGGACTTAAGCAATTCAATTACGTCTCTAACAACATAGGTCGAATTTTAGATTTAGTGTTTTCCAATCATAACCTCAACATTCAAATTGCTTCACATGTGCTATCCAAAATTGACTATTATCATCCTCCCATTGAATTTGATTTTTTAATGTCCAAATACAGACCCCTACCCACCAATCCAGATCACATCAAATATAACTTCAAAAAAACGGATTACATTAAATGCAATGAAATGTTGTCACTTAATAATTGGGACGATCTTGACACCCTGAATTGTAATGACTCCCTAGTACATTTTTATAACTTGTTATGGCTATCAATTGAAAAACACACTCCGCGCTTAAGAATCAGGAATAATAAGTTTCCAATTTGGTTTAGCAGTGTTCTCATCCACCAACTCAGAGAAAAAGAAAAGTTTAGAAAGAAATGGAAAAAATACAAAAATCAATGTGACTATGACAGTTTTTCTATCTTGAGGGCCAGAGTAAAAGTTTCCATACGTACATGCCTTAAAGCCTATGTAGATTCAATAGAAAATTCTCTCCCTAACAGTATCAAAAATCTTTCAACTCTCATTAATTCGAAAAGAATTTCTAATTCTCTCCCCAAAATCATGCATCTCCACGACAAATCAGCAACAAATGGAGAAGATACATGTGAACTATTATCTACTTACTTCTCTTCTGTTTTTACCCCACCATCCAATTCTAAAAGTGACTCTAAACTCTCATCCCCACTCTATAATTATCCACTGTCTCATATCAATATAACGTTAGACGAGGTCAAAGCGAAATTAAACACTGTTGATATCAATAAGGGTTCCGGCCCAGATGGAATTCCTCCACTATTTATTCGAAATTGTCCAGATCAGCTTGCAAGACCATTACGCAAAATATTCATCAAAAGTCTGAACGATGGGGTATTTCCGGATCTGTGGAAGGTTGCCCACGTAATTCCAATCCACAAATCTGGCAGTAAAAATGATGTAACTAACTACCGTCCTATCAGCCTTTTATCTTGTTTTGGCAAAATATTCGAGTCCATTGTATATAAAACCATTTTTAACCATGTAACACATATACTTAGTCCTTTCCAACATGGATTTGTAGCTAAAAGATCCACAAATACTAATTTAATCGAATATATGGTCTTTCTGTGTAAATCGATGAATAATAAAACACAAGTAGATGCCGTGTACATCGACTTCAGTAAGGCCTTTGACAAAGTTAGTCACTTTATCTTAATGAATAAACTCGATAAAATCGGCATTCACGGAAACCTGCTTCGTTGGTTAGAATCATATTTATCACATAGAAGTCAATTAGTTACTGTTAACGGATTTAACTCTTCCCCAATATTAGTTACGTCGGGCGTACCACAAGGATCTCACCTTGGACCCTTACTTTTCTTAATCTTTATTAACGACCTTACACATAAACTCCGCTGTAATTTTTCTCTATATGCTGATGACCTCAAATTATATAAAGCAATTAATTCTATGAAAGATTGTGAACTCTTACAACAAGACCTTAACACAATATCTACCTGGTGTGTTGACAATGAAATGGAACTGAATATTGCTAAGTGCAAAGTTATAAACTTCACCAAGAACACCAACAAAATTCTATATTCATATAGCATATGTGGTCACAATCTCGAAACAGTTGAATTAATTAAAGATTTAGGAATTATATTTGACAGCAAACTGACATTCAATCAACACATTGAATACATTGTGAGTAAATCAAATAAATTACTAGGTTTTCTTGTAAGATCAACCAAACTGTTTAAGAATTCTAATAGCCTAATAATTCTATTCAATTCCTTAATCCGAAGTGTTCTTGAGTACGGGTCAACAGTCTGGAATCCACATTATATTACGCAGGTACATAGACTCGAATCAGTCCAAAGAAAATTTACACGAATTTTGTCTTACCGATCACCATCTTCTAGACGGGTACGAACAAAGACTTACATATTTCAAATTAGACCTCTTAATGCTCTATAAAATTGTGAATAATCGTGTAGACAGTAACTTAGTCAACCAAATTAAGTTATACGCCAGGCCCAAATCTACAAGAACCCTTAACATATTTTGGACTGAAATTTTTACGAATAATACTGGATATTTTAATCCTATATCTAGAATGTCTCGGTCATACAACGATCTTGTTAAAATACACAGTTCCATAGATATTTTTGCAAATAATATAACATATTTCAAGAAATATCTCCACAATTTGTGCACTTAAAAAAAAAAAAAATTGTTGTATTACTTTTCAGTAAATACTTTATAAATATTGTATACTTGTTCTTATTATGTATTTCAATTTTGTATTTAAGTTTTCAAGTTATGTATAAATAATACTTGCATTGTTTTTCAAGAGTTTGCTTCTGTGAAAATGCATATGTGATTAATGCAGACACATTAATCTAGGTATACTTATATTTGTATTTTAATTTATTATATACTACCCACAAAAATGTTGTATAAATATCCTGTTTGTCTCTCAAATAAATAAATAAATACCCTAATATACGTGGATATAGCGAATGTAGGCATTTCTCCATTGAGCTCGTTGCTGGTTACAGGGGTAAGTAAATTATGAAACATTTGTAAAAGTGTCTTAACTAAATACGGCAACAAAATATTCCTCTGTGAAAAAAGGCGAACTTTACTTTGCCGCATTTGGACTACGCAAATATGTTAATAACGTGGCGGGCAATTCGCACTCCCATGTAAAAAGGTCTATTCATTCAAAAGCAGATTTTGCTTTTAAGAACTAGATGGTGATATTATAATGCGAGATGCCTATATATTGTCAGATTGATTGTTTAACGAATCACAGACATCTTTCCCCTCTTCGTCCTCCATAGTTTGGTTTTACCCCTCATCTGTATCTTCTTGTCTATCCATTTGGATGTCTATGGCCCAGAACGAAAAACCTATCTCGGTCGACCCTTACCTACTGATGATATAATTCTATTGATTGATATGTTCCCGCATGGGTTCAGCCTTCACATCACTGATGTATTTCTACTCTCGTAAACAAATGCTAAAATAGCCGCTTGTTTAACTAAACCGTGGCGCAGTTATACCCACTTTTTAGTGTAAGCAATATTCAAGGAATCAATAATATAAACAGGAGTGAATACTAGAAGATAATTATTATATACATTAGAAATGCCCTCCTTGTAGTTTTGGCTAGAAACCAACGTCGCCACTAAATTAGTAACTTTTGGTTTTAGCCCATTTATCATGTGCTTTGTTGCTCCCCCGGCATAGGTACTAATGTATATTATGCAGTCGGTTTAGGAAAAATACGATATGCCTACCTACTTAAACTAAATACAAAGTAATTTATGGATGGCCCCAAAGGAGAAGTTTACAAAATATAACCTGTATAGAAAAGACCCATTTGGAACGTACCCATACTACGTGACCTGTTTAGGGGAGGGGGGGGGGGATCTTCTCACGCAGCAAGCGCTGTATTAATAAAGACAAATATAAGCCAAATAATTTTTTTTATACTTTTTTTTAGCAAGAAATGATTCCAAACCATATTTATGATTTACTACGTGAAAACTTTAGGGGGAGGGGGGGGTCTTGGAATATACTACACGTGGTCACCTGGGTGGGGGGGGGGGGGGTTAAAAATAGTAAAAAGTGGGTCACATAGTATGGGTACGTTCCCTAATTTGAACGGCTATTATTTTGAAAAACAAAATGAGGAGGCTCTGAGGAAAATAATTCCCCTTAGGGCTTACTTTATCTTTGGAGATGCTGTATGGAGGGTCTTTGGGGCCATCCATAAATTACGTCAGAAGAATTTCATGATTTTTTAACCCCCCGTCCCTGTCACACATCGTCACATGTGTGAGAGTGACGTCACATATTTTAGTTCAAATTTTTTTACATGTGATGTCACAGAACTGGCGATGATCTCCTCCCACACCCCTTGTCACACAATCCTCTCCCCCTCCTCGTAAGTGTGACGTAATTTATGGATAGCCCATTTTTAGGAAAGGAAGGAGAGGAAGTTCTAGGACACGGACTCCTGAGTGGAGCTAATGTATAAAAACGATCAAAAAGGCGTTTGACGGCCTCCGTGGTTGAGCAATCGAGCGAATCCCGGAGTGGGCAAATAAATTTTATTCGATTAATTTGTGTTATTTCATAATTAATTAATTTAAAATTACGTTTAAGCCGCCGCTACCCGAATTTCAACCGATTTCTTACATATCTCCCTTAAACATTTGAAGTTTTTAAGCTCTTAAAAAAATATATGTTATTTTTTAAGATCATATTAATACGAGCATGAAGAATGACCCAAAACCCCGTCACTAAAAAATAAACGCAAAAGGGAATCAGTGACGGTTCGAATCGAGCTACCCAGTGTAGTCCAGCCCAGGTACTTTCGTACGGTGGTTACACAAATCCATTTTTTTTAAACGCACCAGAATTCGAATTGAATTGTTTTGTTTCATTTTTCTTTTTTTGACAGGTAGGAGTTTTTTTTCAGAAGCATCATGTGAGACTGTACTTGTAAAATAAACTATACTTGTATTTTGTTTCTGAGCCCACTAAATTGATACTCGACCCTATCAATATCTATACATTCTCCATGCCGAAAAGCAAATTATATGAATTTCCCTCGATAGAAAAAATCGCTAAGTATGCTCCGAAAATTATTATAAACACGTTTGTTTCAGTTATTTTACAAGTTATATAGTTGTGAAAAAATTCACAATGTTTCTTTAAATGATACTTAAGATGCCTTCCACAAGATTTTTGCTCTACTTTAAACGAGTCGTGTTTTATTAAACATTTTCACAATTTTCGCATCGATTTTATCGCTTTAAATATTAGCGCGCTCCTCTAACATTCTTAATTTCATATCTATCCATCTTCTTTTTGAACGCGGATTGCGGCAAGTTCCAGAGTGGAAGATAGAAGATCGCTCTGGTGTAAGACTTAGTTGAAGAAACGTTGCTTGCAATTGCTTTAGCCGTATTTGGTGATCAAATCTGAATAGCCAGGTACTCCCCACCTCACCTTCAGATGCACAACACCCCAATTGGGGATGTCATAACTGCCTCCAAATGGGAGCATTTGGGATTCTTGTGCTGTAATTTGACATAAAAATGGTAAAAATTATAAACATACTTTTTTAGACGTGAGATCCATTGAACTTATATTATAATAAAAAATATTTGACGCCTAAAAATGATTAATTTTTCAGTCTGATGTCTAAGTGGAAAACCTTCCATTGAAATACCTGTAGATTAGACACAGCTTCCCATCTGAGACACAGATGGGAGAGTGGCGTAATATTCAACGTAATATTTAAAGTATAAGTAAACATTTCCCAAACGGAAACGGACGGCCGGTGTAGTCCAGCGGTAAGGCTCTTGACTCGCATTTCGAAGGTCGCGGGATCGAATCCGAATATATCTCGATCGAACAAATTTTATTTGCTTAATTTGTGATATTTCGCAATTTATTCATCATATATAGTATATTTGCGGCACGTTCCAGAGTGGAAGATACTCTCAGTATCGCCCTGGTGCAAGACCACCATTCAGAATTGAAACGCTGCTTGAAAATTATGCCGTTAGCCAATAATGGCGTTAGCCGTGTTTGGTGACCAGATCTGAATAGTTAGGTACTTCCCCGCCTTCCTCTTCCAGATCTCCTTCCCCTCCACACTACCTTCAGCCTCACAACATACCCCAATGAGGGATGCCATAGTCTCACTGGCTCCAGACGGTAGCAGCTGAGACTCTTGTGAGGTATTACTATAAAAAAAGATATACAATACCCTAATTGGGAATTCCATAACTGGCTCCAAACGGGAGCATTTGGGACTATTGTGCGGTATTCGCATAAAAAAGAGACATTAGAATCATACTGTTTTGGACGTGAGATCTGTTGAACTTATAATAGAAAGCATCTGACGTTTAAAAATGATTAATTTTTCAGTCTGATTTCTATTCTCCGTCCAAAATAAGATCAACCCGTGACCGCGCATGTCTGCACCCCTTCCCCCGTCTGCTGCTTGAATGCGCATTAACCTATTAGATTCCCGTGTTTAAATAAATTAACTAAATTATTTAATTATTATTTTCCACCCACCTGCAATTAAAAGTTTTAACAATTTATTCATTTAAATAATTATTGTAATGGTTCTCCAATAAATGCACTGCATTTTATCAATTTTTGAAAATATGCTCAATGAAATCACCGATTTTTGTATGATGTTTGCGAAATATCATGTTCTCCAGATATTTGTTTTTACAAATAATAATTAATCAATAATAATAATTGTGAGTTGAGGTTTGTGTACGGCCTATAAAAAAATAAAACTGATTAACACCAACATTCAGTAATTTTATAGTACAGAACGTAACACCATTGTTTTATAAATACGCATTGTTCATATTGTTGCAATTCGAATATAAGGACATAATTATTAATTTCATACTTCCTATTTTGTTATTTGCAATTAGTGACAGTGATATCTAATGAATTAGGACTTGGCTGAAACATTGATGTTTGAATAATCGACCACCATAACACGGGCATGTGCCGTAAAATGTAAGCATCGTCGTAAAATCCGCAAAGTGTGTTACCATAAAAAGCAATGAATAAAGAATAATTAGTAATAATAAATATTGTAGCGCCCAGTATTTTGTCCGACGCACGGATCCGAATACTTTCTCCCTCACACGCATAGCGCCGTTTCGCTTTGCAACTTTCGCCGAGCTACCTAACCGAAAGGATACCCCATCGGCCGTAGCCACCCCCATCCCCCCGCCAGCCGGACGCTGCAGCCCCGGCACAAAGGGGTATATAAGGGCGTACTGACCGATCCCAAGTCAGTGTAGCCGGACTCAGGGTAAACCAAGCAACAGCATCCTAGTGGTCAGTGCTAAGTTAACCAACCGGTACCAAGTCGAGAGATCCCGCTGGGTCCCCCTTGGGAATCACAGTAACAGTGCCCTAGTGGACATTACTTACCGGGCACCGTTTGCCCAACTAAGAGAACGCGGGTCCTATGTTGGAGGGTGTACCTAAATACGCTAAGTGCTGAGTGAGGACAATCGTAACCTTTCCTTAAACTCTCACAGCCTTACTAAAAAAAAACCACAGCGCGACCGATTAACTGTGTTATTGCAATAACATAAATAGAGCTCGTATACACTAAAAGACGTTTTATTACCAATAACGTTTCTTTCGTGATCACGCTGTTAAAACGCATTGAAGATGTGACAACGTTGTATATAGTTTTAATTTACTAGGAAACAATGTTGTTTTAATTCTTCTCCGCTAGGGGCATTATTGGTGCACCTGTGCATATCGGCCCGCGATGACAAAACAGTTCGGTGTGTTTATGGCGGGATATGGAAAATTTTGTTAGTGCCTAAATGTTGTGATTTTACTAAATAATTTCTATTGTAGTGACGAATTTACTCTTCTGTTCACATAATTGATGTATTTACCATATTATTTGTGTGGTTTACATCAGTTTAATCAAGTTATTGTACAAACGCCGTACTTTCAAAGTTGAACTGTCAGAATATTGTTTTTTATAGGTTACTTAAGATAAAATTTTCATTTTAAGATCTTTATTTTAAGAGAATTTGTTAAAAGTGATAATTTTTTATAATATTAAAATCTAATACACGTGTTCGTAAACGTATCAAAAAAATTAACGTCTTTAGAGATGCAGGAAATCTGTTTTAAATTTCGGTATTATTTCTAAGTTATTTTTTTGGCAATAAAAAAAACTTTGAAATTTTTTATTACTTTTTTTATTGTATACACGATAAAAAAGTGAGGTGATAGTTTCCTTCCAAATTTATTACATAAAAGGACTGTGTTTTTTAAATTTTGATTTTATTTAAATTTCTCTACATTTTGGTCAAAAATGTTGTGGGAGGAAATTTTTTTCCATGTTTTTCCGAGTTTGAATCATAAAATATGGCAGTTTTTGAAAGCTAAAGTGTATTTCAAATACTCAAATCTAAAAGGTAATTTTATCTAGTTTTCATAAATGGTATTTGTTTTTACGACACCTTCAAAAATAAGAAATATATAGAACATTCAAAATACTATGGAAAAATTACAAATATCGTTCGGACATCAATGGTTAAAACAGAGATAAACAACCCTCTCAGGCCGTGGAAACCATGTGCATTTCTTTCAAAGAACAAATTTTTAATTAGTAATGTTTTCACATCCGCGGCCGTTTGTCAATTGAATAAAATTTTCACTGGGTTTTTTAGTAAGGCTGTCAGTGATTATATCGTGTGCTGAACTGTTATGTACCTACTCTTTACTAAAATTATAAGTTATGAACCCTGTATAAGTGAAATAAATTGCCGTTGTGAATGTCGACTATCTCTTATATTAATACCCCGTCACAATATCCATTTTATCACAGGGTCTGAAAGGGTTAAAATTTCAAGACACGTGCATACAGCGCGACAGCCGACGAACGACTGATCTATGGGCGGAGTAACACAGCGGTGGTGAAGGGACCGAAGAAGGGGGCGGGGTATGCGCAATACGAACCAAATTTCGTAAGGTAAGGGCCTGTCCGCACAGCGATATTTCACCGCGCGTTTTAAATTCTCGCGTATTATATTCCGCGATCGGAATTACAACTTGTACGCACTGCGAATAAAATTTCGTGCGATTTTTTTCAGTATAATATAGTTC
The DNA here is from genome assembly GCA_929108145.2 of Limnephilus rhombicus. Classification (NCBI taxonomy): domain Eukaryota; kingdom Metazoa; phylum Arthropoda; class Insecta; order Trichoptera; family Limnephilidae; genus Limnephilus; species Limnephilus rhombicus. Next base: position 9,474,415 of record OV815290.1, on the reverse strand, counting down.
TCAGCTAAGACGCACGTGTAAATGGATAACAGAACTAAAATTTTAATTTATCTAATACTACGGCGGCGTAACAGACGTATCAAAAGATGTCACGAACATTGGATTCACCCATTTACAGCATTGAGACCTACGAAAGGATTTTTTTTTATAAAACATCAAGAGCTGCGAAAATACTATAAAACGTTTTTTGGGTATTATAGAATGACAAAAAAAATCATTTGATAATTTACTACAACTAGTTGGTCCAACTGATGTGAAACGCGCGAATTTTATTCCGCAGTGCGGCCACGGCCATACTATTTCATACTGCACAAAATATTCGCTCGGAAATAAATCCGCACCGCATCGCGTTCAATTTGCATCAAACCACAGAATTTTTTTTCGCGCGTTTTTTTTACCGCAAGTGCGGATAGCCCTACAAGATCCCATGTGTCACAGAATGTTGCGAAAAAAAAAACGCGCGGTGAAAAATTAACGCAACGAGAGACGAAAGCAATAAAAATGCTTAGAATTGATGTATTGGTGTATCCGTGTGTCTTCAAACTACGCCTACTTATCCTCTGTCTTGCTTATTTTATTATTATTGCCCACTTATTGTAACTAGAGTAGAAGAGACAGCAAGTTTTTATGGCGCTGATAGCATATTGTTTTGGTGCACTTACGGGTGTCCTATTCATTCAATTCGTAAATGTGATGTAAACATACCTACACATACCTTCGTATCGCAAGTGAAATAATGACTAGTTTTTTTTAAATTTGAAATAATTAATAGTGTTTGTAAAGTGTGCAAGTGTTATATTTATTACGACATCATGGAGTCCTGTCACAAAACGGGACATGACAAATCACTGAATGGGCAAACTCATGAAATTTTATTCCGCGTGTTTAATTATTTTATGCATAATATAAAAAACGGTGATCAACTTTTAAGCATAAATGACTTGCATGATTTGACGTCTAAGGCAACTGGAGTACCATTTTAGATAATATACGTGTAGATAGTTGCTGATGATGACTGATGCACTAAACAATTACTACAATAACTAAATAATTACTATTGCTGATGATTGCTAAAACATAATTAAAAAAATTAAATAATCCATAAGCAGACAAGTTTTAAGCACATATTATGGAATTCACACTTCATTTCAACAATTCCTACAAGAAACAACTATTTACGTAGACAAAATAGGTTATTAGGTTCTTAGTTTAGGTAAACTATGTAATTCATGCGTATTGAGTTTGAAACGAAACTTTACAAATGTCAAATCCATACAAAAAGGTGACAATTGAGGTGTTTTATATGGGATATTTTAAACTTTGAATGAAAATCGAATTTTAATGCATATTTTTCCGTCTATCCCGACCGAAACCGATGTTTCTATTGGTAATTAAGTAGTTTACTTTTCAAAATCTATGTCTATTAAATGTGTAGCGGCATGTGGCGGCTTGTGGATTATTTACTTTATAAAATATTTATTTATTTATTTCGATGCCATAAAATGGCTATTACAATCCGGTGATACATGATACACAGTGGTTCACAGGAGGGTAATTACAATGATAATAATATTATGTATATATGTATATTATAATAAATTAATCTTTTTAATTAACACAATATTTTTTTTAACCTTTTCGTTATTTACGAATACCCATTTGAATTCAATCCTGAAGATTATCACATTTAGATATAATAAACTTTTTTAATTCTAAATTTCAATAATAATGTGGTAAAACAAATTAAGTTTTATGTAACCGACTTCAACACGCTTTGGCTTCGAATTCTCAATTGTGAAATAATTATTAATTGTTTTTTTTAAAGCCTAAAATGAAACACGCTGTATTAAAGTTTTGCATCTGTGTGAGTACTGTGATGAAGTCAACTTAACTTGCGAGACCTATACTCTCCCAAGTTGATCTAAAGGTGGACGGAGAATAAGTAGAACATCTTCCATTGAAATACCTGAAGAATAGACACAGCTTCCTACATGAGACACAGATGGGAGAGTGGCGTAATATTCAACGTAATATTTAAAGTATAGGTAAACGTTTCCCAAACCGCAGCACTTTTATTACGCACGGATTTAGCAAATTACACAACGTTTCAACTTAAACAATAGGTCAATCATATCAAACTGTTGCTATTACTCCCCAAAATACTGAGCGAAAGGGACAACTGCATCTCACCTGATAATACTTTTTTTTTTTTTGGTTTTAGGCAATTCACCCTGAAAAGAGTGCTTTGTGCCGGTAATGGTTAAAGTGGATTAAAAAATTCGGTTAATCTATTGGGAAAATAATAAAACAAATTAAATATTGGACTCGTTTAGATCACTAAAACAAATTAAATATTGAATTCATTCAGGTTAATAAACTTACATAAAGCTGTACGAACACGAGAATTGTTAAGAGATAAAAGGTATGAAATGTTAACGTGGGACTGGAAATCGCGGTTGTGTATTCCCCATTTTTCTACACCAAAGCTGGACCGATTTTAAAGATTTTTTTACTAACTGTAGGTATTAGAATAAAATACTCTTATCTGTTAAAAAAATACATTGTCTAGTTTTGTATACTGAACGTCTGTTGATGTATTTGAACGATTTTTGTAGAGTCCTAACTCCTAAAAGAAGTACTTATCATAAAATTCAAAACTTACAGACATGCTAGTGGTCGATATCTACCATAGACATCAGAATTCAATAGACCAGAAGATACAGACGAGGGGGTAAAACCAAACTATGAAGGGGGAAGAGGGGAAAGATGACTGTGATTCGTTATACAATCAATCTGACAGTAAATAGGCATCTCGCATTACAATATCACCATTTAGTTCTTAAAAGCAAAATCTGCTTTGAATGAATAGACCTTTTTACATGGGAGCGCGAATTGCTTGCCACGATAATAACATATTTGCTAAGGCCAAATGCTCACCCCAAAAAGACTCGCCCCAATACACATAGCAATATTTTGTTGCCGTGTTTAGTTAAAACACTATTACAAATGTTTCATAATTTACTTACCCCTGTAACCAGCGACGAGCACACTGGAGAACCGCCCACATTCGCTATGTGCACATTGATATGTAGATATATTGTATAGAATACGCTACCGTTTTGGCGTTGTATTTCGTTAAATGTATGGATGTTACCGTCTAGCTGTTCACGGCAAGAATGATGACGTCACACATTTTAGATTCAAGCGAGGCTCTATCCCCTCCCCATGGAGCGAGCCGGTTCCAAGGCGGAGCTCCAGCCGGCGCCATGTGGAGTGGGAAATAATACGTTTTTATCACTTAGGGCAGGTCCATATATTCATATGTCCGTGATATCTACATTATTTGACGGCCGGCGTAGTGCTGCGGTAAGGCGCTTGACTAGCATTCCGAAGGTCGCGGGATCGAATCCCGGCGTGGCAAATAAATTTTATTTGATTAATTTGTGTTATTTCCCAATTTATTCATTTAAAATAATATATAGTATATTTGCGGCACGTTCCAGAGTGGAAGATGCTCTCAGTATCGCCCTGGTGTAAGACCACCATTCAGAATTGAAACGTTGCTTGAAATGGCTTCTGCCGTGTTTGGTAACCAGATCTGAATAGCTAGGTACTTCCCCACCTTCCTCTTCCCTATCTCCTTCCCCTCCCCACTGCCTTCAGCTTCACAACATACCCCAATTGGGGATGCCATAGTCCCACTGGCTCCAGGCCGGAGCAGTTGGGACTCTTGTGCGGTATTCATGAAAAAAAAATTATATTAAAAAATATATTAGCATTAATGTCAAAATTCAGAGAGGAAATTGGGGAATACGTTTGTATGGACAGAACGCCGCCTAATTCCTCTTTGCGTTTGGATAGATGGTAATTTGGGAGGCGAGTATGGGTACCGCCGCTCCCGGAACCATTTATTGGATAACCAACACCTCTGCCATACGTCATCACTTTAAGACTCCGCAACCGGGCTCAAAAAAAAAGAAGATGGAGAGATATGAAATTACGAATGTTAAAAGAGCGCGCCAGTAGTTAAAGCGACAAAATCGATGCGAAAATTGTGAAAATGTTTAATAAAACACGACTCGTTTAAAATAGAGCAAAAATCTGGCGGGCATTATCTTAAACAGCATTTAAAGAAACACTGTGAATTTTTTCATGCATATAACTTGTAAAATAACTGAAAGAAACGTGTTTATAATAATTTTTGGAGCGTACTTTGCGATTTTTTTATCGAGGAAATTTTATATAATTTAATGAATGTCTAGATATTATCTTCAAGAATAACATATATTTTATAAAAGGCTTAAAACTTAACGTGTTTAAGGGAGATATGTAAGAAATCGGTAGAAATTCGGGTAGCGGCGGCTTAAGTAGTTCGCTACGTTTGGTGACTTAGATGCCCGGATTCACGGGGGAAAGATTTGTCTTAAGTCTTGGCGATGGGTGTATTTTTGCCCACCTAATGCGTGGCAGGCAGAATTAGGAGAGACTGATGGAAAGAGACATTTTGACCTGTCCAGCCGGACTCTCTCGACCCATCACCTTGCACCGCAGTGGGAGGGATGGATTCATAAGTCCGTCATTCCTGGATAAGCCTTATTCCTTCCCAGAACTTCTCCTTTCTTTCCATAAAAAGACTCTCCACGCAGCTTCTCCAAAGATGATATAGGCCCTGAGGGATTTTTCCTCTGGGCCACCTGTGTGCAGCCAATGTAAAAAAAATAAAAAATTCATAAACAATACATTTTTATTAAACCAAATTTCAAATCAACGATCCCTTTGCCGCCATTTTGATTTTTTTTAATGATTTGACATTTGCGTTGAGCTTCGTGTCAATCTAAATTCGCATGAATTACCTACTTAATTAATTAAACTAAACTAATAAATTAACCAACCTAATAACCTATTTTGTGTACCTACGTAAATAGACGTTTCTTGTAGTACCTACTTACCTAATTGTTAAAACGAAGTGTATTTTCTACGATATGTGCCTAAAACTGAAGCGGTTACTAGAATAATTGCCATATTTCCGTTGTAAAGCTGCTAAACCCAATAAAACAGAATGCAATGTATCGAAATCGATTTTATAAACATGGCTGCTAATTTTACATCAATAGAACAAACATTATACATACCTTGTGGGCGTTATGTTTTGCAGCCAAATGTAATACACTTAAACTAAACTCGTGGAAAAACACGAAACTAGAACTCAAATATTTCAAAATTAACTATTACATTGAATAACGTTCATTGTAGGAAGGTTAATTTTAATAGGGGCGTTCAAAAAAAGCGTCAAAAACGTATGAATTTTGTTCGATTTAAATCATTTTTGCACAGGGTGTGTGTATTGATTATTTTAAATGTGTTTTTACGTGTTTTTAAGGTGTTTTTAGGAGTGTTTTTGAGTGGAATTTAAAGTCCGCGTGTACACATGACTCTCCGCACAGGTTCTATGTATCGACTAAAGCATTTTCCGTCTGAGAATGCTTTGGTGTTACGGCGCAAGCGCCGATTTATTCTCGAAGGAAAACTTGACGGAAAATGAGAAAATTATTGTGAGAGATTTACCGTTTAGTGGACGAGTGTCTAGAGAAGCTACAAGTTAAATGTGTGTATATTATTAGTGTGCCTTATATCGCTACGAATGTGGGTAATAGGCATAAAAATCGCTTGGCAAACCGACTCTATTAGAAATACACGATTTTAAGTGCCAAAATTGTTTATTTAGTGAATAATTTTATAACAAAGAAAAAAGGATAATCAAGGGAAACTAACACAGATAATCTTAACTATAATATGCATAGTATTTTATTTCTTACTAGCTGACCCGGAAAACTTCGTACCGTCTCAAAATCAAAAACTGACGTGTTAACTTATTAGCTAAATTAAATTCAGTTTTTTTTATTAAGTTTAAAATTACGCAATGAAGCAATTATCGATGCGCAACTGTCCATGTTTTGTTTTTGTCAGTATCAGAGATGGCGTTGTGTACATATTTATAATTTTTGTGATTTTCTTACTTTTCCACTTACTTACGGGAATAACGTTTCATTTTTTTTAAACGTGTGAGGGAGATTTATTATAATTGTTGTATTTTTCCTTTGGAGGGGTGCAGACATACGTTCACCGTTTGTCATTTAGTGTGTAAGAAAGAGGGGCAGCATTATATGTTTATGAATAAAAGCAAAACAATCAGCGTTTGACGTTTTTGAATTTTTAAAATTCACTCACTACTCAATATTATACTTATCACAATATTGCTGCAACTCTTTCAAAAGATGAAAATTCGTTCCATACAAAATGTATTAAAAAATGAATTTTCTTCACAACTTTTTTTTTCGTGAATTTTTCCGATGTTTTAATAGTTATTCTGCTATTCGGGGCGGACACAAATCCAAAAAATCAATGATTATAAAAATCGGTCCAGCCGTCCTCGAGTTGTAAATGGTGTAACTAACCCGACTTGGTTCATACGTTTATTAATTTCAAATGAAAAATTCTTTTTTAGTAATTTACTCTTAATTTTTTTATAAAGTTATTAACAATATTATTTTTTATTTTTTTTTTTATTTATTTATCTATAATAAAATATATTTACAATGGTTTTATTTGTATGCCTGTCTCACTAGGGTATACCTGTGTCGAGACAGGCGTACAGGTATATAAATGAATATAGTAGTTACAAGGATATTTCAGGTAAAATACATATTATGAATAGAATTAGAACAGAAGGGTGATTGGAAGGGTGGTAAATCTTTTAAAGAGAGTTATTTTATAAATGTTGGAGATGGAGTAATGAAATAAATTCTGCCTAGTCTATTTATAGGTTAAATTTGACAGGATTCAATTATTTTCGTTTGTTTTATATGGGTTAGGTTGTATGTGAATAGTTATTTCTGTCTGTGTGTGATTTATTTTACAGATATGTGTGATAGTGTGGCGTCCAATACTTATAATCCATTTTTTAATATCTTGTTTGAATTTTGTAAAGGAGTCACTTTGTCTGATCGTAGTTGGTAGTGTATTGTATAATTTGCAAGCTATGTATTTAGAGTGTCTTTGCCCGAAGGTGGTTTTGAAAAAAGGAGTTTGGAGAAGTTCGTTGTTTTTGGCTCGGGTATTGTGTATTGTTTGTGTAGCTTTGTATGGTGTTTTGTTGTTTTTGTGTAAATTAAGTAATATGGATTTTGAGTAGAGCTGTTTTATGTCCATAACGTTGAAGGAATCGAAGATAGTATCAGTGCTGGTAGTAAGCGGCATTTTAAGAATTATTTTTATGATTAGTTTTTGTGCTTTCATGATGGGATCAAGGGCATTGGAATATGCATTACCCCAGGCTAGAATTCCGTATTCGATGTGAGATTGGCACAATGAGTAATATACTATTTTTAAAAGTTTTAGGTTAAGGAAATTGCGTGTTTGTTTGAAAAAGTATATAGATTTTCAAGAGAAATGATAGAAAAAGCTTCAATTTATGTAAAATATATTTTTTGGTATTTATAACTTAAAGCGTTTAGCAGTAAAGATGAATCTAAAATAGAAATTTCCCGTAAAGCGTCGCCTTGATTGGTTCCTTCTGCAGCTGCCCGGGTTCACTCCTTTGCCAGCTAAGTTCTCAATCATTGAACAAACAACATTATGTTTGCTATTAATGATGGAGAATAATAATTAATACATCCCGACATGTAACATTCAGAATCGGGTGAAATCACGCACTCCCATAGATGGCAATATGGTTGAAATTCCGCCCAACACCGGCCGCCTGTTTTGATTTATGCAAAAAAAACTGCAAAAATTCATGTTTCATTTTATTCAGGCACATTTTCATTTAGTTCAGGTGTACACATCGTAAAAAAAACCGATCGTAATCTAAAGAACTTAATTTGCAACATTATACAATAAAATCATAACCGAAAAGCGGTTTGCAAGTAGGAGATTTTGTACTTTTAAGCATTTTTTATAGGCCTGACACTTTATTTTTTTCTAGGCTTGTAAACCAGACACAATAATTGCTCTATTAGAGGAGGTAAGTGAAGAAATTCTTTGACTGACGTTCTCAAACTAAAAAACGTAAAACTGAAGAAAATCTCTGAGAATGTCAATAAAACTGAAGAAAATCTTTGAAAATGTTAGTATAACTGAAGAAAATCTTTGAGAATGTCAATGAAACTGAAGAAAATCTTTGAAAATGGTAGTATAACTGAAGAAAATCTTTGAGAATGTCATTGAAACTGAAGAAAATCTTTGAAAATGTTAGTATAACTGAAGAAAATCTTTGAGAATGTCAATGAAACTGAAGAAAATCTTTGAAAATGTTAGTATAACTGAAGAAAATCTTTGAGAAAGTCAATGAAACTGAAGAAAATCGTTGAAAATGGTAGTATAACTGAAGAAAATCTTTCTGAATGTCTGTAAAAGTGAGGAAATTCTTTGAGAATGTAAGTAAAACTGAAGAAAATCTTTTAGAATGTCAGTAAAAGTTAAGTTATTGGAGAACGTCAGTAAAACTGAAGACAATCTTTTAGAATGTCAGAAAAAGTGAAGAAATTTTTTGAGAACGGCAGTAAAATTGCAGATTTTTTTTTTGAATGTAAAAGTGAGGAAATTCTTTGAGAACGTCAGTAAAACTGAAAAAAATCTTTTAGAATGTCAGTAAGAGGCCGTTCAAGTATTACGTAACGCACTTGGGGGGGGTCTTGTGAAACGTTACTGTGCGTTACGAGGGGGGGGGGAGGGGGGGTTCGAACAATGCGTTACGTAAAATGTTTTTCTTTATTTAGATAAAAAACTAGGGAATTCAAATCTTCCAAGTTGGCAATCCTTTTCGTTCTCGAAATCTCTTGTTTTATTTATTACCGCAAACGCGATTAAAGAAAGAAAAAGGGTATTTAAGCGACTTTGCGCAGCATAATTGTTACGTAACGTTTAGGGGGGGGGGGGGATGATACGGAAAAACGTTACGGCGCGTTACATGGGGGGTCAAATCTTCAAAAATTGTTTTGACAATAAGCTCGGGGTGTGTTGACTATTTCTTCAGTTTGTTAGGGAAAATTCCTTTAACCACGGTTATAGTCTCTTTGGAAGTATGGCAGGTTGCGCCATCTTGAAGCATTCAATTCCTATTGTTGTAACCAATGAACGAAGTTTTTAATTAAATGAAGACAATATTAGCGAAACTCAATCGAAATCTGGAGACAGAAAAATCAGAAAAGATATTGGCTCCGCTGGGACACGAACCCAGGACCCTTTGGCTTACATGGCAACAGCTCTACCGATTGAGCTACGGAACCCACATTAATTCGGTAACTTTTAACTGTATCATGCTTCGACTAAGAACTACCAACATTATCTTCATTTACTTAACGCACATATTATTGACTGCTATCTTTATATATGATTGCAAGATTCAACTCGAACTAATTAAGTTAATTAACTAAGTTCGGTGATGCGAACGAAATAGGTGGAGTGCAGCGACGTAATAATCGTTGTTTTTGTAAAAATGTTTTACCCAGAATGCTTGTTGCTCTCCCATAAAGTGATCCATTGTGACTAAATTTCAAAGTGAGGAGCCGCCCATAAGTGGCCCTGCTCTCCTCCCCCGTTCAGTATCCACGCTAGCACGACTGCAAAAATTTATAGCCAACCCTATATTAATGGGTAATATTGAAATTAATCTTTTAATATATTTGTATGTATGGATACACGTACATATCTTTTTCCCTTTACTTCTCAATTTTTTTTGGGGGAAACAAAGCCTCCCCTTGCCTCAAAACACGAACCGCCACTCCCCTATCCGGGCCCTAGGAATCGAAAGGGCAGAACGAACCCATCAAGAACCAACGGATAAATATCATTAGAAGGAATTTCAGGAGGTATACAGTAAAATAAATAAAACAAACATTTTCAATAACTTTTTCAATTTAATTCTCAAATCAAATCAATTAATGCTAAAACTTACAAAATATGGTACAGAAAAAATAATTGTCAAAATTTCCACACAATCCGGCACAGCGATAGCGCTCTTTTTAAACAGCGGGCAATATCCAGACACCCACAGAACCAGGGATCAAGTCACCCCGAGCCACCTTTCGACGAGCCACAACAGACGCATAAAACAAGTTGCGGGATCAGTTTCATGCATTCGTTCCATCAGTCAATCGAAATTGTAACAATAAAAAAAAAAATGCTAACATTTGCGATTGTCGTAAAAAAAAAAAAAAGAAAATGGCCGAGCTTACCCCAATATGGGGAATACTGTTGAGCCTAATGAAATGCAGGGAACAGAAAGCAGATTGGGAAAGAAAAATAATTGGGATAGGATGCCTGTGGTTCAAGATACCGCATGGCCGAACATAACTCTAGCACAGCGTGACAACTGGAATGGTGCTATTGAATGAAATTTGTAAAACAGTAGATATATTAAATTACTCCTTAACCCCTTGAGTGTACAGATAAAACAGTTTGTGAATGAATAATAAATGGAAATTGGGATAGGATAGTTATTGTTGAAGATACCACACGACCGAACAGAACTCTAGCACAGCATAATGTGACGAGTGGAATGGTGCTATTGAATGAAATTTGTTAAACAGTAGATATATTAATGACTCCTTAACCCCTTGAGTATACGAATGCACCCAATATGGGGAACGACGCGTGTTCAAGAAGTTAGCAATATTTTTATTTGTGATTTGTGCACAAATCTGCTTGTAGCAAACGTGATTATGGCATGCCTCAAGGGAAGGAGATGGAGAAGAGGAAGGTTGGGTCTTGCCTGGCTGTTCAGATCTGCGATACTGAGAGTATCAGCCCTTGCAATGTTCCTTACGACAGCTGAAAAGCCATTTCAGCGAGCTCCAGCAAATTTAACACAGACATCACATTTAGACTCAAAAGTGACCCAAATATTTTCAACAATTCATGTCAATATTTTTTTTTTTTTATCTTTGCAAATAAACGTCAAAGTTTACACTATTAAAGAAAAATGCAAAAAATCTGATTAAAATATAGACAAAGCGCCTCAAATGGCAAAATTTAATTTTTTTTTTTTTTTTTAATAATTTCAATGAGACCTACATACGGTAAGTATCACCAGCAGTTGATGATGATTATGATAAATAAGATAGTGTAAATTGATTAACATTATTAGATGTAAAATTTTAGGCCTTTTCATTATCATCTATGGAGCGTTGTTTTAATTACCTATTTAATATAATATTTAATGTTTTTGACTTTAAGCACAATCAAAGCTGTTTGAACCACATTCACAAAGTTACATTAAAAATGATGTCACATACAACAAATATTCTTTCGCATATTCTATGTCTGAGTCTGTCAGTTCTCCAATTTGACAGAATTTTAACGGCCAAACTGAAGAATTAGAACAGTTTGACAGGATTTTAACAGTGAAACTGAAGAATTTCTTCAATTAGAACAGTTTGGGAGGATTTTAACAGTGAAACTGAAGAATTTCTTCAATTAGAACAGTTTGACAGGATTTTAACATTGAAACTGAAGAATTTCTTCAATTAGAAGAGTTTGACAGGATTTTAAAAGTGAAACTGAAGAATTTCTTCAATTAGAAGACTTTGACAGGATATTAACAGTGAAACTGAAGAATTTCTTCAATTAGAACAGTTTGACAGGATATTAACAGTGAAACTGAAGAATTTCTTCAATTAGAACAGTTTGACAGGATTTTAACAGTGAAACTGAAGAATTTCTTCAATTAGAAGAGTTTGACAGGATATTAACAGTGAAACTGAAGAATTTCTTCAATTAGAACAGTTTGACAGGATTTTAACAGTGAAACTTAAGAATTTCTTCAATTAGAACAGTTTGACAGGATTTTAAAAGTGAAACTGAAGAATTTCTTCAATTAGAAGAGTTTGACAGGATATTAACAGTGAAACTGAAGAATTTCTTCAATTAGAACAGTTTGACAGGATTTTAACAGTGAAACTGAAGAATTTCTTCAATTAGAACAGTTTGACAGGATTTTAACAGTGAAACTGAAGAATTTCTTCAATTAGAACAGTTTGACAGGATTTTAACAGTGAAACTGAAGAATTTCTGAATTAGAACAAATTGACAGGATTTTAACAGTGAAACTGAAGAATTTCTTCAATTAGAACAGTTTGACAGGATTTTAAAAGTGAAACTGAAGAATTTCTTCAATTAGAAGAGTTTGACAGGATATTAACAGTGAAACTGAAGAATTCCTTTGATTATTACAATTTTTGCAGATTTTTTACAGAAAAAAAAAACAATGAAACTCTTCAATTGTGTCAAGAGAGTTGAAGAACTTACAAAATAGTTATTACGACAATGTTAGGAAGCTTTTTGTCACAATTATGACAGTAATTACAAAAATTTACCTTAGTAATCTTACAGTTGTAAAAATAAAAACTAAAGAATTTCACCAATTAAAACAATTCTACCAAAAAATAATTTAATGACAGCATCTGCTGAAATTTTTAAAAAATTTATGTCAGCAAAACTGAATAAATTATTCAATTAGGTCAGTAAAATTGAAAAAAGAATCTTTAATTATGTAGGTAAATCATTAAAATTAATGAAATTCTTTAATTACATCAGAAAACTGTACAATTATTTTAATTATGTCGGAAGATCTGAGGAATTCAAAAAAATTTAATCAGTAAAAAGTGAAGAAATTCTTTAAATAAGTCATGAAAACTGAATAAATTCTTTAAACATGTCGTGAAAACTGAAGAAATTCTTTAAACATGTCATTAAAAGTGAGAAAAATCTTTAAATGTGTCATTGAAATTGAAGAAATTCTTTAAATATGTCATTGAAACTAAAGAAATTCTTTAAATATGTTGTTAAAACTGAAGAAATTCTTTAAATGTGTCTCTTTAAATGTGTCATTATAATGAAGAAATTCATTATAATGACACATTTATATGAATTTCTGAAATTGAAGAAATTCTTAAATATGTCATTGAAACTGAAGAAATTCTTAAACATGTCATTAAAACTAAAGAAATTCTTTAAATATGTTGTTAAAACTGTAGAAATTCTTTAAATGTGTCATTAAAACTGAAGAAATTCTTTAAATGTGTCGTTAAAACTGAAGAAATTCTTTTAATATGTCATTGAAATTGAATAAATTCTTTAAAAATGACATTATAACTAATTCTTTTCGTATGCTAAGAAATTCCTTAAATCTAAAGAAATTCTTTAAATATGTCATTAAAACTGAAGAATTTTTTTAAATGTGTCGTTATAATGAAGAAATTCCTTAAATATGTCATTAAAACTGAAGAAATTCTTTAAATATGTCATTAAAACTGTAGAAATTCTTCTAATTATGTCAGTTTTGCATAAGAAACATCAATTAAGTCACTTTTACAACAGAAGCATTTTAGAAGATAATCTAAAATGTCATTACAAAAATACAATTTAAGAAAGAAATTCATCAATAATGCTTTCAGAAATTTTTCATTACAAGCAGCAAATACGAATTACTTCTACAATTCGAGTTTGTTACAATATACTATGAATTACAATATTATTATTTTCTTTAACAATGGTAAAACCTTCTATGCATATTTTAACAGAGGTATGTTGTGTTAAGTTTTGTTACAAACAACATTAGTTATTTAATAAAAAATAAAAACCAAAACGAACAATGCTTTTTTTTTTAATAGCGGCGATAATACAATTTTAGAGAAAAATTCTAAAATTCATTCACGCAGTTAGAGGTGAATGACACACACTTAGCATTGTGTGTATTGGTGCATATTTACACACTTCCTACAAGAATGATGGTACCTACTTGTTGAATTTGAATATTCTATTTAAACTGTTTCTGTAGATACAAGTAATTCATCTGTTGAGTACCTACCTTGTCGGACCTAATCCTGGTTGCCATAGCTATTAGCACGGTGTTATAACTATTTTTAAAGCAAGTCACGAATATTAATAACATCGTCTATGTAAGTCCAGTACAGCGTAAGCCAAGACCAGTGGAGGTCCTTCCTTCAGGACAATTGGTCAAAAACCTCCCAAAATTATAAGATAACAGTAATACATTGTGAAATATTATGCTAATCAAAACAACTGATATTATTCTATGTATTTGAAATGCACCGCGAGATAGCCGGCAGCGACAAGCAGTGACATCTAACGCCTTAAATGGAAGCTTTCTTTCCACGCAATTTGATTGGCTCGGTCAATTTTTTAAATGTCCCAATATCATGTCTTCTGTCTCTCTACGCGCCATACAATAAACGAGATGGCACTATACCGCCTATAAAAAATGTTTCCAGATTCTGAAGACAGTTTGGGTCATGGCCATGAGCGAGAGAAAGCATGATGAATATTATGCGTCTGAAAGAGATGGTTTGATAACCTAGGTTGATTTTGCATATTGAAGGCTTGTCGCATGAAATAATTTTATATATTAAATATAATTTGACTCTCAAAATCATCAGGTAATAACAATCGAATTTTACTCATTGTAATTACAATTACAAATGAATATTATCATATTCGATTTGATATTGTACAATAATATCAAATTTTTTAAATGACTTTCCACTTCTGGATCCGTATAGCAGCCTCTGCTTGTATTGGGTTATATATGTCAATTTTTTTTTTTTTTTTTTGACATGAGCTCCACACAGGAGGCCCTGAGGAAAATAATTTCCCTCAGGGCCTATGTCATCTTTGAGGATGCTGTGTGGAGGGTTTTTTTAAGGAAAGGAAGGAGAGGAGAGTTCTGGGAAGGAAAAGGGTTTAAGGGGTGGGTAGGAATCTGGGGTTCAGTATGTCCTGGTCATCCGCCTCCAAGACCTAGACAAACCTCACCCCATGAGCCCGGGCACCCCTGCTAAATCACCAAACGTAGCGAACCACTTGGGGTGACCTATGGCAGAGGTGTTGGTTATCCAATAAAGGTTCCCGGGGCGGCGGTACCCATTCCCGCCTCCCAATACTGCAAATGAACCATCCCCAGTAAACAAGTGTGCGTATATCACAAGATAGTTTTTTGTCCCTCCAGAAGGGTGATTGTGTATCTTTGCGACAGCGTAACGCGTGTTAAATAGGCCGTATATGACACATTTTGACAGTTTTCTTAAATGCGGTATAAGACACCAACTTTTCTTTCACGTATTGAACTTACACTGACAATATGTAAATAATAAAAAAAAAAATATTTTGGTCCCAAAAAAATGCTAAGCAAGTAAAAATAATTTAATTGGCCGGCGTCAAAATGAAACAATATTTAAAAGCCCACCACACTACTGACCTAATTCTTGCAATGTAAATAAATTTTTCTATCGATTTCCGTGTTTCAAATTCTAATTCACATGGGCTAAATAATTAAACATACTAATGTCGCCTGTCTGTGCGTGCGTGATTTGTAATTGCATCCATATTATCAGACAAGAGTAAAGTAGGCACCAAAATTTAAACTAATCATTCATTTGAAACGTGTATTTCTTTTGTTTAAATGTTTGACAGATGATTAGATGAATTTATAGAGTTATAAAGACAACACGTGTGATTTCAACAAACTAGATCCGTGGACTTACTTTAGCAGCACGTTCGTAACATAAATATCCTTTTCATAAGCGTTGCTAGATTTTTTTGTTCGATTAGTATTTTTATAACACGTCTTGTATTTTTATAGTGCCATCAGAAAGATGTCATATTTTTCAAGTCTACTAACATAGGTAAATTTCTTCTTTTGAAAGGCAAAATATAAAATAAATACCTCATCTCACAAATCTTACAATTATAATATCCCGTGATTTTTCACAGGTCCGCGCGCTATTGCCTTACAATGAACATTTCAACATTTACGTTATTCAGTCAGTTAAGATGTTCATTAAAAGGTTTTTAGTGAATATAAATTAGAAAATAAAACATGAAAATTGCTAGCGGTCTTATTACAGATTTTTGATGAATTGTTTTTTGTATGTAAAAGTGATACGGTAATTGCAGAGGCATTGAAACCTACAAATGATATTAATTTAAACTGGCTACGTCGAAACTAAATGCCAAAAATCACATTAATTTACCTAAGTATTATTATTATTATTACACGTAATGAAATGCCGGCCTTGATAGGATTATCGTGCGCAACGTCATATCACTTGTACATACATAAAAAGACACTTTCATAATATCTGTCCTGATGATGGGTGCTGAACGCTGTCCGAAACTTTGGCTAAAGAAAGAAGCGCAACTCAAGGATAAAAAAAAAATTAACAATGATAGTTGCAACACTAATGAAGAATCTGACAGCCATATACAAACCGTCAAGTTTTTTTTAAGTCAGATTTATTCGGAGTTCTACGGAGCACCGATTTTGAGCTGGTCTTATGTACTTACTTCAAGCATTTCAATAGTCTTTACATGTGTAAGTTTTTTCCTGTAAGTCGCTTACGTAACTGACTTATGGCCAAATTACCAATGTAAACGACACCAAAAGTCGCTTATTTTTATAGCAAGTTACAGAAGTTGTTCTTATGAAGTTTTTAGACAGGTCTAATCGCATCCGCACAAACTTTCTCACAGCTTATCAAATCAGTTTCATAAGTTGAGAGACTTACGGTAAAAAAATGTCGAAAATTAAAAGGCAGTTGTTTTCGTTGGATTTTTTCCTTATAAAACCCTTGCTGTTGTTGAATTCAACGACATTTTTGGCGTGAAACAATACCCCTGCCGTAGGTCACCCCATGTGGTTCGATACGTTTGGTGGTGTAGCAGGGGTGCCCGGGTTTATGGGTTGAGGTTTGTCTAGGTCTTACATACCGAGTGCGCGGCGGGCCGGATCGGGAGAGATCGCTTGAAGGAGACCTAACATAGACCTCTCCAGCCAAACTCTATCGACCCATCGCCTCGCACCGCAGTGGGAGGGATGGAGTCATACTTCCGTCTCTCCTGGACACATTGAATCCCTACCCACTCCCTTCCCCTCTACACAGCATCCCCAAAGATGACCCAAAATTCTTCTCAGTGTTGCAACTATTGCTTGATACTTGTTTGTACTTGTCTAGCGCTTGCGTTGCGTACTTATCGTAGTCTGGACAAAGCGAATAGCGCATTGATGGCATCTAGCTCTTATTTCCAAAGGCTAGACATAGAACGTCCAGTTGATTAGGCAGACATCTCTAAAAGATCGTAATTGTGCCGAGCATGCAGTTATATGCAAAAGCGTACCCTCTAACTGGTACAATACTCAAGTTTACTCATAAACACCACCAAATCAATTATAATGCTCAAAAATATTTTCTGGGTCACTAGTATCAGGATATTTTAAAATGTCATAATAATGTACCAAACTGTTATGCCTTCCCCTTTTTTTATAGCATAATTAATATTATGTAAAACACAGACATGTTTAAATAATATTTAATTTGCTGCGTATATTATTTGAACTTAGTATCATTTGGAGATGTCTCACTAATAAACTGGACGATCGATCTATTTACAATACTAGTTATGTAGGCATATCAATGAATTATATTAGTGTTTTTCTTTTCTTAGTTAGTTAGTTTTCTAGTCATAATGGACTATAACTCTTGGAGATTGGAACTGATGACCAATTGGGGGTGTTCGGATGTGGTGCGTGCCCGCTGTCTTGTGATTGGTGGGGGCGCAAGGGGGCCCTAGTCACGGAGCACCAGCGAGTGGTCCTTCAGGGCTCCGCCGTCACCCTCGGAGACGAAGCGCTTGCGACCCCTGGACAAAAAAAAAAACAAATTTTGTCAGCATGTAAACTTTGAAAAAAAAAATTACACAACCCATGATTTATTACGAGCCAAAGTTGTGGCTACATTTAACTAACCATCATGCTGTTTCTCCGCAGGGGTAGGCAGAGGAAGGGCCGCCAAACAACTCTGTCTAGGCACACACTCTTTGCCTCATTCACATTCATACATCGTCGCATACATACCTATTATTCTGACTCTTGACATGGTCCGACTCAAGTATCTAATTCACTTGGTCGTGTCATGTCTTCCTCGGGCGTCCCCGACATTTCTACCATTCACATTTGCGTCATATATTCACTCAAGATGCCCTAACTGTATGAGGGTCCCTTTCTTAATCTTACTCATTATGCTAACATCAGCCTTGCATTAACTTTGGGGTATGGGTGCCGCAGCCCCAGGAACCTTTTATTGGATAACCAACACCTCTGCCATAGGTCAGCCCAAGTGATTCGCTACATTTGGTGACTTAGCAGGGGTGCCAGGGTTCATAGGGCGAGGTTTGTCCAGGTCTTGGCGGCGGACGCGTCTGCCCACCCGCTGCATGGCAGGCCAGATCGAGAGATACTGGTTGAGGGAGGCCTTTTGACCTTTCCAGCCGGACTCTCGACTCATTGTCTTGCAGCGCAGTTGGAGGGATGGATTCATACGTCCGTCACTCCTGAACCTATGGCAGAGGTGTTGGTTGTCCAATAAATGGTTCCCGGGGCGGCGGTACCCATACCCACCTCTCAAAATGAGGATTAATTTGAGGATGTTAGAAAAATAAATCTTGTAGATAGTAATGTGTGATGTTGCATTCCTCACCTGGTGGGCATCTTGCTGTGAACACGGTCGGTGAGAATTCCACGACCGTGACAGCGCTCCATAAAACGGTTCAGCGTGATGTACGCCAGCGGCACGTCCAGCACTATGTCCGCCATGTCGTCAAACACGCGCAGGAAGCCCTGTCACATATAAATACATTATTAACGTGATATAATAAATAACAGTTCACGAATCGAATCATCGAATCCGTTCCGTATTCACAAAAGATACAGAATCGCTCTTCAGATGTTGCACTTGTGCAGTGATGGAGGACCTAGATCGCAGAGGACTGAACCTTTATTAACAGTCTAGCCGTAGATAGTAGAAACAATGGGAGATACGGACATATATCGCAGACTATCAATGCAGCTATGCAATGAAAATTTGCATGAAGGGCGTGTAGGAAGTAACAAAGGCGGGGCGTCACTGTGCGGTTAACCCCTCCGAATTTTCGCGTATATTCACTTAAGATGTCTCTAATGAAATGTCAATTTTATGAAAACTTTTTCTTATTACCGCTTCACAATTACAGCTCTATAGATGAAACATTTCTGAACGTAGCCGAATAGTAAAAACTGTTTTAGAAAGGTTACAAAATAAGCTTTTAAATTGTTATATTACAAATAAATATTAGCATTAGTAAATATTAAAATTTAGAACGCAAATATTAAAAATAGGTAAAAATGACTCATGTAATGTTTTTATGTGAAAACGGTACTAAAATCACAGATTATGCAAACAACAATACTTATTATATTGTATATATGTGTAATAAACACTTTTGTCACCTCACTTTTTTGTCACTTCGTACAAAAATATTTAATAAAAATGTCGAGCGCGGGCGAGCCGCCGGTAGTAAATTTGGACAGGTAAATATTTTTGTCAACTACGCGACTGACAGCTGATTCCTGTTATGTATTTCTATGGACAACTTGATAGGGATGTACAGCTTGATCTACTATTGACCTTGTTATGATTTATGTTTGTAATGACATATTGTTATGTGCGTGTGTTATATTTTAAAGGGAAAAGTAACGTTGAGCCTTGGTCGGGCTCGGGTGTATTCTGCCAGTCAACTTTGATTTCTTCTCAGGAAATCTTGGACGCCAAACCCAGTCTAATGTCTGGGTATGTCAACTAGCGGAGATCACGGTACTCAATTCTCAGAGTGTGGGTCATGGTTTTATATAACATTCCTGAAAAGGCTGCACAAGGAATTCTACATAATAAAACACAGAGTAGAGTTGACAATCAGTACACTGTATTGAAATTATAAAATATAATAAAACAAATTGGATGGACTCACCCCGGGACCAATGTCGTAATCTATGCTATTCCTAGCTACACTAATTAAGTTTTACTGCCGCCGTTCCCCCGATGTCGCGTGAACCAACACCACCTCCTGGTGGCAAGGGAGGTCCCAACCTCTGCGGCCCAGCATGTGCCTGCGACCTCCACGGCGGTCGCCCGGAAGGGATGATGGACCTGGACCCTCAGAGAACGGGAGGAGTACCCAAACACTCCTCCAAATTGTATAGGAAGGCTCGACAGCAATCGAGGCGGAGTATCGTTCAACCCTGCGGTAATCTCGGGTTTGTTCCATAAATAAACCCCCGGTGGGAATTCGATGTTTGCCCTGCATTCAACGACAGGCGCGGCGGGTAATTATTTACACCGATCTCTCGGATAAAGAGGTACTTTAAACATAACAATCGAACACCGCCATTAACTCGTGTTCACTTTTGGGGACCCGCGCGAAAACTCACATTTTACGTGAATAATCTTCGAAATTAATATTTTCTATTTTAAAAAAACACAACGTGTTTCCTTCCCCCGGATGCAGATGCCCAAAACTTGGATTTCAATCACATCGTATTTAAAACTTAATAATTAAGTGACCGTTGTTTTCACGGCGTACCGCACATTACGCCGTCAAAACCAGAGTCCGGAAACGGAAAAAAACAAACGCCGCCTACCGACGCGTTGAACGAAACTCCCCCAGCTTTGCCAACCTAACCAATAAAAATGCATTTAAAAAATAGTACCTAACTTACGATTAATACAATCGCTTCATAACATTACCCCCCTTCCCACAAAAATGTTTGCCCTCAAACAAAACTACCAAAAATCTAAACATGCCCTGAACTATCTACGTTGGTCCCAAGGAGTACCTGGTAATAAAATAAAAAGAAACAAACAGTAAATGTGAAATGCAAAATACAATTATCAGAAATGAAAAAGAAAAGAAAAATCCTTAAATAATACTCTTTTGACGAATGAGTGCATCGTAACCCCAATCGCGCCTATCCTGTGTGCAGGCCGGATAGTAGGTTTACGATGCAACCATTCTCGAACTTAAAAACTAGTAAACCAATATAACCTAAGAACAACTTCTTGTAAGATGATACGTGAATGGGCAACAAGCACCCTCAGCACTGGGAAAAAAAAATCTGGGTGGTTGTAATATTCACTCTTACCGAGCACTACCATTGACGTATCATCTGGAACAGAACACATAAACTAACTTAAAAGATAAGTCTTAAAATTAAAAAAACATACATTTTTATGATTAAATCACTCCTCCAAATACGTCAAGTTAAATTCTATGCATTAGGCATCACTGTTCCAAACACTATCACTGAATTTATATAGCCTCTCTTAGGCCGAAAATATTTGATGGGTTTACCATCTACACTTCACTGAATTTATATCTTTTAGGATAAAAACTAACCCTCTTTTGGAAGAGTATTCCTAACTAACCTCCTATTCTGGTCCTTGGGTGAATAATATTTAACCAACAACAATTATACATTGTAAAGGTAATTTTAATAGTGTACAACCACCGCATCAGATGGTGCCAAATTATTTTTAATAGTATACAACCAACGCATCGGGTGGTGCCAAATAATTTTTAATAGTATACAACCAACGCATCGGGTGGTGCCAAATAATTTTTAATAGTATACAACCAACTGTTTTAGAAGGTGTCATTTGTTAATAAGATGTGCAGCTATAATTTAGTGCAAGTATACGTCCAACTCTATAGAAGGCGTAATCGGTAAGTAAAGAACAAATTTTATGGTTTTCACTGTAAACCGTTGTTCAACCATATAGTACATAATAACAATGTTATAAGTCTCTCAGGACAATAATAACAGAATACATCCAAAATCTTATACAAATATAATTGATTCTACTTCCTATGTTGGCTTAAAATGTGGAAGGATATGTGATACCATATCGTCCCACATTATAAAATCTCAAAAAAAAAAAAAAATCTTATAAACCAGGTGGGCATTACAAAACATTTTCTGTAACTAATAAAAACAAAATTAAAACGCTTTTGCAAAAGCTGAGGCTTAGCTGACGCAGCCTATGTTTAAAGAGTAAAACAATATTTTGACTATTTACCAATAAAACAGAAGAAGAGCGAGAAAAAAAAATACTTTGCATTTTAGCAATTACTTGCGTAAACTGACAAAATAAGGTCTAATAGTGTCAATGCACTGACGGTGAATAACAATAATTCTTCATTTAAAATCACTTAGAAAACAAAGAGATACAATCCCTGCGTCTCTGTGTTTTCTATGTAATCTGGAACAACAAATAATGACATTATCAAAAGCATGAACATAACTCAAAAAAAAAGGTATGCCTGAAACTCGCAGAGATAGTGTGCGGATATGCCCGCGTATTTCAGGATACAAGACTTACAACTAATAATCCTAACTTAATCATCTGTTCAGCCGATATCCGAATTTGCGTCTGTTTTAGCGTTAATACTATGACAATTTATACATACACTTGCAGATATATAGTTTTAAATACATTCTCAACTCGAGCATTAGCACCAGAGTTGAGGATTTTATTGTAAGAAACAAACCAGCATCATCATTACCAATGTCAAACTTACAAAACACCCCCCGTGAAGTAATTACCCCATATCCGTAGAAATGAGCCTATGACAGGACTAATGACTGTCTGAACGCATGGAATCTCCATCTCGGTTGATCAGGCCGGATGAAGTTCTGTGCATTGTAAAAAAAATAAGAGAAAAAGAATAGTATAAAATTCCTCAAATCCAACAGTCCCCGAGAAAGATGGCCAGACTTTCTAAGGTATTGAAGAGGAGGGACTACATAGGTATGTTGTCCAATTTGACGATATCCTTTACATGAAAGTCGCCAGACACTTTACCATTCAAGTCTGCCAAGGTATACACTAAGTCCGATTTTTTTTTTATTATTACATTTTGCACGAATCGTGGGGACAATTTTTGAGAAAAGTAATTTAACGCGTTAGACTGAACAAAGTTTCGTCTCCACACGACGTCACCAACTTGATAAGTGACGTTTTTCCTACGCAAATTGTAGTGGTTAGCCCCCTTTTTGTATGCCTTGAGTAGAGCATCTGAAACTTGTTCATACACGTTTGCCAAACCTTGCAGCTTTTGTGCATATGTGGAAGGCGAAGCTTCCTTTTGCGCGTCGCTATCCCTATCATGAATAGGGTTACGGTGCAAATCCCCATCAAGTATCTGCTCACGGCCGTGCATTAGGAAATACGGTGTGAAGTTTGTCGCGCAATTGACAGTGTTATTCATCGCGGACTGAACCTGGGGCAAAAATTTTGACCAGTTACGATGGTCTGATTCGACCAAAATTGATAAAGCAGTACCTAATGTCTGGTTATACCTCTCAACCACGTTGTTCTGTGGGGTATACAGAGAGTTGTAAAACGGAGGTGGTATATTGTAACTTTGTAGTAGTTCTTTAAACTCCCGTGAGATGAACTGGCGACCGTTATCGCACACTATCGTACGAGGCACCCCGTGAACCAGGAAAACGTTCTCTTCCAAATTTTTAACTATGCTTTTCGCGGAGCCGTTGCGCAGCGGAAATAACCAAGTGAATTTGGAAAAAACGTCAACGCATGTCAATATTACCGTAAAGCCGGAGTAACTCCGAGGTAAAGGACCTACTAAATCTAAAGACAGCATTTGCATAGGTCTAGTGACACGTTTAGGGTTTGAGGATATTCCATTAGGAGGTGCCGTGCTTATCTTATGGGCTTTACAAGTTTGGCAACGATTTACAAATTCCTTGACATCTTTATACATGTTCGGCCAGTAATACCTAAGTTGAAGCTTTTTATAGGTTTTGAAGACCCCTGGGTGACAGGCGCGCGCGGAGTCATGGGAGTCTGAAATAATATTTTTCCTATCCTCTTGAGGAATTACCCGTTTCCATGCGGTGTCCTCGCATAAGTCCAACTGGGTTTTTGTGTGACGATACAACTCGTTGTCTTTAATTTGGAAGTTCTGAAATCGTTGAGGGAATTCCTGACAACCTTTCCAAGCATTTAGATACCATTTATCAGTGGTATCACTAAGGTTAGATCCCGATATAAGAGCTACATCCTTACGCGAAAGGACGTCCGGTACAATATGTTGAGTTCCCTTACGGTGAACAACATCAAAGGAAAATTGCGATAACCGTGAGCTCCATCGTGCAAGACGGCCACTAGGATTAGATAACGAACCTAACCACTTTAAACTTGAATGATCAGTAACAACTGTGAAATGCGCTCCTTCAATGTAAGGTCTAAAGTGCGTTACTGAATCCAATACTGCTAATAGTTCACGCTCTGTAATTCCGTAGTTGCGTTCGTGAGTATTTAAACACCTTGAATAATATGCAATCGGGTGCTCCAGCCCATCAATGGTCTGAATTAAAACTCCGCCAATTCCACCGGAGCTGGCGTCGCAGTGTATCGCGAAAGGTTTTGAGAAATCCGGGCAACTTAAAACCGGAGCTGATGTCAATGCTTTTTTCAACACGTTAAAAGCCGTCTCGGCCTCTGGAGACCAAGCAAAGTTGCTGATTCCTTTTTTCGAACCAGTGAGTCTTGTAAGAGGGGCGGCAATGCTCGAGAAACCCTTTATGAATCTTCTGAAGTAACCACATAATCCAATGAAGGCTCGGATTTGCTTTGCGTTCTTGGGTACCGGGAAGTTTTTTATACTGTCTATCTTTATGGGGTCTGTACGAAGACCTTGCGAGTCAACCATGTACCCGAGGTATTTGAGCTCGGCTTTGCAGAACTCCGATTTTTTCAGATTTATGGTTAGACCTGCGTCTCGTAGTCGTTCATAGACACGGTTCAATAAGCAAAGATGTGATTCTAAGTCTTCTGATACCAAGATCAGGTCGTCTAGATAACAGAAGGCATTGTCGTCAAATTCTGGACCGAACAAAGCGTCGGCCAGTCTTTGCAGCTCACTTGGTGCGTTTTTAAGTCCAAAGGGCATCCGGGTGAATTCAAACAATCCACGACCGGGTACAACGAACGCTGTCTTCTGACAGGAGTCCTTATCTAATGCAATTTGCCAAAAGGCTTTAGATAAGTCTATAGACGAGATGTATCGGGCACCGCCTAGCTTGTCTAGGATCCTTGTTATGTATGGTAATGGATAGGAATCGCGTGTTGTAACATTGTTAATTTTCCTGGAGTCCAGACAAAAACGACCCGTTCCGTCTTTTTTTTGTACTATGAGCACTGGACTCGACCATGGAGATCGCGAAGGACGGATGACTCCAAGTTTTAACATCTCATCTACTTCTGCGTCAAGTTGACGTTGTCTTGCCGGAGACAGTGGGAAATAACGTTGTTTAATAGGCGGACCTGTTGTATGTATTTTGTGTTGGACTAGATGAGTCAACCCTAATCCCTTCTTTTCGTAAGAAATGGATTCGAATTTTTTGACAATGTCCGAAAGGGCTTTGTTTTCCGAATTTGTTAGAGAAGAGGCAGGCCGAATTGCTCTCACCTCATTGATTTGACCTTTTTGTTGAGGTACGCGAACTTTTGAGAACAGTTCCGGCGCGATCCGAAACTGTTTCCAGAAGTTCACCCCCAATACGAAATTAGGTGTTAACGTTGGAATGACGTAAAAGATAACTTCTCTTGTGGTTGAATTGTACGTCACCGGCAAAGTTAAATACCCTAAAACAGGCTGGCTGGTACCGTCTGCTGTCGTAACGCTAAAATCTGTTTTTACTAATTCTACTCCTAACTCTAAAAAAATCTTATAACTATCCCCCCCTAAACAAGACAAGGAAGCACCACTGTCTAGCAGTGCTTTAAAATTATTATTTAGAATAAAAATGTCGGCATAAGGACGCTCATCCTCTGTACTAACCTTCTCCTGTGGCAGTGCGTCCACCGCTTGAGGAGACGGGCTAGAAAGGAATTGTTGCACTAGGCGGAGCCAACGCTTCCACTCCCTCTTTCTTTGTGCACAAGAAGGGGCGCGGTAAGATTGACTCGTTTCTAGTTTTTTGGATCATTGGTATGTTTCTTATTGTTAATACTACTAACATGCGGTTTCCTATTGTCGCTATCTTTTTTCCAACAATTTGTTAATGAATGACCTTTGATCTTGCAATAAGTACAAACAAGAGATTTATTTTGTTGATTTGTTATATCCTGTTTAGCAAAATTATTCGTATTATTCCCCATAGGTCTTGAATTCCTAGAAGGGTTAAAATTATTATTATTGTTATTATTATTGAATGACCTGTAATTGTTTGTATTAGTGAAAGGCTTATTGTAACTATTGGGGAACGAGTTAAATTTTTTAAAGTTACTGGGCTTATTTTGAGTGTCAACTAATTTTGGAATTGCTGTGGATGTTGAGGCTTCAGTGTACGACTCGAGTTTAGCAGCGCACCTCGTAAGTTCCTCAAACGAACAAAAGTCTCTGGATGACAGCAAATTAGCATACATAGGCAACAATGCTTTCATGGCTACCCGCAAAAGTTTAACCTCAGGAATTTTGCAATCCAATTTATTGTTAAGCGCTTTAAGTCTCAAAGTGAATTCCAAAACTGACATTCCCTTTGGCTGTTTATAATTTAGAATCTCATTTTCCAGATCTAATTGTCTATCCTGTCCCTCGAATTGTTTTATTAATAAGCTGGATAAGTCATCCCATTCTAAGTCTGGACTATAAATTGACCTATACCATAGAAGTGCTAACCCGTCTAAAATTTCACTGAAAGATTTAACTAAGTCTTTGTGTGAAATGTTGCGTGTCCTACAACGCTCTTCGACCAAAAGCAGAAAATCTCTCACGCAGCTTTTACCATCGTACTTGAAATCCCAATTTGTAAGCCCCCGCGATGATGAGTCTTTATAAATAACTTTGGTATGTTTAATAACCGTGACCTTCTCCTCTGTTTCATTGTCAAAATCTAGATCCGAATCACTTTCCTCCCTAACCACATCTAATGATTTCTTCATAGTTTTGTTAAAGGCGCGCGCTTGCGAACGCAACGCTTGGGCAGTGCCCTCCGGTTCGATGGATCGTGAAGTTAATTCCTTTATAAGTTCATCCTTGGATGCATTATTTACATTTGGAATCGGAGTAGACATTGTAACGGTAATGTGATAAGCTTGACACGAAAGAAGAATTGGAAAGAAAGAGAAGAAAATAAAATAAAATTACTTTATTCTTTGTTTTTGATGTTGTTGTTATTGTTATTGCTGTTAATGAACGTTGTAGTTGTACGTTGTTGTTGTTATTGCTATATTATTTTTTTTTTTAAATGTGTATGTTGCCCATTTAAATGAATATTTTTTTTTAGTTTAATTAAATCAATATGTAAGTAGCTCATTTAAATATAAAAATTTTTGTCCATTTAAATTAATATGTAAGTAGCTCATTTAAATATAAAAAATTTTGTCCATTTAAATTAAATTGTAAGCAGCTCATTTAAATAAAATTTAAAACGTCAGTTAGACATTAGTAAATAAACAATTTACAAGTATAATTTATAGTAGGTTTTGACAAAACCTTATACAAATTTCCCACTCGAAGCAAAAATGAATTACCCGCATTGTCATTAAAATCTCAATAAATATCTTAAATATTTGAATAATCTTTAATAATCATCCTCCATTCCTATTTAAACACATAATAAATTGATTTGTCTTCGGCTATCAGGTATTTTGACATGTAAACACAACATAAGCCGAAGTCATAGATAAAATGTAACGAGAAACCGTCATAGACAATCCGAGGTATTCTTAGAACAGCTAGCACTGATTAGTTCCGAAAAGAAAAAAAATATATAGAGCTCTACCTAGCACATTGTCCATAGTCTATGACCGATTTCTATGCATTCAAACAATAACAATGAAAATGACAATCCATTTTAGGTTATAGGAGGTAGGTATTTCAGATACTATGCATAACTGTGTGGTATTGAAAAAAAAAACCAATAAATACGAGATTAATCATTTATAAGGTACCCACAATATTATTACGCATAGTATCTCTTTACGAATTCACGCCGGTAATAGTGCCAGCGAATTGAAATAATGAGATTTGTTGTCATTTCCAAACACCGTCACTGCAATCATAGGTTATGACAACGACCAAGTTTAATAATAACAAACGAAATTAAGACCTCCACTGAACAGATGAATAATAATTTTTTTGGGCTCTTTACATTACAGGGCGAAGAAAACATTTTCAGGAATGCTATAAATCGTGACCAGACAGCGTATGGAGCGCCATATTGTTATGATTTATGTTTGTAATGACATATTGTTATGTGCGTGTGTTATATTTTAAAGGGAAAAGTAACGTTGAGCCTTGGTCGGGCTCGGGTGTATTCTGCCAGTCAACTTTGATTTCTTCTCAGGAAATCTTGGACGCCAAACCCAGTCTAATGTCTGGGTATGTCAACTAGCGGAGATCACGGTACTCAATTCTCAGAGTGTGGGTCATGGTTTTATATAACATTCCTGAAAAGGCTGCACAAGGAATTCTACATAATAAAACACAGAGTAGAGTTGACAATCAGTACACTGTATTGAAATTATAAAATATAATAAAACAAATTGGATGGACTCACCCCGGGACCAATGTCGTAATCTATGCTATTCCTAGCTACACTAATTAAGTTTTACTGCCGCCGTTCCCCCGATGTCGCGTGAACCAACACCACCTCCTGGTGGCAATGGAGGTCCCAACCTCTGCGGCCCAGCATGTGCCTGCGACCTCCACGGCGGTCGCCCGGAAGGGATGATGGACCTGGACCCTCAGAGAACGGGAGGAGTACCCAAACACTCCTCCAAATTGTATAGGAAGGCTCGACAGCAATCGAGGCGGAGTATCGTTCAACCCTGCGGTAATCTCGGGTTTGTTCCATAAATAAACCCCCGGTGGGAATTCGATGTTTGCCCTGCATTCAACGACAGGCGCGGCGGGTAATTATTTACACCGATCTCTCGGATAAAGAGGTACTTTAAACATAACAATCGAACACCGCTGTAACCGACGTGTTACATACCCTCATTTGTTTTTTCGGCAAAAATCATCGCTGGCGGCATCCTCTACATTTAGTGGTCATTTCTTGGGAATTTCCTCCGAAATTTCTGGCCACTAAGCTCGTTAGTACCATGCCGCCAGCGACGATCTTTTCGCCGGAAATGTTTATGTAAAATATTATCATTTATTTCCCTTTTTATTATGTACAATGCCCCGGTGCGACAAATAAATGCTTACATGCTAAGGTTGCCACCGGGAGACATTCTAAACTCATATTATTTACATATGCTTCCTTGTCCTTCCTTTCCTTCCTTGTGGTTATGGCCCTACAGAAAGCTAGCGAAGCAAAATATGCTTCCTTGTCCTTCCTTGCCTTCCTTGTGGTTATGGCCCTACAGGAAAGCGAGCGAAGCCGACTATGTTTTATATACTCTCATTTAATTATACTCTCACAACCCGCAGGACGATGAAATCAACACATTTCATTCCAGAGTCCTGCCGGGCATTCAGGGAAAGAGATTTTAAGCCTCTAACCCTTAAACTCTCAACACTAGGGCATTTTTTAAGTCAAACAAAGGACTTAGAAAAATTCCTTAAAGAATCCGTTTTTCCCATTTTAAAAATCCAGGGACCTCGCAAGACGATGAAACAAACAGGTTTCAGTAGCTAGTCTTGCGAGGGACCTGGGAAAAATAGTAGATTCCTTATACAAACTTCTCACAATTAACCAAAACAAAAAAACCTAGAATAAACTATAAAATTACCCTAAACTCACCAAACTAAAAATCTAGGGATAAAGATTACCCCCCCAAATATGTAAACACTAAAACATGTACCCATATATTATAAATGTAACCTACATAATTATGTATAAAACGCAATTTTAAGCGACCACTTTTACGAGCGGCACCGCCAAAATAAGGTGTGACGGAAATGCCGCCCTATTTATACATACGGGCAAGGTTTAACCTCCCACCACAAAAATGTACCACGTGGGCACCTTTTACCCCAAATTTGGGTATAAAAGGACCCACATTTCTCATAATAAATCAGTTCACATCTCTACTTGATAACTCGCTTTTTATTCTTCGGAAGTTTCTTATCAACCAGCTGCCTCCCGCCGACTTCTGCCTGTCTTCAGTCCTGGTGCCTACCTCCTCCAGAACAGCCGGCCCTACTTAGGCAACCGCCAGGCGCCAGGCTCAGGCAGAAGCATCGGCACATCCAGTGTCCTTTACACATCCGGCACTGGGTGCTAGGGAGGTCAGCCTTTATTATTATTTTTACCATTCCATCATCCTGAACGTGCACTAAAAACCCGGTACTTTTTTACAGTCTTGTGAAGACGCTGATACGTCTGTTACAAGTGGTCCTTCGAGCCGGATCTGCTGCACGCCAGGATGTCTCCACCATCCCTGCGATCGAAGAGGACGGCCCAGGACGATGGGTCGCCTCCACCGCCCCCTGCTGAGCCACCGACTGCTGCTCCGGACGCCGGAGCCGAGCTTCTGAACGTGCCTGACGTCTCACCCGACGCCACGCCCCAGCCCTCGCCCAGCACTACCCCGGTGACGAGCTCCGCAGAGGACAGCGATGACGAGCCTCCGCCCTCCACAGCCACAGAGGACACGGTGCGCCGGCTGCGACGACAGCTGCGCCACCAAGGGAAGCAGATACAGCAACTAATGGCGGCCCTGCAAGCACCCGGGCCCACAGGGCCTGCACAATCTTGTTTTTCAGGGCTGGCACAACAGGATGCTTCAGGGCCGGCCCACGAGAGCCGAGCCCCGCAGCCAAGCAGCCAAGGATGTCCAACAGGGACGCTGCCTGGACCTTCCGGCCCCGTAACGCCCGTACCTCTGGTGGACCAGAGGCATCGTGTCGCCGTACGAGAGATGCCCGTTGGACCTGTACCTCTGGTGGACCAGAGGTACGCCTCGCCGGCGCAGCCAGGGCCTGGAGGCCCTCCACCACCGCCCCCTCAGCACAATGAGGGTCAAGGATGGATGCTGCCCGGACCTTCCGGCCCCGTACCGCCCGTACCTCTGGTGGACCAGAGGCATCGTGTCGCCGTACGAGAGATGCCCGTTGGACCTGTACCTCTGGTGGACCAGAGGTACGCATCACTGGCGCTGCCAGGGCCTGGAGGCCCTCCGCCGCCGCCCCCTCAGCACAATGAGGGTCAAGGATGGATGCAGCCTGGACCTTCCGGCCCCGTACCGCCCGTACCTCTGGTGGACCAGAGGCATCGTGTCGCCGTACGAGAGATGCCCGTTGGACCTGTACCTCTGGTGGACCAGAGGTACGCCTCGCCGGCGCAGCCAGGGCCTGAAGGCCCTCCACCACCGCCCCCTCAGCACAATGAGGGTCAAGGATGGATGCTGCCCGGACCTTCCGGCCCCGTACCGCCCGTACCTCTGGTGGACCAGAGGCATCGTGTCGCCGTACGAGAGATGCCCGTTGGACCTGTACCTCTGGTGGACCAGAAGTACGCATCGCTGGCGCAGCCAGGGCCTGGAGGCCCTCTGCCGCCGCCCCCTTACTACCACGTTGGGGGACCAGCTTCATACGCCCAGTGGACACATCCTGAGCCAATGCAGCCAGTACCACAGCACGAAAAGGAGTACCGACGACCAGCGCAGCCAGATGACCAGCTTCCATCTGCTGCCAGTCCAAGCTCCGGCCTGCCGATATTCCCACCGCAACCAAGTGCGGAGGAGACGGCCCGCCAAACCAGAGCCTGGGTCCAGCAGACGGACAACCCCATGGCACAATTCACCAGCGCGCTCACGGAGGCCATCAGAGCTTCAAGGGCGCAGGACAGCCCTCATCCCACAATTGAGGATGACCCCCGGATGGCTGCTCTCATCGCCAGGCAGTCAATGGCAAAGGATTTGCCTCCCTTCTCTGGTGACCCGCTGGAGTGGCCCACCTGGAGGGCGCAGTTCAACCAATCAACCGCAACCTGCCGGATGACCAGCAGCGAGAACCTCATCCGACTGCAGCGGGCCCTCAAAGGGAAGGCCCGAGAAGCCGTGGGTCCCCTCTTGATGGACCCCACTCAAGTGCCAGAAATACTGGACGTACTGGAGCAGCGCTACGGAGGGACGACCTCGCTGGCTGCCCTGATGCTGGACAAGGCCAAGCGGCTCCCACAGATGACAGCAGAGGCATCACTGGAGGACATGGCTGACTTTTCGGGAACGGTGCAGAACCTGGTGGCATCACTTCGCTCCCTCAACAATGATGGGTACTTAACCAACCCGGCGCTCCTCAGCGACATCGCGGGGAAGATGCCATGCACGATGCGGTTGGCGTGGCTGTTGGAGGTGCGGCACTACGACGCACCCGCTACGATCTGCCAGTACGCCGCCTTCCTGAAGACCATCGCGAACGCCATCACCAAATCAGGTATGGTCGACCCCGCGAGGTCTAGACCGCGTCGCGAGCAGTCGTTCGCTACTGTCGAACAGTTCGGGCCACGAAGCAGTGAAAGTTTGTCGCGAAAGTCACCACAATATGACAGTTCTCATAAAAAACCGACCGAAAATTCGCGAAAGTCACCACAATATGACCGTCCACGCAAAGTACAACATGAAAGTGCGCGAAAGTCACCACAATATGACTCGAACAACGCTCGAAACACAAACCCTAGCGACAGTAACAATCGCGACGGGTGCCTACAATGCGGTGAAAGGGGTCACCTACTCCGAGACTGCCGCGAGTTCGTCGGTAAAGACGTCAAGCTACGCTGGGAAACAGTAAAAAGTTCCCGACTGTGCCGCGTGTGTTTGGAAAGACACCCGCCCAAAGCGTGCAAAACCCGAGACTGGTGCGGCATCGGCGACTGTCGCGTTGCCCATCACAAGCTGCTTCACGACCCAACGTACGTGAGACACACCACAACAGCCGACGTCCACCATATGTGACGCCAGGCCGACGGCGCCGTGCTCAAGGTGGTGCCAGTGGTGCTGACAGGCCCCGCGCAGCAGATCTCCGCATACGCACTGCTGGACGAGGGATCGACCATCACATTGATTGACACCGCCACAGCAGAACAAATTGGCGCTCTGGACCCGTCCAAGGACTACGACTCCACGGGGCCAAGGGCATGTGTTCTTCAGATCACCTGTCGCGCCGCGTGCAGCTAACACTGCGCGGCGCCGGCATAAGCACCGACTACCACATCAAGGCGAGTACGGTGAAAGGCCTCAGCCTCCCTGAGCAGAGGATCCCTGGCGGATATATCACCCCCACCCTCCTCATCGGGCAGGACAACGCACACCTCATTGTCTCGAGGGAAGTGCACGAAGCCCGCGACTCTACGCGAATATTGTCACGGACTGCCCTGGGGTGGACCACCCATGGAGGCGGGACTCCTGCTACCAATGAAGGCCCCATCACCACTCTCGCCCTGCACGCTGAGAGCCACAAGGATGACCTGCTGAGCAACCTCATTCGAGCGAATTTCGCCATAGATTCACTGGGAATCACTTCAGCTTCCCGTGAAACCGCACATGTTGTACGTGCCAACCAGCTGATGGAGGACACCACCCGGCAGATGATGACCGGCAGATGGGAGACCGGCCTATTATGGAAGGCTGACAACATTACGCTGCCCGACAACAGACAATGTGCGCTAAAGAGGTTGTGGTCCCTCGAACGAAAGTTGTTGAAAGAGGACGACCTGGCAGTGG
The DNA here is from genome assembly GCA_929108145.2 of Limnephilus rhombicus. Taxonomy (NCBI): domain Eukaryota; kingdom Metazoa; phylum Arthropoda; class Insecta; order Trichoptera; family Limnephilidae; genus Limnephilus; species Limnephilus rhombicus. The sequence continues at coordinate 9,440,828 of OV815290.1, read as the reverse complement.
CGTACCGAGAAAAAATCGACCGGCTCATATCACAAGGCCACGCGCGAGAGCTCACAGAACGAGAGGCGGCAAAACACTCCGTCCGCAAATGGTATTTGCCGCACTTCGCCGTGGTGAACCCCAACAAGCCGGGGAAGATCCGCGTCGTGTTTGACGCTGCCAGCCGCTGCCGAGGGACCTCCCTCAACGACCAGCTGTTGACGGGACCCGACCTGCTGACGTCCCTCCTTGGGAACATTCTCCGGTTTCGAGAGGGAAAAATAGCTCTCGCCGCCGATATAAAGGAGATGTTCTTACAAGTCAAAATAAGGACTGAGGACCAGCTGTCACAACTGTTCCTGTGGCGACCGACGCTTCAACAAGAGCCTCGCACCTACATGATGACCTCAATGATGTTCGGCGCTACCTGTTCTCCAAGCAGTGCCCAGTACGTGCGAAACCGGGTGGCCCTGGAAAAAACCAAGAGCTTCCCAGCTGCTGCAGACGCCATCCAACATAAATTTTACATGGATGACTACTTGGACGCGGTGGACTCCATCAGTGAAGCCACTAGCCTCGCAAAAGACGTGGCAACAGTCCTATCCTCAGGAGGTTTCCATCTCACAAACTGGGCCTCAAATAATCCAGCGGTGATGACCACCATCCCGCCTGAAGACCGCGCCCGATCAGCCATACGCATCAGCAGCGGAGAAGCAGAGACCGAACGAATCCTCGGCCTGCTATGGGACCCGGCGACTGACTGTTTCCTGTACGCCTTCAGAGACGCCGCCGAACCAGAGCTGGTCAGCAGACCCACTAAACGTCAGCTGCTCAGCATCGTAATGAAAATTTTTGATCCTGTGGGGTTCGTTGCATGCCTCACAGTCAGATCAAAAATGCTGCTCCAAGATGTCTGGAGGTCAAACATCGGATGGGATGAACACATCAAGCCCGAACACAACGAGAGATGGCTGGACTGGCTGGGACTCCTCCGAAGTTGCGGAGTCGCCATACCTAGGCACTGCCTGCAAAGCAAACACAGCAGCGTCACGCTCCACCTGTTCTGCGACGCGTCTGAGCAAGCATGCTGCGCGGTCGCCTACCACACTGAGGGAATCAATGGAGAAACCACAGCTACCTTCTTGGCCAGCAAATGTAAAGTGGCCCCCCTGAAGCCACTCTCTATACCCCGCCTTGAGCTCCAATCAGCACTCATGGCCGCCAGACTAGCAGCAACACTAAAAAAGGAGTGTCGCAGCAACATCGCGCGAACGGTGTTCTGGACGGACTCTACGACGGTGCTGTGCTGGCTACGTACGGACCCGCGTACCTACTCTACCTTCGTGTCCAACCGGCTTGGCGAGATCGATGAGCTCTCTCACATTGATGACTGGAGATGGATCCCCACCAAGCTGAACCCTGCTGACATCGGCACCCGCAACATTGAGGTTCCCGACCTATCACCAGCAGGACGTTGGTTCAGCGGCCCAGCCTTCCTCACCTTGGCCGAGGCAGAATGGCCGCGCGAAAGGTCCAGACTTCCTCGACCAGAGGACAGCATCCTTGAAGTGAAGGCCCAATATGTCGGGCTCACCTCAACCAAGGCAGACGCGCTCCCTGAAATAAGCCGCTTCTCCTCTTGGCACCGCCTCATCAGAGCCACCGCCTGGGTCCACCGCTTCATTGGCCGATGCCGTGCGGGACCCCACAAACCACTGGACGGATACCTGCGACCCGAGGAGACCCGTGAAGCGGAACTCCGATGGGTAAAAGCAGCCCAAGAAGACACATTCAGCATCGAATTGAGTGCTCTTCACCGAGGAACCCCCGTACCAAGTAACAGCCGGCTCAGAACGCTGAACCCCTTCCTGGGACCCGACGGACTGCTGCGGATGGACTCCAGAATACGAGCCACCAGCAGAATCTCCCGAGATGTGCGGACGCCCATAATCTTAGATGGAGACCACGCCTACACACGGCTCCTAGTCAACCACCATCACCAGAAGGCGAACCACCCAAGCACAGAGAGGACAATGGCAGAGGTACGAGGCAGCTACTTCGTGCTGCGACTGCGAACGAACATACGCCGCATCGCCCACCACTGCCCCATCTGCAAGATGCGTAGAAGCAAGCCTACCCCACCACTAATGGGACCCTTGCCACCATCACGGCTCGCCCACCATGTCCCCCCCTTTACAAACTGCGGGTTGGACTACTTCGGGCCCATGGACATCACTGTCGGCAGACGAAGGGAGAAGCGGTACGGAGCCCTCTTCACCTGCCTGTCCACACGCGCCATTCACCTCGAGCTGGCAACTTCCCTGTCTGCCGACTCAGCCATCATGGCCCTCCAACGCATGACGGCACGCCGAGGTCAACCAAGGACAATCTTCTCAGACAACGGGACCAACTTCCACGGAGCAGACAACGAGTTGAGGGACGCCCTGAACTCGCTCAAAGATGACACCCGGATGAGGGATCATCTGACGTCTCAAGGAATTAACAATTCATTCCACCAATGTCTCCTCATATGGGGGGAGCATGGGAACGCCTGGTGCGTTCAGTCAAGCACGCGCTGCAGGCCATCCTGAAGGAGAGGGCCCCAAGAGAAGAAACCCTGCGTACAGCACTGGCCGAAGCTGAGTGGACCGTCAATAACCGGCCTCTCACACACATCTCCGCAGACCCGAGAGACGAGGAGCCCCTCACTCCCAACCACTTTCTGCTGGGAGCAGCAGGCAACCGGCCCCAGCTTTCGCTGTACGACAAGCAGGATGAGGAGGTATGCCTCCGCCGCCAGTGGCGCATCAGTCAGCAGCTAGCTGACATGTTCTGGAGGCGTTGGCTCCGCGAATACCTACCCACCTTGGCTACCCGACAGAAATGGCACCACGCCGTCAATCCAATCAAGAAAGACGACCTGGTGGTCATTATGGACCCCGCGATGCCCCGCAACAGCTGGCCTCGCGGCCGAGTCCTTGACGCTACCCCTGCTGCAGACGGCGAAGTGAGGACCGCCCGCATCCAGACGAGCACCGGAGTCTACGTCCGACCTGCCGTGAAGCTCGCTGTGATCCTGCCGGCCCCGCCTACCGATGCAGCCTCTACTGACCGACCTTCAACACGTCGTGATGACTAGTGCAGCACAGCCGCACGGGGGGAGTGTAACCGACGTGTTACATACCCTCATTTGTTTTTTCGGCAAAAATCATCGCTGGCGGCATCCTCTACATTTAGTGGTCATTTCTTGGGAATTTCCTCCGAAATTTCTGGCCACTAAGCTCGTTAGTACCATGCCGCCAGCGACGATCTTTTCGCCGGAAATGTTTATGTAAAATATTATCATTTATTTCCCTTTTTATTATGTACAATGCCCCGGTGCGACAAATAAATGCTTACATGCTAAGGTTGCCACCGGGAGACATTCTAAACTCATATTATTTACATATGCTTCCTTGTCCTTCCTTTCCTTCCTTGTGGTTATGGCCCTACAGAAAGCTAGCGAAGCAAAATATGCTTCCTTGTCCTTCCTTGCCTTCCTTGTGGTTATGGCCCTACAGGAAAGCGAGCGAAGCCGACTATGTTTTATATACTCTCATTTAATTATACTCTCACAACCCGCAGGACGATGAAATCAACACATTTCATTCCAGAGTCCTGCTGGGCATTCAGGGAAAGAGATTTTAAGCCTCTAACCCTTAAACTCTCAACACTAGGGCATTTTTTAAGTCAAACAAAGGACTTAGAAAAATTCCTTAAAGAATCCGTTTTTCCCATTTTAAAAATCCAGGGACCTCGCAAGACGATGAAACAAACAGGTTTCAGTAGCTAGTCTTGCGAGGGACCTGGGAAAAATAGTAGATTCCTTATACAAACTTCTCACAATTAACCAAAACAAAAAAACCTAGAAATTACCCTAAACTCACCAAACTAAAAATCTAGGGATAAAGATTACCCCCCCAAATATGTAAACACTAAAACATGTACCCATATATTATAAATGTAACCTACATAATTATGTATAAAACGCAATTTTAAGCGACCACTTTTACGAGCGGCACCGCCAAAATAAGGTGTGACGGAAATGCCGCCCTATTTATACATACGGGCAAGGTTTAACCTCCCACCACAAAAATGTACCACGTGGGCACCTTTTACCCCAAATTTGGGTATAAAAGGACCCACATTTCTCATAATAAATCAGTTCACATCTCTACTTGATAACTCGCTTTTTATTCTTCGGAAGTTTCTTATCAACCAGCTGCCTCCCGCCGACTTCTGCCTGTCTTCAGTCCTGGTGCCTACCTCCTCCAGAACAGCCGGCCCTACTTAGGCAACCGCCAGGCGCCAGGCTCAGGCAGAAGCATCGGCACATCCAGTGTCCTTTACACATCCGGCACTGGGTGCTAGGGAGGTCAGCCTTTATTATTATTTTTACCATTCCATCATCCTGAACGTGCACTAAAAACCCGGTACTTTTTTACAGTCTTGTGAAGACGCTGATACGTCTGTTACAACCGCCATTAACTCGTGTTCACTTTTGGGGACCCGCGCGAAAACTCACATTTTACGTGAATAATCTTCGAAATTAATATTTTCTTTTTTAAAAAAACACAACGTGTTTCCTTCCCCCGGATGCAGATGCCCAAAACTTGGATTTCAATCACATCGTATTTAAAACTTAATAATTAAGTGACCGTTGTTTTCACGGCGTACCGCACATTACGCCGTCAAAACCAGAGTCCGGAAACGGAAAAAAACAAACGCCGCCTACCGACGCGTTGAACGAAACTCCCCCAGCTTTGCCAACCTAACCAATAAAAATGCATTTAAAAAATAGTACCTAACTTACGATTAATACAATCGCTTCATAACAACCTTTTACTTTTTGTTTTAGGGATGTAACTAAAACAATAACGGAGTTAGAACGATTTCTATGGAGACACACGCGCTGACGTATAAACACACTTATTGTACTTGACTGCTGTCGTATTTCTAACGCTTATATCTGCTTACATTGCGGAGGGGTTAAATACCAGTAATAATGGTTCACGGCCCAACTCCCTTGTTTCAATTATCTGTGGTAAATATAATACAGGACCCAATGTTGATCCCTGTGTTACCCCATAAAAGGAGAGAAATGGATTAGACTAGTGATTATACTCAGGCATTCACAGTAAGGTATTAACTGTTTGCTATGCAATGAAAATTAGATTAGATTAGTAGGCTACACGTAGTCAAAGGCAGGGCATCACCGTGCAGTGCAATGCCAATAATAATGGTTCACTGTTCATCATCCTTGTTTCTATCATCTGTTGTAAAACAAAACAGGACCCAATGTTGATCCCCGTGTTACCCCGAAAATGAGAGAAATGGATTAGGCTAGTGACCGTAGTCATCCACAGTAGGCTACCAACTGTCTACCTACAACATATTATCCTAAGATACTTTGGACACCTTGATAGAATAGTAAAAAAACCCAAAATAGTTAGTTTTATTCCAAATTATCTAATATTGCCATAGATTTTTTTTGCAAAGGTGATATATTGCCGACATCTCAGAGATCTAGGGTGGGTAGATGTAGTTACTACATGACCAAAATAGTGGGTTGGTAGATGAGGGTTGAAGAAATGACTATACTGACCCTCTCCATCATGTCGAGGGTGATCAGGCAGCTGTCACTGAAGGCGGCCAACAGCGTGACCAGCTGTTGCTCCACGTGGCAGCTGACCGCCTCCAGCGCCATCACCACCGTCTCGTACACCAGCTCGTGATGGAAGTGCGGCACCTCCAGCTCGCGCAAGCAGCGCTGCGCCTCAGTCGTGTCTCCCGAGCTCAGGTACTCCTTCAGCAGAAGGTTCATCTGGCGCACCAGTGACTTCACAGGCCTGCAAACAAACAAACAATAATTGAAATGCGTGGGATTGGGTGCGAAAATGAGCATTATTATGTTGTACGGTGCTAATTTACAACAGTATGGAAGATCCATATACAGTCGTTAGGTAAGGCTTTCCACTAGCAAAAACAATACAGGACCCAATATTGAGCCCTGTGTTACACCGTAAATGGAGAGAAATGGATTAGACTAGTGACAATACTCAGGCATCCACGCAGTGGCGCAGCTAACATGGGTGGCATCCGGTGCGGATAACGTGGTGTCACCTTGAGAATTAATAATCCTCAAATTAGATTTTGGATAATGTCCTACCTAATATTGAAGAAAATAATTTACGCATTAAGATTGGCGAGGCTAGTAATGCGAGGGTGCCTCTTATCCAAAGAATCGACAACTGAACGAAATCTGATGGCGCTCTTACATTTAGTCGATGAATTACCTTCGCTTGCCCGGCGAATGCAGGAAATTACCCCAGTGTAAGCATTCGACGACAAGAGTCCCAAGTCGAAGTCGACTACAGTAAACACTGTCGGGAGTTGACTCGGTAATCGGTGTAAATCGGAGTAGGATTTTTGGGGAATCCCCAACCGACTGAGCCATAGAGCTACGAAAATATAAATAACGGATAGTGTTCAAGTGTAAAATATTTTTGTGACAATATTCAACCTTAGTAAGTTTGCTTCACGGTCAGATGTCACGCCCCATCGGGTCCAGGATTTGTATGCAAGAATTGAAAGGTGTGGGATTGGGTGCAAAAATGAGCATTCTGACAGTATACTATGCAGTCTCTCGTGCCCAGGAATTTAATGCAATAATTGAAATGATGGGCTTGGGTGCAAACTTGGGAGCAAGTCTTTTAGTTGAGGTTAGCGCCCTTGAGGTGATTTTTCACAAAAACGGCGTTTTATAAATAATCCAATTATTATTATTATTAGGTTACCTTAAACTGCCGCCTACTCCCCAGATGCTGTCCAGTCGGACCAGGCCGTGCTTCATGGACAGGAGGGTGTTAGCCTTCGTCAGGGCTTGTCTGAAATAAAACAATATATACATTACTAGGCATTTGGGTAATGGTGGGTAGAGACAATGAAAGATGATATCGTGGAGGAATTACTAAAACTAGGTAAAAGACCCTCCACACAGCATCTCAGATGACATACAGAGGCGGCTCTAGGGGTCCAGAAGTGGGAGGTCATTTAAAAAAATGATATTACCTATGATACAATGTCATATTAAATATAACAATATTCATTTGTAGGAACCTCACGAGTTTGAGAGTTAAATTCACCCACATACTTCAAATTACGTTTAATATAGTAAATTATTTCATGCGACAAGCGTAAAATATGCGAAATCAACCTACGTTTATCAAACCATCTCTTTCAGACGAATGATATTCAGCATGCTCTCTCTCCCTCACGGCTCTGACCCAAACCGTCTTCAGAATCCGAAAACTTTTTAAAAAGGGACATAGTGCCATCTCATTTATTGTGTAGTGCGTAAAGAGACAGAAGATATGATACCAGGGCATTTCATAATTTGACCCAGCCAATCGCAGTGCGTGGGAAAGGAAGCTTTCATTTAAGATGTTAGATGTCACTGCTTGCCGCTGCCGGCTTTCTCTCGCGGTATATTTCAAATACATTAGAATAATACTAGTTGTTTTGATTTGCTTAATAATTCATAATAATATTGTTTTACTGTCATCTTATAATTTTGGGAGGTTTTTCACCAATTGTCCTGAGGGAAGGACCGCCACTGATGACATAGGCCCTGAAATTTCCCTGAAGGAAATTATTTTTCCTCGGGGCCTCCCGTGCGGAGTTAACCTGTAATCAGCCGGAGACGCGCTGGCAAAAAATATTTCGAATAAAATATGTTTGTCTGCAATTTTGACCCTTCTATGTACAGAATTTGTATGAAGAACAAGGTCAGAATCGCTTGCGCCAACATTACCCCATGAGATGGGTAAAAATTCATTCACCTTGCAACCCCAGAATATTTTTAAATGATTTTTTCTATGCCATCGAAATGTCAAATTTGCCGCGAATTTTATTTGTCAAAGTCGATGCGTGTTTCTCGACAAAAACATCGTAAAACTTATCAATTTAAGTAATTATCACAAGTAATGTTGTTTTGGTACATAGTTTATTGTTCTAGGAATGTGTTTCAGTCAATAAAATATACGATAGCTCAAAATTAATCCACAAAACATTCAATTGAAAATCATGTTTTGTTACGAAATTTCTGTATTTTTCCAGGAATTTGCCGGCCTTTGACCGGATAATGTAAAAAAAACACAAAAAGGAAGAGCTATATGGTTTGGCGAGTATTCCATTACCTGGCGAGCGCAGAGAGGTCGGTGGCCTGCAGCTGCGAAGTGATAAAGCGCGGAGGAATGCAGTCGTCTCCGACGCAGCGCGCCACAAAGCACCCCAGCAGCTCTGCGGCACACGGCTGATCCAGTGTCAGGTCTTCCAGGTTACCCAGCAGGTTCTCAAACGCTGTAACAAACAACAATAGAACACACTTTAAGAACCAGCAACCAACTTGATATTACGTTTCTCACAGATTCAAATGATAATCTGGTCTCCTCCAAAGGAAGCAAACCATTGATATTATGCTTATTTTACATTAACTCCACACAGGAGGCCCTGAGGAAAATAATTTCCCTCAGGGCATATGTCATCCGAGATGCTGTGTGGAGGATCTTTTTGAGGAGATGAAGGACCGAACATTGGTCTTGAAGAGACTCTTGACTCGCAATCCGATGGTCGCGGGATCGAATCCCGGCGTGGGCAAATAAATTTTATTTTAATAATTTGCGTTATTTCGCAATTAATTCATTTAAAATAATATATTTGCGGCACGTTCCAGAGTGGAAGATCCTATCAGTATCACACCCTGGTGTAAGACCGCCATTCAGAATTGAAACGTTGCTTGAAATGGCTTTAGCCATGTTTGGTGACCAGGTCTGAATAGTCAGGTACTTCCCCACCTTCCTCTTCCCAATCTCCTTCCGCTCCTCACAACATATTACAATTGGGAAGCCTTAGTCTCACTGGCTTCAGACGGGAGCAGCCGAGACTCTTGTGAGGTATTCACATAAAAAAAAGAAAAAGACTCATGTTGTAGGAAGGAGGAAACACAGAAGCCGGCAAATCATTCCAAAGCAGAGCTGTTGAACTCAAGAAAGAGTCGAAGAAGCGACCCATTCTCATGTGACAAAAGTCAACCATGTATATGTTTGGCGCGTGTTTGGCATGTTTTCCGACTATGCACCAGTGAGGGCAGGGATCAATGACGCTAGTTTCTCAGAGCATCTTCCGTTGAAATACCGGTTGAAAAGCATTCCCACCCGACGCCTGTGCTAAAAGATTGCAATCCGTTCGTTAACCTGTAATCGGCCGGACACACTCATACGTGCGCAGCTTGTGCGCATGTGCGGTAAAAATATTTCAAAATAAATATGTTTGTCTGCGATTTTGACCCTTCTATGTACAGAATTTGTATGAAGAACAAGGTCAGAATCGCTTGCGCCAACATTACCCCATGAGATGGGTAAAAATTCATTCACCTTGCAACCCCAGAATATTTTTAAACGATTTTATCTGTGACATGAAAATGTCAGATTTACCACAAATTTTAGCTGCAAAGTTGATGCGTGTTCCTCGACTAAAACATCGTAAAACCTATTAATTTACGTAATTAACGCAAGTAATGTTGTTTTGGTACATAGTTTATTGTTCTAGGAATGTGTTTCAGTCAATAAAATATATGATAACTCAAAATTAATCCACAAAACATTCAATTCAAAATTCAATGACGTGCTTCGTTAGGGAATTTCCGTGTTTTTTATGGCTTGTGACAGGTTAAGGTGAGAGAATCTATCAAACAGAACGCCCGTTTCTGCACAGTGGTAAGTGATTGGTTATTCTTTTTCCTTGCATACCTAGTTTTTCCTACACATTATCACCAAATTCCAGCAAAAACCATTTTGTCTCATTTAATTTTTAATATTTACAGTCCATTACAAGTGCATATGAAACTGTAATTCGTAAGCAGTTTTAGATGCAACACTCACAATGGATCATTTTGCAGAATAACTCTGCAATTCTCTGGTTTCTTGTTCATTCAAACTGTGTAAACAAATAAATTGTTAAGACAATACATAATCACTATTATCGCATTACATTTCTCACGTAAGCATTATTTAATTTAATTTTAATGACTGTTAAAAAATATGAAGATATTTTATTGTGGTCAGTAAATTATACGACAATTGCAAAAGGAAAAAAAAAATTGTGTGCAGTTCACATGCGGTAGAAGTAAAACCTTTATAAAACTAAAGTAGACAAGAATGGGTAGACTACAAAGCACCGCACAAAGAGGTGACCGATTATTCTATGTCATTCCCTTGCAGGCTAAATCGGTGATAGATATATGTATAGATCAGTGGTTCCTAACTCTTTTGGCCCACGGACCCCTTTCCCAAACTGTTTTGGCCCACTGGACGCGGGGCGGAGCACAACGTGATGCGGAGGGGGCGGAATGGGATAGGGTGGGACGGGGTGGCATCCCATCCCATTACGCCCCTCCTCCGATGAAACTTCCATATGAATAAAAAGGTGTCAAAACCTTGCCACGGACACCCTGACGTCATTCGGAGACCCCCAAATCAATTTTTATTTTCCACAGACCCCCTGGATGATACTGGGGACCCCTTGGGATCCGTACAGACCACTGCTGTAGATGTATGGGTTGTCTCTTTTAACCGATTATTTGCCGGAGACGCGCACGGATGCGCGAAAAATTGTCTGCGATTTTGACCCTTCTTTGTACAGAATTTGTATGAAGAACAAGGTCAGAATCGCTTGCGCCAACATTTACCCATAAGGTAGGCAAAAAATTCATTCACCTTGTAACCCCAGAATATTTTTAAACAATTTTATCTGTGGCATCAAAATGTCAAATTTGTCGCGATTCTTTCCGTCAAAGTCCATGCGTGTTACTTGACGAAAACATCGTAAAACCTATCAATTAACGTAATTAACGCAAGTAATGTTGTTTTGGTACATAGTTTATTGTTGTAGGAATGTGTTTCGGCCAATAAAATATATGATAGCTCAAAATTAATCCACAAAACATTCAATTCAAAATTAAAAGTGGTGCTTTCTAAGGAAATTTCCATGTTTTTTATGGCTTTTGACGGGTTAAGTGTCGCTTTTTCATTTCATCGAGGTTCAAATCACAGAGCTAAAGAAGTTTTCCATTCGAATGTGTCGCTTCTGTGACTTGTTTTTGAGTTCAACAGCTCAGCTGTGGAATGTTTCCTCCCTCCTAAAACCTTGAGTCTCTTCAAGACAAAGAAAGCATTAAATTCAGATGATACTTTTGTAGCCGGAGTATGCCTGTTTGTATTAATTTGCTTGAAGAAGTGAACAGATAGAATGAGCGCAAACCTTGGGCGATGTCCCTCTCAGACAGCAAGTGTCCGTAGAGGTCGGAGATGAGGATAGAACACATCTCCCTGTGGGACGGCTTGTGATCCAATCCCATCTCCACAATGATCTGGCATATCTGTACAAGCAAACAAACCAACTGTTATTTATACTCAACACGTAGTTACAATAAATACAATAAGAACATGTTGGAAGATCCTTGTAATGACTGGGACAGCATATAAATGATCTGGTAATTGAGAAGGCTAGAATAAGAAATATCCTCGTAATGACTGGCAGGTCCGTCGACAGTTGGTCCACCGAAATGATATTTACTATCCATTGGAGCGACAGTGCATTTTAAGGGGAACGTATGCGTGGCCCATTTCGGCCTGTTTCATACAAATCTTAGAAGATCATTTTTAAATTTTTTCACCAACATTAAAACAATCATACCTTCGAATTTTAACATGGAAACATAAAAACTTATTATAGTGCTATATAGCTAATGAAAACCAGAATTTTACCGTTAATCTCATATTTGTAGGATTTATAAAAAAATATATTAAAAAAATTGTAAAATTCCGTGCGAATCTTGCACTTTGCACTTTGAAACTGCCGTGAGAGGTAATTATTCAAGTCAACAAAGAATATTTTCGATTTCTGTATATTGTCTGTGATACACTTGATAATGAAAGATGCATATCTATGGAAAAATGACTTAATTTTAAGTGTAAACAGCTGATCAGAAATTCTGCATGAAAAAAATATTTTTAACATTGTTGTAAAATAGTCTATGAAGTTCGGATTTGCGACATCTATGGTCATAATAGATAAAGCATTTCAATAGCTTCGTTTTAAGTCCAAAATAACAAACGTGGGAGCTACAAATATTTTTAAAAAAATTGCCGAATCAACGAGATAATTGCCTTTTTTATCCGAAAAGCAATCAGAGAAATTTAAAATGGCGCCAATATATGGCAAAAATCGCTCCAGTGGCTATAAAATTATAATTTTTTGTACATTATTTTTTATTTATTTCAAATGTAAAATGGACTTCAAAAATACCATTAATAATAAGTTGGTATGAATATAAACGAATTTACACAGTGACGATTTTTTTCTTTTCTTATTTCGCTGATATACACAGTAAATAGAGAAGCAGATTTTTCCTTGATGGATTTGAATGAAAATATGTTTTATTCTTTTGTTATTTGGCGGTACATCCTCTCTGCAAACCCCTTCGGTCACTTAGTTTTATTTGTGTAACTGGGTATACCATATTTTTCCTAAACCGAATGCATATTGTATATAAGTATGCCAGGGAGGCCAATTGTCGGCGGATCAACTGACATGCAACCGGCAGGTATATAAAAATGATCTTGGAATTAAGTAGACTAGAATAAGAAAGATACTCGTAATGACTGGGACAGCATATGAATGATATGGGAATTGAGTAGGCTAGAATAAGAAAGAAACTCGTAATGACTGGGACAGCATATGAATGATCTGGGAATTGAGTAGGCTAGAATAAGAAAGATACTCGTAATGACTGGGACAGCATATGAATGATCTGAGAATTGAGTAGGCTAGAATAAGAAAGATACTCGTAATGACTGGGACAGCATATGAATGATCTGGGAATTGAGTAGGCCAGAATAAGAAAGATCCTCGTAATGACTGGGCCAGCGTATAAAATTATCGGGAATTAAGTACGCTACAAAAAGAAAAATCCTTGCAATGACTGGGCTAGTATATAAAATGAACTGGGAATTGAGCAGGCTTGATAAGGAATATCCCTGTAATAATTTTGCCAGCTTATGAATGATCTGGGAATTTAGTAGGCTAGAATAAGATTCTCGTAATGACCGGGACAATGTACAATATATAAAATAAATAAAAATAATTAAATAATTTTTGGAATTGAATGGGCTAGTATATAAAATGAGCTGGGAATTGAGCAGGCCAGAATAAGAAAAATCCTCGCAATGACTGGGCCTGGATAAGAATGAAAAGGGGGCTCACCGTATGGCGCTGACTGGAGGGAATGAACTCCACGAAGCTGTCAAGGGCTTCGTTGGTGTCCCCATTCTCAAAGTACTCCAGGATTATGGGCTCGGCCTTTTTCTGAAAGAATAATCAATACAATGTAGAAAATGTAAAAAAACAGCAAATATTATAAAACATGGGCTTTTTGAGTGCTTCCAACCATGAGACTTCAGGTATAGGGGCAGGGTATTGCTATGAAAACACTTCTTAAACATGAGGCGGATACGAGTACCGCCACCCCGGGAACCATTTATTGAATAACCAACACCCCTGCCATAGGTCATCCCAAGTGGTTTGCTATGTTTGGTGATTTAGCAAGGGTGCCCGGTTTCACAGGGTGAGATTTGTGTAGGTCTTGGTGGCAACCCTCTCAACCCATCGCCTTGCATCGCAGTGGGAGGGATGGATCCATACGTCCGTGTCTCATGGAGACATTGACCCCCAAGATTCCTTCTCACCACCGACAGAACTTCCTATCCTTCCTTTCCCTAAAAAGACCCTTCACACAGCATCCCCAAAGATGACATTGAAGGCATTTATTTTTTAACGCTCCAAACAAAATCACAAAACAGAGCAACTATCAAGTTCAGTTAGACAGGTCAGAAAACCTGCACACAGCATCCCCCTGGTGTAGAACAGTTAGGTTAAATTACCTGGACCTCCTCCTTGGCGATCTCAGGAATGACGATCTTGAGTTCCACATCTCCACTGTTCATGTTCTCAGAGTCATAGTTGGGGTCGTTGAAGTCCTCGTACTCTTCGAGAAGTTCAGATCCCAGCTTGCCCCACACTCCCTTCCCGCCGGCGCCACCTGACACCAATAGACACAACCATTACTATTATTTAAGGCAAAATCCATTTCATTGTTACTTTTTATAATCTCTTTTACATTATGCATTACTTAGAATTGCTTTACATTACGAATGCCAAAAAATATGATGAGAATAAATTGAAACTTCGTTTCGAATTTGTTTCTCTTTAGTAGAATTAAAACAAAGTTGTTAATTAATATCTATACTAATATTATAAATGCGAAAGTGCGCGCGTTTCTTTGTTACGCTTTCACGCATAAACCGATTTAAAAAATTCTTTCACCAATAGAAAGTTACATTATATGCGAGTAACATAGGCTGTATATAATGGTAAGCTCTGGCTTTATGAAATTATAATTATTAATATATATTATATTTATTACAGGCACGTTTATTGTCCTTTACAAAAGCAAGTTATTGATAACTGTCAAATGAAAAGAAAAACAAATCGTTAAATTGGTAACTATGTTAATATATTTGCAGAAAATTTTATTTCAGGGTCGTATTAATATCTATCTATATCTTCCATCTATCTATCTGTCTATATAAATAAAAACGAATCGCCGCAATGTATGTACGCGCAGAACTTCCAAACGACAGCACCAAATTGGATAATTTTTTTTTTTTTGTAATCGTTATTGTCAGGACAAGGTTTGTATAAAATTACTGGTGAGCTCTGGGATTATGAAATTTGTTAATTACAAAAATTAGTTAATTTAATAGATGATATGCGAGCTTTTTGAAAACTGAATGTACCGGGAATGAATGTATGGAATGCGGGAGGGGAACTCGGGTAGGAAGTTCGCGGGAGGGGGCGGAGAGGACCCGGGAGGGGGGAGGGGAACTCGCAAGGGGGGTTCGCGGGACGTGGAAGGAGGGGAGGGGAGTGGAGTGGGGAGAGGAAAGGTGGAGAGACGGAGTGGGAACGTGAGAGGGGAAGGGGAGGCGGAAGGGGAATGGGACGAATGGGAAAGAACACGCAGGGAGAAACAATTTCTTTATTAAATGGCATAGCAACGCATGCAGGGTACCAGCTAGTATATTATAAAAGAAAGTGCATGCCGCTAAATCTTAGAAACGAGTCCCGGCACGATCAAGAGAGATATATGGTGTGGTAGCCCTCTATCCCCCATCCATGAAGAAGGTTCCTGTTTTATTTGAAGGGCGTGCTTTTGAAGATACAAGGGCTATTTCAAGTTTCATCCTCTAGAAATTTCAAGAACAGTACAGAACATTCGAGAGCATTCCACAACATTCCAGAACATTTGGAAATATTATGGAACATTCGGGAAGATCCCGGATCATTGCGGAAAATTCCAGAATACTCTCGAATGTTGTGGAATGCTCTGGAACACTGCGGACCATTCGACAGCATTCCACAACAGCTTTTGAATGTTCGGAAATAGTCTGGAGCTCGGGAGCATCCCGGATCAGAGTGCAACATTCCAGAACTCTCGAATGTTGTGGAATGCTCTGGAACATTGCGGACCATTCGACAGCATTCCACAACAGCTTTTGAATGTTCGGAAATAGTCTGGAGCTCGGGAGCATCCCGGATCAGAGTGCAACATTCCAGAACTCTCGAATGTTGTGGAATGCTCTGGAACATTGCGGACCATTCGACAGCATTCCACAACAGCTTTTGAATGTTCGGAAATAGTCTGGAGCTCGGGAGCATCCCGGATCAGAGTGCAACATTCCAGAACTCTCGAATGTTGTGGAATGCTCTGGAACATTGCGGACCATTCGACAGCATTCCACAACAGCTTTTGAATGTTCGGAAATAGTCTGGAGCTCGGGAGCATCCCGGATCAGAGTGCAACATTCCAGAACTCTCGAATGTTGTGGAATGCTCTGGAACATTGCGGACCATTCGACAGCATTCCACAACAGCTTTTGAATGTTCGGAAATAGTCTGGAGCTCGGGAGCATCCCGGATCAGAGTGCAACATTCCAGAACTCTCGAATGTTGTGGAATGCTCTGGAACATTGCGGACCATTCGACAGCATTCCACAACAGCTTTTGAATGTTCGGAAATAGTCTGGAGCTCGGGAGCATCCCGGATCAGAGTGCAACATTCCAGAACTCTCGAATGTTGTGGAATGCTCTGGAACATTGCGGACCATTCGACAGCATTCCACAACAGCTTTTGAATGTTCGGAAATAGTCTGGAGCTCGGGAGCATCCCGGATCAGAGTGCAACATTCCAGAACTCTCGAATGTTGTGGAATGCTCTGGAACATTGCGGACCATTCGACAGCATTCCACAACAGCTTTTGAATGTTCGGAAATAGTCTGGAGCTCGGGAGCATCCCGGATCAGAGTGCAACATTCCAGAACTCTCGAATGTTGTGGAATGCTCTGGAACATTGCGGACCATTCGACAGCATTCCACAACAGCTTTTGAATGTTCGGAAATAGTCTGGAGCTCGGGAGCATCCCGGATCAGAGTGCAACATTCCAGAACTCTCGAATGTTGTGGAATGCTCTGGAACATTGCGGACCATTCGACAGCATTCCACAACAGCTTTTGAATGTTCGGAAATAGTCTGGAGCTCGGGAGCATCCCGGATCAGAGTGCAACATTCCAGAACTCTCGAATGTTGTGGAATGCTCTGGAACATTGCGGACCATTCGACAGCATTCCACAACAGCTTTTGAATGTTCGGAAATAGTCTGGAGCTCGGGAGCATCCCGGATCAGAGTGCAACATTCCAGAACTCTCGAATGTTGTGGAATGCTCTGGAACATTGCGGACCATTCGACAGCATTCCACAACAGCTTTTGAATGTTCGGAAATAGTCTGGAGCTCGGGAGCATCCCGGATCAGAGTGCAACATTCCAGAACTCTCGAATGTTGTGGAATGCTCTGGAACATTGCGGACCATTCGACAGCATTCCACAACAGCTTTTGAATGTTCGGAAATAGTCTGGAGCTCGGGAGCATCCCGGATCAGAGTGCAACATTCCAGAACTCTCGAATGTTGTGGAATGCTCTGGAACATTGCGGACCATTCGACAGCATTCCACAACAGCTTTTGAATGTTAGGAAATAGTCTGGAGCTCGGGAGCATCCCGGATCAGAGTGCAACATTCCAGAACTCTCGAATGTTGTGGAATGCTTTGGAACATTGCGGACATTCTGGAGCTCGGGAGCAACCCGGATCATTGTGCAACATTCCAAAACACTCTCGAATGTTGTGGAATGCTTTGGAACATTGCGGACATTCTGGAGCTCGGGAGCAACCCGGATCATTGTGCAACATTCCAAAACACTCTCGAATGTTGTGGAATGCTTTGGAACATTGCGGACATTCTGGAGCTCGGGAGCAACCCGGATCATTGTGCAACATTCCAAAACACTCTCGAATGTTGTGGAATGCTTTGGAACATTGCGGACATTCTGGAGCTCGGGAGCAACCCGGATCATTGTGCAACATTCCAAAACACTCTCGAATGTTGTGGAATGCTCTGGAACATTGCGGACCATTCGACAGCATTCCACAACAGCTTTTGAATGTTCGGAAATAGTCTGGAGCTCGGGAGCATCCCGGATCAGAGTGCAACATTCCAGAACTCTCGAATGTTGTGGAATGCTCTGGAACATTGCGGACCATTCGACAGCATTCCACAACAGCTTTTGAATGTTCGGAAATAGTCTGGAGCTCGGGAGCATCCCGGATCAGAGTGCAACATTCCAGAACTCTCGAATGTTGTGGAATGCTCTGGAACATTGCGGACATTCTGGAGCTCGGGAGCAACCCGGATCATTGTGCAACATTCCAAAACACTCTCGAATGTTGTGGAATGCTTTGGAACATTGCGGACATTCTGGAGCTCGGGAGCAACCCGGATCATTGTGCAAAATTCCAAAACACTCTCGAATGTTGTGGAATGCTTTGGAACATTGCGGACATTCTGGAGCTCGGGAGCAACCCGGATCATTGTGCAACATTCCAAAACACTCTCGAATGTTGTGGAATGCTTTGGAACATTGAACATTCCAGACATTCTGGAATGTTCGGAAGATTCGGGAACATCCCGGATCATTGTGGAACATTCCAGAACACTCTTTGTTGTGGAATGCTCTGGAACATTTTTTGGGTGGGGCTACTCATTGGTAGGGGTATATAAAACAAGATCCATCGTGGGTTCGAATGAAAAAACATAAAAAACTACTAAACTACTAAATAATGTATTTTTTCATCAGACATACAAACTCATTTAAGAAATTTGTTTTAAAAAATAAAATTTTATAACTGTGAGAGTTTTCATTAACATTTTTTTTTCTTTCTTAAAAAATTATTCATAATATAAATAACTAGCAGACCCGGCCACACGTTGCTGTGGCTAACGAAACACAACGCCGTTACCCAATCTTTATAAAATCCACACAACCCGCTTGCCAGCTGCCCGCTGCCTGAATTGAATATTTGAATTTATCGGCTTTTCTCTACTATAATAATCATGTATTATGCATATAAACTAATTAACTCGCCACTAATTATACAATGCTTGCAATGCAACACTGGATATTTGAAAAGGGAAAATCAAATACCTACTTACTCTAGGACATCTATTTTCCAATTTCTTCCGTAGAACGAACTTCAAAAGTGACTGTAGTACGGCCCGCCAGCCATTTTAAATCACACAAAAATATGTTTTCTTTGAATTTCTCGGGTTTTCTCTATTATAATTTACATGTATTATGCCAGGGTGGCCACAAAAAACAGATTTCAAAATTCCCTGATAATTCCAGGTTTTCCAGGGCAGTTGCTAAATTTTTCCCTGATATGTTTAATTTGATATAAGGGGATATCGTTCGTTAGTTAACCCTTCAAAAATTAGGCTTTTTTTTCGGATCGTCAAAATATTTTCGCTTTACAATAAAATGCAAATATTTGGAATATTTCTGAACACATTCAAAAACCAAAAACTGTTTTAGAATGGTGATGAAATACGCTTTCAAATTATAGAATTCGAAAAATATATATTTTTTTTAAATTATAAAATTTTTGCATACAAACATAAAAAAGTTTTCAAAATGGGTCACCTTATGTTTTTTCTAACTAAAATTACTGATAATAAAAAAAAAATGAAAACAGATGCACATTTTATTAGACAAATGTATAACAAACACATTATTGTAACCTCAATTTTTTGTCGCTCTATGAAATTTTTTTTTAAAAATTCCCGAAGTTTCAAATTCTTTTTTCAATTTGCGATTCAAAACTTTGTGTACATAAAAGTGTACATTTTATTTTTTTGGTGGCTGTTTTTTAGATTGGAATATAAAGCACGATGTTTTTCCTTTCTAACACCGATTAGAACATATTTCTAACTATGATAGTAAGGGAGTTACGGCGTCTTATGTGAGACCTATGTGCATTAGGACAAATCTGGTCTCCTGTGATTAAACGGGTTAAATAATTAAGGGAATTCCGTCATCTATAGCATTTATTATTTCTTTGCATCACAATGGTTCATGAGGTGAGGTTTGTCCAGGTTTTGACCAGGATACACTGAACCCCAGATTCCTACCCACCCCTTAAATCCTATTCCTTCCCAGAACTCTCGTCTCCTTCCTTTCCCTAAAAAAAAACCCTCCACACAGCATCCCCAAAGATGACATAGGCCCTGAGGGACATTATTTTCCTCAGGGCCTCCTGTGTGGAGCTCATGAAAAAAAAAAATCTATAAAAAACCAAATACACTTGTTACAAATTTATGATATTTCGCCTGAAGACTTTTTTCAAGCTTTTGAAATGATAGATAGAGATACAATCATTAAAAAACTATCTAAAAATGGAATAAAAGGTAAGGCATTGAAACGGTTCAAGGATTATTTAACTAATAGATATCAAACCACAAAAGTGGGTGAGACAATCTCCGAACCAATGAAAATTACATCGGGAGTACCACAAGGGTCTGTTCTCGGACCTATTCTTTTTATAATGTACATTAATGATATGGTAAAAGTATGGCAGACGACGCATTGATATATATATAGCAGGAGAATATTATGAACTCATAATGAATCATTTAAATTTAAAGACCTACATAATATATCAATATGGCTAAAGAAAAATAAACTAAAATTGAATGTAAACAAAAATAACATTGGAAAACGAGTAACGCAAACAAAAAAGACATATTGATAGACGGTGAAGTTTTGAAAGAAGCATTTGAAATTAAATATTTGGGAGTAATAATTGACTCCAAATTGACTTTCGCTCAAAATACAAAACCAATTATTAAAAAAATTGCCAAAAAAATTTCGCTGTCAGGAAGAATAAGAAGATTCCTTTACATAGTCTCCAGTAAAAATGTGTACAACGCATTCATTGTACCACACATAAATTACTGTAGCAGCATTCTATTCTTAGCCAACGACGGATTAATGAAACAAATGACAATTCTACAAAACAGATCTATGAGAACTATATTGAAGAAAAATGGGTACACTTCAGTCAAGAAAATGTTGAAGGAGTTAAATATCTTGTTATTTAAACAAATTATTTACTTCAATACTATATTGTTAATCTACAAAACAATCAATGGCCATACGCCTATTGAATTCCTAAGAAAAATTGATAAAACTATAAAGCAACAACACAAGATGAGGAAAAGAAATGAACTAAGACTCCCCCTTCAGAAAAAAAAACACAGATTCAAAAGCCATTGATGTACGGAGCATTGAAGATATTTGGAGAATTACCAGAAGAAATAAAATTGGAAGAGAGCATAAAGGCATTTAAAATTAAATTGCGAAGATATGCAAGGGCGGATTTAGGGTGGGGGCACGGGGGCACGTGCCCCCCCTAGACGGTATTTTTGTGTACTGTGGAGAAAGTTCCATCACAGTACAGAAAACTGTCTTTATTAAACATTTAATTTTGCTATTGTTTTGACACTTTCATAAACCTTCCTATACAAAGTATACATCCTTGAACTTGTAGAAATAAACTTGAACTTGTAGAAATAAACTTGAAGTTTATTTCTAACAGTAATTGTTGATTTTTTTGCCCGTCCGCCCCTTGTGCCCCCCCCCCCTCCCCCAGAAAATCCTAACAGTAATTACAATAATTTTTGTTACTAACTTACATGATTCTTTCATTTATAATGATTTTTTAATTTATATTATGATTTTTTAAACTCTTCATGATTTTTATTTTTAAATTTATACATAATTTTTTAACCTACTTATTATTTACAATAGCCGTTATTACCAACTTACACGATCTTTTAATTTACTAATTGAGCTAGAACTCCCTCACCAAACACAAGAGCATTGTCTCTTTATGGTGAGGAAAGGCAATTTTTTATTTCTTTGTTAAAACCTTATGTAACTATGCAACTGATGTAACTTTATATGTAATTTTTATTAAGCATTGGCAATAAAAAAAAATTTAAAAAAATTGTTGATTTTTTGCCAGTCCGCCCATTGTGCCCCCCCAGAAAAAAAACCTGGATCCGCCCTTGAAGATATGTGATTGATTTGGTATAGATGTATTATTGCAAGTGTATGTATATATTATAAGGATTGTATTAGGACATAGATAACTATGTACCTATTTAAAATACCGCAATAAAACAATTTTGGGGTTTCACAAATCGCAAAATAATGAATTTAGTTTATTTTTGGAATTCCCTGATATTATAATTTTTTTTTGAAATTACATGACATTTCCCTGATAATTCCAGGTTCGGTAAAATTCCCTGATAATTCCAGGTATTCCAGGTCTTGTGGCCACCCTGTAATACATATAAACATTCCTCTTCAATCACTCTATCTATTGGTGAAAACCGTATGAAAATCCGTTGCGTAGTTTAAAAGATTAAAGCGCACATACATTTTGAGCGACTTCATTTTATACTGTAAAAAAAACACTTTTGAGCATAAATTGACCGTTTTTTTTACAATTTACTAAAATTCAATAATATATGAAATAATAAATTTTAATAAAATAAAACTAATTATAAACTAACTAAAATAAAAATAAAAATCGAGTGCAGTTTACTCGTGGTAGAAGCGAAACTATAATAAAACATTATCAACCAATACTTGAAAAGTGTGGTCATAATCAAAGCGACCAATGAGTGCAGATCTAGCGTAATTTCAGTTTCATATCTCAACCAATAGGAGCCTTTAAAAGTGACATTGAAATCAAAGCGGCCAATGAGTGCAGTTGATGTGTTGCAGGTGCAGTAATCGTCATTTCCATTTCATCCGAAATCCAAATCACAACGGGGCTATAGAAATTTCACTTAAAAAATTACAAGATATGTTTGTATACAGGGAGTAACCAGTATGTACCCGAAGGATTTTAAGAACACCTAGGCACATTTGGAGTAAAAAAAAATATGTCGTTTTGCTCTCTGATAATATTTTTTTTTACACCTCCAGCAGAACTCTCTCGACCCTTTTTTTTTTTTTACATTAACTCCACACAGGAGGCCCTGAGGAAAATAATTTCCCTCATGGCCAATGTCATCTGGGATGCTGTGTGGAGGGTCTTTTTGAGGAGAGAAAGGAATGAACATTGGTCTTGAAGAGACCCATGTTGTAGGAAGGAGGAAACACAGAGGCCGGCAAATCATTCCGCAGCCGAGCTGTTGAACACAAGAATGAGTCGAAGAAACGACCCGTTCATTTTTCAACCGTGTACAAATGTTGGGCACGCGTTTGGCGTGTTTCCCGACTATGCACCGGTGCCGAAGGGATCAATGATGCTAGTTCCTCGGAGCATCTTCCATTGTAATACCGGTAGAACAAGGATAGCATTACCACCCGACGCCTGTGCTCTAAAGATTGCAATCCGTCTGTTAAGATGACTGTTGACCTTGCATCGCAGATTCAAACGTCATCACTCCTGGACACACTGACCCCCAGATTCCTACCCACCCCTCACACCTTCTTCCTACACAGACCTTCCTCTCATTCCTTTCCTTAAAAAAACACTCCACAAAGCATCCTCAAAGATGACATAAGAAGTTGATTTTTTGTAAGGCAAAGCAAGACGACAGGCATGGTTTAGGGGTAAGGCTCTTGACTAGCAATCTGAAGGTCGCGGGATCGAATTCATGTGCATATAAATATTATTTGATCAATTTATGTTATTTCACAATTAATTAATTAAAAATAATATACATATAGTATATTTGCTGCACGTTCCAGAGTAGAAGACACTCTCAGTATCGCCCTAGTGTAAGACCACCATTCAGAATTGAAACGTTGCTTGAAATGGCTTTATCAATTTGGGAGGCGGGAATGGGTACCGCCGCCCCGGGAACCTTTATTGGATAACCAACACCTCTGCCATAGGTCACCCCAAGTGGTTCGCTACGTTTGGTGATTTAGCAGGGGTGCCCGGGTTCATGGGGTGAGGTTTGTCTAGGTCTTGGACACACTGAACCCCAGATTCCTACCAACCCTCTACACAGCATCCCCAAAGATGACATAGGCCCTGAGGGAAATTATTTTCCTCAAGGCCTCCTGTGTGGAGCTCACGTAAAAAAAAAAAACCGTGTTTGGTGACCAGGCCTGAATAGCCGGGTACTTCCCTACCTTCCTCTTCCCCTCCCCACTACCTTCAGCCTCACAACATACCCCAATTATTGGGGATGCCATATTCTCACTGGCTCCAGACGGGAGCAGCTGAGACTCTCGTGAGGTATTCACATTAAAAAAAATGTGAATAATAAAAAATAAAACAATTTTTTAATTTATATATTGTAAAATTATATTGTAAAATTATATCGAAATTATGTCGAACGATCGATTAAAATACTCGATTACGCAAACTGTGTTTACTAATCGAAACACTTTCCCATCATTTATTAGTTGTTGCCAATGTCTATCTATGTCGAAGTCAACGACCTTGGCTCGACTGCAATACACAACATAAATAAATAACAAATGACAAACAACATGGCTAAACCGGCCGACACTCGATAATAAACGAGAAACAATATTGATAAAGACAAAACAAACTATTCTAAAACAACTGTCGTAAATATGCCGAATTATTTTGTTAAGATAAAATAAAATAAATAATTTAATATTGCAAGTAGGTACAAAGATACGGAATTTGAATGTGATTGAAACCACTAGATGTTGTATTTTTTAAAACAGTAAAACGTTCAGACATATAAAAACGTATGACAGGGTATGCAGAGAGGATGTGCCGCCAAATAAAAAGAGTATGAAACATATTTTCATTCAAATGCATCAAGGATAAATCTACTTGGACTCCAGATACTAATATCTACAGCTCATATGTTGGACTAATATCTACGAACTTCAGAGTGTTGATTAATATCTACAGAGCTAAGGTCGGACGAATATCTATGACGGTCCCAGTGTTGACTAACATCTACAGAGCGTAGGTTGGACTAATCAGCTAAATGTGTCCAATAGTCCGATATTAGGGATTTTTACATACATACTTACATAAATTAAGTTTTTAAAACATTACGTTATTCCAATATGCTATACATAATTGCAAATCCAACCTCTGCCAGTGCTGTAGATATTCGTTAACACTTTGGTTCTCATAGATATTAGTCAGCAGTTTGAGCTGTAGATATTCGTCAACACTTTGGTTCTCATAGATATTAGTCAGCAGTTTGAGCTGTAGATATTCATCAACACTTTGGTTCTCATAGATATTAGTTCGATTTTTTCAGTTTTTGGAATTCCTGTAGATATTAGTAGACGCCTCCATATCTACAGCCTGTATGTCGGACGAATTTCTACAGCTCATATGTTGGACTAATATCTACGAACTTCAGAGTGTTGACTAATATCTATAGAGCTAAGGTCGGACGAATATCTATAACGGTCCCAGTGTTGACTAACATCTAGAGAGCGTAGGTTGGACTAATCAGCTAAATGTGTCCAATAGTCCGATATTAGGGATTTTTACATACTTACTTACATAAATTAAGTTTTTAAAACATTACGTTATTCCAATATGCTATACATAATTGCAAATCCAACCGCTGCCATTGCTGTAGATATTCGTCAACACTTTGGTTCTCATAGATATTAGTTCAATTTTTTCAGTTTTTGGAATTCCTGTAGATATTAGTAGACGCCTCCATCTACTTGTCCTGTGTATACAGCGCCGCATCCGCGCTCAAAAAGAAGAAGATGGAGAGATATGTAATTTTATGAATGTTAGAGGAGCGCGCTAATATTTACAGCGATAAAATCGTGCGAAAATCATTATCATTATAATTATCATCATCATCATTACATGGTATAAAATAAAGTCGCTCAAAATGTATGTGCGCATAGATCTTTTAAATTACGCAACGGATTTTCAAGCGGTTTTCACCAATAGACAGAGTGATTCAAGAGGAAGGTTTATATGCATAATACATGCTTATTATAGTAGAGAAAAGCCGAGAAATTCAAATATTCAATTAAGGCAGCGTGCAGCTGGAAAGCGGGTGGTGTGGATTGTATAAAGGTTGGGTAATGGCGTTGTGTTTCGTTAGCCACAGCAACGTGTGGCCGGGTCGGCTAGTGTTTAATGAAACACGACTCGTTTAAAGTAGAGCAAAAATCTCGTGGAAGGCATCTTAAGTATCATTTAAAGAAACATTGTGAATTTTTTCACAACTATATAACTTGTAAAATAACTGAAACAAACGTGTTTATAATAATTTTCGGAGCAAACTTTGCGATTTTTTTAACGTGTTTAAGGGAGATATATAAGAAATCGGTGTAAATTTGGGTAACGGCGGCTTTAAGGCCCGGCCTACCCGCTCAAAAAGATTGAGAGATATGTAAATACGAATGTAAGAGGGAGCGCGCTAATATTAAAACCGATAATATTTAAGCGAACTTTGTGAAAATGTTTAATAAAACACGACTCGTATTAAATAGAGCAAAAATCTCGTGGGGTATGTCTAAAATAGGATTTAAAACACTGTGAATTTTTTCATGCGTACCTAGGTAGGTATATAACTTGTAAGAAAACGTGTTTATAATGATTTTCGGAGCATATTTAGCGATTTTTTTCTATTGTTTTTTGTTAGGTTAGGTTGTGGTGCCGTGTATTTCGAAATAAATAAATATCTTTCTACCTATTATGACCTCGATGTTTGTTCAATAAATTATTGTCCTCGTAAACAGCAAAATACGTAATGTTATGCAAAAACTTCATGTACGTAATATAAAAGTTTCAGCCTTTACTTAATTAGTAATTACAATTACATAAATAATAATTGAAGTATGTTTTAAGATTTTCACGGCCAAAAGCATTTTCGTTATTTGTTTTTGGGGTGTTATGCCGTGTTGCGCTACCTCCTTCTTTAGCCAACGTTTCGGACATCGTTGCAGTGTCCATCATCAGGGCAGATCCGGCAGATCATACATAGACACATCTACCGGATCTGCCCTGATGATGGACACTGCAACGACGTCCGAAACGTTGGCTAAAGAAGGAGGTAGCGCAACACGGCATAACACCCCAAAAACAAATAACGAAAATAATTGAAGTAATTTATGCTTTTCCGTACAACCTCTTGCTCACGTGCCCTTTGTAGATATTAGTCCAACCTACGCTCCATAGATATTCGTCCGACTCTGTAGATATTTAGTCCTCGCTCTGAAGTTCATAGATATTAGTCCAACATACAGGCTGTACATATTAGTATCTGGAGTCTACACCAGGCTAGGCTTGCATTCAATAAAAGATCGTTTTTTTTTTTTTTTTTACATAGGCCCTGAGGAAAATAATTTCCCTCAGGGCCTATGTCATCTGGGATGCTGTGTGGAGGGTCTTTTTGAGGAGAGGAAGGAATGAACATTGGTCTTGAAGAGACCCATGTTGTAGGAAGGAGGAAACACAGAGGCCGGCAAATCATTCCACAGCCGAGCTGTTGAACACAAGAACGAGTCGAAGAAACGACCCGTTCTCATGTGACAAATGTCAACTGTGTACAAATGTTGGGCACGCGTTTGGCGTGTTTCCCGACTATGAATCGGTGCCGAAGGGATCAATGATGCTAGTTCCTCGGAGCATCTTCCATTGTAATACCGGTAGAACAAGGATAGCATTCCCACCCGACGCCTGTGCTCTAAAGATTGCAATCCGTCTGTTAAGATGGGAGAATCTATCAAACGGACCGCCCGTTTCTGCACAGAGTCGAGGGTATTTTTCAGGTATTTTGGAGCTGCAGACTAGAGGTGGCTGCCAAATTCAACCGTGGGGCGCACTTGCGATTTGTACAGGGTTAGCAGTTGTGTACTATTAAAGTATCTGCGGGCCCTGATAATAATAGAATCGAATAATATAGGCCTAAAACTGAGAATACTCCTCATCAAGACCTATGTATGGAGTATCTTGATGTACGGCTGCGAAACATGGTGCCTATCCGAAAGAGGTAAACGGAGACTACAGGCTTTTGAGATATGGTCCTGTAGAAGATTATTAGGAATTTCTTGGAGAGACCACATTACAAATGAGGAGGTTCTCCAAAGAATCGAAGGAGGAAGGCACCTGCTCAGGACCTTGTCCGAAAGGCGTGCAAGATGGATCGGCCATGTAATACGACAAGAAGGTCTCCTTGCATGCCATAATGGAGGGTATGACCGAGGGGACAAACTCTAGGGGACGCCCACGCCGAGAGTTCCTGGAGGACATGCCATAATGGAGGGTATGACCGAGGGGACAAAATCTAGGGGACGCCCACGCCGAGAGTTCCTGGAGGACATGCCATAATGGAGGGTATGACCGAGGGGACAAACTCTAGGGGACGCCCACGCCGAGAGTTCCTGGAGGACCTGCTGGTGGACGTGCGCTGCTCATCATATGCAGACTTCAAAAGAGCCGCACATGACAGGGAAGAATGGAAGAGAAGAATAGAAGAAATTGTTGCAAACCAATCCCAGGATTGAAACCAAGAGAAGGAAGGGCTATTTTAAAATTATTTTTTTCACAGCTTTTAATGACTTTTCAGTATTAGGGGAAGTAACAGCGACAGAGACAGTAACAGTTTTGTAAAATACGTATTATTCTAATTTCTTAGCGCCCTAGTTTCCTCTGTGATAGGAAAACCATATTTGTGAGTCTGGCAAAGCCGGGTATCTTGTTGACATAGAAGCACGTTTATAATTATTTTCCGATTACGTAACGCATAACACAGATAGTGAAGTGAACGCCACGCTGTTGATGTTGTTCGGAAGGTGTCGTCCATTATCCACTATTATTACTTTTCATTTTATCGCCGTGTTTTAACGAGGTAAATAAAACTAAATACCGACACGACTATGTATTCAAACAGGGTTGCCACCGAGTTTGTTTTAATTAATTCATCCGTTATTATTTTATTTATTAAAGTGAAAACGTCTTTAGCACTGTTGTGATTTGAAATTCGACGAAAAGAAAAATAAGATTATTTATGCATTAAACCGCTTACTCGTTAAAAACGGAATATTTTTTATTCAAACAGTTAGATTTAGCTTTATTATTATGAAAAGTGAGTATTTATGTCGGGGGAGACCAAAAACATGCAAAAAATATTTTTTTTTTTTTTTTTTTTTTTTTTTTTTTTTTTTTTTTTTATTATTATTTATTGAAACATTTATTATAATTACAATTTTACAACAAAATATATTTTTTTACAGGTTTTTTTTTACTACTCTTCCATTAAAAGCATTTGCTTGTGTATGGAAGGGGAGTGTACATAAATGCTATTAGTTATTAGTTAGGTATAAGTTAGTACTTAAATAATGAATTGTACATAAATATATGTGAGCTGCAGTATTTATTTGATAATGGTGTGTTTTTTTTTTTAAAGAAAGAATGTTATGGACTAAGATATTTGATGAATTTATTATTTAATGAACTAAGATATTTGTAAGATTAGTTGACAGTAGTTTTTTTTTTAAGAATATTTTTAAAATGTCTCTTGACAGAAAGCAGTATTCGGGTTTTATCATTGATGCTTCTGATTTCTTCTGGTAGACGATTGAAAAAAGTTCTTCCCTGATAAGTATAATGATGCTGTGCAAAAGACGTATTTAGTTTTGGGCATAGAAAAACATGTTTAAGTCGAGTTCTGTTTTCATTTAAAAATGGATATTTATCTTTTTCCTTTATTATTTGAATTACTGAATTTTTAATATATAAATCTTTAAATGTGGGAACTTGAAATTCTTCAAACAGGCGTTCAGTTGGGTAGTCCAAGGATTTTTTTAATATAATTTTAATAATTGTTCTTTGTACAATTTCTATTGGAAGAAGGTTACATTTATACGCGGATCCCCAACTAATAATAGCGTATTGTAGAGTGGATTGAACTAAGGCATAGTAGATCAAATATAGATTTTTTACCGACAGAAAATTTCTAATTCTTAAAAATATATATATTAATTTTCTGATTTTGTTTACTACTTGACATATTTGTTCCTTCCATTTCAGATTTTTATCGATAATTACGCCGAGATATTTAATTTTATTTGTTGTTTTTAATATTGTACAGTTTGATTTGCAATAATGCATTTAACATTTTAATTTTGGTAAAATTAATTCACTCTCGCGGTAACTCCATTGTTTATCCATCGTTTTTATTTCAACATTTCATAGAGAATACTGCCAATCATAGAAAAAATATTTTTGCGTAAAACAAAGTGAATGCATTATTGACAAGTTTGTACCTGTATTTACAACAGTAGAACATGGAAAGAAATGTATTAGAATAATTACACAAACCCGCTAGACAAACCTTGCTTGGCCAAACAAACCATTCAAAACCTGGGATGTTTTTTAAAATTATGACGAAATATGAGTTTATTTTGGAGAATTTTTTTTATAAGATTGGCACTTCCGACAAATGTCATATTTTGATTGTCTATTAGTTAAAAAAGGAATATTCCGTATTATCCGTGCATCAAACTTCGACAACACGAACGTTCCGTATTATCCGTGAGGTGGACTAACTGCATATTTACCAAAAATAGCTACATATATTTATAGGATTTAGCCTGCGAGATAATAATCGTTCACCTGCGGTGCTAGTCTCCTCACTCTTCACTGCCTCGGTTTTCTGAAGGTTTCACTTCTACCGCGTGTGAACTGCACACATGTTTTTATTATAGTACATAAGTCAGGGCTAAAAATTTGGTGGCCGGACAACTCAGAATGAAACCAACTCAGAAGCACCTCAGAAAGGTCATTAAGAGTGATGATAAAAAAAAATATTTAGGGTTACTGGCTATTTTAAAATTCATATCTTTTAATTACCTTTCTGTGGTGTTTCAGAGTTGGTTTCATTCTGAGTTGGCATGGAACCAAAAACTTACATATATGGATGATTTAAAATTTAAATACATTGTGATAACAGAAATATGAATAAAACTAGTAACAAAAATAATTAGCTAAAAATGCAAATGACAAATAAAAATGGGTAAAAGGCAGAATAGAAAAGGTTCACAAATAATTTATTTATAGCATTACGATGGCCTCCGTGTAGTCAAGGGGCAAGGTTCTGGACTAGAGATCCGTAGATCGCGTGTTTCAAATCCGGCGTGCACTAATAAATTTTATTTGAGTGGTTTGTGTTTTAAAAATTATTTATCATTTAAAATAATATAAGGCAAATTTGCGGCACGTTCTAGAGTTGAAGATGCTCTCAGTATCGCCCTGGTGTAAGACAATCATCCAGAATCGAAACGTTGCTTGAAATGGCTTTAGCCGTGTTTGGTGACTAGATTGAATAGCCAGGTACCTCCCCATCTTCCTCTCGTCCATCTCGTTCCCCTCCCCACTTACATTCAGTCTCAAAATATACCCCAATTATAGATGTCATAGTCTCATTGGCTTCAGACGGGAGCAGTTGGGAGGGAGGGGACTCTTGTGAAGTATTCACATAAATAAAAACAAAAAAAACCTGCACTGGTTTATTAAGTAGAATATTGCCCGTCTTTAAATAAAGGGCTTCATCACAATATCAGCTTGATGAGAATGATAGTAAAATTCCTTTATAAAAGAGTTTATAAATGAATCATTAAAAAATGTCTATTTCATTATTAGAGAAGTGTGGTTTAATTTCTTAGTATTCGCGGTACACGGAAGAAATATCCTGTACGGTGGGCTTTAATATAGAAAATGTCTTGCATCCTCCTTAGGGAACGTGCCCATACTACGTGACCCACTTTTTGCAATTTTTACCCCCCCCCCCCCGCTGACCACGTGTAGTATATTCCAAGACCCCCCCCCCTCCCCTACAGTTTTCACGTAGTAAATTATGAATATGGTTTTTATCATTTCTTGCTAACAAAAAGTTAAAAAAAAATTATTTGGCTTATATTTGTCTTTATTAGTACGGCGCTTGCTGCGTGATGGCAAGAGTGCATGCATACCTATAATAAGAGTAGAGTTTAATTCGCCCATTTGGTCCCCATTGTATAAAATACATTCCGACAATATAGAAAGGGTACGGCACAAATTCCTAAGATTTATTAACTTTAAGCTGAATATTCCAATTAAAAATATTAACTATGTCCTTTTGATGAAACAACTCAACTTAATTACGCTGTCCGATAGGCGAATCATCTCTGATCTTGTACCATTAAATAAAATCATTAATAATTGCATTGACAATCCTGAAATTCTCGCCAAAATAAAATTTTACGTACCGACCAGAAATACGAGGCAAAGTGCTACCTTCTTCTGTGACAATTTTAAAACAAACTATGAAGCTCATACACTTATAAATAGATTACATTATTTTGGCAATAAATTTGGGAATATTGTAGACATGTTTGCGGATTCCATATCTATAATATAAAAATGAATCGCTAAATTTGTTGGTAAGCGCAAATCTCGAGAGCGCCTGAACCGATTTCACTAATTCTTTTTTTAGAATATTCCTTGAAGTTCGAGGATGGTTCTTACGGAGAGAAAAATTAAGAAAATTGCGCAGAAAATTAGATAATAACAGAAAACATCACACGTTTGACAGTTCGCGTGTTAGAGAATGACATTTTGCAAAACAATTAATGATTATGCAAACAGGATTCTATTTTTGAAAAGTTGAAAAATTTATTTAAAGTACGTACTCCCCTAATACTTTGAATCGAATCAAGAATTTTAGATATTTTAAATAGGTATCTATGTTAGGTACCAAATTTAATATGCATGAAAAATGGAAATTTGAATAAAAATTGTAAAAGGTGGCACGCGGGCTGTTTAAGAACTGAATGTACTGGGATTGAATATATGGAACGCGGGAGGAGGGTTGGCGGGACGAGGGAGCGGTAAAGGGAAGAGGGAAGGCGGGGAAGGTGGAAGGGGAACGCGGGGAGGGGGACCGGGGAGGGGGAGGGGCACTCGGGGGGGGGGTTCGCGGGACGGTGAAGGGGGGGGGGGGGAGTGGAGTGGGGAGAGGGAAGGTGGAGGTGACGGAGTGGGAACGCGAGAGGGGAAGAGAACGCAGGAGAAGAAGGGGAGGCGGAAGGGGAACGGGACGATAGGAAAGGACACTCAGGGAGAAACAATTTCTTTATTAAATGGCATAGCGACGCATGCCGGGACCAGCTAGTTAGTTATAAAACGAAATCTTTATAATTACTTTAATGAAATGTATGATTTTAATTTTAATTAATTTTATATTTCATTATTATTTTAATCATTGTATATTGTGTACTACATACCTGCCTAACTGTTATTATCTATCTTTGTAAAAGCCCACTAGGGCGTAAATAAATGAATAAATAAATAAATTACAAGAGGAAAAAATATAAAGAGATTTCTAGATTGACTATGTGATAAAAACTTAAGTCCCCCCCTCCACTGTGACCAAGCGTGGTGTTTTGAAGATCCCCCCCCTAAACAGGTCACGTAGTATGGGTATTCCCTTATTGTATTTCTTGATTGGGTGTTGATGTGAATTTGGGATAAAATCAGTGGCGGTCCTTCCCTCAGGACAATTGGTCAAAAACCTCCCAAAATTAAAAGATGACAGCAAAACAATATTATTATGAAATATTAAGCAAATCAAAACAACTGGTATTATTCTAATGTATTTGAAATGTACCGCGAGAGAAAGCCGGCAGTGGCAAGCAGTGACATCTAACATCTTAAATGGAAGCTTCCTGTCCCACGCACTGCGATTGGCTGGGTCAAATTATGAAATGCCCGGGTATCATTTCTTCTGTCTCTTTACGCACTACACAATAAATGAGATGGCACTATGTCCCTTTTTAAAAAGTTTTCGGATTCTGAAGAAGGTTTGGGTCAGAGCCGTGAGGGAGAGAGGGCATGCTGAATATCATTCGTCTGAAAGAGATGGTTTGATAAACTTAGGTTGATTTCGTATATTTTACGCTTGTCGCATGAAATAATTTACTATATTAAACGTAATTTGACGTATGTGGGTGAATTTGACTCTCAAACTTGTGAGGTTCCTACAAATGAATATTGTTATATTTAATATGACATTGTATCATAGGTAATATCATTTTTTTAAATGACCTTCCACTTCTGGACCCCTAGAGCCGCCTCTGGATAAAATGTTTGGTGTTTCATCTGACGATGCAAATTTTTATGTTCAGATTTATTTTAATTATGATTACCTCTACAGGGAGTTAAGGGAAGTACCTACCTACTTGACTGACTTTAACCAATGATAACTGACTTAATTTGGAGAAGTACAGTTGGGAATCTTGTAAGGACAAGAGTCCCAACTGCTCCCGTCTGCAGCGAGACAGCGTGATTATGGCATCCCCAATTGGGGTAGGTATGTTGCGAGAAAGAGGAAGGCGGGGAAGTACCTGGTTATTCAGATAGAACGGCTAAAACCATTTCAAGCATTCAACTCTGAATGGTGGTCTTACACCAGGGCGATACTGAGAGTATCTTCCAATCCAGAACGTGCCCCGCAAATATACCTACCTACCTTATATTATTTTAAACGATTACATTGTGAAAACACAAATCAATCAAATAAAATTTATCTACGCACACCAAGATTCGATCTCGCAATCGGATTGGTCGTCAAGAGCCTTGCCCCTGGACTACGGAGCCCATCAAATTATTATTAAATATTTACATAAATAAGAATATCTGTGGTCTGTGGTACATATCTACAGTTTTATTTCAAATTGGCAGTCTTCGACCTTGAAAATAAGTTCTAAGTAAAAACTCTGGGTAAAGCCCGTTTATTTGCTTGTTTGTACCATTTGACATCTGACGTTTGTCGTAAATTAAGTTTTAAGAATAGGAAATACTCATAGATGATTAAAAATAACCCAAAATAAGAACTTAGCATTTCGTGCATGTTTTTCCATCTTTTCAAACGTTTTCCAACTTGTTTCTCGTAGTAATTAAGTTGAAATCGTCAACTTTACAGGGTTATTGTTATTGTTAAGAAGAAAAAAAATTTGAATAGTAAAAAAAAAAGGTAAATATGGAGTTAGTCCACCTCACGGATAACACGGAACGTTGGTGTTGTCGAAGTTTGACGCACGGATAATACAGAATGTTCCTTTTATAACTAATAGACAATCAAATATGACATTTGTCGGAAGTACCAATCTTATAAAATAAACTCGCTTTTCATCACACTTTGAAAAACATCCCAGGTTTTGAATGGTTTGTTTGGCTACGCAGGGTTTGTCTAGCGGGTTTGTGTAATTATTTTAATACATTTCTTTCCATGTTCTACTGTTATAAATACTGGTACAATCTTGTCAATGATGCATTCACTTTGTTTTACGCGAAAATATTTTTTCTATGATTGGCAGCATTGATGAAATGTTAAAATAAAAACGATGAATAAACATGGCGTTACCGCGCTATTCAATTAATTTTAACAAAATTAAAATGTTAAATGCATATTTTTTGGTCTCCCCCGACATAAATACTCACTTTTCGTAATAATAAAGCTAAATCAAACTGTTTGGATAAAAAGTTTTCCATATTAACGAGTAAGCGGTTTAATGCATAAATAATAAAAAAAAATCAGAGTGTGCATTCATACGTGGTAGAAGTGAAACCTTCAGAAAACTAAAGTAGACAAGAGCGGTAAGGCTACGAAGCACCAAACAAAGAGGAGACCGATTAGTCTATTTCATTCTCTCGCAGGCTAAATCCTATAGATGTAGGTGTTTGCATTTTAGTGACGCTTTTTTTCGTTTCATCGAGTTCCAAATCACAAATGCTAAAGAAGTTTTCACTTAAAAAAAAACAGTGTGCAATTCACACGCGGTAGAATTAAAACATTTAGAAAACTAAAGTAGACAAGAGCGGGGATGCCGTGAAGCACCGCACAAAGAGGACACCGATTATAATATCTCATTCTCTCGCTATTGATGTACCTGTGTGTTCGTCTCTTTTTTGGGCGCTATTTTTCGTTTCATCGAGTTTCAAATCACAACGGTGCTAAAAACGTTTTCACTTAAAAAATAAGTAATAAAAACAAACGGTTGTTCCGGTGTTAGTTTACCGGTTGCGTTTTTTGGCAGCCCTGTTTGTTGTCATTGCGTGAACCAAATATACTGTATACGTGCGTGTCTGGAGGTGCACACAAACATACACTATCTTTGAAACATTAAAAATAAACATTATCTTCGACGGCGGCGCGTATTCTGTTACAAAACAACGTATTCATAACCGTAGAGCAGTTTCACGGGTCAATCGCTGTCATTCTACGACAATAATAGGATTAGAGAGACAGAAATAACAATACATACAATAATAATAACATGAAAACGTCAATAAAGAAAGCGAGGGTAATTTTCAGTAAACAATATTGCGATAATAGGCTCTATAGAAAGATAATTTAGAGTTCATTATCGCGCAACATTATCGTGTCAGAGCCGTCGCCGTGTCGAATCCACATAAAAATCAATGACATCTAGCGGAACAAAATCTAACTAGCAAAAATCATAATAAGAAAATTAATGATATTAAAAATGTTTGAGCATGTTTCGTAGTTCATATTCCAGTCGGAAGAATCGCTACGCGAATTTGCGCTGTTTGAACCGGTAGATGTTTCTGTATTTTGTTTTGTCGCCGCGAAAACGTCAATAATAAAGGAAGCAAATTATAATCCTTTACATTGTTTATACCAACATGTTATCAGCGCCGACTAACGGAGAAAAATAGAACTAACAATAACAATGGAACAGTTGTTGAAAATGTTGCCGTGTGTTTTATTAGTTTTAATCCACGCCGCTAGGATCGCTGTCTTTTTCTGTGTTGTTTGTCCCATTGCGGGTTTCTATATTTTGTTTTCTTGCTTACCTTTCTTCGGCAAACCTCTCCCATGGCCATTTCGCGGCCTGCGGCTATTTTTCCAGCTCCGATGCTGAGGAATAGGTCCAGCGACAACAGTGTTGTCCCTGCTGCCCTGTCTGACGATCTTCTTGGCCCTCCGGCGAGGCCCGTCGCCCGCGGAACGTTCAGGAATCAATGCCGGCGGGGCCATGATCCCGTCCGCCACGTTGTCGGAACTTTCCTGGTCCATTTTCTATCAAAAAGTCTTATGAAACTATAGGTTAAACAGTCAGATTCTGCAATAGCACTATCGCGACGATTCGGTTGGAAGCCCGAACAAGTTGTATCGCCGATTTCTAACTGGAAAAACCGTACTACGCATTTGTGTACATACAAAACAGAGCAACGCGGTTTGTTTTGGATCGCAGCCGTGAATTGAAACTGAAGTTGGCCGCAAAACGAAAACAGGAACCGATCCGCGCGCTTGCGCAATATAACGAAAGCGAAAGGAATCAAACTAGAATAACAATATCTCCACCACTCGGAATAGCAACGTTTTAACTACAAAAAACATTGCTACGGGAAATGAGCTCTAAAACATCAAGCGTTAGAACGTATTATCGCATGACATTTCTGCATTAGATGAAACCTTGTGGTCGATCTTGCGAAACGACGCATTTGCTTACAACAAAATAAAGCCTAGCGGAGAGTTTTATAACTAACTAGACTTACGTACAAACCATCGGTGATTCTTAAAATACGTACGTAATATTTTTTAAGTTTGTATTTTTCGTCGCTAGAATTCCAGTTAGGAATGTATTAAAATTGGCGAATTAGAAGTCATTTACTTACCGGTATGCTTTATTATTATTTATTATGTACGGCAAAATGTTATCAACATTTTTTAATAAGTATTCATATCAATAATCTATAGATTAGCTAAATAGTTTTTGATGTTGAAAGCGCTGATAAAGATTGATTTTTCGGTGAATAGTTTTCCACTATTTTGACCACTTGAATTGAAAACGTTCTAGGTACCAGTGTTGCCAACTTAACGGATTTCCCGTCATATCTGGCGGATTGGAGTGTCCCGAAACGGGAAAATTTTGTGTATAACGGAATTTACAGTATGACGGATTTTCTGGCGGATTCGAAAAAAGTGATAAATTACTTACTTTTATAGGCGAAAATAGCCTATATTTAAGGATTTATGAAGAAATGTTGATCCCCGAAATTCCCTAACAGCCCCCCCTCCCCCAGGATGGACGAAAATTTGTGTATCTGACGGAATTCTGACCGTTGATCCGTCACGATTTAGCGGGAACGGAGATTTCGAGTTGGCAACACTGCTAGGTACCTACGTTCTAGCTACAACGCAACGCTGCTCTGAGAAAAAAATCAACCCGAAAAAAACATTATAAAGTCTATAGTATAGTTTTTTTTTTAAGTATCTCACTATCATAATGAGAAATGTGATCTAAACGGTGTTGGAAAGAGATAGCAACACGCTATATATTCAAATCTAAAAGTATTGTCATTTACCGCGGAGACAACATATTTCATTCTAAATATTTACTTTGCGTTTTATTATTGCTTAACACAGAGAATTTTACTTACACAAAGAATTAACGTAAATAATGCCGAATTGAGTTAAAAATCAAATAAGGACTTAAGTATAATATTAAAAATTAAATAATCACATTGAGCAAGCTCGTGCAACCTTTATCCTCATGAAAAATATGTTCTACAGTTATGATTTCAATCTTGGATTACGAGTGTGAATGATCAGAAGATGATACGTGTTTTCGATATTATTTTAGGAATGGAAGCATGGACGCTTACTGAAGAACTAATTTGGCGACTTAAGGCATTCCAGATGTGGATCTACAGGAGAATACTTAAAATAAGCTGAATGGACAGGGTTACGAATGAAGAGGTTTCGGATGAATAAAGAAAAATAAGTTAAGTATTAAAACTGTAAAAATCCGAAAAATCTGAATATCTTCTTGGACATACGTGATGAGACATCCAGAGAAGTATGAGATCTTGCATCTCATAATGCAAGGAAAGGTTGCCGGAAGACGGGACCCTGGAAGAAGGAGAACCTCATGGCTGAAAAACTGAGACAGTGGTTTGGCCAGTCTACTGTAGAGCTTCCGGGCTGCAGTAAACAAAGTTCGTATATCCAACGTCCGTTGAATGGACAGGGCACAAGAAGAAGAATGCCGAATCTGTTGGTAAGGTTTCATACCAACTTTTTCCATGTAAATTTCCTCCGCCATTTACGCGCAGCCCCCATATAGTTGTAAAATTAACACTAATTCCAAATAATATTGCATTTTTTATGTGATGACGATTTCTTTTGGTTAAACGTCAAGCACGTAACTTTTTGCACGTTACGCTTTAAAATATTAAGGTAAATTAATTGTTTGCACCCGTACATATTTAATATGACTATAAATAAATAGTTTTTTTTTCCATAAACAAATCCAAATCTTTCAAGAGAGGTTGAAAAATTCAATTTTGTATCGGTGACTCAATCCAATATTGTATTTTTCAGCCTTTCTTGAAAGATTTGGGTTTGTTTATGGACAAAACTATTTATTTATATTCATATTAAATGTGTTCGGGCGCAAATAATTAATTTGCCTCAATATTTTAAAGCAAAACGTGCAAACGACATTAAAAACCTCAAATAATTTATTTTTATTTTTATTTTAACTTTATGAGTAAAACCTCAAATTGTAATATTTAATTAAATGAAGACAATATAAGCGAAACTCAATCGAAAATCTGAAAACAGAAAAATCAGAAAAAGATATTGACACATCTGGGACTCGAACCCAGGACCTCTCGCTTACCGGGCGAACGCGCTAACCACTGCGCCACCGTGTCGATATCCAATTCGGTCACTTTTAACTGTATCATACTTCGACTAAGAACCACCCACACTATCTTCATTTTTCTTAACGCATATACTATTGGCTGCTATCTTTATGTATGATTGCAAGATTCAAACCCGAACTAAATGCTCTCTAGATAGTGTCTGGATAAATCTTTATCCATTTTATTTAATATGCGACATCAATTGACTTTTCTGCAAGTCTAGGATGAATATTTTTATTTTTATTTTAACTTTATGAGTAAAACCTCAAATTGTAATATTTAATTAAATGAAGACAATATAAGCGAAACTCAATCGAAAATCTGAAAACAGAAAAATCAGAAAAAGATATTGACACATCTGGGACTCGAACCCAGGACCTCTCGCTTACCGGGCGAACGCGCTAACCACTGCGCCACCGTGTCGATATCCAATTCGGTCACTTTTAACTGTATCATACTATATCAGTGGTTAGCGCGTTCGCCCGGTAAGCGAGAGGTCCTGGGTTCGAGTCCCAGATGTGTCAATATCTTTTTCTGATTTTTCTGTTTTCAGATTTTCGATTGAGTTTCGCTTATATTGTCTTCATTTAATTAAATATTACAATTTGAGGTTTTACTCATAAAGTTAAAATAAAAATAAAAATATTCATCCTAGACTTGCAGAAAAGTCAATTGATGTCGCATATTAAATAAAATGGATAAAGATTTATCCAGACACTATCTAGAGAGCATTTAGTTCGGGTTTGAATCTTGCAATCATACATAAAGATAGCAGCCAATAGTATATGCGTTAAGAAAAATGAAGATAGTGTGGGTGGTTCTTAGTCGAAGTATGATACAGTTAAAAGTGACCGAATTGGATATCGACACGGTGGCGCAGTGGTTAGCGCGTTCGCCCGGTAAGCGAGAGGTCCTGGGTTCGAGTCCCAGATGTGTCAATATCTTTTTCTGATTTTTCTGTTTTCAGATTTTCGATTGAGTTTCGCTTATATTGTCTTCATTTAATTAAATATTACAATTTGAGGTTTTACTCATAAAGTTAAAATAAAAATAAAAATATTCATCCTAGACTTGCAGAAAAGTCAATTGATGTCGCATATTAAATAAAATGGATAAAGATTTATCCAGACACTATCTAGAGAGCATTTAGTTCGGGTTTGAATCTTGCAATCATACATAAAGATAGCAGCCAATAGTATATGCGTTAAGAAAAA
The DNA here is from genome assembly GCA_929108145.2 of Limnephilus rhombicus. NCBI lineage: Eukaryota > Metazoa > Arthropoda > Insecta > Trichoptera > Limnephilidae > Limnephilus > Limnephilus rhombicus. The sequence continues at coordinate 9,400,315 of OV815290.1, read as the reverse complement.
TGAAGATAGTGTGGGTGGTTCTTAGTCGAAGTATGATACAGTTAAAAGTGACCGAATTGGATATCGACACGGTGGCGCAGTGGTTAGCGCGTTCGCCCGGTAAGCGAGAGGTCCTGGGTTCGAGTCCCAGATGTGTCAATATCTTTTTCTGATTTTTCTGTTTTCAGATTTTCGATTGAGTTTCGCTTATATTGTCTTCATTTAATTAAATATTCAAATAATTTAATTGGCGCCATCTGTGAATGCGTAGATTATAACGTACGTGACGTTTAACCTTTAGGAAGTACAGACATCTGTTTTGTCGATGCCATGAAAAAAATAATGGTAAGTACCTACCTTATTTTCAATTAGAAAAACTCTTTAGATGACCAATTGACTATAAAAGACAACTTTTTGCATTTGGGCGATGAAAAATACTGCATAGAAATTTCAATTAAGTACGTAAAATGTCAATCCTGAACAACAACTGGCGAACTGGCAGAGGAAGGATGAAAGTAGACTGAATGCTGTAGAAATGAGATCCCTTAGGCTTACATGTGGTAGAACCAGGTAATTACGATCGTGAGAGGAATGTGGAGACACTGGAGACCCACAAAGAATGCAAGGCTGATGTAAACGTAATAAGTAAGATTAAGAAAGAGACGATCAATTGGTTTGGGCATATAGAGCGAATGAACGGGAAAGGAGTGTAAGGAGAATATGCAAGTGTGAATGGTAGAAATCGGGGATGCCCAAGGACGACATGGCACGATCAAGTGAATCAGATACTCGAGTTGGACCTTGTCAGGAGTCAGAATAATAGAAGAGCATGTGTATAAGAAAATTATGATTAATGTGAATGAGGCAATGAGTGTGTGTCAAGACAAGATAGAGTTTTTTTTGTGGTCCGTCCTCTCTGCCTACCCCTGCGGAGAAACAGCACGAAGGTTAGTTACATAGTTTTGTTAAAATGTCAATCCTATGAAACCGCGGCCAAACCACGGTGAATCAAAAGGTTTTTTCTAAAAATATGCGTGTCCAGTGATTTCGAAAATTTAAGGTTATTTTTTTCAATCATTTTTCGAAGGGGTGTTGAAATTGAAATGCCATCTAGTTATAAATCATAAATAAACCAAACCACTCGCACATAAATAAACCAAAAGCACCCCTCACAAGTACACTTCTGAGCGCGTTACTTCAGGCCACCGCGCAGAAAAGACTCATAGTGAACGGCGCAATAAACCATTATCTTACTATCGGTCTTTACTTTTATGCGCGGCGGCCTGAAGTGTCGCGTGCCACGGTCGCTCCGAAGCGACCGTGTAGGAGTTGCCGGAGTCTAGTATGAACACAAAAGACGCGGGTTCGGCTTTCTCAAGTCGACGCAGTATTGCCAGACTTTTACCATATTTGCATGATTTTTCGGGTAATTTATATCTCCATGGATTTTTAATATGTTCCACCAAAAGCTTACATTATTTCAAAAGTTTTGTTGCCAAAAATATGTATTTTTGAGTGAGATAAGATTTGGTTGCGTGGAGTCCCAACTTCAGGAATGTAGTTCTTGAACATCAGAAGAGCTTCACAATGTGTATTTATCTAATATTTTTATCGATAATAATATGAATACATTTAAAAAAAAAACTGAAATGAATAATATGCAACTTTAATAAGGTACCTGCACTAACTACTGTAAAATACAGAAAAAATAAATTATTGGAGTTATGAGAAATTTTTTCTCTCATCTCTAACTAACTAACCATCACGCCGTTTGCTGCAGGGGTAGACAGAGAGGACGGACCGCCAAACAACTCGATCTTGGCACACACTCCTTTGTTTTGTTTTTGTAACTTTATTTAGATGTAAGCAAATTTTTTCATACATCTAGTATTAAAAAAAACATATAAAATACATAATAAAATAAATATAGTCATAAAATTATAACGGAAAGAATACAGTTTTAAAAAGAAATACAGTTACTCCAGTTAGAAATACAAACAATAGGGTTTAAGACATACAGTTAATACAAATAAATACAATTCATAAATTTTTCTTAATGTATGTAGCACATGTTTTACGAAAAGTGCCAAGACTTGAGGCTTCCTTTATGGAATTTGGTAGGTTATTATAAAGTTTTTGACCTTTATAAAACACGCTGTTCTGTGTACACGTCAGTTTAGTTTTGGGAAGCCTGAAGTCTCGGCAACTCCTCGTAGGATAATTGTGAATATTTTCATGGTACATAATATTAGTTTGCAGATATTTAGGGAGCATGTTATTTTTAAGCTTGTACATCATTGTTAACGTATTATATATTATATGTTGTTTAGTTGTCATCATATTTAAGTTTTGTAACATAGTTTTAACTCTAGTAAAGATATTACATTTCAGAATCATCCTCATTCCCCTATTTTGTATAACCTGTAGTTTATTATTTTGGGTCTCGTTACATAAGAATAGAACACTAGAACAATAATTTAAATGAGGAGTTACAATAGAATTATATACAAGGTGCGTTGTCTTGAGATCCAAGTTATTCCTAATCCTTTTTAAGAAGCCAACTTTTTTAGCAATTTTCTTAGATATGTAATCGAAGTGTTTGTCGAATTTTAATTTATCGTCTAATATTACACCCAGATATTTAATATTGTTAACCCTTTCTATATTTATGTTATCAATGGTTAGTATTGCATGTTCAGTTCCACCTTGACTATCAATAATCAAAAATTTAGTTTTCATAACATTCAGTTTTAGTTTGTTTATGTTTAACCAAAGCGTTACATTATTTAAGTCATTTTGTATCTCTTCAATGGCATCCTGTAAATTTTTTCTGGCTATATATAACAATGTATCATCAGCAAATAATTTAATGGCACAATGCTTTAAAACTTTAACAATATCATTTATATATATAATGAATAACAATGGACCTAGGACAGATCCCTGTGGAACGCCTTTGCTAGTATGACGTGGATCCGATGTTATTCCACCATATTTTGTTACTTGCGTTCTTTCTGATAGATAATCAACAAACCAATTAATTTCTTTACCGTTAATTCCAATATTTCTTAATTTTTTATTAATCTGTCTCTATCGATTGTTTCAAATGCCCTTTTTAAGTCTAAAAATACTGCAATAATTTTACTGTTTTTATCTCTATAATTTTTCCAATCTTGTATTACATAGTTAATAGCGGTTTCACAGGAAAATTTATTTCTAAAACCCGATTGTTGTCGAACTAATATCTGCTTTGTCTCAATATAATCAGTTAATTGCTCCTTTACAATGTATTCAAGTATTTGTTCATATTTGGGTAAGCAATTTATCGGTCGGAATTCATCAAATTTTTTTGGGTTATCGATTTTCGGAATAGGAGTTATTACAGATGTCTTCCAAGTTTTGGGAAATACTCCACTATTCAGAGATTCATTGATAATTTGGACCATCGATTCGCCAATAACATTAATGGAGTCTTTGATTATATTTATTGTTATACCGTCTGGAGATTCTTTCGATTTCATGTTACTTAAGACTCTTTTTAAGTATGGTAAATCTATATTTTTAAACTTAAACTCTTCATCGGTGCATACAGGCCTGTCTATGTCTAGGTTGTTAACAGGACATTCTGGAATACTTTCGCTTATAAGATCTATGCTCGATATAAAGTGCTTGTTAAATTTGGTCGCTATATTCTCAATTTCTTCTTCATTTCCATCTGGGAAATCAATCGATTTTACAACTTCTTTTTGTTTGCCCTTTATGATTTCTTTTAGTGTTATCCAAAGTTTTCTTGGCTCATTCTGTTGTGTTTCTAATTTTTGTTTATAGTAATCGCACTTATGTTTTTTAATTTGTTTTGAATAAAAATTGCGAATTTTTTTATATGCATTCCATTTTTCATTGGATGGTTCCAATTTTGCCGCTTTATATGCATTATCTCTCTGTTTTTGAAGGTTATGTAACGGTATCGAATACCATCTGTTAGTATTTTTAAACTTAACCCTCCTTATCGGCATATTTTTATCGATTGCGGTCGTCAATATTTTGACGAAATTTTCTGCTTTGTCATTTAACGAATTAGACTCAGTAATTTGTGAGATACCATTTTTTAAAGTTTCACAGAAATTAAAGTGATCATAGTTCCTTTTATCTCTATACATAATTTCCCTTGACTCATTTTTTATTACACTCGTTTCAAGTAGTGTTATTATGTTTTCGTGGTCTGATATTTTTGGTGTATCCACAACCTTTACGTTCAAGTAAAAATGATTTGATATAACCAAATCAATAATGGTTGCTGATGCGTTTGATATTCTCGTTGGTTTTGTCACAAGTTGTTTCATTCCTAGATCATTCACTAAACTTTGGAGTCTATTACTGTAGGTATTCTTTACTTTCATATCAATATTAAAGTCACCAGCTATGTAAAACATATCTTGGTTTTTCATATTTTTAATACACCAACTTTCGAAGAAATCTAAAAATTTCGAATGGCTTTGGTTTGGTGAGTGGTATAATACAGAGTAGGTTCCTTTAATCAAGTTTTTTGTTATTTGTATTGCCAGAATCCACGTATTTTTTCCATCAAATACTTCATTTGATATTATTTTGAAAGATATACAATCTTTAATGAACATAATCACTCCTCCCGTATGTCGACTATGTGAATCGCATCTTACAGTTGAATACCCTATAAATGACACTTCGGAATTGTATACATCGTTGGTTATACACGTTTCACTTAGCATTAAAATTTCTGGTTTGACTTCTTGCAATAATAATTCAACTTCATTTACATGGGCCAAAAGGCTTGCAATATTTAAGTAGTATACAGTTGCTTTTCTTTTTATCCTAAAAAATCAATTTTTCTCTTCTTCCTTGCCTCGTTCACATTCATACATCGCCTCATACATGCTCTTCTATTATTCCGACTCTTCACATGACCCGACTCAAGTATCTGATTCACTTGGTCGTGCCATATCTTCCTTATAACAGATTGACCGACCAACCCCTCACCCCGCCCCCAACTGTCCACCATCTTTTTTATGTTTTCATAGCAAAAAAAAAATAACAAAAATGTCATAGGAGACAAAAATTTCGTTCAAATATTTTACTCCAAATAATAATATTAGGAATCATGGTTAAAGTAAGTCAAGTGCGTCCCTTCACACTGAATAAAGGAGAGTATCTGTGGACTTTAGTCTCCATGGTACGTGCCCTATGGCGAGCGGGTGACGTGGATATGATAAAGTCAAAGTCTAACTCACCATTTAACTAACCATCAAGCTTTCGATAGGATAGGCAGGAAGGACGGACCGCCAAACAACTCGGTTTTGGCATACACTTTTCGATCATTCTGACGCTTTACGTTTCCTGACTCAAATATCTGATCCACATATTCACGCCATGTCTTCCTCGGGCGTCCCCGACTTCTTCTACCATTCACATTTGCGTCATATATTATCCTTACACGTCTTTCTTCGTTCATTCGCTCTACATGCCCAAACCATCTGATCGTCCTTTTATTAATCTTACTCATTACTCTTACATCAATCTTGCAATCTTTGCGGATCTCCACATTTCTCGCACAATCATGAATGGTTTAACCACATATACGTCTCAGGGATCTCATTTCTACAGAATTTAGTCGACTTTCACCCTTGTTCTGCCAGTTCCACGCGTCACTGCTACCATAACCATACGGTACCATAACCATATTTGACAAATTTAATACTGAAAAATAATATTTACATAATAATTATGAGAATGTAGTATAATTTAGTTTTCTTTCGCAGCCATAACTAAAAAAAATCTATTTTTAAAACTTTAAGAAAGAGAAAAACCGAAAATGACTTCAAAATAAAAAAAATCAGAGTGCGTAATTCACACGCGGTAGTAGTGAAACCTCCAGAAAACGAATGTAGACAAAAAGAGGATACCGTCTATTCTAGGAAAAGTCTATCTCATTCTTTCGCTGGCTAAATCGTTTAGATGTATGTGTTTGTCTCTTTTTAGTGTAGCTATTTTTCGTTTCATCGATTTCAAATCACAACGGTGCTAAAGAAGTTTCCACTTCAAAAATACTAGTGTATTCACACGCGGTAGAAGTGAAACCTTCAGAAAACTAAAATAGACAAGAGTGGGGGGACTACGAAGCACCGCGCAAAGAGGAGATAGATTATACAATCTCATTATCTCGCAGGCTTTCCTATAGATATATATGTTTCTTTATTTTTAGTGTCGCTTTTTCGTTTTATTGAGTTTCAAATTACAGCGGTGCTAAAGAAGTTTTCACTTTAAAAATAAATCCTAATTTCAATAGAATTCTGTTTCATTTCGGGGATAAATTAACTTGTGGGGAATGTGAACATCTATAATGGGTATTTTAGAACATATGCACTGGCAACCCTGGGCATAAGGCGGATTCGGATTTTTGCCTGCGCATGGCGGCGCCGATAAGCTTTGTCAGAAAGAATTTTTAATTCCTACTCGCCAGTGACCAGGACCAGTGACGCTTATATTGTAGAACAATAACAGAAAACAGAAGTTAGTGACAGAATGAGTAACCTATCGTTAATTGCCGCCGTTTTGAACAAACCGGCAGTTTGGGACAAAAGAAGTGAATTGCATACCAACAGACATCTTGTTGACAGGTGTTGGAAGGAAATCAGCGCAGAAATGAAAGCAGACGGTATGTTAGAACTGAGTGCAATTTTGTGATTTGTTTTTAGGGAAGCATGTATATACTATCATGGTTCTTTTGTGGTTTTGATAAACTTGTACCTTCAACTACCGTTTTTGACCCCTCACGACTCAGGCCTATTTAGTTGGAATGTCAAAATTTTTCCGCTTTAGGTACCTACAATAAAATCAAAATAAATGGAATATTTCTTATTATTTTTATGCATAGCACAAAGTGGACTAACAGCATATTTATCATTATAAGCAATAATTGTCAGCCTGAAACACTCATCTACATTGAAAAAATCTTCCGAGAAAAGATACATGCCGCCAACGGGACATGAACCCGTCTGATTGCCGTTCGCGGCATGTATCTTTTCTTGGAAGATTTTTTCCAATGTAGATGAGTGTGATTACCGGTGGCGGCTTGTATCTTTTCTCGAAAGATTTTTTCAATGTAGATGAGTGTTTAAGGCTGATAATTATTGCTTTATTGCTTTTAATAATTGTTACCCTTTGGAATATTTCTGAACGCATCCGAAAACTGTTTTTGAAAAATACGCTTTCAAAAATAAACATAATTTTTGAAGTAAGTATAGAAATGTTGGTAAATACGCATAGAGTCCACCTCACGGATAATACGGAACGTTCGTGTTGTCGATGTTTGATGCACGGATAATACGGAATATTCCTTCAAATATGACATTTTTGGAAGTACCAATCTTATAAAATTAATTCTCGTCAAAATAAAAACAAAAAAGTACCTACTTCGAATTATTGGATTGATGTTCAAACTACGAAAGCTGCATGTCGTCATAATTTAGATATACATCCCAGGTTTTTAATGGTTTGTTTGGCAAAGCAGGGTTTGTCTAGCGGGTATGTATAATAATTATTCTAATACATTTCTTTCCATGTTCTGCTGTTATAAATACAGGTACAAACTTGTCAATACTTAATGCATTCACTGAATAAATTATTGTTTTATATGGCAATAATATTTTTTCTATGATTGGCAGCATTGATTGATTGTCTATGAAATGTTAAATAAAAACGTGGGTGGTTTGGTATATTTATGATAAAAAACGATGAATATGATAATGGCGTTACCGCATAAGTGAATTAATTTTAACAAAATTAAAATGTTAAATGCATATTTTTTGCATGTTTTTTGGTCTCCCCCGCAATAAATACTCACTTTTTGTAATAATAAAGTTAAATCTAACTGTTTGAATAAAAAATATTTGGTTAAATTCATAAAATAATGAAATTTTGTATGCAAAACATGAAAAAGTTTTAAAAATGGTTCACAATCAGGGTTGCCAGGTGTTCGGTATTCTACCGAACCGTTCGGTATTTTAGCGCCGTGTTCGGTGTTCGGTGTGACAAAAATACCGAAGTATGGGCGGTTCGGTATTTTTTTTTTGGATTAATTTTTCTCCCTAATAAGCGATTCAACTATCAGATTTGACGCAACCGGCAATCGAAGTTGCGTAGCATCCTTAATTAGTTTGTGCGATGTTGCCGCTTCGTGCACGCGCTCACTGTTTTCAAGCCATTTCACGGATTAGTGTTACACATTAGGTGACTACGTACTTGATATTCGTACACATTAGGTGACTATGTACTTGATAATAATGTGATTATTTGAAATAATTTGACTGCTTATGTATTATTGTATAGACATTAGCTGCGCAACTCTGTCGACTTGAGCAGCACATGCGCGGGTCACTGGGCGGCACGGACTGGCTGGGTGGCCGACCGACCGCGGGGATAGAGAAAGACGCGTGGAGGCTGGCTGCGAGCCGGCATCGGTGTTAATAGTTTTATCGTGAAATTAACCTTGACATAGTGTACATTACAGCTTACATTGTTTCAAAGTCCAACAACCCCCCCCACCCCCCTCGACGCGGGTTTTGCCAGTGTTTTTTAGGGAAATTTCACCATTAATTTTTTTTTGCTCACTGTTCGGTATATTTTTGGAAAAGACCTGGCAACCCTGTTCACAATACGTTTTTTCATTACTGAGAACGAAAAAAAATAAGAACACACACTTACATATTATTTTATTAGACAAATATATTATAAGGGGCATACATTACTTACGTGAGTAGTTTTTTTTCCAATTTAGACCCCCCCCTTGGTGAGATTAAGTGAGATTTGGTGTATCTGGGGTCCCACCCTATCCCATCTCGCCCCACCATATCCTATTACGCCCTCTCCCCATTGAGGTAAATCAAAAATGTTCAAGATCACATTCACCTCAACGGAGGGGGCATAATCTCAAATGGAATATGTATTCACACTCAAATAATTGCAAACAAAATAAGAAAAACCATGCACTTTTTCAGAACGATACGAAACTTTCTCTACTTGCAACACTTGAAAATGATTTATTTTGCAGCCTGTCAATCTATTATTGAGTATGGTATCATAGTATGGGGAGGCGGTACTGCATCAGCACTAGATCCAATCATAAAGGCACAGAAAACGATTATAAAAATAATTCTTATACTACCCCTAATTACGGATTCGAACTTTATCTTTTATGTTATGAATGTGTTTGACGTTCGTCAGATATATGCAAAAACAATCCTCACTCATTTATACACAAATATACATAAATACTATGAAAAAAGATTAACTTCTCGCTGTACTCGAAACAATAACAAAGATTTACTACAAATTCCCACAACTCATACTACTTTTGGTCAACGAAGCTTCAGATACCTTGCAACAAGACTTTACAACATTGTTCAAATTAGTATAAAAAAATGTGATTCACAAAAAAATTAAAAAAAAAACATAAAAATTTGGATAAAAAATAATGATAGAGCATTTACCGGTGAACTCACCCAAATTCGAAATTAGTAATGAACCAATGCTGTTATTATTAATGCAACCAATCTATTGTGTGATTACATTCTAATACAAGTGTAGGTATGTTTACAGTATTATAAATTGATGTAAAATAACTGCCTCAACACAGGCTAGCCTAGTGAGGCAGGTTACGAGAAACCTAAATTTATAATTATAAATCTCTACTCTATAAGTACCTACTGTTTATATGTATATTGTTTTTTTTTGTTATTAATATTGTAAGATGTACTTTTTTTCTTGTAGTTATAAATCTTTAAATTTTTGTTCAATAAAGATATATATTATTATTATTATTATTAATGGGACAGGATGGGGCGGAATAGGATAGGGTGGGATGCATAGACATATGAATATTACTAGACCAGAACATAAAGGTGAGGGGTAGACAACGACTACAGCGGGGCGCAGAGCGGGAAGATGACTTTTGAGATATGTGATTTGTCGATAACTCAATATGACAGTATATAGGAAACTCGCATTATAATATCACCATTTAGTTCTTAAAAGTAAACTCTGCTTTTGAATGAATAGACCTTTTTACATGGGAGCGCGAATTGCTCGCCACGTAATGAACAAATTTGCAAAGTCTAAATATGGCAAAGTAAAGTTCAAAGGGTAACAATATTATAAGCAATAATTATCAACCTGAAACACTCATCAACATTCAAAAATCTTCCGAGAAAAGATACTTGCCGCCAACGGGACTTGAACCCGTGTCCTTCTGATTGCCGGTCAGCTGCAATGAAGCTGTTGAATTATTTGGCGGGTATTTGATAAGCCCCCATAGCTCAGTGGTCAAGAGCAGCTGACCGGCAATCAGAAGGACACTGGTTCAAGTCCCGTTGGCGGCAAGTATCTTTTCTCGGAAGATTTTTCAATGTTGATGAGTGTTTCAGGCTGATAATTATTGCTTATAATAATTGTTACCCTTTGTGCTATGCATAAAATTCTTGTCTAAACGTTAGTTTATAAATTAAAAATAATAAAAGTAAAGTTCGCTTATTTTCAGACTCCAATATATTGTTGCCGTATTTAATTAGGACACTTTTACAAATGTTTCATAATTTACTTACCCCAATAAACACCGACGAGCACACGCCATGTATCTCGAGTGATAGTATATATTTACACGTTTTCAAAACCCAAACCATGTTTTTTGCGGTGTTATTTCGTAAAATGCACCGATGAGCGCTCGGCGCTGGCTCGCGGAAGAATGATGATGATGCCACATTTTTTAGATTCACGCGAAGCCATACTCAACCCCAGCCGGTTCTAATGGAACCGGTACGTGGAGGGGGAAATAATATGCTTTTATCACTTAGGGCAAGTCTACTAATATTCATTCATATGTGACTTTTTTGGTGAACAAAATTTGGGACGCTTCAAAACAAGTGATACAAATTAATATACTTATGTTTTATTATCTCTATGCGTGTATATTCTTTTAAAGTTGACGTGAGACTTTTATTGACCCCCCCTTCCTGTCTAAATTAGAGATGGGTAAGTTCTGCATTTTGAGACATGCTTCCTTTTAAAAGTACTAGAGTCCTTGGAGCAGGTCCTGGGAGCCACTCCCGACTCGCGAATTGCTCGGACCGAGACGCACGAGTTCAAACGGAGCCGTACCTCGGTGCCAGAGCGCGCAAAAGAACTCGAAGGCGCGATTACTGCTCTCGACTCGCAAACGGCTCGGACCGATACGCACGAGTTCAAACGGAGCCATACTTCGGTACCAGAGCGCGCAAAAGAACTCGAACGCACGATTACAGCTCTCGACTCACGAGCGGCTCGCGAGCGGGACGCCGGCCGGTGGAGGCATTCAGGTTCGCGGTCCGACTCCGAGTTTTGGATTTGGGACCGAGCCCGAGTTCCGTGAGCGGGTTCTCTTGGAGTAGTCGATTTTAAAAAGGAGTAGAAGTTGGAACCGCTTCCCGCAAAGGACCCGAGTACAAGAGCCCATTCCAGCTGAAACGACACATCGCTAGTCTAAATGAGATTTGGTGTATTTTACTGGACCCCTCCCCCCATTTTGAGCTCACGTAATTAATGTATGCCCCCTATTAAATGTTATTGTGTCATAACTTTTTTGGCGTTCCGTTTAAAAATTATTAATAAAAAATTTTCAAAGTTTGATATATTTTTTTCATATTGCAATCCGAAACTTTGGTTTCATAAAGGTCTACATTTTACTTCTTTTGAGGATTTTAAATTTGAATATAAAGTGTGGTATTTTCTCTTTCTAACACTGTTTATATCATACTAGCAGACCCGGCCACACGTTGCTGTGGCTAACGAAACCTTTACAACCAACGCCATCTGTTAAATCAAATCCACACCGTTTGTCCTAAAAACCTTCCTTATGAATCATTCTATCTATTGTTGAAAACCGCATGAAAATCTGTTGCATAGTTTAAAAGATCTAAGCGCACATTCAGCTTGAGCGACTTCATTTTATACTATGTAAAGATATCTCACTAAAGAGTCAAATACATTGGGCGAGTTTACAAGCCTACTATCTGGGAAATTCACTATCTGTTAGTAAACTCGCTCAGTGTAATCATATTACTTGCTAACTAGCAGATTGTTTTTAAAAAAGCAAGCACAATTGATGCTTACATAGTTTTTTTTGCCTACCATGTATATTTATGCTTAATGTAATACTGTTACAAATATATTCTAAAACGCATTAAAATTTTAAATTTTGTAATGTTTTTGAAAATAAATTGAATTGAATTGAATTGAATTGTTGACTATCTACGAAAAAAGTTTAAAGGTCGTCAACTTTACTTTCTGCTCGCTAACTCGTTAATGGTTTATTTATGTTTTCAATATGGCTGCCAATAAACAGCTGATTTCAACTGTCAAACATCTGACAGAATTAGTTCACGCAAGTGTTGTTATTCTTGCTACTGGCGCTAGCAGCAACCTCAGTTTCCTACGCTGCTGAGCGAGTGGACAGTTTTGTGTGTCATCATGACAATCTCACTCGCCGATTCACCCGCTTTTAAACTTAGTAGATAGTAGCTTGTAAACTAGCTGAATGTAATTGAGGCTTAAGATACTTACTAAGGGAGGCACAAAGATCACACAGGAGGCCCTGAGGAAAATAATTCCCCTCAGGGCCTATGTCATCTTTGGGATGAGTCTTTTTAGGGAGAGGAAGGAGAGGAAGTAGTGGTAAGGAAAAGGGTATGAGGGGTGAGTAGGAATCTGGGGGTCAGTATGTCCAGGAGTGACAGACGTATGAATCTATCTCTCCCACTGCAGTGTAAGGCGATGTTCCGAGAAAGTATGGCTGGAAAAGTATAAGGGACTCTCTCAACCATTATCACTCGATCCGGCCTGCCATGCAGCTGGTGGGCAGACCCATCTGCCGCCAAGACCCTGACAAACTACACCCCGTGAAACCTCACCTCTGCTAAGTCAGCAAAAGTAGCGAACCACTTGGGGTGACCTATGGCAGAGGTGTTGGTCATCCAATAAAAGGTTCCTGGGGCGGTGATACCCACACCGGCCTCCCAATTTGAAAACCTATATGAGTTGTTCCGAAAACCTGAACAAATTAGCATGACGGATCAACTAGTAGTGATTCCTGACATTATCTATTTTGTCTATCTACTGTCACATCTATCAAGGACCTTGGGGTCACTCTAGACTGCAAAATTTCTCCCCGTGATCACATTAATAACATCGTAAACAAATCACTTAAAACTACTCGGCTTCATTCATAGAATTACTTTTGACTTCATACATATAAGTACACTTAAAACTCTTTACTGTTTGCTGGTTCGCCCTCACCTTGAATATGCTAGTGTCATTTAGTCTCCTTTCTATGTTGTCCACATTTGTCACATCGATTCTGTACAACATCATTCATACGAGGAATTGCTTGGAAGTTATGTCTTGAAAGAGGCGAGATATATGATGAAATTCAACAAATTTCAAACATGTCTTCTTTAGAAAAACTTAGAAAGGACTCTGATCTAATTTGCGTATTTAAAATTATCAACAGTATTACTGATACACCTGCTTTGTTACAACTCATCCAGTTCAACATCCCTTCCCGTAGACTCCCAAATAATGAATTGCTGTTCCTCAATCAACATTCTACTAATTATGGATACCATTCTCCTTTATCCAGAATGTCGAGACTTGTCAACGCAAGTCAAAGCATTGAATTTTTTGGTGTAAAACTAAATGACTTTCGGCAGTCGATACGCAATATTTAAATGCTTCTTCATGCTTTGACTTGTAGTGTCTTCTATATGTACTTTTTAATTTTATTTTGTCATTGCTATTCATTTATACGACGACCTCCGTAGTCTAGTGGGTAAGACTCTTGACTCACAATCCGGAGGTCGCGGGTTCGAACCCGGCATGCGCAAATAAATTTTATTTGATTAATTTGTGTTATTTCACAATTAATTTATTTAAAATAATATATAGTATATTTGCGGCATGTTCCAGAGTGGAAGATACTATTAGTATCGCCCTGGTGTAAGACCACCATTCAGAATTGAAACGTTGCTTGAAAATGGCTTTAGCCGTGTTTGGTGACCAGATCTGAATAATAATAATAATAATAATAATAATAATAATATTTATTCAATGAAATAACAACAAATTTATTCAATGAAATAACAACAATATAACTAAAAAAAATTAAAAAAATTACATACTCAATGTAGTTTACAAATAGATTACATCAATCAGTACAGAAAAATTAACAAACAGAAAGTAACGTAAGAAAGGTTACACAGGAGTAGTATAGTTATACAGTATTTTTAGTTGTGCATTGCCTGCCTCACTAGGTGAACCTGTATTGAGGCAGAAATTTTGTTAATTGTTTCTCGCAATTTTATCTATGGTTTTTTTATAAATGTGTAAAGTAGGTTTCCATACAGCAAAAACTTTATTTTAGTTAACATTATTGTTTGCATATACCTACACAATTCATAAACTGCAAGGTTATTACTACAATAACAACTGTCAATGACTGGGCGTTTGGGTGAGGGCACCAGTATAGGCTCGATCATTAGAATGTATCCATATTTTAACATATTTTTTAAACTCTCTCTGTGTTTGACTCAGTTTGATGTTTTCTGGGAGAATGTTGAATATTTTTGTGGCAAAGTATCTAAAGCTACGTTGACCAAAGGTGGAAGAGAGTGCTGGAACTTGCAATATGTCTTTGTTGGAGTTACGTGTAAATCTTAAGTATATTTTTTTTTCGTAAAGCACATGTTTGTTTTTAAAGAGATGCATGAGGATAGTTTTTACATAGATCTGTCGAACATCAAATACTCTCATTATTTTGAATATAAGGTCACTGTCTGCAGTTAGAGGAAGTTTGAGAATAATTTTCATAATTGTTTTCTGTGCCTTTTCGACTGGATCTAGAGCTGATGAAGTGCCCCCTCCCCATGCAATGATACCATACTCAATGATAGATTGGGTGATTGCAAAATAAATCGTTTTTAGGAGTTGTAAGTTAAGAAAGTTCCTTATGAATCTGAAGAAGTGTATTGTTTTTCCAATTTTATTTGCAATGATCTGGGTATGTAGGTTCCATTTGAGGTATGGGTCAATGGTGAGGCCGAGGTACTTTATCTGTGAAGTGCGCTCTATACTGGGGCACTCACTACATTCATTGGAATTCGTACAGCTATGAATTTTTATGGAGTAATCATCATTAGGTTGGCCTGTAGTATTGATGCTTGAAGTAACATATTTAGTTTTCTTCGTGTTAAGGGTAAGTGTGTTTATATCTAGCCATTTTTTAATGAAGTTAATATTTTCTTCAGCTTTTTTAAATACAGCTGACCAATTATTATCTTCGAATAATAAGACGGTATCGTCTGCAAAGCTAACAATGTGTCCTTGACTTTCAAGGTTGCAAAAGTTGTTAATATACAGTAAGAACAGAGTCGGTCCCAAAACGCTTCCTTGTGGAATTCCATAGTCAGTTGAGCGCTGATTACTGAGAGTATTCTGTATTTTAACCTGTTGTTGGCGTCCATTTAAGTAGCTTTTGAAGAAGTTTAGCTCTTTGTCCGAAATGCCGATGTTCTCTAGTTTTTTAATTAGTTTAATGTGTGATATTGTATCAAAAGCTTTAGAAAGGTCTAAAAAGATTGAGATACATTTATTTCCTTTATCAAGGCTTTTTACAATGAAGTCAGTCACACTGGCAATGGCATCTGATGTACTTTTGTTTTTTTGAAAACCATATTGATTAATTGAAAGTATTTTATGGCTCTCGAAAAATTTTAAAAGTTGTGCATTAATGAGGTTTTCAAAAACTTTAGACAAGCTATTTAGTAGAGTAATTGGTCTATAGTTGTTGATATCTGTCTTGTTTCCAGATTTGTAGATGGGAATTACGATACTTTGTTTTAGGTTAGAGGGGAAGTAGCCCTGTGTAATGCTTAGGTTTATAAGGTATTCCAGTGGCAATGTAATCTCCGAAGACAGCATTTTAAGAATTTTGGTCGTAATTTCATCTGGTCCAGCGGAAGAAGTGTTTTTTAGAGATTTAATTGTACTGAGAATTTCTTCTTTTGTTACAGTTCGGAAGAGAAATTTTATATTTTTTTTATTTGCTTGATCCTCTGAATTGGTAGATTGGGTGATTCCACTCTGGGGGATTTGAGAAGCAAGATTTGGACCAATGTTAATAAAAAAATTGTTTACATGATCAGCAACGAGTTTAGGATTTTTTGAGGTTTCGACAATATGTCCATCAATAGAAAGTTTATTTATGCTTTGTTTCTCTTTTGTAGTTTGTGAGTTTGTGGCTTCTCTTAGTATTTCCCATATTTTTTTGGGATTGTTG
Source organism: Limnephilus rhombicus (assembly GCA_929108145.2). Taxonomy (NCBI): domain Eukaryota; kingdom Metazoa; phylum Arthropoda; class Insecta; order Trichoptera; family Limnephilidae; genus Limnephilus; species Limnephilus rhombicus. Next base: position 9,383,940 of record OV815290.1, on the reverse strand, counting down.
TTACTTTCTGTAATTTTTGCTGAGTAGTAAATTTCTTTTGCTTTTCTGATGACGTTACAGCACATGTTTCTATATCTTTTATAGTGGTTGGATGTTATTTGGTCATATGGATTATCTTTGGTTTTTTTGTGTAGCATGTTTCTCTTGTGTATGCAATTTATAATGGAGTGGTTAATCCAAGGTTTCAGGGGTTTCAGTTTATTTGTTATGTTTTTGGTCAACGTCGTGGAATGGTAGTGTAGTTCGTTTTTCAAATAGTTAACAAAGTATATCCATGCGTCCTCTGATTGTTTAATTTGGAAGAGTTTGTACCAGGATTTGTTCTTAAAGTTTTTTATTAGGTTTTGAAAATTGATTTTATTGTATGCTAAAGGCATGTTACATTTATTTATTTTGGTAGCTGTTTGTATTGCAAAAATTGTTGAATAATGATCCGTGATTGTTGATTTGTAGACGATACTTTTGGATGGTTTTTTGGACTTTACCATAATGTGGTCAATGCATGATATAGATCCATTAGTCGTTCTTGTTGGTGAGTTGACGGTACTCACTAATCCATGGAATTCTAGCATGTTAATATAATCTTGGCTTTGGTGGTGTTGGTTGCCCGGTAGTATGTTGATATTTAAATCACCTATTATTATAATATTTTTAGCATTGGAGAGATTTGAAAGTATGCAACTAAGACTGTTTAGGAAAGGCGTAATGTTACGAAACGATGGCGAGCGGTAAATAGCCAGGATTACAGTATCATTGTTGTATTTTATTTGCGTGCAACTTGCATTCTGAATTTTTAGTTCGGTTACTGTGAAGTTTTGATTATTTTTTGTGTATACAACAATTCCATCGTTCTGATTATCAAAAAGAGTTGAATTATGCGATGTGTAGTTTTTGATGATTTTGGGTGTATATGTGTTTGACAACCAGCATTCGGTCAGGATGATTATGTCGAAATCGACATTTATGTGGTGAAGTTGTATTAAGAGTTCATCAAAGTTTTTATTTATAGATCTTATGTTTTGATGCATAATTTTGGTATAGATACCATTCTCAATCAGGCGTTTACATATATTAGTATCTGAAGTTGTGTAAGACTGGTTTTTGTTATGCATTTCCTCATCTAAATATTCCATTGTGAAAGGCATGAATAGCCAGGTACTTCCCAACCTTCCTCTTCCCCACCTCCTTCCCCTCCCCACTACCTTCAGCCTCACAACATACCCCAATTGGGGATGCCATAGTCTCACTGGCTCCAGACGGGAGCAGTTGAGATTCTTGTGCGGTATTCACTGTAAAAAAAAAAAAAATATATTTGCTCTCCCTTCACTGTCATCTCTGTTTTTTTATTTATTTATTTGTGTTATCATTATGTTTTTAATGGACTAAATTAATAAATAAATAAATTATTTGGAGTAAAAAGTGTTAATATAAATGATATTTTTTTCAGAAACTAAACTAAGGAAAAAATGGAAGTACTTCAGAGATCAGTTTGCCGTTGAACTTGGAAAAATAGAGGCTTCCAAACAGGATGAATTCCGATTAGGAAATGTATATACACCAAAATGGCCGTTTTTTAAATCCTTATTATTTCTAAAAGTCATCGTAAGACCAAGGGCACCAAGCGGGAAATTCAATAGAGAACCTGCTCCAGTATCAAGTACAGAGTCCACAGTCGTAGACAGATCTCCAGATAGAGATGATTCTGAAGTTATAGAAGCTGACTTCAAAATTGAACAAGAGGATGAATGTTTTGAAGTGGACCCTTTTATTGATATAAACAATCTGCGACCTATCCCAAGCACACGTTCCTCATCTGTTCCAGTTAATAGAAAAAAGAAAAAGTCGGTGAATGTTAGCAAACAGGATCTAGAAGACGTTCAACATAAAAGACCTCAATATTCAAAAGAAGAGCCCCGACAGAAAGATATAGATGGAAACGAAGATGATGAACATCTCCACTTCTTTAAAAGTTTACTTCCACATGTCAGAGAGATTCCCACATCGAAGATTCTGTCTTTTAGAAGTCGAATTCAAGATGTTGTAGATCAATTTGCTTATAAGTCATCACAATTTGAATCACCACCTTCATAGTCACAAGTCCCAATCCAGAAGACTCTTGTAAATTACCAGCCTCTGCATACGTTTTACAGTCTTTCTTAGACCTTTTTTATTAGTATATCATTGAAGAAGAAGATAACACTAAGGGCTCTTTCAATTTAGACGTTTCGTGTCGCTGGTTATAACCCGCTGCCGTGCTGCTGTAGTACGGTAGCAGTCCGATACCAAACGCCTAAATTGAAAGCGCATCTGACTGCCGTGCATTTGGATGCTAGTGATGTTTAGACGTGAGTCGTTTAAAATTGTTAAAAATACTTGATTAATTATTTAATAATTAATTATTTACTTAATCGTTTAAAATCCTCTATAAATTTTTCACAGATACCTTCCCAAGCATTTTTTGTTTTCACTGTGTTTGTTGCTTTTGGAGTTCCATATAGCAGGACGTATTTCAATTTCATTTATAAATTCTTCCACGTTTATATCATTAATTTTAAGCCAACAATAAATATGAAAATTCGATGAAATTAGCACTCACGTCTTGTCACCGCACTATTTAACAGCGAAATGAACACGTGGAGCTTGCGACGTTGTCGTCCTGTCGTCGAGCGTTGTCGGTACCGACGCCGCACTGTTGCCGCTCCGTGCACTTTGTATGAAAACAAATGACCGTCCTTGCACCATACGACAAACGCACCGCTTCGGCACTGCAGCGGTCCGACACGAAACGTCTAAATTGAAGGCGCCCTAGTAATCTAAACGAAAATATGAAAGAGAACATTGGAGGTTATCTGGTATATCTCTCGCAAGGACTCTAATTTTTTTGAATGAATGAATCTACGTTTAATTTTGAACGAATCTAGACCTCCAGTGTCACTGCATACGTTGTTAGTAAGCAGTATACAAGTGCTTACCGGGAAATCAAGATACAATAAGTGTTGGTATTACTATAAACAAGATAATGTAACAGGTTGGTGATAGTCCACGAGGAGGCAAGCGCTGGGTGATTGTATCCAGCATATCCTGCAAGCACCTGTATCTAATAGTACGGAAGATCTACGGTCTCTCGTGTCTAGGATGAACCAAGTATGTATGTAGGGAGCAAGACACAGTACATAAATAAAACGGGTGGGATTCCTGTCCAATCGATTTGCAGTCCCAGCAAGAATGCGCATGACGTTCGATCTAGCCGTACATCACACTCAGCTTCCGCGCCCCTTAGCCGGTTCCTCGGTGGTGCCTTAATGAAAAGTAAATAGGGGATTGGGGGGGAAATGCCCGACGACCCTAAGGAATTCAGCGTCGTGAAGCCGGAGAAAAAATGAAAGAGAACAGGACACAGAAAATTAAAAAGATAATGGTCGCAACCGGGACTCGAACCCAGAACCTCTCGTCTTACTGGGATGAATGCCTTTCCAATTAGGCCACTGAACCTCTTATCAAAGGGAGGGAGATGGGAAGGCTGATAGAGATATTGAAAGAAGGGTAAATGCAGGTAACTCCATTAATGGAGGACTGAATGCTGTTGGCACCAACAAAAAAACTGTGCAAAGAAGCGAAGCTAGCCGTCCATAGTGAGTGCTGGTACCAACCCTGATGTATGGGAGTGAGGCATGGAACTGGTAGAGGAACGATAAAAGTAGACATGAGATCTCTGAGGCGTATGTATGGTAAACGATGTATGATCGTGTGAGAAACTTGGAGATTCGCAAAGAATGCGAGGCTGATGTAAGCACAATGAGTAAAATTAAAAAAAAGACACTCAGATGGTTTGGGCATGTAGAGCGAATGAACAAGGAAAGGAATGTAAGGAGAATATATGACGCAAATGTGAATGGTAGAAGAAGTCGAGGACGCCCGAGAAAGACATGGCACGACCAAGTCAATCAGATACTTGAGTTGGGTCATGTCAAGAGTCAGAATAATAGAGTATCTCATTTCTACAGCATTCAGGCTACTTTCATCCTTCCTCTGCCAGTTCCATGCCTCACTGCCATACATCAGGGTTGTACCAGCACTCATTATGGACGGCTAGCATCGCTTCTTTGGACAGTTTTTTGTTGGTGCCAAAGGTGTTCAGCCTAGCGATTCCGTATTTTTTGTATTTTCCGTTATTGGATAACGGACGTTATCTCCTGTCAGATTTGTGTGATTTTTATGGCTGTTATTTGCGTTTTCTATGTACAACGTACATTAAATGAGTAAATAATCATGCATAATTGCATGAATTCATGTTTAATTCGATCTAAAATAAAATATGTGACGTAAAAATCAAACAAATTTGACAGAAGATAACGTCTGTTATCCAATAACGATCTCATAAAAAATACGGAATCGTTTGGCAGCCCTCCATTTAAATTAAATGTTACTTTGTGCAAATTAATTAATATACGAATTTAGTATAAACTAACTCTATAACAAAAGGGTTTTGTACTTATTACTATGTAGCATTATCATTTTGAACTATCTACTGCAGCGACAGCGCAATTTAAAACTTTTTTTTCCGATTGCTCGAGATTTTTTGGTGTATATTTTCCGCCCACTTTAAATAAAATCATACCCTTGAATTTTAATATGGAGAAACACAAACTGATTATACTTTTATATAGCCAATGAATTCACCTATCTTTTGTCGATTATCACATATTTGTAGGATTTATAATTTTTTTTTTAATAAATCGTTAATTTCTACTTAATTACTTAACAAATAAGGGAAATTGCCAAAATTTGGCGGCAAAGCAATCTGATGTATTTTAAATAGTGCAATAGTGCCAACTGTGGCAAAAAGCACTCCAGCGCATATTCATAGAATTTCTATTTTTGATATTGACACTCAGCGGCGGAATTCCACTATAATAATATATTGAAGTGATTTAATATTTTTTTCACTTGTTTAAATAATAAAAATAGATTAGTAAGAAATTTTTTTTTCGTAATAATTTTTGTAGCTTACGTCTTTCTGATTTTTTTTTAATGAACAATGCATTTTTTTACGAACTAGAGTCCCAACTGCTCCCATCTGAAGCCAGTGAGACTACGGCATTCGCAATGTATGTTGTGAGGTTGAAGGTAGTGGGGAGGGGAAGGAGATGGCCAGACGGCCGGCGTGGTCTAGCGGCAAGGCTCTTGACTAGCAATCTGAAGGTTGCGAGATCGAATCCCGGAGTGGGCAAATAAATTTTATTTGATTAATTTGTGTTATATCACAAATTAATTTATTAAAAATAAAATACAGTATATTTGCAGCACGTTCCAAAGTGGAAGATACTCTCAGTATTGCCCTGGTGTAAGACCACCATTCAGAATTAAAACACTGTTTGAAATGGCTTTAGCCTTGTTTGGTGGCCAGATCTGAATAGCCAGGTACTTTCCCACCTTCCTCTTCCCTTTCTCCTTACCCTCCTTACTACCTTGAGCCTCACAATATACCCCTTTTGGGGATGCCATAGTCTCGCTGGCTCCAGACGGGAGCAGCTGGGACTCTTGTGATGTATTCATATAAAAAAAAAAATGGGGAAGAGGATGGTGGGGACTTACCTGACTATTCAAATCTAGTCACCAAACGGGGCTGAATCCATTTTTCTCAAGCAATTTCAATTCTGAATGGTGGTCTCACACCAGGGGGATACTGAGAGTATATTCCACTCTATATTCTATTATCTTTAATTTTTTAATGAATTTATTGTGAAATGACACAAATGAATCAAATTAAATTCATTTGTGAGACTTTTGTATTGCTAGTTGAGGACCTTACCCCTCGGACACGGAGGCCATCGATTTGGTCAAAAAGTTTTTTCGTGTTTGGTACAATTCATGCCAAACTTTAATACCGATCTGAAATTGATTCAGATATCGTCATAATAGGCGAGTTTAAGGTGCAGAATTCGGCATGCCTCCCCTCCAACACCTTTCTCTGTCGCACATATGTTTCTTGTTTATTTCTCTTTCACTTACGGTCATTGAAAAGTCAGTAACGTGACTATACCTGCACGAGAATGGATTTTATCAAGTTTGGCGCATACTGTAACATTTTGTAAATTTTAGGGACATTGTGTGATTCTAAGATTCTTTGAATATATTTTTATATATAACAAGTCCATCGTTTGCACTTATTCTTGTATTATGAACATGTTTCGCACTATTTTGTTATATCAATAAATGGACTGCAATTCCTAATTCTTTGTTTTTATTTAATGTTTTATTCACTAGTAGGGATATTTCAAAATGTTATACTAATGTACCGGATCGTTGTACCTCACGGTGTTATTTTATAGCGCATTATTTAACCAATTTTGTATTTAGTAAGGACTCGTAAGGAACACTAAAGAATTAATTTTAAGTTTATTATAATTAAGCGCACTTGAAGTGAAATATCACAAAACTGCGCTATATAAATACTACGTTATTATTATTATTATAGCTTTTACCCGCGGCGTCGCTCGCATCGTTTTAGGGAGAAATCTATATAGATAAAAATCAAAATATTCTAGCTTCTGGTTTGGTAGTTCCCGGAATTCGTTGCTATACCACTTAACACCTTGTTTGCCGCTCGTGCACCGGTGTGTCATGAGATTTTACACGCGATTTTGACCCTTATGTATAAAGAAAGTGTATGAAGAACACGGTCAGAATCGCTTGCTCTATTATCGCCCTTTACCATAGCGAAACCTGCAATGCGCCTAGTTACTCCAAATAATTTATATTAATAATTTACCGGAGCGCGGGAATGTGCGCAGTTCTTGCGCATGCGCGGGAAAAATATGTTTTTCTACGAGTTTGACCCTTTGACCCTACGAATTTGTAAAGGACAGTGTCAGAATCGCTGGACACGAGTGTCATTTCTGCCGCCGGATGCCGCGTCGTAATTGGTGGAGCTTTTTGCTGGCCTACCCCGGCAAACAAGAGGTTAAATATTGTTTTTCCCTGGGTGTCCTTTCCTTTCATCCCATTCTTCTTGCGCCTCCTATTCCTTTTCCACATCCCCTTCCCCTCACACGAACCCCCCTCCCGATTTCCCCTCCCCTTCCCGCATTCCACACATTCAGTCCCGATACATTCAGTTTTCAAACAGCTGGCGTGACACCTATTACAATTTTTTTATACAAATTTCATAATGCCAGAACTCACCAGTATATATAGAAACCTTCGCGGGCGTGCTCACAACAACTCACCAAAGTTTCATCGCAATCGGATGAACAGTTATTCAATTCAAAATTCATAATTTCATGATGCCAGAACTCACTATTGTGTATAAAAAACCATCGTGGGCATGCACACATCAAATCGCCAATGTTTGAATGAAATAAGTAAAGCCGTTCTGAAGTAATGGCGCGACCAAGCGAAACAGGGATTCATTTTTATACATATAGATTAATCAAATTTAGTACCTGACATAGGTACCTATTTAAAATATGTATAATTCTTGATTCGATTCAAAGTATCAGGGAAGTACCCAGTAGCCTAGCTAGCAAGGGTGGCACACCCGGGGCGGATAACGTGGTGTCGCACCCCCTCCATTTTCGAATTCGAATTTATAAATGTGTAGAAAATTGGTCCATTTTGGAGGGCAGGGGGGGGGGTGGATAGAGAATTTCAGTAGGCTATTTTCGCCTATAAAAAGACCGTCGGGCACAAAAATTCTCCCCGTTTCGGGTCACTCCACGGAGAACCATTACTCCACGTAGAGAATTTTATTTTATTTTGTAAAATAATAAAATAAAATATAAATAACATACTGTGTCCAATATTTTTGTGACAATATCCTTCGTAATTTTTTTTCCACAGGTGTAGTGTCACCCCCCGTCGAGTGGCACCCAGGGCGGACTGGATGGATGAGTTGTATTCAATTTGGCTTCAGATTAATATTATTAGGTCCTTACATATGAAATTGGCGTTTTGCCGTACTGGCAACTTTGATCTCAAATATCTTCTCTTTGGTTAGGAATTCCAAATTCAAATTTATACAGCTATTTACTCATGTATTTGTGTTTCGAAAATTATAATTCATTTGTTTTTTCCTTAATTATTTTTTTTCTTTGTGTCACTTAGTTTACAAAATGGAAAACTTGGAGTCAATTTTCGCATGGGGCATGGTTTGGCCATGCGATTGCGATGAGCGCTTCCGATTATCGTACAGGATCCACTTTTCATCACAGGTAATGATTCGATTTAAAATCTCTTCATTATTGTGCCGGTTGAGTAACGCAACGCAGCAGTCAACGCGCGTTTGTTGATTTGCTTCACTCAATTCGTAAGGTACCCACCTTTCAAGCTTTTTCACCTTCCCAATTTGCTTCAAGTGGATTAAAACAGTTTTATCACTAACACCGCAGCCTGCAGCTAACTCGGATGTGGTTTGCGATGGATCCGCTTCCAAAATAGCCTTCAATTCTTGCTTTGCTCTCCGGCCGTCCACGTGGCTTGTTCTGCAGGTCGAAATATCCAGAACGAAAACGTTGGAACCAAAAACGCACTGTGTTTTCTTTTGCGGCACCGTCGCCATACACATCATTAATCCATCGAGCCGTGTCTGCAGCACTGGTGCCACGGTGGAACTCGTACTCGTAAATAATGCGATATTTCAAGTTTTCCATTTTGTAAACTAAGTGACGCAAAGAAAAAAAACAATTAAGGAAAAAACAAATGATTCATAATTTTCGAAACACAAATACATGAGTAAATAGCTGTATAAATTTGAATTTGGAATTCCTAACCAAAGGGAAGATATTTGAGATCAAAGTTTCAAAACGCAAAAGGCAAAACGCCAATTACATATGTAAGGACCTAATAGTATGAAATAGGAACCTATACAAAGGTAGATGTATTACAAAAGTCTTTGGATTCTCAATATAAAATCGAGCATTTATTATCATTTTATAAATTTATAAATATTTTCAGTGCTTTTTCTGCTTTTTCGTTGATTTTTCTTCTACTTTCGTCGCCTTCTTGCAACACCGCTTCTTGCAGTAGCACCATAGAGCCAAGAGGAGTACCAGAGGTGGTAGAAAAACAACTGCCGCAACGTCCAGCAGTAACAGGGAACACAGACTGACTTTAGGTGGGGACAGATGGGCTGCTCCACCAGTACGGATCACATGCTCCACGCTGAAGGTCAGAAGGTCTCGAGGGGAGATTGGACGATCATTGAAGAGGCGGTAGATCTCCTGCGCCTTCTTGGCATATCTGAAATAGTTTAAATACAAAAATTATTTTTCTGTCTGTTCACTACGCTATCATCTCACTCACCAAAAGCACACACTAGCTCCGTTGTGAATTCCTACTATCAATAAATCAATCTGATCTGATCATAACTAAGTAACTAACTAACCATCATGCCGTTTCTCCGCAGGGGTAGGCAGAGAGGACGGACCACCAAACAACTCGGTCTTGACACACTCTTTGCCTCACTCACATTCATACATCATCTCATACATTCTCTTCTATTATTCTGACTTTTGACATGGCCCGACTCAAGTATCTGATTCACTTGATCGTGCCGTTCACATTTGCGTCGTATATTCTTCTTACACTACTATCTTCATTCATTCAATCTACATGCCCAAACCATTCTGAGGGTACCTTTCTCAATCTTACTCATTATGCTTACATCAGCCTTACATTCTTTGCGGATATCCACATTTCTCACACGATCATACATTGTTTTACCACACGTACGCCTCAGGGATATCATTTCAACAGCATTCAGTTTACTTTCATCCTTCCTCTGCCAGTTCCACGCCTCACTGCCATACATCAGGGTAGGTACCAGGACTCCATTGTGGACTGCTAGCTTCACTTCTTTTGATAGTTTTTTATTAGCGCCAACGGCGTTCAGTCCTCCATTAATGGAGTTACCGGCATTCACCCTTCTTTCAATATCTCTATCAGCCTTCCCTCTCGTAATCTGATCTGATCATGAAGGATATAAAGGTAGCGCAGGCAATAATGAATTAATGCAATGCGCAGGAATTAATGTTCAATGTTGTAAAGCTAAAATAAGAAGATAAAGAAAGAAAATAAACAGTATGCAGTTCACACGTGGTAGAAGTGAAACCTTCAGAAAACTAAAGTAGATAAGAGTGGGGAGGCTACGAAGCTCCACACAAAGAGGGAACAATAGGTACAAAGCACTGCACAAATAGGAGACCGATTATACTATCTCATTCTCTCGTAGGATAAATCCTGTAGATATATGTGTTTGTCTCTTTTTAGTGTCGCTATTTTCCGTTTCATCGAGTTTCAAAGCACAACAGTGCCAAAGAAGGTTTCACTTTAATAAGATGGGACCCAGCACCGTCCCTTGAGGAACCCCAATCTGTTTCAATTTTGGACGTGGTATCCGTAATCTATAATCTTTTCCCATTTGGGAAGTGGTAACGAGAACTATTCATCGGATAATCAACATCCTTGTCATAGGTTACCCAAGCGGTTCGCTACTTTTGGTGACTTAGCATGGGTGCATGGGTTCATGCCCGCCTATTGCGTGGCGGACCAGATCAGGAGACTTTTTTAAAAATTTATTTTATTTTAGAAGTCGGGGACGCCCAAGAAAGACATGGCACAACCAAGTGAATCAGATACTTGAGACGGGCCATGTCAAGAGTCAGAATAATAGAAGAGCATGTATGAGACGATGTATGAATGTGAATGAGGCACGGAGTGTGTGCCAAGACAGAGTTGTTTGGGGGTACATCGATAATGTGAAGTTAAACAATAAACCTATATAAATACAGGGTGTACTAGGACGTACCCGAGAGATTTTAACTGGCGATTCCTGAGCATATTTGGAGTAAAAAATGTATTTGTCATATTGTTGTCTGATGACATTTTTTTTTCTATTAAAAACAAAAAAATCACATGTCGCTACTGCTCCCATCGCTATGGAATATTTTCCGTCGCGATGGGTATCAGTGATACGCGCGCTGTTTCGAGTATTAACACGCAGTTAGAACGAGACGCAACGCTCATCAAATGACCGCTAGGTATAAACGCGCCTTTTTCCTAAGTAGTCAGTTGCGGTGTGTGATGGAAAAATATTTTTAATGTTTTAAAAGTAAAAAAATGTCATCGGAGAGCAAAATTACAAGTACATTTTTACTCCAAATATGCTCAGGAATCGCTGGTTAAAATCCCTCGGGTACAACCTGTTACACCCTGTATAAAACATTTTTATTCCATAAGATAATGTTCAAGCACTGTTCAAGAGACCACACGGCAGAACAGATGTTCTAACTCAGCACAGCACTACAAGAAAGACATGTATGGTGTCTTTGAATGAAGTTTTTAAAACAGTAGACAGCAATTTAAATAACCTTAAAACTTTTTCGTATCTTCAAAAATGTTAAGAATGTTAAAAAAAAGAAATATTGTTCGTACCTACTAGTACTGTATTAAAATATAACTAGCCGTTGGAAACAATAGTTATATTATTTCAACGTCCAACGCTGTTGAAAATAATTAGCGCCAACAGTTGAAATATAATACCTACATGCGAATATTATTCAACGCAGTCAACGATTCAACTGCCTAATAAATAAAAAGGGTTAAGAGTTTGTACTTCATGAACAACATTACTCGATATTTTAAATGGTCTTTTGGTTATGTACGTACCTACTGCACGTTTTTTTTTATTTTCCCATCCAATACGGCCGATACTCAGCGCCATGGAACAAACAAATTTATCAACGACAAGCAAAAAAATAACCTATTGATAATTGTCAATGTTTTGTACCTATTGTTTTCAACGGTGTTAGAATGATTAAGTCAAAAGGATCAAGAGATCACACTTCGTGAACGATATTATACCCAATTACACAAGGTCTTTTGGTAGTGTACATACCTACTGCACGTTTTTTTTTTATTTTCCCGTCCAGTACGGCCGATACGTAGCGCCAAGCAACAAGCGAATTTATCAGTGACAATCAAAATATATCTTCAACAGGATAATATTTTCAACAACCACCAACGTCTTCCAACAGTTTCAACTTTCAATGTTATTATAGGATTATTATTACGTGTGTGTCGCGTGGGGCATAGAGATAATAATAATTAATAATACATCAATGATTCGGGGAACCACCCGTTAAAAGGGATTCCTTAATACGATTTTGATATATTTTTTGTTAGTATCGTGTCGATCTCCTATTATAGTTGCGTCAACGTCGACGTTATTTTCAACAGCTATTTTCAACAGTTGAAAATTGCCAACGATAATGATGTTGGCGTTGGATAGAATTATCGTCAACGCCCAGTACTAGTACCTACCGTAAACGAATAATTAAAATACAATTAAAAAAACACACACACACGTACATTAAATGTCTATATTTCAATATTTTTAATAAGTTTTTGTCTACAGCTACTCACTTGTCATTGGTCAGCATTTCGCTGAGTGTGGCTGTCAAAGAAGCCTCTGTGAGGTTGGTGTACTGCAGCGTGAGACCATGGCCTCTCTCCTCTGTGGCTTTGGCATTATAATGCTGGTCCCCGAAGATGGGTATGGCCAGCAGAGGTACTCCGGTACTAGCGGCCTCAATGCAGCTCAGCAGGCCTCCGTGAGAGATGAAGATGCGGACATTCTTGTGTGCTGGAATTCAACCAAATATGTTGGTTTAAGAAAATGTTTGTCAAAAAAATGCATTATCGCGCAGTCAAAAGGTCCGAAGAAGTATTGCTTTTAACTTTTGTTGGTCTACTAGAAAGTTCGTCACAACGCTCACCACTAGCTTTGTGACAATCATTTTTCAAACACGAAATTGACGCAGTTAGAAATATTTTAGGTAGTGGCTTTATTTTTTTTTTTTTTACATTAACTCCACACAGGGGGCCTTGAGGAAAATAATTTCTCTCAGGGCCTATGTCATCTGGGATGCTGTGTGGAGGGTCTTTTTGAGGAGAGGAAGGAATGAACATTGGTCTTGAAGAGACCCATATTGCAGGAAGGAGGAAACCAAATCATTCCACAGCCGAGCAGTTGAACACAAAAACGAGTCAAAGACGCGACCTGTTCTCATATGACAAATGTCAACCGTATACAAATGTTGGGCATGCGTTTAGCATGTTTCACGACTGTGCTCCTGTGCCGAAGGGATCAATGACGCTAATTCCTCGGAGCAAGGAACAAGGATAGCATTCTTACCCGACGCCTGTGCTCTAAAGATTGCAATCCATCTGTCGAGGGTATTTTTCAGGTATTTTGGGGCTCCTGACCAGAGGTGGCTGCCAAATTCAACCGCGGGGCGCACTTGTGATTTGTACAGGGTTAGCAGTTGTATACTATAGCGTTATGAATATTAAAAAAAAACATATGTTCGAGGCGGCATATTGACAAAAAACAGAGTGAAATTCAAAAGCAGAAATGAAACCTTCAGAAAACTAAAGTAGACTACTAGTGGGGAGGCTACGAATAACCGCACAAAGAGGAGACTGATAGGCTAAGAAGCACCTCACAAAGGGAGACAGATTATACGATCTCATTTCCCGCAGGCTAAATCAATCCTATAGTTGTGTGTGTGTTGTGTCACATGAGAACGGGTCGCTTCTTCGACTCGTTCTTGTGTTCAACAACTCGGCTATGGAACGATTTGCCTGCCTCTGTGTTTCCTCTTTCCTACAATGCGGGTCTCTTCAAGACCAGTGTTCATTCCTTCCTCTCCTCAAAAAGACCTTCCACACAGCATCTCAGATGACATAGGCCCTGCTAGTTTCCTGAGGGCTTCCTAGTGGACATATGTAAAAAAAATCCACAAATCAGTCTGAAGTAATGTGTTACAATGAGCACATCCCTTCCGCCCCTTAGAAGGTTCATACCCAACATGTCCAAGAGAAAGTCGGTAGGGCAGAGCCACGGGCCATACTCCCTCAGGTAGAGACATCTTAGAAATTCTTTCTAAACCTTCTCCAACATGAGGGAATACTTCACTTGGTGCGGGATCCAAACCATCGATCCACTCTTAAGCCTACTCCTAATCAAAGCATTGTATAGTACTGTATAATCCGGGTGTCTTTCAAATTTCTCACTGTGCGTAGGATAAAACCCAGCATTCTCAGTGAAGTACACACATCAATTGTAAGGGACTGTTAAGAGGTAGGCCGAGGAGGTGGTTTGTCTATGTGGAAGACATTGGAACAGGATGGGAGACGTAGGACTGTAGACATGCAGCATCTAGTGGAGGACAATTGTGGAAGAGACCAAATACCAGCCTAGGAGGTTGCATGTGAAACTCACCTAATATGGCCATCTGTGGCAGCCAATCCCTGATGATGACATTGTCTGGTTTTCCAGGAAGGTCGGTCTCAAATTTCCAGAGGATAGTCTGCTTCAGCTTGGACAGCGATCTGATGATGGCATCCCTGGTCTCCACTGGAAGATTCTTGCTCTTGAGGTTACTTCCCATGCTGAAGAAGATGACGCCGTGCTTGGCGTTGTCAAGGATCTCTTGTAGGTCCTGTGGTGGGTGAGAAAAAAGGATAATGATGGTATATTTACTTTGAAAATTGATGTGTGGAAGAGATTCACACGGGCATTGTGGCCCTGGAAAACTTTTGTTCCTATTTTTGATGTTGTAACAATTTGGGAGGCGGACATGGGTACTGCCAAAGATATTGAAATATAAGAGATGTTCATCGGGAGTTTTTACTGGGTGGGACTGTGTTTCCTGGTGTCATCGATATTGACGATAACGTTTATAACACATTTGTCCAATAAAATATGTATACTTCTCCTTCAACGGAAGCAATCTTCCGAACAGGCCCTCCATTGATATGCTTGGTGTAACCCTAAGTGACCAGCTCAGGTATGGGAGCTCCATCGAAGCCAGAGTAAACTAAAGGGCATACTGTACAGGGTCCACAGATGCTTTAATAGTACACAACTGCTAACCCTGTACAAATCACAAGTGCGCCCCACTGTTGATTTTGGCAGCCACCTCTGATCTGGAGTTCCAAAATACCTGAAAAAACCCTCGACTCTGTGCAGAAACAGGCAGTCTGTTTGATAGATTCTCCCATCTTAACGAACGGATTGCAACCTTTCGATCAAAGGCGTTGACACATGGGGAACGCTATCCTGGTTTTACCGTTATTTCAATAGAAGATGCTCCGAGAAACTAGCAATTAGCTAGCATGGGTGGCACCCGGGGCGGATGTCACCCCCCCGGGCGTAGAATATAGGCTATCCCGCCTTTAAAAGACCGACCAACACAAAATACGGGTAACTCCACGGGGAGCCATAGAGTTACGAAAATGTAAATAACAGACCGTGTTCATGTGTATGCAATATATCTTGGTTACGTATATGGAATATCTTGGTTGAGCGGCACCCCCCTTCCGCCCCCCACCGCCCCCCCCGCTACGCCACTGCATTGATCCCTTCGGCACCAATGCATAATCGGGAAACACACCAAACGCGCCCCCTGCGATTTGCCGACTTCTGTGTTTCCGCCTTCCTACAACATGGGTCTTTTCAAAACCATTGTTCATTTATTCCTTTCCTGTCAAATTGACAAATTAGTCAAATTAGTATAAGCTTTCCCTGACGAAGGAACGTTTGTTCCGAAACCGGTCGGATTTGCACATAATATAAGTGGTTTGTACAAAGTTGAATTGTTTCATTTTTCTATTAGTTTATAAATTAAAAAATAATAATGAATTCAAAAACCTTTATTCTTTAATATTATAGTTACTAATTAATTAACAGTTTTTCAACATACACTTGATCTGGATTATGTTTCGATATTTTAAGGTATTACTGCAATCAATAAATCAACTCCTCCCCCTAAAACCAAATCTCTCAAAAAACTCCCTCCGACTCCCTGGTGGGATGAGGAATGTTCCAAAGTAGTGAGAATTCGGAAAGCTAAATCTCTTTCCTATCGTCACAATATGACTATGGAGAACTATCTCATATACAAAAATGCCGAAGCCAATGCCAAAAGGGTATTGAGGTCAAAAAAAAGATCCGGGTGGTACAACTTCTGCAGTTCAGTATCTCCGAACACTCCAATTTCGGAAGTTTGGTCTATGATTCGAAGATTTCGATCCTCCTTCAGTCCAACATCTCCTCGAGCTTCTCATTCTAAATGGATAGACGAGTTCTTGGACAAAATTGCCCCCCCTTCTGTACCTAACTTAGATGAAATAACTCCAATCCACAACACTCCTATGTCTGATCATTGGCTAGACTCTCCATTCACTTTAATTGAATTAAAAAATTGTTTATCAACAGTCAAGGACTCATCTCCAGGCAGAGATGGTATACCTTATAGCATTATCAAAAATAGTAATGATAATGTTCTAAATCACTTTTTGAGCATCTTAAATAAAATCTTCCAGACTGGCATAATACCTGATGACTGGAGTTCTCAAATAATCATCCCAATTCTAAAATTAAACAAATCACCCAATTCTGGATCCAACTATAGGCCAATTGCTCTTTCATCCACCCTTAGTAAAATTTATGAAAAATTAATTAAAAACCGGTTAGAATTTTTTGTCGAGAGTAATCATCTTCTCTCTCCATCCCAATTTGGATTTAGGAAAAAGAAATCTACACAAGATAACCTTGCCATCATCAGCACTGATATTAATTTATCCATTTCTAACAAAGAAGTATGTCTTGCAGT